>CM053585.1:393451925-393501190 GCA_028646515.1 Pseudochirops corinnae
GAGAGAATAGACTGGGGGAGGGGGGACACACTGGGATGGCTGTTTTGGGGTGGTGGGTAGGGGAAAGAAGGGGAGAAATTATGTAACTCAAAATCTTGTGGAAATGAATGTTGCAAACTAAAATAAAATTAAAAAAAAAAAAAGAGCTGCTCTTAGAATCTGGAAGACCTGGGGTTCAAGTCCCATCTCTGCCTGTGTAATCCTGAGATAGTCATTTAGCTTCTCAGTGCTCTAGGCAACTCTTTAAGATTCTAACTTGCAAAACTGGTGCCACTCTGTATCGGTAAAGGGAATTTCTTCATCTGGGAGTTCCCAGTTCTAAAGGAATTATAAGTCCTTTAAAAAACAAAAGTCCACTAGAGGAGGATGACCCCATTTCATCCACGAGCATCAAAATTTAAAGGACACAAAAAATATAATACATACATCCCTTCCAAAGTACTATGTAAACTAATTCCTGAGTTTGCTCAGCTGAATTTGTTTGTAGTCTTTTATTATTTTCAGATCATCAGTTTGAAGGAGAATTTACAGTGCTTACCTCAGTGGACAAAACTGTCAAAAAGAGGTAGGAAAAAAGGAGAGGAGAAGAGGAAAAGGGGGAGTTTTCAGCAAACGACTTGTTGTTGTTGTTGTAGTTTAATCAAAGAACAAAAAGAAGTTTTAAGCCAAATTTACCCGTTGTCTGATATGTGAAATAGCAGACCAAGTCATCATGGACTACATTTTAAAATGGTCTCATGGTAGAAAATATATCTTTAAAAAAATAAGATAATCATTTGAGAGGCATATAAGGCAAAATGACATAGTAAATAGAGATCTGGCTTTGGAAACAGGAGGACATAGGTTCAAGTCCCTCCACACATAACCCTGGCCAAGTTACTAAACCAATTAAGTCTCAAGACAATTCTTTAAGACTCTAAGTTGTGAGAGGGTCTGGACCTTCCCTGGCAGAAGTTTTCCCACCTGGGAGTTTTCCATACTGGTGAGATTATAGGTCACCTCAACATTTTATACTATATACCAAGATAAGGTCAAAATGGGTATATCATTTAGACATAAAGGATGACACCATAAGCAAATTAAGGAATAGTTTACCTGTCATATCTATGGAGTATCTATGGAGAATTTATGACCAAACAAGAGATAGAGAAGATTATGAAATGCAAAATGGATAATTTTGATTACATTAAATTTAAAAAGCTTTTGCACAAACAAAGCCAATGCAACTAAGATTAGAAGGAAAACAGAAAGCTGGGAAACATTTTTTTTTTACTGCAAGTGCTTCTGATAAAGGCCTTATTTCTAAAATATATAGAGAACTGAGTTAAATTTGTAAGAATACAAGTATTCTCCAATTGATAAATGGTCAAAGGATATGGACAGGCAGTTTTCAGATGAAGAAATTAAAGCTATCTATAATTATATGAAAAAATACTCTAAATAACTATTGATTAGAGAAATGTAAATTAAAGCCACCCTGAGGTACCACCTCCTACCTATCAGATTGGCTAATATGACCAAAAAGTAAAATGGTGGATGTTGGAGAAAATGGGGGAAAATTGGAACACGAATGTATTGTTGGTGAAGTTGTGAATTGTTCCAAATATTTTGGAGAATAATTTGGAACTATGCCCAAAGGGCTATAAAATTGTGCATACCCTTTGACCCAACAACACCACTTCTAGGTCTGTATCCCAAAGAGATCATAAAAACAAGAAAATGACTCACATGTACAAAAATATTTATAGCAGCTTCTTTTGTGGTGGCCAAGAATAGGAAATTGAGGGGATGCCCATCAATTGGGGAATGACTGAATGAGTTTGGTATATGAATGTAAAGGAATACTATTGTGCTGTAAGAAATGATAAACAGGCAGATTTGAGAAAAACCTTAAAAAAATCTTAAAAAAAAAGACTTACATGAACTGATGCAGAGTGAAGTGAGCAGAACCAGGCGAACATTGTACCAGTAACAGTAATAGTGTGCAATGATCAAATTTGATAGATTTGACTCCTCAGCGATACCATGATCTAAGACAATTCTAAAAGACCCATAATGGAAAATATTATCCATATCCAGAGAAAGAACTATGGAGTCTGAATGCAGATCAAAGCATACCATTTTCACCTTTTTAGTTTGTTTCTTTCTTTCTCTTGGTTTTTCTCTTTTGTTCTTATTTTTCTTTTACAACATGACTAATGTGGAAATGTTTAATATGATTGTATGTGTATAACCTCTATTAGATTGCGTGCCATCTTGGGGAAAGAGAGAAAAAGAAGTTTAGAACTCAAAATCTTATAAAAGTGAATGTTGAACATTTTCTTTACATGTAATTGGAAAAAAAAATACTCTTTTAATAAAAGAAATTAGGGGCAGCTAGGTGGCTCAGTAAATAGAGCACCTGCCCTGAAGTCAGAAAAACCTGAGTTCAAATCAGGCCTCAGACACTTGACAAACTTGCTAGCTATGTGACCTTAGGCAAGTCACTTAACCCCAATTGTCTTGCCTTCTCCCTTCCAAAAAAACAAAAAAGAAATTACAGGTCATCTTCATCCCTATCCTTTTGGGAAATGTAAGACCCTCATGTTTCCTCTTGTTCCTTTCGAACCTCCTGAATCTCGATGCCATTTATCCTGAACAAGAGCTGAAGAAGATGAACAGACATGACCTAAAGAGCTGTCCCTGCCCAATGTGGGTGAATAATGAGTCCCTTGTAGGAAAATGAGCTTCCAGCCTCCTTTAAATTAAAAACCACCAATGGCACATGTTCAACAGAGGGATTGTTTTCAGGGCTCGGAGATTTACTCTTTGGAGCCTCCTTTCACTTAACACATCTAGGGAATGAAGTGTAGCACCCGGCACCACTTACTGCTCTGAAGATGTGTGGAAAGTGATGTGGCTGTCAAAGGTCTTCCCGGGTCTATTTGCATCATGCATATACTGTTGAGTTTTGTTGTTTTTTTAGCAGCAATCATGGAGTCGCTGTTTCCAGGTATGAGGTCTTGGCAGCTTCTACACCTTAATTTTTTTCATTAAATTGTTACCCATTTGACATTGTAGCTATAGCGACAATAATGATAACAGTAACTGCAACAAGAAGACTAATAACAACAAGGCTAGTGCTTAGACGGTGCTTCAAGGTTTTCCGGATGAAGTCAATAGAGAGCCAGCCCGAGAGGCCCGGGCTCCAATGCCATCTGTGACACACACTAGCTATGTGATCATGGGTACGTGATGGGAGCCCTTTGACCTCCACATCAGAAGTGTGCAACATATGGCCAATAACACTCCAAAATGCAGCCCCGAAGCAGATTAAAAAGGAACCGGGAAATATTTAACACAACTAAACACACAATGAAACAAAGTTAATAGTACATTTTAAAGCTAAGTCAACGTGTGGCCCAAGGGAAGCTTATGTAAGGTTCAACGGCCCTAATTCTATATGAGGTTGACATAGTTGCTCTAAATAATTCTCTTAAGTTACAGAGAAGGAGTTGGCCTGCTTTGGTAGAGGGATTTTCCTCACTGGGGGAAGGTTGAAGAGAGAGAGGGGGAAGTTTTCCTTAGATATTTAGGTGACTAAATGTGGCCCTTTGACTGAATCCAAACTTCACAGAACAAATCCCCTCAATAAAAGAATTTGTTCTGTTAAACTTGGATTCAGCCAAATGCCTACTCCCGAGGACCTAGAAGGCCACATGCGCCTCAAGGCTGCAGGCTTCCCACCCCTGGCTTAGAGTGTTATTCAGTCATTTTTCCAGTCTGACTATTTATTTTTGAATTGGCATTTGAAGTTTTCTTGGCAGAGATACTCAAGTGGTTTGTCATTTCCTTCTCCAGCTCATTTTACAGATGGGGAAACTGAGGCAAACAGGGTTAAGTGATTTGCTCAGAGTCACACAACTAGTAAGAATCTGAGACCAGATTTGAACTAAGATCTTCCTGTCTCCAATTCTTAATCTCTGTCCCCTGTGCCACTTACCTGTCTCATCACTTAGAATGGTGAAGCTTGAAATAGATGAGACTTTAGCCTAATAATAATAATAATTCAAAGCTTTGCAAAGCACCTTTACAAACATTATGTCATCTGAACTTCATAAAGGATCAAGGCAGTGGGGACCTAAATTGCATAGGGCAGCGGTTCTCAACCTGTGGGTCGCAACCCCTTTGGGGGTTGAACAAAGTCACCTAAGGCCATCCGAAAACACATTTCTGATGGTCTTAGGAACCGAGACACTGCTCCTCTATCCGTCTCCAGGCGGGTCTGCCCACATGCAGATATGCCCACATATGAATATTAAAGAGTCGCAGCATTAGGAAGGTTGAGAACCTAAGATTGAGGATCAACTCATCATTCTGAGTTAAATCCGACCTCAGCTACTTACTAGCTGTATGGCCCTGGGCAAGTTACTTAACCCTGTTTGCCTCAGTTTCCTTATCTATAAAATGAGCTGGAGAACTCCAGTATCTTTGCCAAGAAAACCCCAAATGGGGTCAGGAAGAGTCAATGCTGAAAAATGACTCAAACAACTGAACCTCCCAGGTTGTCATGAATATTAAATGTGATAATGTTTGTAAAGCACTTAGCACAGTGACTGGCACATAGTAGGTATTTTTAAAAATGCTCATTTCCTTCCTTCCTGATTATTTCTGGATAAACTCAAATTTCCCACTTCTAGCTGATGAGTCTGTTCTCACACAGTCCCCTCCTTTTCTATTTTTGTACTTCTAAGTTGTAAGAGAAGAACTTTAAAATTTCTTAACAGATGGTTTCAACAGTAGGTCATAAGGGAAAAAAAAATCACAAGGATGATTTCTGTAAGTTAACCTACCCATAACCACACATGTGAAGGAGCTGCAAGGGCTTTTTAGGTGAGATGGCCTCAAGCCTGACAGCTGTGTATGTTTTACAAATAGGATTTTTGACTCTAAGTTAAAAAATTCATACTGAGTTAGTTTTCATTAAGCTTGAGGATAAAAATCAAGACTAGAAGTAATAGTGATTGATAAAATTAAGGATTAATAAGAAAAGTACTAAATTATAGTTCGTTTTTTAAAATCTCTCGATTTAGTTTTTGCATTTTAGGATGATTTTAGGACCAAACCTTTTTATGTTTAGTTGCTATAATAAGAAGTTGCTTTTCTATTATTATTTTTAAGACTAATTGAGTGGAAAAATAAGCCAGTGTCTACCAGTTAGCCATACCCACAGGAATCCTGGCCGACTGGACCATGAAGCTATAAAAACAAAGCCACCAAGAAGAAGCAAGCCCCTTCTCAAGTGCTGGACTTGCAAACCAAACCCGAGAAAATGACAGCAATGTCACCCACACCCACACACAGAAACACACCCACCCATAAAAAAAGCTCCTTATTAGGAGTGAGGAATTGCCCAATTGTCTGTTTTTCCACATGGAGCAATGGGTTGGAAAGTTTATAAATAGTCTGTGTTATCAGAGTAACTGGGGAAAGTAATTAATCAGAATGAGCTTTAAAAGCAATTCAATTCTATTTCAATTCCAAAATTCCACAAAGGCTTAGTATTTACTGCGTGGAGGCACTAGGGATGCAAAACAGCCCCTGCCCTCAAGGAGATTACAATTTGCCCTCAGGGAATAGTTTATTTCTGGTATGACTAGATAGTCTGAAGGAAGGCAAAAAGAAAGATGGGGAGGGTGAAAGGGAAAGGAAGGAAAAGCAAGGAAAAAGGGAAGGGAAGGAAAAGGAAGAGAAGGGAAGGGAAAGAAAGGGAAGGGAAGGAAAGGGAAGGGAAGGGAAGGGAAGGGAAGGGAAGGGAAGGGAAGGGAAGGGAAGGGAAGGGAAAAGGGAAGGGAAAAGGGAAGGGAAAAGGGAAAGAAGGGAAAAGGGAAGGGAAAAGGGAAAGAAGGGAAAAGGGAAGGGAAGGGAAGGGAAAAAGGAAGGGAAGGGAAGGGAAAAGGGAAGGAGGAAGTAATATATAAAGATGAAGAAAGCTAATTTGGATGAACCAAGGTTGCAAATCGTGATATTTGAGTCAAACAATCAGTGGAAATTTCCTTCCAACCTAAAGAATGTGTTTCTCTAGATTCCAGCAGAATGCAAGCCCCTGGAGGACAGGGTCTGCTTCATTTTTGCCTTTCTACGAGGAAGCCTTTGAAAGTCCCTAACTTTCTCCACACCAGACATCTCTGATCGTAGGATTAATGTCTGAAATCCTCTTCCTTCCACTTTATTTTCTTATGAGAGTTTAGTGATGATTTGTTGCCATTTACACAGGCCAATGAAATCACTCTCTGAGCCTAAACAAAATCCTCGTGCTATTCCATCTCTGAGGCTCTGAATGCGGTACATTCTTTTCCCTACAGCTTTCTTTCTATCTGTTCTCCTGCCTGACCACACTCCCAGAATCAACACGGCATCTCCTTGGTTCCTTTTTTTCATCCATTCTTTGTTCGTCTCTCTTCCAGGTTCTTTTTACAGAAATAGTCTCCTACCTGTTCTTTGGGCCTCTAACCCTTCTCCACATAACCCATCTCATGCCACAAAAGCTACTCTATTTCCCTGTCATTTGTGGGCTTGATGGTCCCAGGCCCTCAAGGATATGGGTTTATGTTGGGGGTGGAAGGGGAGGGAACTTCTGTTCTGTCTACCTCACACATTCCAACCTAGGACCAATTTTAAAACTCTCAGGTCAGTTTGGATCTAGATAGTCATAATTACCATCCCAATGGAAACCTAGGCAAGCAACAGCACAGAATCACCAAAAGCATTTAATTGCGGAAGAAAAAGAAAGGGAAAGAGGGACTTGCAATATTTAAGAGAAAAAAAAATCACATTTGAAATATTTCAAATCCTTCATAATCTAGCCCCAAAATAGCCTTCTAACCCCTACACACACACACCCACACACACACATTGTTTCTGTGCTTAAACCTTTGCTTTCATTCAGACTGCCCTAGTCACACTGTTCCCTGAACACACCTTCCACAAGCCCATGCTTGCAGATGCCTGGCTTCTGAGTGAAATGTTCTCCCTTTTCTTTCCTACGTTTGATAATTCTAAGTGTCCTTCGAGACTGAGCTCAAAGGTCACCTCTTCCATTCAACTTCACAATAGTCTCTCCCTACCCTGACTTTCTTTTGGTCTAATGATAAAGCAGAACTTAATAAGCACCTGGCTTATATTGTCATTTCCTTTCTCTTTCTTTTCCTTTTCCCCCTTCCTCTGCTTCTTCTTTCTCTTCCTTTTCTTCTTTCCTCCTCTACTTTCTCCCCCATTATTCTGCTACTTCCCTATCTTTTTTTTAACCTTTCTTCTTCTCCTCCTCCTCCCCATCCTCCTCCCCCTCCTCCTCATCTCCCTCCTCCCCCTCCTCCCTCCCCCTCCCTCTCCCTCCTCCCTCTCCTCCTCCCCATCCTCCTCCCCCTCCTCCTCATCTCCCTCCTCCCCCTCCTCCCTCCCCCTCCCTCTCCCTCCCTCCCCCTCCCTCTCCTCCTCCTTCTTCTTCCTCCTCCTCCTCCTTCTTCCTCCTCCTCCTCCTCCTCCTCCTCCTCCTCCTTCTTCTTTTTCATGAATATTTACTCATAGAAAACCAATTCCAGGAGTGAGCTAAGCGTATTGACCAAATGCCCTTAGCTTGACTCCCTCCTACTTTCTCCAAGACTTCCCTCCTCAGATTGACAATACATAGAGTGAGACATCAAGTGCTCTTAACATATGGGCCAAGTTCAAGGAGTCCACAGTTATGCCGAGTACCTGACTGCCATGACAATAATCTTTTGCACTTATATAACAATTTAAGGTGTTTTTTTTTCAAAATATTTCCTCCCACAATTCTGTGGGGCAGGTTCTCATGATGATCCTCATTTTGGAAATGGCTCAGAAGGTGAAATTATTTGCCTGTAATCCAAGAGGTAGGAAGCATAGAAATCAGAATGTGAACTCATGTCTCATGACAATGTTTTCTCACTACAACTGCTATTACAGTATGCAGAAAGCTATATGTGTTTGCACTATTGTTCCCCACTCCCATGTCATATTATGGAAGTCCTTGGGACTATCTCAGCTAAGCACAGTCTTAGCAGGTCTGGCCAAAGACTACATGGCCCCTCCATCTCCTCCAAAGAGGAAATGATGGTGCTGACTTCCAGGAAGTTTTCTATCTTCCCAGCACCTTGCTCAGACTTAGAGACTTATGGGTTGGTACATTTTTTCTGGGTGAAAGAAAAACCCCACTCACTGCATGTACCCAAGTGAATGCCTATACCCCAGACCAAGCACTGCTGATCCTGGAGGCGTGTTAATCAAACCCAGTACATACCAAACAAAGAGTACAAGGTCCCTGCCAGCTCTAGATCTATGAGTCGATGAGCCTACCAAGTTGAGTCAAGTCAGCTAGTACATCCTGGTCACTGTGCCAGGCATTGTGCTAAGCTCTACAGAGATGGATGAGCTGCAACACAGAGACCCAGCAATGGATTAGCCAAGCTGGCTCACATGGGCTCATCACCAGGTTGCCCCCCTCTCAGAGGATGAGGATGACCTTTTCCTGACCACCACAACTCAGGGAACTGTCTACTAGAGAAGGAGAACTTAATGAAGCACTTCCAGTGGAAGGAATGCATACATTCAGGGGACAATAGAGCTTTTAAAGTCATTAATTTTTGACAGGAAGCTTGGAACAGTGGAGAGAAGGCCAGCCTTGAAGTTAGGAAGACAAGATTCAAGTCCTGCTTTTGAATACCGACTAGCTATACGATAACTGAGTGGTGTGGTGAATTGCACACTGGACCTGCAGGCAAAAAGGACCTGAGCTTGAATCCTGCCTCAGACACTAGGTAGATGGCCATGTGCAAGGCATTAACCTCTTCGGGGAATCAGTTTCCTCATCTGTCAAATCTACTAATCACAACGTGCCCAGGCACCTGCATGACCTCCGTCATTGATCTGGATTGAGAGAATAAGAGGAGGAAGAAGAGATACAGAAAAAGGATGAAATCTATTAAGCTGGGAAAGCCTTTGGGGGGAGTTAAAAGGGTTTTTGCAGATGTAAGAGATTATTGTTACAATGGAGATTTCTCTTGTACCCTGGGATTTCTGGACCACATCCACCAATGCACAGGATACTGAGTTCAGCCATCTTTCATTCCTGGGGTGAGGAAGGGGCTGCTGTGCTAAGAAGTTCCAGCTGTCCTTCACTGGGCCAAAGCCCACTGGAGAATTGGTGGTGGAGGCCACAGGGTTCCAGAGAAACTGAGCTCACATTGCTTGTAAAGTACAGACGTTTCTCCAACAGAAAAGAGCTCCCCATTCCCCACTCCTCATTTTCTACTTCCCCATCCTGGAACAGGATTTTTCCATCTAGATTTGAAACCACACGATCCTTTGCCAAACACTTTTCCCTGGGTTGTCAGACTTACACAACTCATTATCAGCTTAGGTCGGGATAACAGGGACATGGCCCTTGTTTGGTATGCACTGGGTTTGATTAACATGCCTCCAGGATCAGGGAGTGGTTGGTCTGGGGTGTAAGCATTCGCTTGGGTACATGCAGTGTGGCTTTTCTTTCATCCAGAAAAAAGTGCCAACCCATCAGTCTCTGAATCTGAGCAAGATGCTGGGAAGATAGAAATTTTCCTGAATGTCGGCACCATCATTTCCTCTTTGGAGAAACAATGGGTAGATTTCCAACTTTTCAATTAGTAAGGCAAGCTTTAGGGGCAAAAAAAGGGAGGGGGGAGGATCAGTTTGCTAGAGAGCCCTAATGACTAACACCTATAGAGATCCTATAAAAGAAAATATTTATTCCCACTCCCTTACACTCTCAATACCACCATCCCCAAAAAGTGTTGTGAAATTAAGGACTGGATTTTAAGTCCAGATATTCATGGTATGGCTCCAAATCTGTGGTCAACTTTGGGGCTAATAATAATAGTTGACATACATTAGGGGTTTTAAAACTTTCAAAGCACATAATATTTCATGTAATCCTTGAAACAGCCCTGGGAAATTGGTATGACAGGTATTCTTATACCCATTATAACCTGATGAGGGAACTGAGAGCTTCAGAGAACTGATAAGTTGACCTCTCTGAAAATGACTTGTTCATTGTCATCCAACTAATAAGAACTGGAGGCAATATTTGAAATCTAGATCTTTCTGAGTCTTTTCTGAGTCATCAATTATGCCTTTTAAAATCCTTGAAAGTAAGAACTGTTTCTGAGATTTCACCTCACATCCCATAAATTGACAAAGATGACAAAAGACAGACTTTCTATTTCGGAGAGAATACACTGATACATTGTTGGTAGAGCTGCTGTTGGATTTTACCATTCTGAAATTATCCATACCCTTCAACACTAACCCTCCCCCCCTGAATGCCCCAAAGAGTCACTGATTAAAAAGAAGAGACCCATAAAAAACAAAATATTCATAGCAGCCCATTTTGGGACAGCAAAGAAAGCAAAGAACTAGAAAAAATTTGACTTTCATTGTTATGGAATGGCCAATCTGTGGCACATGAATGTAATGGAATATTGCTTTGCTCTGAGAAATGACAAATATGAATGGAGAGTTTGAATAATTTGGAGGATCATGGGAAGACTTAAATGAAGTGCAGTGAGTAAGAGAACTATGAAAACAGGAAGAAAAAAATAGAGAATGGAAAAACAAAAAAAGAACCCTGTGAGATCACAATGACCAAGCTTGGTCCAAGAGAAGAGTTGAGAAAATACATTGATCTTCCCTCTTTGCAGATTGGGAAACTCTGAGTATGGAATATTGTATATTTTCTCAGATGTGGTTACTGTGTTAGCTGACTTTGCTGAATTGAGGAGATTGTCTTTCTTTTTTTATCCTTTGTTATAAGAGATGATGCAATGAGTAGGCAAGAGGAAAGGAGCATGTTCAAAAGTGAAAATGATGTAAAAGCAAAAGATGTCAGTATTTTTCTTCAAAGAACACTGGACTTACAATTGGTAAAAAGGGCCCAAGTCCTAACAGAACTAGGTCCCAACTGATGGATGTTGAGCAAGTCTTACTCCTTTCAAACTAATCACTTGGTAGGGTTTTTACCAGACTGAGATAACATGAATCAAACAGTTTATAACAATAACATAATGTGCAAATACCAGTTGTTGTCATTGTTACTAATGTTGATTATGTGGCTTTTGGGGTCACTCTACTCTGCATGTGCTGCTCTGCCAAATTTCAACTTTATAGAACCAGATGGTTAAACTCACTACCTCTAATCTCATCCTCATCACCTGCTGCAAAGTCAAGCTTTGATTGGTACCACCTGCCTAACCCCCTTCTCCCCTCTGATTGGAGGGTTAGAGGGTAGAATACCAAACTCCTCCCAATGCCTTCCTTTATAAAGGATAGAAATGGGAATCTTTGTTGCTCTGCCTGGTTTCAACTCCAAGGAATGAGATGCCCCACTCCTTCCAGGTACCCCCTGGTCTCTCTCCACCTTTCCTACCTCCTTATGTGTGTTGACTCCTCCACCTAGATTCTAAGCTCCTTGAGGGCAGGGACTGTCTTTATTAATCGTATCCCAGTGGTTAGCACAGTACCTAGCATATAGTAGGTGCTTTATAAATGTTGTTTGGATTATTGGATAGAACCAGAGATGCTCCCAGAGAAGCTCAGTCATAATTGTCTTCTGTCCAAGGTCACATAAGAAGAAACTTGAACATTCTAAAGCCAATATTTGAACCCAGGTCCTGTGACTCGAAATTTATCACTCTCTTCACTGTACCATGAAGCAGGGGAAAGAGTGCTGGGTATGGAGGCAGGAGCTGGAGGAAGTTCTGATGGAACAACAAGTGCTTTTGGGGGGGGGGGGCTTGGACTCAAATCCCCCCCCAAAATAGTGAGGGGACTTGACTAAATCAGGGTTTGTTCATCTTGCTTGTCAGAGACTCCTTTGTCAGTGTGGTGGAGCCTCTGGGTCTCTTCTCTGAATCATACTGTTAAGGACATAAAACTAAATCTGGAGGATTCCAAAGGCACCCAATTTTATTGGAATATAATGACCAAAATTTGAAAAAAAAAATAGTTCATAGATCCTAGATTAAGAACTCCTAGACTAGATGATCCCTAAGGTCCCATTTGTAGTGGCAAGAATTCTAGACTTGAAGTCAGAAAGACCAAGAGCAAGATCCAAACCTGTGTGACTCTGTCTGTTGTTCTCTGTCTGTCTGTCTCTCTCTGAGTGTGTTTTTCTCTCCTTGTCTCTGTGAGTCTCTCCCTGTCTCTCCCTGTCTCTCCCCTCTCCCCTCTCCATGTCTGTCTCTTTCTGTCTCTGTCTCTATCTGTCTCTTTGTCTCTGTGTGTGTCTCTCTGTCTTTCTCTCTGTGTGTGTCTCTCTCTGTCTCTCTGTTTCTCTCTCTGGTGCTCTCCCTCCCTTATTCTCCTCTCCCTCTCCCCTTCTCTCTCAGATCTATAAAATAGTCAATAATCCCTGTAGAACCTACAACTCCCCCCCACCTTCCCAGAGTTGTCATGAGAATCAAATGAGATAATATACGTAAAATGTTATGTGAGCCTAAAATTCTATACAAGTGTCAGCTACCAGTATGATAAGGGTCCATGAATCCCATTTGTCATTGATTTGTGTATTTTTTAAAAGCCTGGGTTGTTCCCTCTCCTACAAACAGTATTTATGTTTCCATCATGATACAAGCCAGGAGAAATACCCTGGCCTCAGGTTCAAAACTCCCATCACCCTGGCACCAATGGTTTCAGATTAGCTCTGAAAATGGAATAAAAAAGAGAGATTCAGAAATGTTTGGGAGACTGAACAGAGGAAAATATGGCAAAGAAAGTAGCTGTTCTACCAAATTGCAAATTATGGAAATTGGATGGTAACATTGTCCAGAATGGGAATATTACAAAAAATATGCCCTATGTCTGCTGTAACAATGGGGATGAAGACTGGACATGTGATGTTGCTGGTTGAGAAATCTGTGAAACACTCTCTCCCAATGAAGGTTGACACAAAGTGTGTGCTGGGAAATGTCTAACAACTTTCTCTCCAAATATATAAATGTATATATGTGTGTATGTGTTTGTGTGTGTGTGTATATGTATACACACAAACATATTGTATACACTTTGAAGTTTAATTTGTACCATTAACACTTTCTTAAGTCTAAACAATCAACAAAACCATAAATAACTCTTCAATTTTCCTATTTGGTTGCTGAGGTATAAATGCTCACATTGAAAATTTCACAATTGGTGTTGGAAACTGTTGCCGGAGAAAAAAATATTTTATATCCTGAAAAAGATAATTATTAAGAAGAAACAAAGGAAGAGGAAGGAAGGAATGAAAGAAGAAAGAAAAAAGAAAAGAAGAAAGGGAAAAGGAAGGATGGCAAAATGAAAGGAATGGAAAAAAAAGGAAAAGGGGGGGAAAGGATGGAAGTAAAAAAGAAAAGAAAGGAGAGAGAGAGAGAGAGAGAGAGGAAGGAGAGATGAGTCCATACAAAGACTTCCTTTTTTTTCTGCTAGCCACTTGATTCTAGCTTCATCATTTCTGCCATGAACAGTGGCTCTCTTTTGTTGATGGATCAGTTTCTTACATTTGGTGGCCATGCTTAATAAAGGCTTTTTCTCTTCCTTGGTGGGGAAAAAAAAAGAGAGAAAATTTCACCATTGGTGTGGGTTTGAGCTGGCTCCAGGACACCCCTGCTAGGCACTTTCTTGGTGATTTAGGGAATTGCCTGAGAGTACTGAGGTTAAATGACTTGCCCATGGTCATTTAACCAGTAGATGTCAGAGTCTGGGATTCAGCCGAGCTGGTACTGGTTTTCCAAGCCAGCTCTGTCAGGTTGTGTGTGTCTCTGCCAGAATAACACTCACTTGGGTGCAGGGAACTTTGCATGAATGATCTTGTTTGATCTTTACAAGGTTCTATCAATTAATCGATAATCAATGAAGCATTTATTAAGAGCCTCACTCCCCAGTGACGTAGGTCTAAAATCATAATCTTATAGATGAGATGCATAAAATAAAGTTTCTCTCTTATTTAGAGGAGGAGAAAAAGAATGACAGTGGGAATCACTAGGTTAGAAGGCAAAAGAGCTGGTTTCTCATTCCAGCCACAGCTGAATTGACATAGCCTAACTGACTGTGAGACCTTGGGCGAGTGCTTTCCCAGGCTGGAAGTTGGTTTCCTCCTCTATAAAATAAAGGACTCAAATTGAGGCCCAGGGAATTAGACTGACTTGTCCAAGGTCTCATGTGTAGACATTTTTAAATTCCGAAAATATTAAGATTATGGCCATTGCTCATCCGTTGCTAGAGCTCAGAAGAAAGGAAAGAAGAAAGACAAAAAGGGAAGGGAAAGGAGGAAAAAGGTCTCCATTGCACTCTACACATCAAAAGTGATGGAGTAAAATGAAAGTCACCAGAAGGAACCCAGTAATCACATCATAATACATAAAATGGTACCTGGAGCAGATCTATTGGAAGGGGAGGGGGCGTTGAGAGCAGGATCTGTGGTGGGGGACAAGAGAAGCACAGCCCCTTGAAAGGGGCATCCTGGCATCAGGACCCTGGAGGTTCCAACCCCTCTATAGGGATGCCAGTTGAGGCAGTCCCATGATAAGGAAGCAGTCCCTTAACTCCCAGGTCAAAACTCTATTCCCCTTTTCACTAGCCTCCTCCCTTTCCCAAATTCCTCCACCTATACTCCCCATCCCGAATTCAAATTTCTGCACATAAAACAAATTAGACCATTTGCAAAACACTTGGTGTGCCCTGAAGGAAGGACTATGTAAAAATATTAAGTAACAATAGTTTTGCCTTTATTTATACAGTGGCCCTTAAAGGCACAGTGGAAAAAACATTGGTTTTGGAGTCAAAGGACCTGGATTCAAATTTGGATTCTGCTACTTTCTCCACTTCTGACCTTGGACAAATAACTTGACTATTCTGTGCCTTGGTGTAATCAACTGTGAACTAGACAGCCTCTGTCCCTTCTAGCTCTAAATCTGTGATTTTCTGAAGTATCATCAGGTATTGGCAGAACAAGTCAGCTATAGAGGTGGAAACTTTCCCTCCCATCAAATAAAGGCGTACTTCATTTTAAAAATGCCAGGTCGCTGGAATTTCAGCAGTCCAGATGTTCAATCACCTGGCTCCCTACCCCTAGCTTTCAGCTGAGACCTGCAAATTCATTTCGTGTAAGACCTTAAGTTAGTTTTAAGCTCCAGTCTCTGGGGCAACATTGAAGACTATAAAAATACACCCACCCACCCCCCAGCCCTACTCTCTCCAGCTAGCAGATAGATGCTGGCTATTTAACCTGCTTTCACAGTTGAAGCTTCTGGCGCCCAGAGGGGCAACTCAGAACTTCAAGCAAAGGCTGTTCCCCTTGCCTCTAATTTAAGCTGACCAATGAGGATGCCACCTTCAAGCACAGCTGTTGGCCTGCCGGTAGCATTAGAACATCCATTATAATGGACCCAATGGCTTTGGATTACCATCTGACAAGTCTGGCTCTGCCAGAAGACCAATAGACCATTGGGGCGGGCTGGGACAACCAAGACCTGGGACCCAGCAGGCACATATGTACAGCTGAGGAAGGAAACAGGCTTGGGTGTTCCCATGGAACTCAGAGTGACCAATTTGCATTTCCTGTGTGCAGCTGTAGTTAGCAACTGCGTCAAGAGCTCCGGGGCGAGGGGGAGTTACAGAAAACAAGAAAGGTATGTTGGTCCAAGAACGTTTTGTCCCATTACTTGCTCATCTTTGTTCCTGTGGCTAAAAAGGTATGCTTAGGACACCATCACCTCCCCTAAGCCCACCTGATGATGAAATTCCCTGGGAAAGTACAGGATTGGCTCCCAAAGGCAAAAGTCTGTTCTGGTCTGTCATAGGAAGAACAATGAGCTTGATGTAGGCAGATGCCAGGCTTTGTCTCCCACTGATGACGCCTCCTGGATTCATGAATGTTCACAGAAACTGAGTCTCAGTTGCTCATATCTCTAAAAGCAGGAAAAGCATATCTCAGAGCCCCAGACAACTCTCTAAGACTCTAAGGGACAGAACTATTCGAGATCTGCAATAGTGACAACAACCACCATTTCTATAGCACTTTAAAGATTTCAAAGCATTTTACATATGTTATTTCCTCCCAACACTAGAAGTGCCAAACTTGTGGCAACACTCCCAAGGACAATCTGAACCAAAACCAAAATTTTTATTTGTTATGTCAAATATTGGTAAATATTTGACAAAATAAATAAAAATACAATGGAACATAGATAATGTCAACATGTGATTTTTAATGTCAATATACTGACCACAGGGGTCCTTATATACAGTTAAATGACTCTCCTTTCTATTTGTTGTTCTAGGCAACAAAATCAACTGTCTTCTCTAAGGATAATAAGAATAACGATGATAATATCCTGCAGGGTACATACAAGAAAAGCATTTTGTAAACTTTGAAGAGAGAAGGATGGATGGAGAGAGATGGATAGATATGGAGAGATAGAAGAATGGAGAGATGGATGAAGAGGTAGATAGATGAATAGAGAGAAAAAGAGATGATGGATAGAGGAAAAACAGATGGATGAACAGATAGATGGACAAGTCAGATGCAGAAGGACTATCTCACTGGCATGCAGAACTCCTGGTACCAATACACGTCAGCTCTTTCTATGATAACGCTAATAGCTGGCTTTTGGATAGCCCTTTAAGATTTATAATGTACTTTAATATGACTTTTGTATGTCATATATTTAGACTTGGAAAAGACTTAAGAGATTATCCAGTCCAGTTGCTTATCCCCACCATCGTGCTGCCTCATATGTTATTTCCTTCATTAGAATGTAAGCTGCTTAAAGGCAGGGATTCATCAAATCATGCCTCAGACTCCTACTAGCTGTGTGACCCTGGATAAGTAATTTCATCTCTCTTGGCCTCAGTTTCCCTATCTGTAAAATGGACTTCATGATCTCTAAAGTTCCTTCCAACTCTAAATCAATATTCCTGTGATACTATTTCCTGACATAGGATGTCCCCGAAGTCTTAGACCAATTCCTGCACTAAGACTTTGGGATACTGCATATTTCTTACTTCTTACTTTCTAGTCCTGACCAGAATGGAAATATTCCCTGAAGGGAAGATAGTTTTTGCTGTTGTTTAGTTATTTCAGGCGTGTCCAACTCTTCATGACCCCATTTGGGATTTTCTTGGCAGAGGTACTAGAATATTTTGCCATTTCCTTGTCCAGCTCATTTTACAGATGAAGAAACTGAGGCAAACAGGGTGAAGTGACTTGTCTAGGGTTACACATCTAGATTTGGACTCGAGTCTTCCTGACTCCAGGCCCAGTATGCTATCCCCTGCACTATCTAGCTGTAAGTTCGTCTCAGTATGGAGCAAACAAATGATAAGCATCATGAAGACACGTTGAGGATATATTCAGATGAGTGCATTCTCTGCCTTTGGGTCTGCTCCCTCCTCATGAGCATTAACACGCCAGAATCTCTCAGTAAATCTGAACCAGATAACAGATGTAGACTCTTGCAAGGTGCCTCCCTCTATCCTCCCCTTCAAAATCCAACCACAAAACCTCAGATTGGGAAGAGACCATCTAAGGATCCCCCTGCGGCACCCCCAATGAGTGGACACCCAGCATCCTTTTGGAGACTTCCACTGATGAGGAGCTCACTACCCAATGTGGCTGTGGCTTAGCTCTCTGGCCTTACTATATACCTCCCTCCCTACCCAGCACTGGAGTTGTCTTGTGACCAGACTGGTCTTCTTAATGTTCTTTGGCATACAATGTTTCAGGGCAGCAAAGTAGCATAGTGAATGGAGCACTGGCCCTGGAGTCAGAAGGACCTGAGTTCAAATCCAGCCTCAGACACTTAACACAAAACTAGTTGTGTGACCTTGGACCAGTCTCTTAACCCCAATTGCCCTGCCCTCCACCCTCCAAAAAAAAAGCAAAAAAAAAAAAAAGGATACAATGTTCCATCCTCTCTTGACAACTTTGTGCAGACTGACTCCAGTATCTAGACTTGACTCCCTCTTCACCTCTACCTCTTGGAGAGCTCAGCCCTTCCCAACACACACACCCCTACACACCTTTCTACATACTCATATGAATACACAGGATCACATATATAGTCATATATTTAGACAGAAGGGACTTTAGAAGCAATCAAATTCAATCTCCATATTTTACAGATGGGAAAATGGAGGCTTAGAGTTGAAGAGGTATAAGCTGGGGGGATTTCTAATGAAATCCTTTCTAGGTCCGTTGTCCGAAAAGAATTACTGGACTCAGCTGTCCTTGGCAGAGTTACAAAAGTTTATTGTTACATTGAGACAAGGGGTGGGGTAAGGGGACCTGCAAGCTGATGGGGATTTAAGGCAGTTAGAAAGCCTGCAAAGTGCAGGGCGGGGTGTCAGAGAAAGCCTGCAAAGTGTGACGCTCTTCAGCAGGCAGGGGGATAGAAAGAGCCTGCAAAGTTCAGGGTCTAGAGATGCAGTTTTTAAAGACCCAAAACTGTCAGTCATAGATTCATTAGGCTAACTAGGTATATAGAGGTGGTTAGGGAGGAGCCTGGGAGGAGCCAAGGAGTAGCTAATACTTTTGCCTTGAACCGTCATAAAGTCAACCATTGGTCAAATTAAAATGAGAAGTACCCATCCAATTTGCAAATGGATGAGTCTTGTTTCAGCCAGCTACTAGAACAAAAGGAGGTAGTGCCTTTAAAAGATTCTTGTTATCATAGCTATAGAGTTAATGGTTTCAGAGGAAATACCTCTAGGCTGGGGGGAGGGAAGGGACAGAGTTAATGCTTTGTGGCTTTTACAACAGGCCGATGTTACAAACTGATAACACAAATGAGATTTTTACAGATTGAAGTTACAACAATGTTAGTTATAAGATCACCCCAAAATATTCAGAGGCACCTCATCATATTGACTTGCCCAAGGTCACTTAGCTAGTAAGTAGCAAAGGCTATATTTGAAAGACCCAGGTTTTGGGTCTTGATTCAGTGTCAAGTGCACTAAGCCTACCATGATACTCTTTCATATACCATCTCCCTCTCTCCTTCCACCCAGTAGGATGTCTGCTCCTTGAGGGCAGGGATTGATCCATCTTTGTCTTTTTATCCCTAGTGCCTAGGACAGTGCCCAGAATGTAGTAAACACATAAATGCCCTTGATTGGTTGATTGATTTTACCTTTGACCAGCTCTAATAGCCCAGGGTTTGGGGTAGCTGAGGAGGGTGTTTTGTTCTGGCCCCTCAGAGAAATATTCACTTCAGGGAATATTTCTGTTCTGGTCAATACTAGAAAGTGAGAAGTGAGAAATATGCAGTATCCCAAAGTCTTAGTGCAGGAATTGGTCCAAGACTTCAGGGATATCCTATGTCAGAAAATAGGATTACAGGAATATTGATTTAGAGCTGGAAGGAACTTTAGAGGTCACGGAGTCCATTTTACAGATAGGGAAACTGAGGCCAAGAGAGATGAACAACTCATTCTTCCTCCTCTTAAGCCCATACTTGTGCTTAGTAAACCCATATAAACCCAATTCCTGGTGTTTTGTTGATGGGTGAGTTGAAAGGTAGAGAATACACCATTCTCTTGCCTTCCTAGGGGGTACACTGTAGAACCCGGGACTTGAAGCCAGGAAGACAAGAGCAAAATTCTGCCCCAATTGCTAGTTGTTTGGTCCTGAGGAAGTCACGTTAATTTCTCTCTGCCTCAATTTCTCCATCTGTAAAATGGAATTATTAAGAGCACCTACTTTCAAAGCTGTTGAGAGGATCAAATCAGATAATATACAAGAAACCGTGCAGACTCAGGCACTAAATACATGTGAGCTGTTGTGAGTAGTTATTATTCCTACATTGTAGTCCAGTTGGACAGTTCCAACACCTCCCTCACCTGCATGCAGGAAAATATTGGAGTCTGATATTGGATCTGGAGACAAGGAAGACCTGAGTACAAATCCTGCCTCCTTTATTTGCTATTTGTGTTGTGAGGGATAATTTATAGCGCAGTTTCCCCATTCTGAAAAATCAAAGCTAGAATGGCTTCAGTATTCACTAGGCCTAGGGTTAGGTCACCTGACCTTCCAGCAATCTGGGGCTTAGAGCAATGGAGACCCTCCCCCAGAGCCAACTCAGCACAAGATATGCCAAATAGGGTTAAGACTGCTTTCATTGGACACCCACATGTTTCCGGGTCCTTTGTCTCAGAGAGATTCCTACGCTTAGGTTGTGGGCCAGCCCCCCTACCAATAAGAGTGAAGGCCAGTTGGGGGGGGGGGGGTTCTGCATTGGAAGATTATATAACCATGGGCTGGCTTCTACCTGCTGCTCTCTCTCTGCTGCCATGTGGGCGACAGGGGCAGAGTCCTTTCTCATGAGAAAGAATAAAGACCTTTTCTGACTTCAGATTCAGACTCTGAACTCTTTCATCTCACACAGTGTGACCATGGGAAAGTCACTTTACCTCCCTGAGCCTCAGTTTCCTCACTTGTAAAATGAGGGCTAGATCATCTGAGGTCCCATCTCCATCTGCTCGGGAGAGAGGTGGTGAGCTACATATGAGGAATGTTGTCTACACTGTCAGACTGAGTTGCTGTAACAGTTTGTTCTGCTTAATTGTGTTTCTTTCTTACCAGAGAAGGTTCTATGTTCTAGATCACGGAGTAGGGGTGGGTTGTTAGGAAGAGGCAGTGTGTCAAAAACACCAACACAAAACAGCACCCCTTAAATCATCTTTGGAAGGATAGGGTGTGCACACCTCCCTCTGCTTCCTGCCCAGTCACTCTCAGACCATTTGTCAGAACCTCTGCCAAAGGGAAGGAAACTGAAACTCCAAGTGGGACTTGACCCAGAGAAGCCCAGTGGATACTTCAGCAGACTGTGAGCTTATGCAGCGGTAGGCAAAGAAAACCCCTGAAGAATAAACAGGAAAAGACTGGATGTTTATTTTTGAACAAATCTCATTTCCTTCAGTGACAATCCTACACCAATGTCATAAAAACTTTCATAGGACTCAGAGCCAGGAGGAGCTTTAGATTATCTAGTGACTAGATGATAGATTCTAACCCAATACCCCCATTCAGGAGGAGGGAACTAAAGCTTAAACTTGGCTCATGGGATCATTTGACCAGTTATTGTCTCTAATATTATTAACTGAATTATCTTAATTAGCTCTTACAAAAGGAGAAGATATTGCAAGGTCTAAGGACAATGATGTCCCAAACTGGGAGCATACTCTTTACTACACCTCTATCCCTATGGAAAGTGGAATCGAACATTCAAATGTATTCAAACCAGCATTCAAATAATGGTTACAAACTCCCCTCCCCTAAGCCTAATCCCTTGTGGACTGACATGCCTACATGTAGATCATCTCACTGCCTGTTCCACCATATCTCCACACCTCCCCAAATAAATAGATGGAATCCAGAAACATTACCACCAAAAGTCAATTATTAAGATCCAGAAACCTACCCCCTTCCCAATATAGAGTTTGAATTCAGAAATATAAACCAAGAACCCATATTCCTGAAAGGTGGTCCTGTTCTTATTTCATCTCCTTGTCTTAGGACACCATGGGTAGGATAGGCACCATCAGGAGGACTAAAGGTATTGGGGAGGAGGGGAATCTCATCTAACATCCAAGTTATAGTGTTAAAAAAAAAAACTAAAGATAGGAGTTTTAGCAGCTACAGAGCCTGCTGGTTTCTCTCTTGTCCAGTCAAGCCTGCTAAGTCCTTTGAAGTTCTGTCTTGCTTTATCCTCCCATGCCTTCCTATAATGGGTCCATTGATGCTGTCCATCACTTGGGGAAGGCAAGCTATGAATCACAATTCTGAAGCGTGGTTAGAGCTGAGGTGAGGTCAGAGGGGCAGGAAGTTCTCAAGTGCTCAGCAATGTGAACTTTTCACTGACCTGTTGCCCAGTAGGATGCCCATCCTTTCAATCCTAAAAGCATTCAGGTCTTCAAAGACTTGAGAACATCTGTGCCCAGTGACCTGTAGACTCAGTCCAACACCTCTGTGTTCCAGGAGGAGGAAAATGAACTCTTGAAAGGAGGAGGCCCCCTCACAATGGAAACACAATTGATCAGCTCCATTTCCTGAGCTGTGAGTCAGAACATGGCTGTGGTGCTAACACAGAGATCCACAAATAATCCTCATTCCAATGGCCACTATCTGGGTCCCATTCATTCACTCATCTGTTTAGCAACTCAGTAGAACAAAAAGACCCATTTCTTAGGCACACAATTAATAATGACCTGGGTGGATAGAAACATAGATTAAGAGTTGGAGGGGCCATCAAACTGCCCCACTTTGCCATTCTCTACACACCACATTCAACCTATCCATTCTTGCCTTTTCACTGGTGTCCATACCCAAGCCCTCCTCACCTCTGCCTTTTGGAATTTCTGGCTTCCTTCAAAAACAGTAGCAGATGCTATCTCCTCCATGAAGTCTTTCCTAATCTCACCCCAAAAAATTGTTGATATTTTCTCTCGAAATCATTTTTTTATAACTATGTATATACTTTGCATTTTCTTCCCTGAACTAGTGGAGAGAATGATGCATTTAGAGTCCTAAGTCCTGAACTCCAATCCCAGCTCTATCTGTATAACCATTGGCAAGTCCATTAGTCTCCCTGGGCTTGGTCCTCTCTCATGGTCCTCTTTAAGAACAAAGGACAAACAACACCACAACAAAAACCTGTAAGATAAGGGAGTTGGGCCAGATAACCATTAGGGTTCTGTCCAGCTCTTAGTCTCTGATGTTTTATGTTCGTATTACTGGGAATGTGAGCTTTCACATTTCTGTTTATGTATTTCTAGTGCTTCTCACATTGAGGGTGCAGAGCTATTGATGTAAATGGAACCTGTAATTTCATTGAGATAGGAAACTCCCAGATGAAGAAACTCTCTACCAGCATAGGTTGGCACCTTCTGCCTAATCAGTTTTAGTTACCTAGGGCACTGGGAAGTGACTTATTCAGAATCAAACAGCCAGGGTCGAGGGTGGGACTTGAACCTGGGTCTACCTGATTCCAAGACCAGCCCTTTTCCCATTGTTCCACAGTGTCTCTTATTGCCTGGATAGTACATGGTAGGTGCATGCTAATATATCTTTATTGAATTGATTTTAAGTGATTCAGTTGCTGAATATTTCAGGTCTCAATCCCACATTAAATTACCTGGAGTATAACAATTTCTTTTTGCAGTTGGATAATAAAAAATTCACTTTGGGTCTGGGGTTGAATGAGTGAGATTATTTCCCCAGTCCTCTGCTCCACTGTCATTGTCAGTTGGCTGAGAATACCCAGTTGGATGTCAAAGAGGCAGCAGACAGAACCACAGTGTTCCCCTGCCATTCATTCAGAGAATGACGTCAATCCTCAGCAGATGTTTCCAGGCCCATGAAACTTGTCCTAAGGACTCCTGGGCCTTGCCAGCGCCCTCCACCTCAGTCAGAACATGACCTCCATTCTTCAAGGGAGAAAGGGAAAAGGAGGGGTACAGTGGGGTAAATTATCTCACATTAAAAAGGCAAGAAAAAGCTTTTATAGGAAGGAAGGAAGGAGAGTGAGTGAACCTTTCTCTCATCAGAACTGTTTCAAAGAGGGAATAACATACACCCTCAATTAGGTAAAGAAATCTATCTAACCCTACAGGAAAGTAGGAGGGGAAGGGCATAAGAGAAAAGTGGTGGTAATAGAAGGGAGGGCAGATTAGAGAAGGGGGTATTCAGAAGCCTTTTGAGGAGGGACAGAGTGAAAGGAGAGAGAATAGAATAAGTGGGGGTAGAGAAATAGGATAGAGGGAAATACATTTAGGGATTGCAACTGTGAAAAAAAAATTCAAAGCAAGTTTCTCTGATAAAGGTCTCATTTCTCAACTATATAAAGAACTGAGTCAAATTTATTAAAAAAAAAAAAAGGAACCATTCCCCAATTGATAAATGATCAAAAGATATGAACAGTTTTAGATGAAGTAATCAAAGCTATCTATAGCCATATGGGAAGGTGCTCTAAATCACTACTGATTGGAGGAATGTAATTTGGAACAATTCTGAGGTACTACTTCATACCTATTGGATTGGCTAATAAGACAGAAAAGAAAAATGACAAATTTTGGAGGGGATATGGGAAAATGACACATCGATGCAGGGCTGGTGGGATTGTGAACTGATACAACCATTCTGTGGAACAATTTGGAACTGTGGCCAAAAGGCTGCAGTCATACTAAAGGTATGCATATACCTTTGACTTAGTAATACCACTATTAGGTCTGTATCCCAAAAGAAATTTTTTTAAAAGGGAAAAGTACTTATATGTATGGAAATCTTTATAGCAGCTCTTTTCTGGTGCCAGTGAGTTGGAAACTGGGGAGATGCCCATCAACTGGGTGAACAAATTGTGATATGCAATTGTGATGGAATACTGTTGTGCTGTAAGAAATGATGAGCAGAATGTTCTCAGAAAAACCTGGGGAGACTTACATGAGCAAAGTAAAGTGTGCTGTGTACAAAGTAACAGCAATATTTTAAGATGATCAGCTGTGAATGAATTAGCTGTTCTCAGCAATACAGTGATCCAACACAACACTGAACGACTTAGGATGAAAACCATTATCTATCCCCAGAGAAAGAACTAATGGTGCCTGATTACAGATCGAAGTGTACCTTTTTGCTTTATTTTTTCTTGAGGTTTTTTTGGGGGGAGGGGGGGGTTGGTCGGTGTTTTCTTTCTCAGTATGACTAATATGGAAATATGTTTTGCATGGCTACACATGTATAACCGATATTGAATTGCTCGCCTTCTCAATGATGGGGGCGGGGAAGAAGGGAGGGAGAGAAAATTGAATGTTAAAAATTGTTTTTACATGTAATTGGGGAAAAATAAAATACAAAATAAATTTTAAAAAATAAAAAACCCAAACCTCCTTAAAAAAAAAAAAAAAGAACATGACTTCCTTGAGAATGAGACTGTCTTTTTTTATTTATATCCTCAGTACTCAACACAGTGCTTGGCACATAGTAGGTGCTTTTATATTCATTTATTCAACCAAGGGTTTTTACTTTTTTGAAACTTGCGAACATGGGGGCAAATGACTCCTTCCACCTTTTCCTCCTGTTCTTGTTCATAATTGTTTTCATTCATTAGAATGTAAGCTCCTTGAGGGCAGGGGCTTTTATTTTTCTCCTGGTATCCCCAATACTCAGGACTCTACCTGGCACTTAGGAGATATTTAATGAACAATTTTTAAATTATATTGAGTTTCCTCAACTAAAGAAAGCGATTTCTAAAATCCCTTCCGTATCTGAATCTATGATTATGTGAATGCTCCCTGTGATTAGACTCAGCTCTTCTCTACCACCATTGGCCATTTCCTTCTCTGTGACTCCTGGTCTCTGCCCCCAAGATACCAATAGCAACATAAGGTGAAGAGCCTAGACACTTCACCTATCTATAGGAGTTTGGGTTGGCCGGTACTTGTGTCTCAGAGGGAACATTGAACTAGGAATTAGGAGGTTTGGGCATAGCCTCCCTTGAATCACCAAAGCAGCTGCTTGACCTTAGAGCTGGTCACTTGAGATCTCTAAGCCTCATTTTCCCCCTCCCCCCATAAAATAGGGGGACTGAATAAAATCATTCCACCCTAATCTTCTTTGATTTTATAGCTTCCTTGGTCTCATTCAGAGCTCGGCTCAAATCCTACCTTCTGCAGGAGGTCTTTCCAGATGCCCACCCCTTCCTCACCCCTGCCTGTCTCTCACCTTCCATCTGTTGTGTTTGTATCTTATATATATCTTGATGAAAGTTGGCTCTTCCCCTTTAAGAGACCTGTTAGACTTCATTTATAAGAGAAAGGAGAGGTTAGGAGGGATTCTGCACTCACTGACAGCACAAAATCAGAGTCAGCCTTCACAATTCAAAACTTTTTCTGATAATTGGATTATTTTTTTCTGTACTCAACAGATTTAAGAAAAGGTGGATTTTTTATCCTTTTTAATTCTTCTGAGTTATTTAGATGTTGGCCTCGAATTCCCTACCTTCCTCTAGCTCTGTTTACTTGGCCCTAGGATTTCTGTGAAAACCACAGGGAACTCGGCAACTTCCATTAACACGGAGGTGATAACAGTTTATGGGATAGAATGATGGGGAGGGAACAGGCCAGATCAGAGGGAACCAGTGGAGAGGGAGCTAGGTTCCTTCCTTTTGTGACTGGAATTTTAATAGACCCAGCAGTGCAGAACCATCTTTCATCAGACCTAGATATCTGATCCAAGCCCTTTGCTTCTTTCTCAGATTGTGTCTTCTGGGCATGGCACTAACATATCAGCTGATGACAACCAGCCTTCTTAGAAACCTGGCCAAGTACTTGAACTGTCTCTTCAGCAGGTCAGAAGAAGATAAAATTTATCAGCTACATGTACAAGACTTCAGGAAAGGAAATGGCACCTTGCCTTGAAGAATGCAGAGGAGAAGGCAAGTCTGTTCTTTGTTTCCTAAGTGTTTGGGAATGGGGGAGAAGGAAAAAAAAGGAGGTTGTGTGAGCTGAGTGAGCAATCCTGGTTGTTGGGTATGGAGGAGGGGTTAGAGTAGTGTGGGTCCAGATATCAGTCAATCAACACGCATTTATCAAGTACCCACTATATGCCAGGTTTTTAAAATTGTTATTTAGTCATTTTCAGTTATGCCTGACCCTTCATGACCCCATTTGGAGTTTTCTTGGTAAAGATATTGGAGTAGTTTGCCATTTCCTTCTCCATTTCATTTTACAGATGAGGAAACTGAACAAACAGGGTAAAGTGACTTACCCAGGGTCACACAGTGAGTAAGTGTCTGGGGTTATATTTGAACTCGGGTAAATTAGTCTTCCTGACTCCAGGCCTGGCACTCTATCCACTGCGCCACCTAACTGACCCATGTACCAGGTGCTATGATACAGATAAAGAGCAAAAACAGTACCTGTCTGTGTGGAGCTGACATTCTGCTAGAAGAGATAACTCCAATACTCAGCTGCAATCTCTGTTCAGCTCTGCTCCCCGTCTTTGACACTGATTCCTGGCAAACTTACAGAAAGTATGATTAAAAGGATGGTTTGCTAGCATTTAGAAAAGGAAGCAATGATTATTAAAATTCATCACAGGGGCAGCTAGATGGTGCAGTGAATAGAACACTGGTCCTGGAGTCAGAAGGACCCGAGTTCAAATCCAGCCTCAGACACTTGACACGCTATCTGTGAGACCTTGGGAAAGTCACTTAACCCCAATTGCCTTGCCTTCCCCCCTCCAAAAATAAAAAAAAATTCATAATGAACTCACCTTGCAAGACTGACTTTCTTTTCTTTTCCAATGGTTATTAGACTTTTTAAGAGATATTTTGGTTTTTGACAATAGACATTTACTTTAGTAAGATAGAACAAGGGATCATAAATCTGTGTGTTTGTTGTCTATTTGTCTTCAAACAAAGTATCTGATGATCTCTAAAGTCCCTTCCAGCTATAAATGGTCTTATGATTCTATTTGACTGTCTTTCATCCTATCCTTGTGGACAAGATAGAGAGATATAGACAGTGAAATGGATATAGAATTGGTCAAATGTTCAAACTCATAGAAAGAGGAATCACTAATGAGCTGATGTTAATTTTAATAGAATGCCCTAGGGAACTTTATACTTGCTTCTCGATATTTTTGTCAATGACTTGGCTGAAGACGTAGATGACTTATTAGTCAAATTGGCAGATAATACAAAGCTAGGAGAGAAAACTAAGACTAAATAAAACTGTCAGGATCCAAAAAAGTCTAGGAAATGGAGGACAAAAGGTTGAGTTTAATGTGATGACATATAATGGGGTTAAATGTGAAGATCTAACAATTAATGTCATATGGTGAGGTATGGTGAGACAATGGTTTGTATAAACATGTATCCACGGGTTTTAGTCGACTGCAAATTTAACATGTCAATAGAATGGTACAACTGAAAGATGATAACAGGGTCTGAAGCTTTGTTAAGTGAGCCATAGTCTCACTACGTACTCACTACTGTACCCTAGCATCATTACATTACAGCCGTGATATCATATTCAGTTGGGAAGGATATGGCCATACCAAAATATGATGGGTACATCTACAATATAGGCATCTATTTGTCAAGCCACGCAGAACATTCTTTTTGTCTAGTCAGAGAAGTTAAGTGAATTTCCCATGATCTCAGAGGTAGTAAATATTAGGGTGGGATTCAAACTCAGATTCTCCAGATTCCAACACCTTCCCCTTGGAAAGTGTAAGAGACACTCTCATGCATCTTAGTCTTTGGATTTCTCTCTAGACTCTCTTATGATAAGGTTTCTTATCCTTGGTGCACACTAACTTATTCGATTTTTTTTTAATTTGGTAATTTCATTTCAATATAATTGGTTTCCTTTGTAATGCTAAGGTTTTTATTTTATGCCTTTAAAAGCATCGTTTCAAGAAGGGTGTATACATAGACTTTACTAGACTAACAAAGGAGTCCAAGACACAAAAAACTTTAAGAACCTTTATCTTATTACCTCACCTTGCAGAGACAATGGGCTGGCTGTAGTAGAAAGAATACATGGCCCAGAATAAAAGGGACCTGGCTTTGAAGCCTACCTGTGCGACAATGTGCAAATTATTCCAACTCACTGATTATCAGTTTCTCTGTGCTTTAAGAGGGAATAATCATATTTACATTACCTATTTGTAGGGACTATTGTAAGGAGCGTGTGTGTGTGTGTGTATGTGTGTATGTGTGTATGTGTGTATGTGTGTTAGTGTGTAGTAGATTTGTGATTCCTTTGGCATGGAAGCTTCTGGACGTGAGAAACTCCTTTTACAAAGCAGGTAGAACCTTCTCTCTAACTTAGTCTTATAAACTTGCCTAAGCTGCTAAGAAGTTAAGCGCATTATCCAAGCACTCAGAGTTGGTGTGTCATATTCAGGACTGGCTCTCTAGAAGCAGCTGGCTGACGCAGTAGACAGAGTTAGGGAGGGATGAGTTCAAATCCAGCCTCAGATTTTTATTTTATTTTATTTTATTTTTTCCTTTTTTTGGAGGGCAATTGGGGTTAAGTGACTTGCCCAGAATCACACGGCTAGTAAGTGTGTCAACTGTCTGAGGCTGGATTTGAACTCAGGTCCTCCTGGCTCCAGGGCCGGTGCTCTATTCACTGCGCCACCGAGCCGCCCCGAGTTTTTTTTTACTAGCTGTGTGATTCTGGGTAACTCATCTAAACCTCTCTCTGCTTCTGTTTCCAGGGACGCAGAATGGGGACAGTAACAGCATCTACCTCCTAGGGTTATTGTGAGGGTCAAATGAGATGATATTTGTAAAGAGCTTAGTACAGGGCTTTGCGCATAGTAGGCATAAATAAATGCTCATTTCATTCATTCAGCCTGCAATACACCTACCTCTCTTGGTTTAGAAATGTGAGCTCTTACTGCCTTGCGCTTTGAAAAATTAATTTGCTCACACTTTTTCTTATATCAGGTATGTCTTTAGATTGATGTGTCCTGAAGGGGATTTCCAGAGACAACCCAGCCCCTCGATGATTTGGGACAAAGCCTGGGGTCCTGATACTTAAGAGGTGCCTGAGTTTCCTTTGTTGGATGTGGGAGAGAATGGGGTCTCATTGCCAACACACTCCATGCCATCTGTTAGGATGGGTTAGTTCTGTAGTAAGAAATCCTGAGGCATTCATTTAACCTCCATCTCAGGGATGACGTTTTCTGACCTTGCCTCCCACCCCTACAGCTATTCTCTGTTTGGCCCTGGCAGCCTTCCCTGGACTGACTGCAGACAGCCTAGAATCAGAGCCTGAGATCTGGAAGGGACCTTCAGAGTCTTTGAATCTAGAGACAATTTACTCCAAGCTCCTCATTTGATGTATGGGAAAAGGTGGGAAAATGGGGAGTTGGTTTGTAAGGGAACTGTAAAGGCGAGCTACACGGGATGTTGGGCTGAATTATTTCCTCTCATTGGCTAGGGTTGGGGAGGCGGGGGTGAGAGGAGGATGGTATAGTAAAAAGTGCGTTGTGCTTGGCGTCCAAGGGACCCGGATAGGGGCAGCTAGGTGGTGTAGTGAATAGAGCACTGGCCCTGAAGTCAGGAGGACCTGAGTTCAAATCTGCCCTCAGATACTTAACACTTACTAACTTGCCAAAACCAAACTCATCACACCCCAAATCTGTCATTTCCGTTTTTGTTCATGTCAATTCCACTTCTGTTCATGTCAGAACTTTAGTAAATTCTCCCAGGTTTGTAGCCTCAACATCATCCTTGATTCTTCAATCTCCCTGACCCATTAGTGAAACAGCCACACCGAGGGGAGAGGGCTGAAATTGGAGTCAGGAAGACCCACATTCAAATACCACCTCAAGCCCTGACTAGTGTAACCTTGGGCAAGTCACTTGACCCCTCTCTTCCTCAGTTTCCTCATCTGTGGAATGGGGATAATAAGAGCAGCAATTTCACCAGATTATTATGAGGACCAAATCAGGTAAAATATTTTTTAAAACACTTTGCAAACCTTAAAGTTCTATATCAACACTATCTATTGTTATTATTATTTTATTAATATGGTTATCATCAACAGTTGCCAAATTCTACAATTTCTTCCTCTGCTATACCTCTTGCACTACCCCTCCTCCCCACACCCCTTAGAATCCCCCCACTTTAGGTCCTCATTTTGACCATAAGAACCATCTGCTCTCTCTGCCTCTAGCCTAATCCCTCTACAATTCATCCTTCCTATATCCCTAGGCATTGCTCTGATAATAATTTTTTCTTCAATCAAAAATTTTCTGTGAGAGAATAATTCCTGATCCTGGCATTCAAGACCCTCCAAAATCTGATGCTGATATCTACCTGGCCGGTCTGATTGCGCACCACTGCCGTTAAGGTATTCAGTCAAACTACACTATTCTCCATCCCATATAATGGCACTGGCCTCTTTTTCTCTTTGCTCATGCTCTTCCCCATCACCAACAAAACCTCTCTCTCCTCTCTCCTCTATTGAAATCTTTCCCTTCCTTTAATGCCAAACTCACGTGCCATCACTTCCATGAAGCATCCTTCCCCCAGCAAACAGTTTCTCCTCCTCCACTTTCTCATAACTCTCTGCCCATCCATACCTATTTTTTACAGTCATTTCCTCTCCTTTGTATCAATGATTTTTGCTCATATCTTTCTACCCAATTAGATGGAAAGATTAGACTTGTCTGCAGGGCAGTATCTTTTGTTATCTTTATACCCCCAGGACTCAGTTTAAGTTCTTGTATATAGGAGGTGCCTAATTAAAGTTTATTGCATTTATACATATTTTCTTCATATCTGCATTATATATGTATTTGTCCCCTATGATAAAATGAAAGCTTCTCAAAGGCAGGCATGGGTCATTTTTGTCTCTGTATCCTCACACCTAGCACAGCAGTTAACACATGGTAGGCTTCTTGATCGATTGATTGAAATTAAATTAAGTTAAATGAAACTCAGAGAGACTAAGTGACTTCTCCAAAATCTCATAGCTAAGTAATGGTGGAACTGGGAAAGCTAGAAGATATCCAGCAGCACCTGGATTTAAAAGACCTAAAACTTTAGCTCTTCTGTTGACAGTCTGTGGGATGCTAGTCAGTCACTTAACCTTTTTGGGCTTCCTCCTCTGTTAGACTAGGTGACCACTAAGGCTCCTTCCATAGCAGAAGCTCTAATTCTGTGATTCAATTAATGTGAAAAACACCATTAAGCCCCTCTTCTACATCCCAGCCAATTAACCTACGTCAAAACATTCTAGTCTGAATGCTGGACCTTACTGGGCACTGTTGATCTTGGAACTCATTGGGAATTTCTGATTTCAACTGTCTTTCATCTTTGGTCCTTTGCCCTTCTGTTGACTTGTCTGGTTGGTTCTTGATAATGGCTGTGTAAGTCTAGTCCTTGAAGGGACTTCCCTCCTATCCCTTTCCTGATTCCTCAAGCAGGGGAGGGTTCAATTAGCACCATGGGTTTTGCCCAGCCCTAGCCTGGACAGTATGAGAAATGGCACTAATGGAGTTTGGGTTTTATTTGCATAAATTATGGCTGGCATTTGACAGGAAAGCCATCTGAGGGAGCGTCTGTGCCTTTTTTTTTCATATGTGTTATCGAAGGAGGAAAATATGCTTTCTTTGACTTCATTAGGAGACTCACAGATGAATAGATACCACTGCCAGATTAATCTCCCTATTGTACAGTTTGGATAGAAAAATCCTGCTCAGAAGTTCAGAAACTCTCTATAAAATATAGTGTAAATGTACAAGCATGAGACAGAAACTAGAGACCTGAGAGAGGTCCCTGAAGGTGAAGCCAGTGTATCATCACAGCTCCCCCCAGGGAAAAAAAAAAATCTATCCCCTTTCAGCCTCAGAGAAGCCAGCTTCAGAGAGGCCTCTCAGGCCCAGGAGGTAGCAGCAACCAGAGCCAGTTCTCTATATCATTTTGCATTTTCTGTAAGATAAAATAAAGACTGTCCTTTATGTGTACCTTGAGAGCTTGCACAAGAATGACAAGAACTTGTGACTCCTCCAGTTTCTGATCTTGCTTTTGGAGAGGCAGCAGGGAGCTTCTCAGCAAGAGAGAACAAGAGAGAAACAGAGACAGAGACAGACAGAGAGAAACAGATAGAGAGAGATGAATCACGTGACTGGGTGGTAGGGATGTCAAGAGTTACTGGACCAAGGACTCTGCATGTCATCTCAGATTTCACAAGCTGTTGCTGTTCGTCCTTTGTCGAGGATTGTCTTTCTAGCAGTCTCAAGTACATTTGTCTTAAAAAGGCAATCCAAACTCTTAGGATAGTACTATACCTGTTTAGGTCCCTGAGATGGAGAGAGCAGATTCAGTAGAGCATAAACGAGTATCTATCTAGCAACCCAAAGTCCAATCCCCTTCTAAGAGGATTTCGAAGTCTTAGACTGGTATTATAAGCTTGGAGGACAAATAGGCCCCTGAGGAAGTTGGTGGGACTCAAGACAAAGAACATATACATTATATCTTCTGTTTGTCAGCTGTTATGAATCCTTTAGTATATGTTGTTTGCATTTTCAAGGAGATGGGATGAAATAAAAGCTGTCCTGTGTCTGATATACATTGTTCCCTTGAATGCTGTCATGGGAACTGAGGGCTTTTTACCCACAACTGTAGAAGATTAAACACCTGAGGTGCCCAGAAGAAACTCTGGATGGGGGCTGGGGGTGGTATGAACCAAAGAGATAAAATATGAAGTCCAGACCTAAGACTGATTGATGCTCATGTAAATCCTAAACTCGGGTTCTTTGGCCATGAACTACACATATAAAATGGAGATGATAATCTCTTAAACTTAGCATAATACCTGATACATAGGAGGTACTTAATAAATGCTTGCTGACTGACTGATACTACTCACCCCACAGAGTTATGAGGAAAATGCTTGGTAAACCTTCAAGCACTAGAGAAATGTGAACCGCCATTAGACAGAGGATGGGATGGAACAGAATCCTCCAGAGCCAAAAGTCCAAGCCCAAACCACCTGTGCCAACTCCTCCCTCCTCCATCCCTCTTGTAAATTAAATCTTGAAGAAACAGTTTCTCCTTCCCAACTGAAGGAGACTGTTGCCAAGGCTCAGGATCTCTGGCCAATTCCTTCCAGGAGCTCTTTTTTCAGGCCTGGATTTCAAGGAGTCTGGTTTCTGCCATCCCTAACATCTGATGGTCCATACTGAAGCTGGTGTCAGTCAGGAAGAGGCTGAATAACATGCAGAACTTGGACCCAGGGGCAGGCAGTGGCTGAAGCTGAAACCCATCAACTTCCCTTCTGCCTGATACTCTTACACGAATATTGGTCCAAAAGGGAAATCGACATTTTCAGAGGGACTGTTGTTTTGCAGAAAAAAAGGAACATTTTGCTAATTTTAGGGAGATGGCTTCAGTTAAGGAACAGGAAGTCTGGAGAGGGCAGGGGGAAATTCTGAGTTGAATTTTTCAAAGTATATTCTTTCTTTTTTCAGGAAAAAGAAAGGTAATATAATTAGCAAACTCTTGCTGTCTGGGGATCTGAAAACCCTGGAAGAAAAGTGAGAAAGAGACAGAGATAACTAGAAAGACGGAAGAAAGAGAGAGACAAAGACAGGGAGGGGGAGGAAGGGGAAGGGGAGAAAGGAGACAGACAGACAGAGATAGAGGGACAGAGACAGGACAAGGAGACACAAAGAAACAGAAAAACAGAGTCAGAGAGAAACAGTGACTCAGAGAGAAAAGACAGAAAGAGAGAGATAAAGGGAGGTAAAGAAATAGGAACAGAGGGAAAGACAGAGAGGGGAGAGAGATAAAGAGAAGGGACAGACAAAGAGAGGGGAGAAACATAGATGGACAGAGACAGATAATGACAGAAAGAGAGAGAACAAAACAAAGATAGAATGGAGAGATGGAGAAGGAGGGAGAAAGAGAAGAAAAGAAAAGAGAGGAGAGGAGAGAAGATGAGAGGAGAAGAGAGGAGGGGAGAGGCAAGGGGAGTGGAGGGGACGGAGGGGAGGGAGAGACAGGGAGGGAGAGAGAGACAGGGAGACAGAGAGACATAGAGAGAGAGGAAGGTGGAGATGGTATTTACAGGTACCAGGGTCTCCCTTTGCCATGGAGAGAAGCTGCCCTAGGAATGAGAGTATGGCAAAGAACACAGTGAGAGGGAACAGAAAACCTGGCTCCTTTTAGAACCTGGACTCGACCCCAGTGATCCTGGGGCAAGCCCCACATCCAAACCCATGTCCTGCTGCTTGGGGTTTTACTCAGCAGATCGGCCTACTTAAAAGCTCACCCCATTTAAATCCACATGACATTAAGTGGGCCCCGTTTTAAGTAAGCCATCTGGTAGCTATTATGGTCTCCATCTCCACCTCCACCTCCCAAACCTGAAAAACTGTAAAGGAGCAGGTTGGCTGAAACCCAATTTAACCTAATCCTAGGGCCTGAGGAGGAGGCCGTGATTGTGCAGGATTTCAGGTCCGGAAACCCCCAGCCCCATTTTTAAAAAAAAGTCTACCCAACCTAGCCAACAGTTTGGAATAAATATGTGTGGTATATAAAGCTCTTAGGGACTTGACCCCAATCTGTCTTCTCATCCTTATCATATATTTCAGGAACTGTCTCACTTTTTTTCACTCCATCTCTAGTACAGTATAGAGCCTAGTACATAGTAGACAATATATGCTTAGAGATTGATGAGGATGGCAGCTGGGTTTCCGAGGGCAATGGTAAGGCCTGAATTCCCACTTTCTCTCCCAGTACAACTGGTCCATACTCTTAACTCAGGAAGAATTCCTTCATAATTAGAACTGTCTAAGAATCAATGGAATGAAATATTTATACATCTGTGGTAGCAAAGGACAAAAGTGATATGCATTGATTGGGAAAGGCTATTCAAGTTGTGGTGCTTAAATGGAATGATTGCGCTTTAAGAAATAAATACAAAGAATTCAGAGAAACTTGAGGAGACTTATGTGAACTGATGCAGAGTGAGATAAGCAGAACTGGAAAAAATAAATTCAATTATTACTATGCTGTAACTGGGGAATGAAGTGAAGGGACAGGAGGAGGAAACTGAATCCTATATAATAATAACTACCAAGCTTGGCCACTACGGAGGAGATGAAAAAATGTGCCTCTTCCCCTTCTTTGCAGATATAGGGGATTATGAGGGGGGAAAATTGCATGTATTGTTGCACAAAAATTGCATGAAAATTGTTGATTCTGCTGAAATGTTTTTCCTAATTTTTAAATGCAATTCTTTCATACAGCAGATAGTTTGCTAATTAAAAAAGAAGAGAGGAAAATATTTGGAAATGGAGGTGATGGGTTTTTTTTTAAGAGTATGAATAAAAACACATTTTAAAAAAGAATGAGTGGAATGCATCGTCTCAGTATATGAGCATTTGTTGAGGATGCTACAGAGAGAAGTCCTGCCACAGAAGTGGATTGGAAGAGATATACTCCAGATATCCCTTCCAACTTTAAGATGCCATAATGACAAGTTTTGGGTGTGACTTTTCTCTGGCTCCTTTAAGCATCAAACTTAACATGCTCAAAAATATAGCAATTAAAATTCTTTCTTTTCTTTTTGTTTAAAGAAATAATTCCAAGTGCCATAATAGATACTCATTAGTATTTGCTGAGTGGATTAAATGGGGGAATGAATGACACCCCAGTTTGTACATGGAATACTTATTGTATACAGCATGTGGTTAGTCATGGGACATGCAAGGAAGAGTCCTGCCCTCAAGGAGCTCTCCCTTTAAAAGAGGAAATAAAATTTATACATGGAGAGACAATGAAGCACCAAGTGAGGGGAGATCTCAAAAGGATTTACTGATATGATGGAATGGTGAGAGAGAGAATGAGAGAGAGAGAGAGAAAGAGAGAGAGAGAGAATGAATGAATGTTGGCCTGGAAGTCAGAAGACCTGGGCTGGAATTTCAGCTCCCCTCACTAATTGTGTGACCATGGGCTGATCATTCTGCTCTTTGGACCTCAGTCCCTCAACCATAGAGGAGAATACTGAACTCAAGAACCGACCTGCAAGATCCCAGCCAGCACTGAGATTCTGTGGTGAATGAATGAAAAAGCATTTATTAAAGCTTAGTGTGCTAAACACAAGCAAGCAAAGACATTCCTTCCCTCAAAAAGCTTACATTCTTTTTAACTTTTTTTTCTGAACTTAAACACCAAAAAAAAGAGAGAGAAAGCATTTCCATTCACACAGCTTAGAACAAGAAAGATTGTATATGAAATTGTGAATCTCCATTTAAAACTGTTGACTTTTTAAAACGTATATAATCAACTCTAAATGTTACTTTCAAAACTGTCCTACTTGTCTTTACTTACTTCTGAACTTTCTTCTATTCTCCACTGAACATTTAAAAAGTTTTTTTCAATGGCCCTTGTGTTTGAGGCATCATTATTACTGATCTTCTCCTTCCCTTTCTTCCCCCGCTAAAAATAGAAGAAGTTTACATTCTTTAAAAAAAAAAAAACATCCATTTATTTTTAACATTCATTTTTAATAAAAATTTTGAGTTCCAAATTGTCTCCCTCCTCCTCCCCCTCTCATAGGAACTTACATTCTAATGAGGTAATATATGTATGTATGTGTATATGTGTGTATATGTATGTGTATATGCATATATGTATATGGCAAGACCAGGAAGGAATGATTTGAATAGAGAAGTTAAATGATCAGCAAGTGGAGCCATAAGACAAACAATTGATTCATCTTTTCCAAGAATGACTTTGTTGTTGTTGTGCCCGACTCTCCATGACTCCATTTGGGCTTTTCTGGGCAAAGACATTGGAGTGTTTTGCCATTTCCTTTTCCAGCTCATTTTACAGATGAGGAAGCTGAGGCAGACAGGATGAAGTGACTTGCCCAGGGTCACACAGTTAGGAAGTGTCTGAGGCTAAGGTCTTTCTGATTCCAGGCCTGGTTCTCTATCCTCTGTGCCATCTTGTCCCAGGAATGGCAGGATTGACCTAATTACTGTTCTCAGAGCTAGAGATAGAAAGTGGAGGAGGACAGGGGAAAGAGAGCCTTAAGATGATCAGGAAGTAGTAACTTGTTGCATCTGAAAGAGATAAGAAGTGCTAGAGGAATCTGAGAAAGTCAGCCATGGGATGTGAGAAGCTGAGATTCTTCCCTCTAAACACCTGTTCCCACCCCCATTTTCTTCCCTTAAAGAACAAGATCATCCTTTATGTCAAGCTCTGAAAGAACTCTCAGGATCTTCTCTTATTCCTGCCCATATAATAAAATTGCATAGAATTAGGTTAGAGCTAGGGGCTAACCCAACCTCTTCATTTTACAGATGAAGGAACTGAGGCCCAGAGATTTGAAGGGGCTTGTCCAAGGTCACACAACTGCCTGAAGGACAGAGCCAGGACAAGTGCCTGGATCTGCTGACTCCCAGTCCAGGCATCTGCATTGGTAAAAAGAGTTTCCACAATGGGATGAACTCATAGGCCTGAACAACAGCAACAAATAGTGATGAAAAAAGCTTGGCGTGGAATTTGGGGACTGCGATGACAAAGTCCTCCTTGGGAACCATGTCCTGAAAAGGCAAATCCCCAATTTCAAAAGAACAACTTACTTTTCCATAGGACCACTTTTCCGAAGGGCAAAGCACTTTCTACACATCTGTGAGGTGGGTAGCACAGGAATTACAATACCCATTTTACAGATGAGGAGACTGAGTCTACAAAAAGTGACTTCCTCAGGATTTCTCATCTAGTTACATGTCAGAGCCAGGACTGGAATCCAAGGTCAGGATTTGGACCACTCCACTACATTGTCCTCAAGGAGAACTGGGATTAGAGGTGGAGTCACACAAGGGTAAGTGTAGGGTGGGGGAAAGGTGTCCTTTCCACCTGGACTCTTTGTGTTCCGAAGCTACCCTTGACCATGTATTCTTTTGGCGTAGGGCAAACTGGAGAAAAGAAAAGGATGATAAAGAAAGAAGGTAATGTGAGAGGGGGTGTTCCTTTGGACAGCCAGACTCCTAGTCTCTCCACAATCCTCCATAATTCTGCCCCCCTTGCCCCCTACCAAGCACTTAGCTAAGAATTGTGTTCCAAGTCATTCCCCTTCTCAAGAAGCCTCCAGGACTTCCTCTTGCTACTATAATAAAATATAAATTCTTGTTTGTCATTTAAAGCCCTTCCCAATCTTCCCAACCTGATTTACATGACTCCCCCTCACACACTTACGTGCTGTTTCCTACCCTTTGTGTCCCCCCTCCCACCTTTGCATATGCCTAGAATGCTCCACCCCCTCACCCCCACCCATACCCTTAAAGGCTCAACTTTTGTGCCACCTTTATCTGGCCTTTAAGCACTGAATGGGTGTTGCCTCAGACAAACTGAGACTTGAGAGAGACCTTAGCTTCAAAAAGCCAAGGTCTCCCACTGTATCTGGGGCTATCACCAGTTGTCCTGATATATGTCTTGCTGATGGACCCCAATGACTCTGGAGGAGAGAGTGAGGCTGATGATTTTGCACAGCTCTGCCTCACTTAAATCCAATTCACTTGCAAGTCAAGACAACACCTTCCTGATGTCATTAGTCCTCTTCTAGAATGAAGGATGAACAACAATGTGCCACCTATGAACATCCTTTCCTGATGCCAATCAGTCAGTCAGTCAATAAACATTTACTAATGATATCCCTCAGTAGTCCTAGCTCCCTCCTCTCCAAATTACCAGGTAAATACTGGTTTACATGCTAGGTCTACTCTTAGCTTGTAAGTGGGCAGCAGCAATTTTTTGGTTTGTCTGATTCTGGTGTTAGAAGATCCCAGGTAAAATCTTGCTCCTGAGATTTACTTCCTGTGTGACTTTAATCTCTCTGGGCCTTGTTTTCCTCATCTGTAAAATGAAGATATTAGATGAAGTGAGGTCCCATCCAGCTTAAGGTCTATAACTGTGGGCCTCAGTTTCCTTGTCTGTAAAATAAAGATGGACCAGTTCTAGGTCTATAATTCTGTGTTCCTATGTAACCTGGGGAAGATTAAATCATTACATATGATAATTAACCTCCTGAGCCTCATTTTCCTCATCTGTAAAATGAAAATATTGGACCAGATGAGGTCCCTTCCAGCTCCAGCGCTAGAATCCTACAGTCTTGCTCGGCTGGGGTGGGGAGATCTGAGTTATTCAGACACTAAAATACTGGCTGCAGACTTGGGAGCATAAAGGTCTCCATGCCAATCTTCCTTCCCTGGTGCCTCTGAGTTCTCTAAGACTGGCAAGCGGTGCCTGCCAAGTCTGGAAGGGGACTTAGAGCCTTCTCCAATTAAATGCTTTTCCAGGGTGGCGTCCCTACTGCTGCCTGGGAGTTTAAAACAATCTGCTATTGATGGCTTTCCATAAACCTCTTGGATGACTTTACCCTGGTTAAAATTTGGCAGCCTCTCCCAGGGACGGCTAAATCGACATCACATGAAAGCTCTCAGGCGGTGAGTGGGGGGCCCCCGAGTAATACAAGTAATGTTGGGCTGGATGTCAGGGATCTGGGTTCATTCAACACACTTGAGCAAGAAGCTACTTTGTGCAGAACACTGAGGAGATACAAAGTTTCAATAACACAAGGTCCTGGCCTCCTGGCACTTACAGTCTAGTAAGGGGATAAGACACAATCCCAGATCAATTCCGTCCAAGACACATTCGTGAATCTCCTACTGTGTGCCTGGTACTGTGAGGATGTATTGGGAATAAAAAGACATTGAAACCAATCCTGCCCTCAGAGAGTTTACCTTCTCTAAGGCTAATACAAGTACCCAGCTAAGTATATAGAACTATATGCCAAGTAAATATAATTGAAGGACAGGACACCAAGAACCTTGTAGAAGGAGGCACTTAAGCTGGACTTTGAAGGAAGTGAGGGCTTCTGGGAGGTGAAGAGGGGGAGAATTCTAGGCATGAGGATCAGCTTATTCATGGACATAGTACAGGGCATAATGTCATGTATAGGTGATGGCAAAGAAGTCAATATAGAGAGTGTGTGAAGGGGAGTCATACACCATCAATCTACAAAGGTTGGAAAGGGCTTGAAATACCACACAGAATTTGTATTTAATGATGGCAGCAAGAGGGAGTCATTGAAGGTTCCTGAGCTGGGGAGTGACTTGGTCAGATCCATGCTTTAGGAATGTCTATTTGGCAGCTGTGTGGAAGAAGAATTATAGAGGAGAGAGATGGGAAGCAGGGATTCTGATAATGATGGCAAATGGTACAGTAGAGTTATCTAGAATATGACTCTTGGGTAGTGCTTGGTAGGGGCAAAGGGAGGGGATGAGGGAGAGGAGAATCAGGGGAGAGTTAGGTACTGAAAACAATTGAATGATAAAAATAAGAAGCCACTTTTTTTGCCACAGTTTTAGACTGACCAAGTGTTCACCTCCAATACCCTTGTGAACCAGGGATAATAAATGTTATCTTTCCCATTTTAGGATAAGGAAGCAAATAATCTATACCCTCTGCCATGTTGCTCCCTAGAGAGGTCAGGGCTTGCCTGAGGCCGAGTTTGGAGCCAGCATCTGAATTCAGGTCCCTTGAGGCTCCAAGGCTAGTGGATTTCCTGTGTCACACAACCTCTCTCTGCCTACCTCCCATCTAATATTGGTACCTAGGTGCATAGTGACTAAAATACTGGATCCAGGATGAGGAAGACTTGAATTCAAATCCTGTCTTAGACATTACTGTCTGGGTGACCCTGGGCAAGTAATTTAACCTTTTTCTTGCCTCAGTTTCCTCATCTGTAAAATGGGGATAAATAATAGCACCTACCTCTTGAGGTTGTTGTGAGGATCAAATGAGATAATATTTATAAAGTGCTTTGTAAAACTAAAGTGTTTTATGTACCGTGTTGCTAGATCTCTGTAATGGCAAGCAAAGAAGCACTTAGTGCCTTGTTTCAGCTACTTACATATTTAGCACCTTGTTTGAGTTCAAGTATCTTTGAGCCTTGCCCTGATTATATCAAGTCTTTGTTAAGAAACAGAACCTGTGAACCCCCGTGGGAGGAGCTTGTGGATGCAACAGGAAGGGGTGGAACAGGGAGGAGCTAATGACCACATATCAGGAGAAGCCCAATCTAGGAAAGAACAGAATTGAGAAGGGGAATTTTGTGGTGGCCAGGCTCTCTGTTTGTGTTGATTTGTGTTTGTGATACTTTGTCCAGAAGCCCTGGGACCTTACTGGAGGACCTGAAAGAGGGTTTTCTTGTTGTCTGTTTACAGAAGTCCTGGAGGATGGATTCGGAGGTCCTGGGACTATACTGACGATTCATGTTGAGTTTTCAGACCTTGTATGTGGGTCTGTGTTGATTTCACAGGCAGAAAGTGAATTGCTGATGGTGCCGGCAATGTGAACGAATGTTGTTTTGGCTCTGGTAAGCCTTGTCTTCCCAGAAACAGAAACTGTGAAGGATTTGAGGTGGACTGGACACAGTAAGCTTCAGTAAGGAATGGGAACCGGATGAGGAGTTGGACGAGGAGCTGAGAGCTGCCTGCCTGTGAACCCAAGTGACAGTTGGGTAGATTCAGGCAGGAGCTGGGAACCAGCCTCAAGTCAAGATGAAAAGACCTCTTCTTGGGTACTTAATCCTGACTGAGAAGATCATGATTTACTGTGGCCTAGGGGTGGAGAACTTTGACCTTTGTACTTTGCCTCCCTTAAGGAGGCTTGCTCCTTAAGGGTGATTGAGTTAAGGACTTACTGAATGATATCTTTTAAACTTTAAAACCATGTGGCCACTTTAGTGATAAATTGTTATGTTATATCATTGTGAACGCTGTACTTTAGTTTCTGTGAATCTTTTGCTTTAATTTACTGCTGAATAAATAGAGAGTTCACTGTACTATGTGATCAGAACCTTAAAGCTGTTCACAGCAGCAGTCCTCTGGAGAGCTATTCATACTTGGTTTATAATCTGGTCCTTGCCCTGAATGAGAACTTGACTATGTGACTTTGGTCACTTTCCAGGTCCTAAAAATGCAGATTTAACCACTCGTCCTTCAACAAAGGACAACCTTGGTGGCCTCAAGACTGAATGTGCCTCTCAGGGCTGAGGCTTCTTTTCTCCATCTGGATTCCTGGAAGACAGAGCTCTTGTGTAGCTGGGGTCCATGCCAGGGTCAGAGGTCCTGGGAGAAAAGCCAATGAATCTCCTTTGCCAGGGAACACCAGTCATGCATCCACAGATTCAAGAATGCTGGTGTTGCTGGAGGTAGGGGGAGGGCTGGACAGCTTTCTGGGAGCTGATGCAAGGAGTTCCCTTCTCCAGTGCCTTCTCCTCTCAAGGTGGTCGCATTAACTTGCCTCCACCAAAGAGAGCTTTGATTAGTCAATAAGCTGCTTGCAGTAAATAACTCCCAAAGCTGCCTGTAAACCCAAAGTCAATTCTTTCCACAGAGCCTTCATCTACTAGGTGCCAGGGCAGGATCCTGGAGTCAGGGGCTGGGCTGTGGGAAGACCCAGGCAGGAAAGAGGGACAGCAGCATGTGCCTGGACCAAGGTATTTGGGAGTTTCTGCACCAGCACACCCAATACCACAGGGAGGATGTGTGTGCAGGCAGAAGAAAGTGAGGAAGGAGAGAAAGGCATCTCAGGAGGTGGGAGATTTGCCACCAACACTCTGGGTGACCTTAGCTTTGCCAACTCAGTTCCATGAGGTTTTTTTTTTTTTTGTCTCTAAAAGAGATGATTGAGTTAGAGTTTAAAGGGACCTCAGAGACCATCCAGTTCAAGCCCCTCATTTTACAAATGGGGAAACTGAGGCTCAGAGAATTATGTGACTGATCCAAGGTCACAGAGGTAATAATTGACAGAAGTCAGATTTGATCCATCAGCCTCTGATGCCAGACCCAATGCTCTTCCCACAGCACCAGCAGTCTCAGAACAATAAACTATATATGTGTGTTTGTATGTGTGTATGGTATATACAAATATGCACACACATATGTAAAACATGTATGAGGTTATACATATATTGAGTATGTGTACATATGTGTGTATGTAATTGTTGAGTCATTTCAGTCATGTCTGACTCTTCATGGCCCCTTTTGGGGTTTTCTTGGCAAAGATACTTGGAGTGGTTTGTCATTTCCTTTTCCAACTTTTTTAACACATGAGGAAACTGAAACAAACAGGGTGAAGTGACTTGCTCAGAGTCACACAGCCAGTAAGTGTCTGAGGTCAAATTTGAACTCAGGTCTTTCTAACTCCAGGTCCAGCACTGAATCCACTGAGCCACCAGCCGCCCATATACATAGACACACATGCATGTATGTATACATAACAATATAGAAATTTATTATATATTTATATAATGCATAATACATTACATATTTATTATTACATACACAGTTAATCCTCAGCATTAGCAGGGGATTAGAAAACAATGTGAAAGTCAAAAACAAATGTTGACACATTGAACCTGTGGGAGATAGGAGGCTAGATTCCCATGACCACCAAAAACTGTAATCTTTTGCTAGGGATTGCTGAAAATACACTTCTCAGTGTACAATTCTTTATAACAAAACAATAATTCTGATAATATGCACTTCTCCTAATATAGTAGCCATGAAATAACCCATAAAATGCAGTGCACAAAATTGTCAACATGCAAAACACTTTTCCTCATTAATGATTCCCTAGAATTTGTGCTAACATCTCAGTTAAAACAACATTGATTTCAGACAGTATTTACTTTTCATAACACATGAAATCTATAGCACCATAAATATTTTCCTCTTTTTTGCAGATGTAATGAATTCATTCACACCAAACTCCCACCTCATGGCTGCAGACATTTTGCCATGAAGTTTATCGAACACTGATACATTCTCACTAAGTCTGATCGTTGACTTTGCACACTTAAGCATAGAGCCAAAAGGCCTTGCACTACACTTGGGGGTCATTGTTGCAACACAAACCTTGAGTTTTTAAGGCAAGCAAAGAAAATATGCACTGAACCCATGGGGAGCCCTTTAATTTACAATGGTGGGATGAACAAAACCAGAGAAGCACTTTGTAGGAGACCATTCACTCCACATGCTAGAGCACATCATGTCTGCATTTTGTTTCTCTACTGTTCACAAATGTGAGCAGGTTGCTGAAAGAGAAATGAGGTTACTAATAAAATTACAGGAATGCTTCATGTCAAGAAAGTTAAACTCAGGAATGTTAAGGATCAGTTGTATTTCTAGGTAGACCCTTTGATCCCCATAAGCACAAGGGTATCAAACACAAATAGAAACAGGGACCACTAAACTGTACATGAGGATTCCCACAGCTACATAGTGACTTAGAAAACCACAAATGAACATTACCTACGTTGTATTGTATTTTTATTTATTTTGTTAAATATTTCCCAATTATGTCTTAATCTGGTTCTGACCACACTTGGGGCTGTGTGTTTGACATCTCTGGTGTAGAAGCTGATATTTGAGCTGAGGTTTTGAATGTAACTAAGGATTCCTAGAGGCAGAGGTAAAGAAGGAGGCCATACCAGGCATGGTGAACAGCGGGTACAAAGACACGGAGGTGGGAGATGAGTTGTGTAAAATGAGAGGGCTGGACTAGATGTCCTTTGAGGTTATCCCCTCTATCTCTAACTTAGTGAGGAACACTAAATAGACCAGGAGGTGAGGGAGAAGGTAGAATCAAGGATGGCACTTCGGTTGTGAAACCAAGAGACTTGATTCTAAATGTCAGAGGTGATACTTGAACCCAGCTGAGCAGATCCTCAGTCCACGACTCTTTCTAATGCACCAGGATGACAGGGAACTTAGAAGGTTGAAGAGAAAGAGGGAAGGAACCGGGAAATCACTAATGGAGAAAATATATAAATTGGAGAACACAAAGGGTGGGGAGTCTAGAGAAGAGAGCTCATGGTAGGTTTCTGATGCCAGATGCTTTAGAGGGATGCTGGGGAGAGAAGGGAAGGTAAATGTATGTGTTTGTACTTAAGGATAATAGCAGGGGATGATTCAAAAGAGGAGAAGAAAATTTGGTTTGAGTTGGCACCTGAGAAACTAAACAAAGTTCATCCCATATCAAGACAAAAATGGTCCATAGAAAAGCTCTGAGTAGTCATTCTGGCACTAGAAGCAATAAGAATAGATTTATTTGGGGGCTGAGGGGAGCTTAAGCCTCAGAAAAACAAGGGTCCAAAACCCACTTCTGCCCTGGGTCAATGGGAAGTCAACAGGAAAGGGGATAGAGCCTGGCCAGGGTCATGAGGAGCTCACCTTGGGCCCAGCCAAAGGGGAAGAAAACATATCACCTGGCAGTTTCATGTGTTGACTAATAATTCTTGCTAACTAGGTGCTGACCTGAACTGTTTCTACTTGCTGAAGGGGTGCCCATGTTGTCAGCACCCTCTAAATTGCTATGCCCTCGGGTAAAGCCAATTACCTTCCTCCTAGTTCTGGCTCTGGTCCAGAATAGCAAATATTTAAAGGCAAGACAGGAGGAGAAAACTCAAGTGCTAAGCAGTGGTTCCAAAACAGGAAGTGAGCTTGGGGTACTTTGGACTGAAACCACTGCACAGAAGGGTAGTGGGTAGGCACTGGTAGGCTGATTGATTTATGTAGCCACATGACCAAACGATCCTTAAGGTGATGACTTTTTTTTTTGTCCTCAGCACCCCTCAAGGGGTCGTAATATTAATCAGTGGAGGTACTATTCAGATCAGTGACATTATGGTCCCCAGGAAAGCGATGGAGGATCATAGATTTAGATCCGGAAGGGACTGAGATGGATGCCATCAAATCCAACCACCTCTTTTTATTTATTTTTTTTTTTTACAAATGAAGGAACTTAGATTCAGACAGGTTAAGTGACTTGCCCAGGGTCATACAGCTAATAAGTATCTGAGGTCATATTTGAACTCAGCTCTCCCTGACTCCAGGCCCTGCTTCTATCCACTGCAGTGCCACCTAGCTATCTTCCTTCATTCATCTTCCTCCCCCAGGAACTCCACACAACTTAGAGTCCAACCAGCCAGTTTTCCTTCTCTCCTCCCCTCCTCTTACTGTGACCTCAGCCTAGTTCTTCTGCATCATTTTTCTGTATCAAGGACAAACAAATGACTGCCATCTTCCCTTGAACAATGATTCTTCTGTGCTTGAAAGTTTCCATGTAGCCTGTTCTTCAGCTTTTTCTTCCTCATAAATAATTTATTTCACCTTTTCCAAAAATGGTTAGATGGTGATTATTTAGAATCTATACATCTGTGTTTGTGTCTCTGTCTCTCCCTCTCTCTATTTATAAGTATGTATATGTATACATTGTGTGTATATATATATATATATATATATATGTTCATGACTGTATATTTATACACATATATGGCAATGTGTACATGCGTACACATATATATGTTGTGTTTGCTTTTGCATATGTATCATTGTGTGTTGTGTATATGTGTGTATGAGTGTGTTTATGTGTGTACACATGTATATATGTATGTTTGTATGTATACAGAGTCTTGCAGAGATGTCCCACTTAGATCTAAATATTTCAAAAGCTCCTTTTGCCTAAGGCATTGGGAGTCTCAATCAGAGGGACATCTGAATGACTTGTAACTCTTGTTCAAAGAACAAGGGTGATGTGTCCTCTGACCTCTGACTTAAGAGCTGGGTACCTTCTCTGAAAACCCTAAAGTTGGACCAGGAGGTCCCCCTCAGAGATATCAGTGTATCCTAGGAGACAATGTGCTGGAATTGGGGCCAGCAAACCTGGGCTCAAGCCTAGTTCTGAAACATAGGAGCTGCTGAGCAAAACTCATGCATTTCTGCTGCGTGTGATGTAGGGTACAGACACACTGAGCTCCTTGCCAATTCCTGTATATGAGCTGCATTCTCCTGTCTCTCGGTCTTTGCTTAAGCTATTCCTCATGCTTGGAATGCCATTCTTGTCCTTCTCCCAGAGGGTGAATTCCTATGCCACGTTGAAAGCCAATTGAAATATTTTATTCTGCAAAAAGCTTCTCATCTCCCCAAATTCCCAAGTTGGTACAGTCTTCCCCTTCAGCTCTCACAGAGTATTTTTTGGAGGAAAAATTTTGGCATAGTGGATAGGGAGCTGGCCTAAGATTCTAGAAGACATGAGGTTGTCACCCCTCTTACACATTCTAGCTGTGTTGTCCTAGACAAGCCATTTAACCTAGTAGAGCCCCAATTGACTTTCTAAGACTATTAAGTCATAGAGATACCATAGTCCAATCTTTTAGAATAAACACTCACTCAGAATGCCAGAAAAGTCAGCTTATGTTTATCTGGACACAAAACCCATTATAAAAGTTCAGACCACAAATAAGGAAGATTTAAAATGAGCAGGAAACTTGGAACCTGATGGCAGTTTACCAGGTAGCAATAAGACAGTGGAGGGGGAAGTGCAAAGACAAGGGTTAAATTCACCAGGTACCAGCACATCAGCAAATTCTGTCCAGGAAGATCACTCCTTAAGTGGGACAGCAAGCAAGACAGGGCTCCAGCTGCTCCTGTAATGTTCATCTCTGGAAATCAGCTGGTTGCTGTCCTAAAATGTGTATTCACCCTGAAACTCCAAAACTTTCAGGCTTTTCCCTTTCTGCCACCAGCCGTGACCTCCCACAATTCTTTAGTCTCTCTTTTCAACTGGAAGAGCCTACAGTTCTCATCAGCACACTTGCCAGTAAGGGACTACATAGTAGTTAATATGTTGCTAACCCTAATTCTATTTTATGCCCTATCGCTAGAGTTGTCTTAGCTAAACTCTAAAGCTTTCTAACAGAAACACAGAAAGCACTCAGTAGATGTGTCTTTGGAGGAAGGGAAGAAGGGAGGAAGGAAGAAAGGAAGGAACGAAGGAACGAAGGAAGGATGGAAGGAGAAAAGAAAAGAAGGAAGGAAAAAAGAAGGGAGAGAGAGAAGGAAGTAAGGACAAAGGAAGGAGAGGGTGAGGGAGAGAAGAAAGAGAAGGGAGGAAATAAGGAAAAAGGAAAGCGTGCAGGAGGGAGGGAGGGGAAAACAAAGGAAGGAGAAAAAGAGGGAAGGAAAGAGGAAGGAAGGGAATAAAAGAGGGAGAGATGGAGGAATGGAATGAAGGAATGGAAATGTCTGCTCTGCTTATTCAGCAAAAAGTAAGGAAATCAGTTTAGCTAGAGCACCGGTTTTGAGTAGGAAAGTTGGAAAAATGGTGCTGGTGTTAAAGAACCTGGGTTCAAAGCTAGCCTCTTATACTTACTACTTATGTGACCTTTGACAAGTCCTATAACTTTTGTGGATCTTAATTTCCTCAAAAAAAAAAATGACAACAGGATTGAGCTAAATGATGAAAGAAAATCATGAAAAGAGAGTCAATTACCTGAGTGAAGAAAATAACACCTTAAAAAATAGATTAACTCAAATGGCAAAAGAGGCCCAAAAAGCCAATGAGGAGAAGAATGCCTTAAAAAAGTCGAATTTGCCAGATGGAAAAACAATCTCAAAAGCTCACTGAAGAGAATAATTCCTTCAGAATTAGAGTGGAGCAAATGGAAGCAAATGACTTCATGAGAAATCAAGATACTATCAAACAGATCCAAACAAATGAAAAAATAGAAGGCAATGTGAAATATCTCCTTGAAAAAACCACTGACCTGGAAAATAGATCCAAGAGAGATAATATAAAAGTTATTGGACTACTTGAAAG
>CM053585.1:393501690-393539016 GCA_028646515.1 Pseudochirops corinnae
AGGAGGAGGAGGAGGAGGAGGAGGAGGAGGAGGAGGAGGAGGAGGAGGAGGAGGAGGAGGAGGAGGAGAAGGAGAAGGAGAAGGAGAAGGAAGAACAAGAACAAGAAAGAACAAGAAGAAGAAGAAGGTGGTGGTGGTGGTGGTGGTAGTGGTGATCATTGTGGTAGTGGTGGTGGTGGTGGTGGTGGTGAAGAAGCTCAGGATCTGGAAGAGACGTCAGAGATGGTATTAGCTAAACATCCTATTTTGTAGAGAAGATAGAAGCTAAGAGAAGTAATATGATGTACCCAAGGTCACAATTTGCTAAATGAAGATGCAGAACTTGATTCCATGTCTATCTGGGACTTCTATACCAGCCTGCTCTGTATCCAATTCCCTCATTGAGGAAACCTTGAAAAACTCCAGTGATTTGCCAAAAGTCACTCTAGCAATCAGCAACAGAATAAAGATTCAAACTCAGCTCTCATGATTTCTAGGCTGATGCTCTTTTCCCTACACTTTGTCATCTTGGGTAGAATTAGCCTGTTTTTTTGTATCATCCTCCTGAAACACACTTCTATCCTCACCTTGTGTTAAAACTGAATTCCAATGCCAGTTTTGTCATTGAATATATGTGTCATGTTAGTTGACTCAAGTCATCTCTCTAGACCTCAGTTTCCACATCTGTAAAATAAAGGAATTGGTCTACATGACTTCTGAAGACCTTTCCAATGCTAGATTTATCATCGTATGACCCACAATGCAAAGTATGGAAAGAGAAAGTCTCCTCCCTGCCAAGGTACATATGCAGCCCCAGCTGTCTCTGCCATCTTTTCTCTTTGATGGGAATAGAAGTTGGCATCCCTTCTGCTTCCCTAAAAGGAACCCACTTTTAAGTAAAAAAGGGCTCAGGTGGGAGGAGTAAGTGTCCACAACACCCTAATGAGGAAATTGTTTCCTTATTCAAAGGCGCCATGGGCTTTGCTGGAGCTATTTCCAGATCACCAGAGTCTCAACAACAAGAGACAACGGAAAATGCAGTGTTGATAGTTCTGCCTCACCTGGCAGCAGAACAACTTTCCATAAGCACAAATAGCTGAGCCCCCTGTTTACTGTATTTTGGATATGAGCAAGGTGGAAAATGATCAAGGATAATAGAACACCAGTCCATCAGTTAGTCAGTCAACAGACTGACTAACTTAACATGTGCTAGGCACTGTGCTAAGTCCTGGGATCAGAAATAAAGGCAAAAACATGATCCCTGACCTCGCGGAGCTTTCATTCAGAGGCTAGACACTAGACATAATATAAATAATAAATAAATAACTCTGTACATATAAGATATATGCAAAGAAAATAACAATAATTTCAGAGAGCAAGCATTGGGGATCTAAGGAGGAGAGAGATGAGGGCAGAGTGGGCTAGAGAAAGCTTCCTCTAGAACATGGGATTGAATCTGAAGTTAGAGCTAGGATGGCCCTTAGAACAGAAAATGTCAGAACTGGGAGGGGGGGAATCTTAGAACACAGAGGTCAACGGTTGTTACAAGAAGGAAGAGTCTTTAATACAGAATCTTAAAACAGGAAGGGACTCTTGAGCCCAATCTTCTCCTTTTCCCAGTGACAGAACTGTTACATTCAATACCTGTGTGACCCTGGGGAAGTAATTTCACCTCTCTAGGACTCAGTTTCCTTATCTATTAAATGAGGTGGAACAGAAGTGGTGAGGGCAGCAGGCAGGAGACCTGGTCCTAGTGGCAGCAGAGAGGTTCAAGAAGCTGGTCCCAGGGACAGCAGAATGGGAAGATTCATGGGTCCCAGCAGAGATGGGCAAAGGCAAGCCGATGTGGCCCTTTGTTTAATGTAATTTAGATCTGATTGGTCTTTACACATCATCTACCTGTACAACAGCTAGTCAGTGATCATTGGACAGCTCCTCCTCAGAGAGGGCTTGAAGGACCAAGGAAAGCCGTTGTTGAGAGGTATCTTGTTGTTGAGAGGTGTGTTGCCTTCTAGCAACAAAGTGAATGGGAGTGGGTGTGTCTACCCAACCCTCATAGAAGAAGAGGCCAATTCCTCAGAGATTTCCAAGGGGGAAAAAATTGGTGATTCCCATGAAGATGGAAGTCCTGGCTGAGGGATTAGGGAATACTAAGTGGGCAGTAATACATTAATGACTTATGATGAGGGTCATGGATGAAGCAGAAAACATCAGCATCTTTACTATGGCCCTGATGCTCCTGGTACTACTTTTGCACTCAGACACCTCTTTACATTAAGAAGCTGTGGGCAGTTCCTGGAATATAGTAAGCTATTTATAAATGCTTGTTGACTGATTAACTAATTGACCAAAGGACACACTTCTCTCACCTACCAACCACCAACCTCTTCCAATTCTACTCCATCATTTCTCATCCTTTTTTCTCCCACTGTGAATTGGGAAAATCTCCACTCTTGACAGCAAAGGGAGATGGGGGAGAGGGGGACTTGGTGACCCTTCATTCCACATTTCCCTGGAACAAACTTTACAAGTCAAATGAAAACCAGGAACCACTTAGCGACCTGTGATTGGGGAAAATTGGAGCCAAGGCCAGAGCATTTGTGTTCTTCCTCTCCCCAGCATTTTTGATCCATCTCCAATTTGCTCAAATCTCTTTAGACCCGATGCTTTGACTGAGGCCTAATGTGAACCATTCCACACAGGCCAGTATGCCTTATGGGTGATTTATGGAGATCATGCCAGGAATCCCAATGGCAGGCACTGCCGGATTGCAGAGACCTGACGTCATGTGAAAGTTTTACAAGAAGCCCAGGTTGAGCTGCTCCAAGGATCATTGCTCAAAGTGTTTTTGAATGATTTTTTTTTCTCCTAAGAAAGTCCCAACCCTTCTCTCTTCCATCTCAGTGTCATGCTACAGTGAGGTAGCTCTTGGACTGCACTGAGCCAGTGTTGTCTGCTGAATGTTATCCATTCCTTCTAAAAGCTCCCCCTTCCCCAGGGAAAATATACAAGGATCCAAGAGTATGCCAGAGTCAGTTCAAACCAGATCACAAGAGCCAATAGTTAAATTTTTAGTGTGAGCATTTACACCTCTGAAATGGGAAAATATTACAAATCAGAGCTTGATTTATGATTTTGTTGACTGTCTAGACTTAAGAAAGTGATGGAAAAAATTTAATCTCAGGATCAGATTAAATTTTTAAATGTGCCACTGGTATACTCCCCCTTCCAGAGAGCCAATTGTTAAACATTTACCAGCACACTACTGATTAGAAAGTCATTGGATAAATTTGAGGTATATAGAAAGACTGACTTCAGAACTAAAATGGCCTAGATTTAAGTCCTTTCTCAGACACTTGCTAGCTGAATGACTTTGGGCAAGTCAACCTGAAGACTGGAGGTCACAAAGCAGCTTTGGCAAAGGGAGTTTCCTTCCCAGAAGTTCACTTTGAGGTTTGGCTATGAAATCACAGGTCTGCACTAATAATCATTGGGTTTATGTTTCTGCCTTTTCCCAGAGCTTAGCACAATAGCCAGCATGTAACACTCACTAAAGAAATGATTACTTATTGAAATGATATTAATAACTTATATAATTACAGGGCTTTACAATATAGGAAATATTTTTTGTTCATTATTTCATTTCATCCTCATTAAAACATTTCCAAGTAGGTACTAGTCTTATTTCATAGATAAGGAAGCAGAATGAGTTTTCCAAGGTCACACAGCTCAGAAGAGCTACAGTGAAGTCTATGAACTGCAAGGTTGCTGACTCTAAGTTCAGCTGTCTTTCTATTATTTCAGGCTGCTTCTGATGGTAGTTTTGAGACTGAAATTCTCTGACCCTCTGAGCCAAGGTCTCTGCTCCCTGATCTAGTGGCTTTCCATGACACCACAAACTTGGTTACAAAAATGGATAAATTAATTAAAAAGTGTTTTCTTTTAAAGCTTACTCTATGCCAAGCACTGTGGAATGGCTTATGGTTCTGTGTTGATAGCAGAACTTATATGCCAATAGAAAACACTGTTGCTTAAAAATATGTTCATAGAACCCATAAAAATTTATTGGAACAGGGAAAGGGACAGGGCACAGATTGTCATCAGGAAAAAGGTGGAATCAGAGATGAAACAGAGAATGTTAAATGTATTTTTGAACTGAAAATTTGCCACACCTAGTGCCATATGGACAAGTATTTATTCAGCACCCGTTCTGTATCAGGCAGTGTATAAAGTATGGAATATACAAAGAAAGGCAAAAATAGTCCCTGCCCTCAAGGAATTCACAATCTAACAATATTGTACAAACAAAATATATACTGTATAAATTGGAGATCATTGGCAGAGGAAAAGCATTGATATTAAGGGGGATCAGGAAGGATTTCTGGCAGAAGGTAGAATTTCAACAGCAAGTTGAAGGGAGCCATGGGAGCCTGGAGGAGGCAGAGATGAGGATTGGAGAGCATTCCAGGCCTGGGAGACAGGCAGAAAATGCAGGGGGTTGGGAGCAAAGAGGATAAAGAATTTTAAAAGGCCTTTAGATTTTGGTAGGTAATTTGGTAGGAGGTATCGTGAGACTTTTGAAAGAGCAATTTCAGTATTGTGGTGGGATTAGGGGCCATCTGCCTGACAAAAGATATGCTAGGGATGACATTGATCAGCTTTTTAAAAAAATCAATTATTTTGATGATACATACATAATTTTATATTTTAGAAGGAAAAATATCCTTAATATAGATATATTCTCCTAGATCGCTTTTGATCACTGCATTGAATCCCAAGATTTTAGGGAACATGGTTTGGGAAACATGGCTGTATATATAAATCTAATGGTTTTATGACAATGTAGCACCCCTTGCCTTCCCCACTCTTCCAGTTTGCACTGGTATTGGAAGGTCAAGCCCCTTGAGGGTAACTAACCCTTACCCTAAGGGTTCTAGGGGTAACCCTGAAAAAGGTGGCGATTCTAATATTGTCATCCATGAGCCCCCACCAGTAAACTTCCTATTTTAATCAGGCAGTAAACAATTTTTTTTAAACAAAAGGCATTTACTTAAATAGTATAGTAAGAACAGTTGGCACAAAACATTCCCCAAAAGCTTAGGAAAACTGACCCACAAATATACACAGGTCTATGGGAAAGTATATTAATAACATATATGACCAAAGGGTAAAATTATAACTCCTTGTCACTGAAAGTCCCTTCTTGAGTCCATAGACAGCACTCCTTTCTGGTTCAAAGAATGGCTCTACCTAAATTTGCTTCCTCCCTTGGGATGTTATTTCTCTATCACTATGTATCTGTTTGTCCTAGGTACAGCTTTCTCTTCTCCTGACTGGATTTATTGTTTTCAATTGGTCCAATCCATCCTATAACATGGTCCATGGAAAGAAGGAGTATAATACTCTCTCTGGGCTCATTCTTTGCTTACTGCCCTCTGCTATAGATGCAAAAGGTTGCCTCTTCAAGACACTCTCAAACCTAGAGTCCTTTACCCCTTGACTGACCTACCACTGAAATGAGGAACTGCTATAATTTCCTCAATTATCTAAAGCCTTCAGGGGCTATACTTAGTTAATCATGCTGTTCCCTTCTTAAACCAATTAAAAAGGAGCTTGTGCCTGATGATGAGGTCATAGGATTTAGACAATATAATTTTATATATTTTTAAAACCCTATCATGTTTGTTGGTTGACTGAGGTAGGGTATCAAATCCCCTTCTTTACAAGTCACCTATCAACAAGGGGAAGAAAGCATTGACTAACCTGACCTGCAATCCAGATGTTACCAGGGAACTTTCAGATTTGACCCAATCTTGCCTCTGATGTTTACTACCTTTGTGACGAGGGGGAAGTCACTTAACTTTCTCATCTGTAAAATCAGGGGATGGACTAGATAGCCAGAAGTTCCCTTTCAGTTCTCAATCTATGATTCTAGGAACGCCCAAATGTTGTGTAAATATAATCTATGATTATTCCAGAAATATGGAGGTAGGGAGAAAATAGAGACACCCTTCGTTTTCTGTACAGAGCAAATGTGAGGGCAACAGAGAGCGGAAGGAGTGGTGATAGTAATTACCAAGACAGAAGCTGGCAAACCAAGTCCTAGGTAGGTGTGGTGGGAAGTGCCCGAGAACTAACATCAAAAGACCCTGGCTGAGATATTGATTAGCTCTGTGAGCCTGAACAACATATTGATATGTACCATTCACTGTGCTAGGCACAAATGAATGTGAAATTCAGACTATCCTTGCCCTAAATCACTTAATCTAAGCCAATTTAATACAACAAAAAAATCTATTAATCACTTATCCTATGGGAAGCATTGTGCTAGGCACCAGGGAAATAAAGATAAAACATGTGCTTGTATTCTACTGGGAGATCCAACATACAGACAGTGAAGTACCTATGAGAGCATTTTAAAGAGAAGGAGAGGACACCTATAGTTAAGGAGAATAAAAATGATTTCCCATAAGAGGTGCCTCAGGAGCCTCTCCAAGCCTCAGTTTACTCCTCTGTGAATTGAGGGACATAATATTTATACTATTCACTTCACAGAAAGGTAGGATATTGATATCATGGAGTGTAGATTTGGATTCAAAATCTGGTTCCTGATTCTGCCAAGTCACTACCTGAGTGACTTTGGACAAGTCCCTTAACCTCTCTGGGTCTCAGTGTCCTGATTTGTAAACGAAGGGGTGGGGCTAGATGACCTCTGAGGTCCCTTCCAGCCCTAAATCTGAGCTCCAACATGGATAACCCTATGCTGTCTACTTCCCTATGGGCCTTGGCTTCTTCCTTTATAAAACAGAAGGTGCAGGAGGAAAGTTAGACCAAAGGAACAGGTATCCTTTCCAGATACAGCCAGGCAAAGCTAAAAGCATTTATTAAGCACTTATTACATGCCAGGCACTGTGTTAAGTGATAGGAATATAAATGAAGGCAAAGAAAGACAGGTCCTGTCCTCGGAGAGCTTACATTCTAAAATGGGAAGACAACATGAAAGAGACTGCTAGATGCCAGTCTGCCACCTGTGGAAGGAAGGTGTGGATTCAGGCAGAAGCGGGAAGAGAAGGGAATGGAGGTAGCCTGGACTCCTCCACAAAACGAAGACCCCAAAAGAGCTCACCAATGGGAAAAGAGGACCAGCATGGGGGAGGGTACAGAAGTCAAGGAGATACATGAATGTTTCAGGATGAGGAGATCCCGGGCTCTAAGAGGAATGCCAGTGTGGGACAGTGGCTGAAGCATGACAGACACACGGACAAAGTCAGGAACAGAGCCAGAAAGACAGTGGGGAATGAGAGGCACCCTAATCCCAACTCTCGATTTATTATCCTACGAGGGTAAAACCCTAACCTGGAGACGTTGGGCAAATTACTTAAACTCATTTGAGAAGGTTTGCATGCTAAGATTCCTCCTAGCTCTAGCTGTGTGATTCGATGATTCCCAAGTCATATAACTTCACTGAAGTTACAGATAAGTTTCCTTATCTGTAAAGTGAAAATGTTGGACTCAATGACCTTTATGGTCCCTTCAAACTGTAAATACATGAAGAGAAAAGTTCTCCTAGCAACCCAGAAATGTGAATTATTATTACTCTTATTACAGGGGTCCCAGAAGACTGAGAGTCACAGGACCCCGCCCCTAATGACACAGACGAGCCTTCATCTCCTTGATACCAAGACAACTAACCAATTCAGTGAGTGGAAAAATACATCAAACTGTCTGCTTGAGTAAGGGGAGGCAGGGAAGGAGAGGAGAAAAAGAATCCTAATAGTTAATCAGGAGGGAATTTTATTTTTTCCTTGGGATGTCTCACTAAGGCCCAAGCTGAGAGAGAACAAGTCCATGATAAGCTAAGTATAAACCAGAAACAAAAGGGAAGGAAAAGACAATGTCTGCAGCAGAAACCAGCAGAACAAGGGGAGCCCAGCAGACCCCTCATGAGCTCCTGCTAGGGACTTCTCTGTCCCTAAGAAAGAAGTGGGTGGGTACCAGGGGGTGGTGAATCCCAGAAAAGCCATCCACAGAAATGCATGCATTTGTGCTGACGGTCAAGGGTGATGGGGGAAATTCCTATTTCAACCCTCCTCCCCCTACCTCTACCTTTTTTATGGGAAAGCAGAGCATGGCCTTGATGGAGAGGAGTCCCCAAGGAGGAAGCAGCCAGCAACTTGAGAAGCTTGGGATGCTATAAATAATGGGCAGCGATGGGATTCCTTGGAGGGCCCTGAAGGGAATAAAGTGTGAAATAGCATCCAGGCTGAAGGAGGAGACACAATACCTCCTTCCGACACAATGCCTCACTTCCTAAGCTGGGAACAGGCCTGGCTGCATCAGCCACTGCTGACAGCACACCCCTGGTCAACACAGGCCCCAGAATATACCGCAGGAGGTATCGCTGGGCCTTGGGGAACCAGCTCCTGGGAATGAAAAGGAGTCTGGCAAAGCATCTGGATAAATTTAACCTGCTAACATTGGCACGGGCGCTGCTTGGGAGCAAGGCCCTGCCAGCTTTCAAAGAGAGCTTTTAAAAGACGTGTTGGTGATATGGAGGAACCACATGTTGAACAAGTCCCTTAATGAGAGAGCTAAGAAAAGGAAATGCATGATTAAATGCACAGGATTTTAACCAAACTGACCCCAAGCCTCACCTTGTATGTCTCTTGCCTAAGCAGAATTCCTGACCTAAAACCCTAAATGGGACAGCTAGGTGGCACAGAGGATAGAGTGGATAGAGGCCTTTGAGTCAGGAAGATCTGAGTTCAAATTTGGATTCAGATACTTCATAGGTGTGTGACCTTGGACAAGTCACTTTATCCTGTATGTCTCAGTTTCCTCGTCTATAAAATGAGCTGGAGAAGGAAATGGCAAACCACTCAAGAATCTTTGCCAAGAAAACCTCAAATGGAGAATCTACATCAGGATTTAGAAATGGAAGGGACTTCAGAGGTCATTCAGACCAACACTCTCATTTACAGTCAATCGACAAGAATTCATTAAGTGAATTAAGCCTATGTGCCAGACTCTGTGCTGAGTGCTGGGGGTGACAAAAGGGTAAAAGACAGTGCCTGCCTTCCAGGAGCCCACAATCTGATGGAGGAAACAACATGAAAACAACTACACAACACAAACAAGACACAGACAAAATACATTGGACAGCAGATGGAAGACACCAAGATTAAGGAGGAGAAAACTGAGACCCAAAGTTAGGTGACTTGTCCAAGATCACACAGCTAGTGTCACAGATGGGATTTGAACTCAGGTCTTCTGCTGATTGATAATGAATGAAAAATCTTTTAAGTGATTTTTTTTTTGAGGAAATTGTAGTTAAGTGACTTGGTCACACAGCTAGTAATCACCTGAGGCTAGATTTGAACTCAGGTCCTCCTGTTTCTGGGGCTGCTGCTCTACCCACTGTGCCACCTACCTGTGATTGCTAAGTGCCAAGCACTATGAAATCCCTAATTACTCAGTTTCACTGTTAGCCTAACTCATTTACCCATGGCATAGTCTGGGGCTTAAAGTGTATTCGTGAAAATCATAAAGACTGGTCAGGAGCAGGAGAAGAGGAGGGGTGGCATGAATTTGTCGTTGTTGTTTAGTCACATCTGACTCTTCTTGACTTGTCCAAGGGGTTTTCTTGTCAAGCCATGTCCTTCACCAGTGTGTTCCCATTTTACAGATGAGGAACTGAGACAAATAGTGGTTAGGTGACTTGCCCAGGATCACACAGCTAGTTAAGTGTCTGAAGGGAATTGAACTCAGATCTTCCTGACTCCAAGCCTGGTGCTCTAACCACTACAGTCTAGCTGCCCTGTAGCATAAATTACTTCCATGAAAAAGAAGAGGTCAAGGAAAATTTGGATTGAAATTGAGAGCATGAATGAATGAAAGTATTTAAGCATTTACAATATACCAGGCACTGTGGATATAGATACAAAAGGATTGGGACATAGGGAGGGAGGGATTTGTCATCATGAAAGCTGAAATTAGTCAAGGCCAAGGGTTCTCGTCATTTATTCTCTTCCAGTCCACTAAATAAAGATATTTAGATAATATCTTTATTTGCAAGGATCTGAAAACCTAGAAGGCATCTGGAAACCATACACACTGCTGCCTTCAGGCCCACGACCCTTCCCGGATCTCTGGCTCTCTCCTCTTCTTTTAATTCTCTTAAATACTCACAACTGGAATGCTGCGGATGAGGTTAGGGTGACCCCTCAGCAAAGATGATATGCAACCTCATGGCATTCCGAGATTTAGCTCTGGAAGCAACTTTAGAGTTCATTTAGGATGGACTTGTTCTGAGAGGCCTCAGACAGCAGAATGAGGAGCAAGGGGGAAAGAATATGAGGCAGGAGATAAAGGAGATTGACCTCGGGAGATGCAGGAGCCCAGGGAAAATTTTTACTCAGCCATTTATTTACTCCCTGAGTGGTGTCAGACTAATTGCTTCTGCTCTTTGGGCCTCAGTTTCCCCATCTGTAAAATGACTGGGTGACTCTTCCAGCTCTGGATGGATGATCCCACCGTGTGATCCTATAAGTTGCAGAAAAGCAGATTTAGGCTTGATATAAGGAAGTACTTTCTAATGATTGTTGCTGTTGTTCTGGAGTAATTTCAGTCATGTCCAATTCTCTGTGACACCATATGGGGTTTTCTTGGCAAAGACACTGGAGTAGTTTGTCATTTCTTTCTCTAGTTTATTTTACAGATGAGGAAACTGAGGCAAACCAAGTTAAGTGACTTGCCTGGGTCACACAGCTAATAAGTGTCTAAGGTCACATTTGAACTCAGGTTTTCCTGACTCCAGGCCCAGCCCTCTATCCACTGCACCACCTAACTGACTCATAAAAAACAGTACCCATCCTGTAAGGAAATGTAGGGGTCCATGTTGAGGACCATTGATCAAGTGGAAAATGGTTCTCAGAACTGGAGTAGGGCAAGTACTATGGAGTTTCTCCTGGGGGGGGGGGGGGGGAAGGAGATCAGGAGAGGTATGAGAATGCATTTAGAAAACAAAAAAAAGGGAAAGAAGCATTGCTAGGAAGGTTGGGGGAGGGGGGTAGAGATCCCTGGGGGCACCCTGGGACCTGCTCTGCTGGCTCTTCCAGATTCCAAGGAAAGGGAATTCCCCATCCCTGGAGGTTTTCCCTGAAAGGTGAGAGGAACACTGGAAAAATGTAGCTAAGGACTACATTAAATGCATTCTCGAGTCCCTCTGACTTTGAGATTCTGAGCTGTTTTTATAAATTTGGAAACTGAGTCCCAGAAAAATGAAAGAGCTTGCCCAGGGTCCCATCAATAAGTAGTGTGGGTCAGGGGAAAGTGTGCTAGGCATGGAGTCAGAGGACATCAATTTAAATTCTTGTGCTTGTTACTACTTCCCATGTGACCCCTAATTCTCTTTGCCTCATCTGTAAAATGGAAGGGTTAGTGAAAACAATCTTCTAAGGGCCCTTCCAGGTCTTAATCTAGGATCCCAAGTACCAGGTGCAGTGAAGGTTGAGCCCAGGACCTCTGACTCAAACTCTAGTGTTCTTTCTGGATTTGGCCAGGCTTCTGATCCCTTATAGCCTCCATCATGAGTCCATCCCATTTAGTACCTGGAATATGTGAGTGGTCTCGTACTGTTGATCTCTTTGTTAGGGCCATGGGGCGGGTGGCTTCCAAGTCACCCAAGCAATGGCCCTTTACTGTTCTGTCCCAGGTTCTATAACTAGGAGAATGTATCCATCGTGGCATGTCCCTCAAGGCTCCACCTTTATCTAACCAGTCACAGTCCTTCCAAACTCATTATTGTCTCAGCCAGGTTGATTAGTTCATTGGTTAGTTGGTTGGTTGGTTGACTGATCCTCAAGAGGCATATATTCTCCTTTGGAAAATTAGCTAATAAGACACAAAACCTTTAAATATCAATGCAAGACCATGCCAGTATGATGCAGGCTACTTGAGGGTAGGGATCATTTCAGTTTTGTCTTGGGTCCTCTGTTGACTAGCATAGTGCCTGACACATGGTAGGTGCTTATTCATTCGGTTGAATGGATGAATCTCTGGATATATGAATGAGTGGATGGATGGATGGATGGATGAGGATTTGAAAACAATATAAGTTTCTTGACTGACAGAGAGCTCTTTTTGTCTTTGAATTTTCAATAACTCACTTGATGTCTGGAACACAGTATGTGTTTTATAAACACCTGTCGATTGGTTTGAGGAATGGAAGGCAATGGTAACAAAAATAAAATAAGAGACAAATCTAGGAGACACAGAAAGAGAAAAATTGGCAGAGCCTGATAATTGAGAAAACTCTGGAACCACCAAGAGCCTCCATCTGTAAAAAATCAGCTGTTCCCATCCCATCTATGTCCCTAGCCAAATAGACCAGGATGCTTCTTCATCTGCCTCTTCTTGTTTTTGTTAAGTTGTTTCAGTCACATCTGACTCTGCACGACCCCATTTGGGGTTTTCTTGGCAAACATACTGGAGTGGTTTGCCATTTCCTTCTCCAACTCATTTTACAGATGGGGAAACTGAGGCAAACTTAAGTGACTTGCCCAGAGTCACACAGCTAGTAAGTGTGTGAGGCCAGATTTGACTCTAGGCCCAGTACTCTGTGCCACCTATCTGCCCAACCAGGCTAAACTGTAAGTGCTCAACACTCAGCCTCTCTCCTTAGAAATGGTCTTATGCCACATAAACCCATTCGGGGAGGTTCCCTGCCCCCTGGTCCTTGAATATTTTCACCCTTTAAACTCTTACAAAGGCGAAAGGAAGCTACAATATAGAAATACTATAAGAAATGCAAGCTGCTGAGCATTTTTTCTGTCGCTGTCTATAAACGGTAGGAGCCTGAATGGCTTGGATAAACACCCTATAAACATCTAAAGCTTCCATGGCTTAGAGCAAAGGGTTTGACATTTTCCTGTTGTTGGTCGAGGTTGTGGGGGAAGGGAAGGAAGGTTGAGGGGCAGGGGAAAGGATAGCAGTACCTTCCCTTTGGAGTTCTATTTTAGGAGCAATTTCTGGAGAAAACAGGATAATGGTAGAGTTCTAAAAGGAGTTGTTTCCAGAGGTAAGTTGCATTTTCTGACCATTTCCAAGGAATCCAGTTTTTGAGCTGTTCTTCTTTAAAAAAAAATGAACAAACAAAAATTCTTTCTCCATTCACCATGCAGAGAGCCATTCATTAGAACAATTAGGGGCAGTTAGGTGGCACAGTGGATAGAGAACCATTCCTGGAGTCAGGAGGACCTGAGTTCAAATCTAAGAGCAGACACTTGACACTTATTAGTGTCCCTGGGCAAGTCACAACCCCGACTGCCTTGAAGAAATGAAAGAAAGAAAAAGAAAGGAAGGAAGGAAGGAAGGAAGGAAGGAAGGAAGGAAGGAAGGAAGGAAGGAAAGAAGGAAGGAAGGAAGGAGGAGGCAATTCAGTAAAACTAGCCAATACATCATTTGAGTCCGACGTCATTTGCAGTGTTCCATCTTCCAAATTTTCCCACCTTTGCTGAGCCAGGAGAGAGTTGCTTTTTCTTGTCTTGTCTTTGGAACGGAGCTTAGGCATTACAATTACCCAGCATTCAGTTGGATGCAGTGTTGTGTATGTTGCTGGCCGACTTCCATCCAGCTGTCCTTCTTGACAGTTCTCTGTAAAACGCAAGGGTTCCTCTTTCTTTTCTCCATCATCCCACAGAACAGCATCTTCTTCTCCTTCCCCCCCAGCCCCATCCTGCTTTTGTCCTCATGTTTCCATTTGGAAGGACAGTAGCAGGAATGCAGGAGCCTGTCTCCAGGGCTAGGTCTGGCAGGGAAGAAAGACATTTTACCAGAAGAACCAGATGCTATTTTTGAGTTCTGTGGCTTCGTTCCGATTGTTATTTTTGTAAGAGACTGTGTTTTTCTGTATTACAGTCTTCACTTTCTGGCTGTAGGGCTGGACAACCAAGCCTCAGGCCTGATTCCATGTTGTGTTGGTCCATAATAATGTGCCTGAGAGGGAGATCAAACTGGGCTTTGGAAGGCTTCCCTTCAGCCTCCCTTCCCATTGAAATCTCCCTCTCATTTATTTCCCCATGGCCATTTTCAGAAAATTCTAAAATTAAAAAGAGAAAGGAGAGACAGGAGGAAGGATGACCCAGTGTGGGGCCCTGCTGATAGATGGCACTGTTCCAGGGCAGTGTGTGCCCTGGTCCATCCAAAACCATAAGGCCACCTGTATAATGGGGCTACTGATGTTTTCAGCACACTTGCCCATGCAGCATAGACCCCAATGTCCAGGGAGTTCCAGTTCCACGTTTTCTACTGGGTGTTTTGAACGGAGTCCCCTGCCCCCATCTCACCCCTGCTTCCTCTCAAGCCTGTCAAGGCTTTAGCCTTAAGTCCCCAAAGGGAAAGAAGAGATATTTTGTTCAAGGAAGGAAACTGTAATAAACGTTGAGTAAATGTTGAGCTGTCCAGGAGAGAATCCCAGGCTTTTATTGGCTGAAATAGGAACCAGAGAGCATACCCAGCTGGCTGCTGGAAGCAAGGCCCTGCTGACTTGGGGTCCTCTTCTAGGGAAGCCAAGCTTTGAAAGATGGAGCCTTAAACACATGCAAAGTCGGGCAGCCCACATGCCGGGGAGCCTCACAAAGCAGAAGACATCCATCCTGTAGCTATATCTGCTTTAATGAGACAGGCCGCATTTCCATCTCTGTAGGGGATTCTGTGGCCCACTGCTAGAGGAATAGACTTTTGAGTTAGGGGAAACAGAAGCCAGCCCAGACAACAGACCATGTGTCACATGCTATAGAGGCAGATGTTACCCAAATGGAAAGGGGAAAGTGAGTTATTGCCCTTTGGATGCCTAGACAATGAAGTAGGGCATTACCTACCCATCGTTTGAGCTGGCCCTTTGAATTGTAAAAACCTGTGCCAAGGTTTCAGGAAAAAATGAAACCCACATGGGTGGTAGCACCACACCCAGCTGTGACTTCATGTTTTGCATTCATCACCTTGTCTCCACTACCACGGTCCCAGGATTTTTAACAAGACTATATTTGGATGCCCAGGTTCTACCTCCAACCTGGCCTCTACTCAGCAGCCAAAATAATTTTATAGCATAAGCTTGATCGCAGGATTCATCTGCTCAAGAGCCTTCAATGATTATCATCTATAAGATAAAACACAAACTCCTTAGTTCGGCATTAAATACAAGCTACCTTCCTAGACACGTTGAATGTTATTCCTCTTCACAGATTCTACATGCAATCAATCATCTCTACAGCAATTAAGCACCACACGTTTACTAAACACCCTCTATGTGTCTTATGCTATATGGGACACCTTACCAGGGTTGTAAGTAAGAAGCATTAATAAGTCCCGCTTCTAATAAGGGTGACTAAGTCATCTTGACTATGATAAATACCCAAATTAACTACAAAGAGCAAATAAAGGAACATGCTATGTGCATCCAGAGAAAGAACTGATAAATAGAAGTATGTATAGAATGATTTTATACACACACACACACACACATATTTGTGTCTAATAATAGCCATCTCTAGGGCAAGGAGGGGAGGAGAGGGAAGGGAAAAAAAGAAAAAAGTTACATAGTAACTTTATTATATATTTAAATGATTATATATTTAAAACAAATAGCAACTGGTACATAATAGACTTGTGGTTTCATGTGCAATCTTTTTTATTCTACTAAGTTATAGAAATGCTTGTTTTATTTCAAAAATTAAAAATAAAATAAATTTTTTAAAACTATGTACAGCACAAATATAAAGTAAACAAATACAAGTCCATACCGCAATGTTAGCAGCAATGATAATAACTGACATTTATGGAGTGCTCAGGGCTTGGAAAATATTATCTCATTTGATCCTCACAACAGTTTTGGGAGGTGGATGCTATTATTATTCCCATTTTACAGATGAGGAAACTAAGGCAAACAGAGGTTGAGTAACTTGCCCAGGGTCACACATTTCATAAGTATCTAAGGCTGTATTTGAATTTAGATCTTCCTGATTCCATCTAGCTACCCCCATAGTTAAATACAATATACTACTTTAATTCTAGCTAAACTGACTAAGACCTGAGTTCAAATCCCCCCGATTTCCCAATCAGAATACCCTTCACTGGCCACCATTCCCCCAAATGCATTGTTTCATCCTTCGAAGAGAACATAGGCTCTCTGAGGGCAGGGGCTGTCTTCTCTTCACTTTTATACTTGGATGCCTAAGCATGGTGCTTAGCACATAAGATGGTGCTTAGTGCATAAGAAACTAATAAATGCCTTTTCATTCATTCACTCACTTGTTCATTCATTCATTCATGACCACCATCCTAGCACTAAGGCAAGGACTATTTACCGGGGTGATTTTTTTTTTTTGGTTAAAATAAACAAACAAGCAATGAAACAAACGTATGAATAAACAAATAAGATGGTGATAGCTATTTCAGTAGAATTGGTTTCCTTTGTAATCCTTTCTACTTTATTTCATACATTTAAAAACATGATTCTGAGAAGAGGCCCATAACCTTCTACAAATTGACTGCCCAACAACACCATGACACAAAAAAATATAAAGACCCTTGCCTAGAAGCTGCATAAGATGAATATAGCAGGAAATGTACCTGGGAATTGGAAGACCTGGGTTCAAGTCCCAGCCATGCCACTGAGGAAACCTAAGATTTTTACTTGTCTCTCACTTTCCATTCCCTGAATCTCTAATATGAAGAAGCAGCACTCTATGTGATGTTGAAAGTCCTTAAAGAGGCCCTGATCTCACTGTCCACCCTTTCATTTGGTTCAGCTAGGATATTCAGTTCCATCCTCATCCATTTTGCTACTTTTAAAAGGCATCTAATTAAGGGCTATGTTTTAAGAAAAAGTTATCACTTAAACAAGGTATAGTACCTACTCTCATAAAGTTTACATGCATCTAGTAGGTGTATAGGATATACATATACACATACACCTGTATATATATGTAGGTATATTAATTATATATATAAAGAACTATATATATGTAGTTATATATATATATAAAGAACTATAATATACAAGTACATAAGAAAGGGGAAAAAAACATAGAAAATCCTAGAAGGTAAAAAAAAAATTCCAACTAAGAGTTCAGGGAAGGCTTCATAGAAACAATAAAATTTCTTTAAAAGAAAAATAGTAATTAAACAGGGAGAGGGATAGGAAAGAGGGTTCCAGGCACAGGCAACAGTATCAGCCAAGGCACTGAGGTGGGAAAGTGTGTGACATGTGAGGAGATGGTGAGTAGTCCAGTTAGAAAGAAGAGCACTATGAAATAAAATGGGGAAGGTAGCATAGGGCCAAATGTGTAGAAGGTCAGTTGGCTAAGAAGTTTGAATTTCAGAGAGTTGATAATAGGGAGCCGTTGGAGGGCTTGGGTCAGTGAGGCACAGTGGAATATGAACATGGCTTAGCACTGGTGGGAATGCTGAATCTGAAGGATTCAAGAGGGAAGGTGGAAAGACTCGTAGGGAGGCTGTTGTCATAGTCTAGAGAAGTGATATCAAGGGCCAGAACACGGGGAATGGATTAAGCAACCCTCTCTGGGACTGAAGAGTAAGGATCAGCTCTGCCTCAAGGGAAATTGCTATAACCTTCCTTGCTAAAGTGACTTTTGTCCCATTTGGCCTTTGTGCTGGTCCCAGATTAATGGAGTTAAGTTGCAAAAAGAATGATCTAATTTCAGTTTTTGGCCAGCCATGCCTAAGTAACTTGAAGAATTGTAGAATCTCAGAGTTAGAAGGAACCTTGGAAGGCATCTCATCCAACTGACATTTGAACGAAAATTTCTCCTGCAACAATATCCCAAATATCCTCAAGTAGCTTTGGCTGAACACCTCCAGGAATGGGGAATTCACCATTCCTATTTGCCTTTAAAAAGAAGGAAGGAAGGAAGGAAGGAAGGAAGGAAGGAAGGAAGGAAGGAAGGAAGGAAAGAAGGAAGAAAGGAAGGAAAGAGAAAGAGAGAGGGGGAAAGAAGGAAGGAAGAAAAAAAAATTTACAAGATCACGATTATATATTTAAAAGGAATGGCAAATTGTACATAATAGATTTGCAGTTACATGTGCAATCATTTTTTATTGTACTATGTTATAGAAATGTTTGTTTTATTCCATAAATCAAAATTTAAAACAAATAAAGATAAAATTACATCAAACCTAAGTCTATTTTGAAATCTCTACCTATTATTCTTCAAGGTTAAGTAAAAGGAATCTTAGCCCTTTACCCTGTGATAGCAGCATAGTGTAATTGAGAGAGCAATGAGCTAGGAGTTGAGGGGCCTGGGTTCTCCCCTCTCTTGGATGCTAGGCTTCTATTTATGTAGCCTGAGATTGCATTCTTTGTTTTTGGTTATCAGGGGCCACTACTGACTCATCCTGCATTTGTCATCCCTAACCATGCACCTAGGGCAGGTAGGTGGTGCAGGTACGATAGAGCACCAGGCCTGGAATCAGAAAGACTCACCTTCATGAGTTCAAATCTGGCTTCAGATACTTACTAGTTGTATAGCCCTGGGCAAGTCACCTAACCCTACTTGCCTCGATTTCCTCATCTGTAAAATGAGCTGGAGAAGGAAATGGCAAACCACTCTAGTATCTCTGCCAACAAAACCCCAAATGAGGTCACAAAGAGTCGGATACGACTGAACAACAAAGCCATGCCCCCTCCTCAGCCCTAGCTCTTTTATATAATTGCCTAGGGTCTCCTAATCCATCCTATATGTGTACAACTTATTGTTTGAGCCTAAGTGTGACTTTACATTTATTGCTATCAAATATCATCCAGGTAATATGGTATAGCAGATAGAGAGCTGCTTTTAAAACCAGAAAGACCTAGGTTCAAATCCTGTCTCTGCTTTATATTGGTTATTGGACTCTGGGCAAGTCACCTCACTTTTCAGTATTCCAGGCCGTTCTTCAAGTCTATAAGTTATAGAAAAGTGCAGCTACCCACATTGATAAAGAGACTTTCCTCATCTGGGAGTTTCCAATACAAATAAAATGGAATTTGGGGATGAAGGAAACAGGACCAACAGAGGAAAAAATAAGGAAAGACATCTTGAAAGTATGAAACAAAAATAAGGGTTCTTAAAGACAAAAGTAAGGAGGGAGAACAATCCAAGGATGGGAAATGGAGTCATGATGGAGTACAAGTTTTAATTTAACTGGCTTGTGGAATATAAGAGGAAGAGTCATAAGGATTCAGCCTAAGAGACAGGCTAGATCCAGATCGTAAAGGGATTTAAATGCCAGACAGAAGACTGAGAACTGTAGCTGAAAGGTAAAGGGGAGCCATTGAAAGTTCTGGAAGAGGGAGATGCTGAGGTCAAACCACACTCCTCCCTTTTATCATTGAATTCCTGTATCCAAGACTAGGAAAGAGCAAAGGTCAATTCTCCTTAATCTGTCAGGAAGCCTGAGATGGTCTGGTCATTGTCTCCCAATATTACTCTTTTCTATTTCACCAATCCCTTCCACCTCCCTGGACTAGCACAATGCAGTGCAATAACCATTTATTAAACACCTAGTGTATGCAGGGACTTGCTAGGTATCAGGGGATTACCAAAAACCAAAACCAACATTATCTTACTTTACCAATCCCCTTCTTCCTCCAGGACCCAACACAATGCAATTCAATAAACATTTATTTAGCACCTACTGTTTGCAGGGATTGTGCTAGGTGTTGGGAGGTTACAAAAATCAAAACAAAAAACAACCCAATATTACCTTATTTTAACAATCCTTTCCTCCTCCCAGTCCTAATACAATGCAGTTCAATAAACATTTATTAAGCATGTAATGTATGCTGGGATTGTTGTAGCCATTGGTGGATTAACAAAAAACTTTGTACACACTACCTTACTTTACCAATCCCTTCCTTCTCCAGGGCCTAACACAAGACAATTTAATAAACATTTATTTAGTACCTACTGTATGCAGAGATTTGCTAGGTGTTGGGAGATTATAAAAACAAACCACAAAACCCCAGCATTACCTTACTTTACAAGCACTTCCTCCTCCAGGTTCTAACAATGCAATTCAATAAATCTTTATTTAGCACTGACTGTATGTCAGGTGTTGGGGGATTAAAAACGAAAAACAAAAAGAGCAGCTAGGTGGCACAGAAAATAGAGCACCAGCCCTGGAGTCAAAAAGACCTGAGTTCAAATTTAGCCTCAGATACTTGACATTTACTAGCTGTTCGACCCTGGGCAAGTCACTTAACCCTGATTGCCTCACAGAAAAAAAATGTTACCTTCACCAATTGCTTCCTTCTCCAGGGCTTAGCACAATACAATTTAATAAACATTTATTAGGCACCTAGATTATGTGCTAGGTTTTGGGGGATTGCAAAGCCCAAAAAAGTGCTAATTTATTTTGTGTATAATTCAATAAGCAATTTAATAAATGTAAGCATCAAATTATATTATTGTTATTAAATTTAGTCACACAATTCAATAAACATTTATTTAGCACCTATTGTATGTAAGGGTTACAAAGCCAAAAGAAAATGAAATGCTTATAAATTGAACTGAATTGAAATACTGGTATGGGGGGGAGGGACATAATAAGGAGTGTAGAATATTACCAATATTGGCAGACCCAATTCATGTGTTGACTAGTTTTGCTACATTTTTTTTTTTTGTTACAAAGATGGTTCAGTGGTTAGAGGAGGGAAGGGGGATGTCTGGAACTGTGGGTGAAGAACAAAAAGAAGACATCAATACCATTTTTAAGAAGCAAATAATGCCAAGCATTTGTAAATGGAGGAATCTGAAAAGGTTTCCTGGTGGGAGCGACTCTTGAATTCTTTCTTGGAGGGAGCTAGGGTTTCCCAGATCTGGGGCAATGTTCTAAGGCATAGCTATTTAAGAAGTTCTGGATGTGATGAGTCAAAGACAATGGAGCTGATTGTCGGCTGGATGTTCCCCCAATTTTCAAGCTAGAATCTGGAGCCTGGGGATGCCTTGGAAACCTTATCCTTCCTACCTCTGTGCTGTCTGTGCATTGCCTTGCTGTAGAAGGGATGGGAAATGGGAGTCTCGCACTAGCATCAGAAAAAAAGCATCACGGACCATTTCAGGGGCCCAGGGGATTTGGAGTTCAGATAAGCTTTGGCATTTGGCCCTCTGGCTCTGCTTGGAAAGAGGCAGATGGAACAGTCAGCCTAAAACTGAATTCTTTCCAGCAGCATAATACGAGGGGAAAACAGGGGTCAGAGACTTTGGGTTCAGATCTTACCTCAAATACTAACTGTGACCTTGGACAAAACATTTAATATGCCTGGGCCTCAGTTTCCACATCTATAAAAAGAAAGGTGTAGACTTGACAGGCTCTGAACTCCTTTCCAGCTGTTAAGCTACAACTGTAGGAGCCCAGGACCCTGTGACTCTGGCCAGTGTGTCTGATGAGATGCTCTACTCCAGTGGTTTTCCCCTCCTCCTGCCTCAAACTGTTTTGGACTCAGATTTAGTGACTAGTGTGTTGCAGGATGTTCCTCAGTTTCTCTTGACTTGGGCATGGCAGGAAATAGATAATAACTGCCCAGAGGAATTTTGGGAGGATCTCCTATTGATTCATTTGTAAGGCTCTCTAAGATTTTCAGTGTGAGACAAGACAGCCTTCTCCAGAGGCAAGTGGACATTTGCCCAGTGACCTTGAATGAGGGCTGGGGGTGGAGTGATTTATACGTCATGCGAGTTTCCAGGTGGGGAGGGAGAACCCACTGGAGCTACATATATCTGGCAGCCTGGATTCATGATTCTTGATGCAGTCAACTTAATCAAGGTTTTCTGATCCAGGGTACAGCCTCTGAGGCCCCTGAGCAAAATCCCTCCTGTCTTCACCCTTCCCCATCTCACACAGAGTGAGAAAATAACATGTTGTGTTTGCTGACCACTGGGCAGCCTTTGTCCAGGGAGAAGCATGTGTGATTCAGCGGAGCCCTCCCACTGTGGTTCTGTGGCCACTCTTTCTATGGACAGACAACTTTGGCTGTCTCTTGCCTTCCTCATCTCAGGCCTTGTAACAGATGAAAAATGACAGCCCACGCAAGCTCTAGAGTGGGACCACCAAGGGTCTGTGGCAGAGCAGGGGAGCAGGAGGCTGCCCCAGGGTGGGAGAGCCAGCACGGTTTCACAGGCTATGGCCTTCTTCCCTTCCAAGGAGGTCTACAGAGACCAGAATAAAAACATTTGGCCATGGTCAGCACCGGCTGTCCAACACTGGGCTGGGCCATCCCCCACTGGGATCTTTTTCTCGGGTTTTCTTTTTTTTAAGCCCAGCTTCTTTGTTTAAGGGTATCACTAGGGGTTTGTTTCGGGGAGGTTCCAGGATCATACAATTCACACGTCCTGAGGTCCAGAGGTTGGGAAAGGATGGGAATTGTCCGTGGCAGTTGCCAAGAGCAGGGATGAAGAGGAACAGAGAGAGAATCAGCAATCCAGGGGGAACTCAGAGGGCCGGTCCTTTGCAGGGAACACTTGGCTTTTGGGAGAGAATCACACAGGCTCCGTTCACAGCCAAGGAAAGTGACATGAAGGCAAGAAGACAGAAAAGTGGAGCTCTTAAGATGGAAGAGAAGTCAGTCAACAGGCCTCCTACTAACTATCAGGCACTGTCCTAAGTGTTCATTTTACAGATGAAGAAATTAAGATCTAGAGAGATTAAGGGACTTTGACAGGGGACTAAATGGAAAAGTCAGAATTTGAACTCAGGTCCTCTGACCCTTCCACTCTGGCATACTGCCTAACAATCAACCACCATCAGCAATGGGTTCTCCAAGGCAAAGGTTTACAAAGTGCTTTCCTCCCAACCACCTTGTGACCTAGATAGGGCAATACATATCATCCCCATTTCATAGATGAGGAAGCTGAGACATTGAGTCATAGAAGGTGACTTGACCATCATCACACAGCAGAGAAGCGTCAGGGTCACCTTTTCCCAAGTCTTTGGCTTTGACATCATCCTTCCATGAGGAACTACCAGAATTCTGGATTGATTCCTTTTGGGTTTTATGTCACCTTCACTTCCCAAAATATCCCTCCCCTACCCACCAAGAGCTATCCTTTATAACAAAGAAGAAAAAAAGTGACTCTGCAAAATCAACCAACCCTTCAACCAAGCCTGACAGTAAATGCAGCGTTCAATACTCATAGCCCCCACCTCTGCAAACTAGGCATTCTCCAATCTCTTCTGATCATCAAAGTTCCATTATCTCCAGTTTCTTTTTGTTTTCTAACATTCTTTCCATGTATATGTTTGTGGTTCTTTTTTTTCCTGATTCTACTTACTTTGCTCCATTCTTCTTTGAATTCTTTATATTAGCTTCCTCAATGAAAGGAGGCTGAAGTTACTTTGTATTGTATCATCCTATTCTTTTCAAGTACCAAAATTTATTTGTGTTTTTGAGTCATTTCACTCCTGCCTAACTCTTAGTGACCTCATTTGAGCTTTTCTTGGCAAAGATACTGGTGTGGTTTATCATTTCCTTCTCCAGCTCATTTTACAAATAAGGAAACTGAGGCAAACAGGGTTAAGTGACTTGCCCAGGGTCACACAACCAATAGGGAAACAATTTGTTTAGCCCTTCCCTAATTGAGGAACATCTGCTTTGTTGCCATTCTTTTCTTTTTTTAACCACAAAAAGCTTCTGGAAATAGTTTGGTATGTATGGAACCATCATTTTAAAAAAATACCACACTAGGAGTGAGGTAACTTTGCGGCAAGACTTTCACTTGTGCTGTGTTTTCTTTATTAAGAATCATTAGAAGAATGGTTTTTAGCTCATAAAATTTCTTTTCATTTGAAATTCTTTCACTTAACATTGAAAGGATAGGCTCATAGACTCTTAGGGCTTGATGGGACCACAGAAGTCATCTATCACCCCCATTCATGGATCCTTTTCCCCAATCTCCTTGAAAACTGTTCATCCAAGCTCAGCTTAAATATCTCTAATGACACAGAATTCATTGGTTCTTATATCACCCTATCCTAAAGCCAGACAGCTCTAATTTGTGCCAGGCATTGTGCTAACCACTGGGGATACAAAAAGAGGCAAAAGATAATTCCTGACCTTAAGGAGCTTACAATCTAACAGGGGAGACAAAATGCAAACAAATATATACAAAACAAACTATATATGGACTAAACAGGAAATAATTACCTGAGAGAAGGCACTGAAATTAAGAGGGGTTAGGAAAAGTTTCCCATAGGAGGTAGGATTTTAGTCCAGATGTCAAAGACACCAGGGAGGTCAGTAGTAGGAGTGGACATGGAAAACATTCCAGGTATGGGAGACGGCAAGAGACAATGCCCAGAGCCAAGAGATGGACTGTCTTGTTCATGGAATGTCCAGGAGGTCAATGTCACTGGATTGAAGAGTTTGTTAGGTGCATGGGATGCAAAGAAACTTAGATCATAGTCTCTCCTTTCAAGGACCCAACAGTCTAATGAGTGAGACAATTTTTTTTTTAAAGGTGACTAATGCATTGAGGAGCCTAGGCTAAGTGATTTGTGACATTCTCATGGGGAAGATGGAGTGATATGGCCCCAGGGAACATGGAGGTGGATTCAGAAACAGTTGAATGACAAGACTCAAAGAATAGGCATTGCTGGGCCAATGTCAGCTTCCAGGGAGGTCTCTAGTCAATACCCCCAAGGAAACTTGTCTTTGGCCTTGGGCTTTTCAACATGGTGATCAACAGCTTGGATGATGGTGTAGATAACATGCCGACCAACTTTGCAGATGACAGGAAGCTGGAATGAAAAGCTAACATACTGGATGACAGATGCATGATCCAGACAGATTGAGATGGGTCAGAATGATGAGCCAAATCTAATAAAATGAAATAAAATGGGAATAAGTGTGAAATTCAGCACTTGCTTTAAAAAAAATAACTGTACAAGAATAGAATGAGAGAGGTATGGTTGGAAAGTAAACCATGTGAAAAGAAAGGGGTTGTAGCAGACTATGTGTTCGACCTTAAAGTCCTATATAAATGTGACTTAGTCATAGGACTATAAACTGAGAGCTGGAAGGAATCTCAGAAGCCACCTAATCCAACCTCGTCTTTTTATAGAGGAAAAAGGGAAGTGACTTATCTAAGGTCACATATAAGAACACAGATCAAAAGCTAGAAAGGCCATCTAATCCAAGGCCCTTATCTTACAGAGGAGAACAATGAGGTCCAAGAAGGTTAAGTGAGTTTCCCAAAGTGATGTAAGTAGTATCAGAAACAGGATTTTCATCTGAGTCTTCCAACTCTGGTGCCAAAAGTCTTTGTCTCTGTGCCTCAGTCTCTTCATCTGTAAAAATGGTTGATAATATCTAACTACCTAGCTCAAACAATTGCTGTGAAGGAAATTCTCTTTGTAAATTTTAAAATGCTAAAAACAAAAACAAAATACAAAACAAACCTAGCTCTTATGGTGATTATTGTTCATTAGCATTTTTGACTGTTTTGTTGTTCAGTTGTCTCATTTATGTCCAACTCTTTGTGACCCCAATTGGGGTTTTCTTGGCAAAGATACTGAATGGTTTGACATTTCCTTCTTCAGTTCATTTTACAGGGAAAACAGGGTAAAGAGATTTGCCCAGGATTACACAACTAAGAAGTATCTGAGGCCATATTTGAACTCAGATCTTCCTAACTCCAGGTCTGACACTTTTTCCACTATACCACCCATAGCTACCCTTTTTGTCTGTACCTATTACTTTATTGGTGTGAGGTACTACTTCCACTGATGAAAGTAGGCAACCACTTGGTAACTTATGTTCTCAGAGGGTTGCATGCAATGTTGAAAGATTGTCTCTGCCAAGGTGTAGAGTCATAACTGGAAAGGATGCTTCATTCAAAGGCTATCCAGTCTGACCTCATCACCTGGGTCCAGAGAAAGGAATCAATTTGCCCAAGGTGATTCAGATAGCAAATGAGAAAAGCAGGGTTCACATGCAGGGCTTCTGCCATCCAAACCTTTCCACCATGTGTCTTCTAACTCCCAATCCATGAAGCAAGACCCATAACTCTGACCCTGGTCCCCTAGCTGCCATATTCATAACACCATCAACTAATTGGCCCAGGCAGTGTTAACTTGGACAGTCAATCAAGGAGTGGACAGAATTAGACAGAATTCCTAAGCCACATCATTCTCTACCTGGCTCCTGATTCTCAGGAAAGTAAACCTGGCCTTGGACCCACCTGTCAATATTTGTACTGCCTCTATTGTCCTCAATGGGAAAAAAACAAAAAACCTGTTCTTGCTGTCAGATGCATGTTTATTCAAAGGATTTGTTGGTTTGCTCGAAGCTATGGCAACCCAGTCACTTGCTATTGACCTTTGTCCTTTGAATTTGGAAGTGGAGAGTTTGATTATCTCTCTTCCTCCAAAGTACCCCATCCATTAAGTCTGGCAGTAACATGGTTTTCAGTACAATAACACAATAATGAAACTCCAGAACACAGGGAAAGCACCATGGCTCAGTGCAATGAATACAAATGTTGGGGTCATATCCAACTTTTCATGCCTTTGTGACTTTTGTCAAGTCAATTAACCTCCCTTGTGCCTCAGTATGCCCATATATAAAAGGGGGGGAACTTGATGGTCCCTGAGGTTCCTTCTGCCTTTACATCTATAATCCTATGATATGAAACTATAAAGTACTATGTGACAAGACCAGGGTTCAAGTCTGACTTTTGACATACAATGACACAGGCAAAGTCATTTAGCCTTTCTCAGACTCAGCTTTCCGAAGACCAAATAAGATAAATGTGTGTGACATAAGTTGTGAGCCTTAAAGTGCTATATAATGATGATGGTGATGATGGTGATGATAATGACGATAGCTAGTATTTCTAAAAAGCTGTAAGGTACAATGCAAAGCACTGTACATATCTAATCACTTAATTCTCACAACAACCCTCTAAAGTAGGTATTATTATTATTATTATTATTATTATTATTCCCCAATTTACAAATAAGGAAACTGAGACCCAGAGAAAGGAGAGAGGAAGTGATTCTATCCTGTTGCAATTGTACATACAAGGAGGTCAGTTCAAAGCCAGGCTAGCCCCTTACAAACTGCATGACTTTGGACAAGTCATTTGACTTCTCTGGCCTCAGTTTCCTCATCTGGGAAAGGAGAGGGGGGCATTTAAGTGTCCTCTGAGTTTTCCCTTTCAGTTCTAAACCTGTGTCCTTATGAGTCCCTCCTAGTGAGGTCAGACCAGATCTTTAGTACAGCAAATGGTTGTCAAATAAAAACCATTTGGATGATTCTGGAGAATCCCAGGGTGACACAGTTTTAAGATGGAGTCAGTGCTTCATTGAACATGCCAGCTGAGTTAAGCTGACCAGTAAAAAGCCCATTGACTTTAAAAGTTCACATCATGAACCAAGGCTCCCTACTCTGCTGATCATAGCCGGTGCTTATAAAGGAAGACTAAATTGGATTGGATCTAATTAAATCCCAAAAAAGGCTCCATAAGAGCACGATGGCCAGTCATGTGAGCAGTCTCTCTTGTTGACTGCTCTGGACTGACAAGGAAAATATTTTCATACCTCTAAAACTCTAACTGGCTTCAATCCGTTAGGCTGAGGGCACGCTGGCTTCCAACTCCACAGTGACCTGGAAACATAAAATGAAGCCTGTGGAGAATTGTTTGCCTTACAAAGGATCATTTTTATCTTCTCAACATCTCTTCTCTATGCCCCACCCCCATCCCATCATCATGTCTACCCACTTACACAGCATCTGTCCTGGCACAGACCCTCATCATTCATGCCTGGACTTTGGGTGGGTCTCCCTGATTCCAGTGTGTGCCCACTACATTCTATCCCCCATTCAGCCACCAAAGCCATCTTCCTAAACTTCACATCTGACCATAGCCCTACCTACTCATTAAAGTCCACTGGTTCTGCTTATAAAGTCCTTCACAACCTGGTGCCTTTTTATCTGTCCAATCTCCTTGCACCTTCGATTCATAATTATCTCAAATTCTATCTTTATCTCAAATTACATTATCCATAATTCCAAATATTCCATTATTCAATGACACTGGTCTTCTCACTGTTCTTCTCATAAGAAACTCCATCTCCTGACTATGTTATTGACTGTTGCCCATGCCTGGAATTCTCTCCTTCTCCTTCCTGGCTTCCTTCAAGACTCAGCTCAAAGTCCACCTTTTTGCAGGATGCTTTTCCCATTCTCCTCTCAATCTTGCCTTTAAATCAATTCAATTCATTAAACTCCTATTAAGTACCTACTATATACCAGGCATTGTGTTACCTTTTACATATACTGTATGTACATAGTTGTTTGCATATTGTCTCCTTGAGATCAAGGACCATGTATTTGCCTTTCTTTGGATTCCCAACACATGGCACAGGGCCTGGGATGTAATACATACTTAATAAATGTTGGTTGATTGATTGACATGTGGCATAGTGGATATAGCCCTTGACCTGGATTCAAAGAACTTGAGTTCAGATCTTACCTCAAACATTTGCTAACTGTGTACTCGTGGGCAGATCACTTAACCAATAAGTCTCAGTTTCATTATCTGTAAAATGGGGATATATGATACTTGCTCTGCTTCGCTTGGAATTCTTAATATGCAGTAGGAATATGTTATTAGTATTTTTTAAACAACAAATGATTCCAATAATCTGTTCTAGAATCTAGAGCAAGCTTCCCCATCTGATTGCCAGGTCACTGAGAGAAGACATTGAATTATGATCCCTTTATATTTTCTCTGATACTTCTTTGTTGTATGATCCTTGTTAAGTAATTCCATCTCTCTACCCCTCTGTTTCCACATCTAAAATCATTCTTGTATTGCCTACTTTATAGGGTTATTGTGAGAGAAGAGCTTTTCAAACCTTAATGAGCTATAAAAAATGTGAATCACCGTCATCATCATCATTATTATTGGGAGGAGGAACCGGTCAATGGAAGGTAAGTCCTTAGACAATACTCACATTGGCCTTTCTAGTGGGTCATAAACATACTCAGATGGTCTGGTTCTGATGCAACACGTGGGAATTTGGAAATCAAGTTTCTAGCCATGCACGACTGAGAGGCTGGTACTGTGTGATGATGAGGAGTCTTCTACCAGTCTAAAGAGTCATGAAAACTGATGATATAGGAGATGCTGAGTTTGCATCCCAAAAGAACAACCTGGAACCTTTTACTATTCTGATGGTAAATGAGTCAGAACTTCTGTGAACTGCTAAATACGTTCATGACTCACTAGAAAAGACCAATGTGAGCATTGTCTAATGACCCACCTTCCATTGACCAGCTCCTTCCAATAATAATGATGATGATGGCAATGATTCACATTTTAAAATTTATTTCCAGGTCCAGGAATCAGAAAGTGCCCCTTAGCATCTGTCATTGTACCTAGAGATTGGACCCACTCTCTCAAGTGACTTTGGGTGTGCAAAGGAAAAGTGCATTAGTAGTGGAGGATAGGAAATGCTTTGTAACTATTGTTCTTGTAACAACTCCCCAGCAAATTCCCTTTCTAAAAGCCAACAGAGTTGATTGCTAATGGAGAACATACCAGATGGGGGCTCAGGAGATACAGTATTAAACGCCAGTACATCGGGATTATCAGAGAAAGAAAGATTCAGTTGCCTTCTAGGGATCCAACTTGCCAGGGGAATTAGGAGTTGGGTGAATAAGCCCAGAAAGAGTAATATCATTATCATCATCATCATTTTATTCATACCTCTGATTTTATTGGTATAAGACATAGGTTCTCAAAGTGGGTGATACCACCCCAGGGGGCACTGGAACAATCTGGGGGAGGGTGATAGTAGCCTTGGTGCAATTGGGGGACACTGAATAAAAATAAGGGCATGGTGGAAGCATAAGGAAAGAAGAGAACAGAAGAAAATTTTGAAAAACTGTTCATACATGTTTCATCTGTTGCATAACAGAGTTAAAGTCATAATGATTACATTATTTTCCAAATAAACACACTACCAATCAGTGGTTAAGTCCACCAACACGTCTTAACAAGCAAGTGTTGGCAAGCGAGCATGTTGCGCATTGTTGGGAAGTCCAGCATGCATCAGCAGGAATATGTGTGTATAATGACTTGTTTATAATCTGATACTATACGATTACATGATGCAGTATTGTGTCATCAAAATGGAGGAAAGAACCCACAAGTTACAATAAATTTTACAATGCATCATTTAAAAATATATTTTTTAAATGACAAAAATTTTCCCCAAAAAAACATAAAAGAGTTTTTTTTTAAAAAGTAGATTTCCAGGGTAGTTCGGAGTAATTTTTTTTTTTAAGGAGTCAGTAGGCCACGTAAATTTGAAAACCTCTGATATAAGGGATGTGAAGGGGGATTGAAAGGAGGAGAAAAAAATCCCTCTACCAATGCAGATCAGAAACAACAATGCATCTTGGTCTTAGAGAGTTGTATGTGATTTGTCCAGGGTACCAAAGCTAGTATGGGTCAAAGGTAGGACTCAAATCCAAAGCATCCTGTCTCTGTCTCCAGCTATCTATCCATTGGGATAACCTGCCTCTCCACTACTCCATAGTGATCATGCTAGCATTGACAGGCAAGATGCTTTTTACATAGCTTATTTGGTTTGATCCTCCTAGCAGCCCTGTGAAGTAGGTCTTACTCTTTTGCAAATGGGGGAACTGAGGCTGAGAGAGGTTACAATATCTACCATGGCACTGCATATACAATTAGGTGATTAACAGATGGTACTGGTTGTTGTATCTAGTGGGACCTTTGGGTTTGGTTGAAAAATCGAACCTGGACTAAAAGTGTGTCACATCATGGCAAGTCCTCAGAGAAAAGATCCCCCGGCTCCGTGCTGTTTGTATCAACACATCCAAATAGCTACTGTGTAACCAGCACAGAGGTCCCTTCTGACCCTAAGATTCTATGATCTGTGAACTATGGGGTGGCTATTCCACAATGCTGGACGTGCTCAATGCTATTGGTTGGCCTGGGAACTCCATGGAACAGCTAAGACCAATTCTGTGTTAGAAATGGGTTTGGAAACTTACAAAAAACTGACTTAAAAGCAAAGTTTTGGGATACGACTTGTTCTTGATCGGGGAATCTCTTTTTGTTATTTTTGGTTTGGTTTTTTTTTAAGAAAGTGTAGTTTTATTACTTTCAGTTGGATTCAGTTACACGAAAGGAGCTAACAGCTATTCATTCATTCATCTGATGAATATTTAATGGGGGTCTCATTGTGAAATATGAAAAAGGAAGGGAGAGGAGAGGAGTGTAGGTTAGAAGGAAGCTCCAAAGGGAAAGTGCCCTTACTCAGCAGGAATAGATGGAAAAACAGCCTGGATTCTTAGGAATGTGAGACACTGGCATGTGAAGGCAGTGGAGTGTGGAGTGAGGGAGAGACAGGAAAATTAGACAGGGTTTCTGACCTAAAAGTTGCATGCAACATTCATTCATTCATTTATTCATTCAGATTGGTTCAGGGAAACATGTTTTAATGAATGGATAAACTTCATATTAATGGCATAGAATTGGTACATACTTAGTTAAATGGGTGCTCCTACAATATTTAAGGGGGCTTAAAGATCACTTATCCTATGAGAATGAGCCCTGGATTTGGAGACAAAGGACCTCGTTCCAGAATCTGTCTCTGCAGCTATGTGTCCCAGTGGACCGAGAGTAGGCCTAGAGGCAGAAAGACCTGAGTTCAAATCTGCCCTTACTAGCTATGTGGCCCTGGGCAGGTCACTTAACCTTTATCCACCTCAGTTTCTTCAACTATAAAATGGGGATAATACTAGCACCCATCTCACACAGTCAACAACTGAGATAATATTTATAAAGAGCTTTGCAGACGTAAAAGTGCCATATAAATGCTAACTTTCATTATTACTTATAATTGTACTATATGGTGTTACATACCACTTATAACTGCTATAAAGTGTTGTGTGAAGGCTAACTATTGTTATTATTTATAATTGTACAATATGGTATTAGATAATATAGTATGTGTAGCTACTGTAAAGTGCTATGTAAAGACGAATTATTATTACTTATAATTATATTATATAGCGTTATACATTACTTACAGCTACTATAAAGTGCTGTGTAAAAGCTAACTAGTATTATTACTTATAATTGTGCTACATAGTGTTATATATTCCCCATAGCTCCTATAAAGTGCTATATAAATTGTTATTATTGGGTAGCTAGTTGATGCAGTAGATAGAGTGCCCAGCCTAGAGTCAGGAAGACCTGAGTTCAAATTCAGCCTCCAATACTTTCTAAATGTGCCACCCTAGGCAAGTCACTTCACCCTGTTTGCCTCAGTTTCCTCATCTGTAAAATGATGGAAAATGAAATGGCAAACCACTCCAGTATCTCTGCCAAGAAAACCCTAAATGGGATCATAAAGAGTCAGGCACGACTGAAAAACAATCAAGTAACAACGTTGTTATTATTACTTATATCAGTGACTTTGGGCAATCATAACTAACTTTACATAGAGTTTACAAAGCACTTCACATACATAATACTACTTAATGCTCAAACCAGCTCAAACCAGATCTTAGAATTCTCAGTTTGGAAGGAATCTCAGAGGTCACCCACTGCAACTTTCTGGCCAGGGCCTGAATCACCATCCTCTGAGGTAGGTGCTGGTATCAGCCCCATTTTACAGATGGTAATAATAGTAACAACACTAACAGATAACACTTACGCAGCACTTAGTCTGTGCTGGGTACTTTAGAATTATTATCTCATTTGATACTTCTAACTATTCCTACCCCCATTCTACAGATGAGGGAAATGAGGCGGACAGAGGTTATAATTTCACCAGGGTCACACAGCTAGTAGGTGTCTGAAGGAGGATTTGAACTCATCTTCCTGAATCCAAGTCCAGCTTTTTTTATCTACTATACTACCTAACCCACTGTCCCTTGACCTCTCTGGATCTCAGTTTCCTCATCGGGAATATGATGGAGTCATATTAGAATATCTCTAAGGGTCCTTCCAGGCAGGATTTGAACTCTGATCTTCCTGTCTGCATCCAGCTGTATCTCCATTTTGGGGAGCTGCTTCTCCACCACCACTACCATTATCTCCTCATCAGAGCTAGCATCAATACGGTGCTGTATGATCCAATCTATAATCCAACCAGTGATCATCTGATTCTATGCATCTGACATAAAAGTACTTGCAACTAGTGACTTGTGTTATCTCCAAAAAATTTTACTAAAATAATGAGAAACTTCCATCTATCCCATGGAATTCTCAACCTGGGGGAGCTGTGAGCTTGCTTTTTTAAAAAATGATAATTTTATCTCAATAAATTTGGTTTCTTTTGTTATCCTGTAAGCTTTATTTTTGTGCATTAAAAAACAAAACAAAACAAAACATGATTCTGAGGAGGGATTCATAGGCTTCAGAACTGCCCAAGGGTCTAGGACATCAAAAGCTTAGCTGAATTGTTCCAAGGGGTCAGATTAAGAGCTAGAGTAGACCGAAGGGGCCATCTTGTCCAACAACCTCTTTTTAGAGATGAAGATCTGAGGCCTAGACAAAGGAAACTACTTGCTCAGGGTCATACGAAGAGCTTGGCCTCTTCCTCCAACCCCAGCACCCTTTCCTGATAGCGTGTCTCCTCACTAATTCCACATTCCAGAAGAAACAATGCTTAACCACATATGTGCCTGGGATGTGCAGGCTGGGGTTGTGTATCTTAAATATATCAGTGCACAAGGGCATGTATACTGGATGGCCTACACAACCCCCACAGCCCACCCTCTGCCTTTCACTATTAAAAAAAATGCTCTGAAGGTTAGCCCTTGAAGATCAATCATGTTGCTTATTTGAAGAATTAAAAATAAACTCCAGAGATGTGGTTATTTTAAAACAGCTTCCTGTGCGCAGGCAGAAAACCCAGCTTTTGTTCTCATCTGAGGGGGGCTTCTGACTGCATTCTTGGCATTTAACTTAACACCAAATGGGGCTGGCCTTGGGTTCAAGAATGTTAAATATTATACAAAACCTTTGCCACATTCCCAAGTTTTGCTTTGGGCTGGCAACTCTCCTTGCACGTCACAGGAAGCCACCTGAACTCTTTCTTCCAAGACTATTCCCTGTCCCCCCATTCACACCCCTCATGGGGTTCTCCAGGATATAAGGATCTTAGAATTCTCAGTTTGGAAGGAATCTCAGAGGTCACCCACTGCAACCTTCTGGCCAGGGCCTAATCACCATCTTCTGTAGCTAATGCCCTGAGGTGTCCAGTGATTGCTGGGTAAGGTCTTCAGGACTTGTTAAGGAAATGTGATTAGAAAAGAATAAAATTAGAATTAGAAATTAGAAAAGAATAAGGAAAAATTACCCTGGATTTGGGGCCAGAAGGGTCTGACTTCCCGTTGGTGCAGTTACTTATTTTCAATTGTCTCAGCACAGTTAGGAAACCCTGAATTCTCAAAAACTGCACCCATGGAGTCATAAGATGTTAATCTGGAAAGATCTCAGCAGCCATATTGTCCAAATGTCTCATTTTACAAAAGGGGAAACTGAGGCTGCCAAAGGCAAAGTGCTAAATGTAATTGTTCTGTTCCAGGTCCCATGGGAATTTAGGGTTATAGATCTGTAACTGTAAGGGACTTTCACTGATCCTATGATCTTGTGACTTCTGGCAAAGTGAAAAAGGAAGTCTTCATGAGCTGGGTATTGAAACACAGATACAATTCCAATAGGCAGAAATGGGAACTGGGCAGATAGAGCTGAGGAGGAGGAAGGTCATTTCAGATCCACCTGATGGAGAGGATGTTGCCGCCCAAAGGTTGCTGAGAAACATGAGCATGAAGCTTCCAAGGGGGCCAAGGTTCAGAAAAAAAAACAGCTGACTCCATAAATCTTGGCTGGCCACATGGCTCAATCCCATTTCTAAGGGAAAATTAAAAGCAGGTTTTCGGGCACTGATCAAAGGGGAGGAGATTCCTGTAACCAAGGCAATATCCAAACATCAGCCTCCTCCCTGTCCCCCTGCTTCCTTCTCCTCATCTTCCTCCTCCCTCACTGCTAACTCCCACAAAGAAGGTTTATCAATGTGTTTGGTGTGGGACCTCCACCCATCCCTCTGACAAGTACATCTCCAGATGAATAATGAAAGCAAGAACACATAACCATATCTCTCTGTACAAAAACTGAGGGCTGGGTCATTTTACCAAAATGTCCTTGCTTACATGGCCTCATCAGATGAGTCCTTTGCCACTCACTCCCAGAATTAAGTCCTTTGAGACAGTCATCTGGCTCCAGATACAACTCCTCCCAACTATTTAGGATCAAAGGTCATTAGCTTAGCGCTGGACCTCAGAGCCCATCCTCAGGCATTGCCATTTTACAGAACAGGAAACTGAGACCCTACAAGGTATCATTCAGTTGCTCAATATCACTCAAGTTATCAGAGCAGGATAGGGATGGGAACTGTCCCCTGTGATTTCATTGACATAAAAAACTCCAGGTCTGGAAACTCCCTCTACCAATACAGGTTGCCACTTTCTCTACAACTTATGCTCTTAGATAGTTGTCTGAGACACCAGTAGGTTTAGTGACTTGTTCAGGGTCACACAGACAGAATAGGTCAGAAGCAGGAACTGAACCTAGGTTTTCCAAAGGGGGGGGGGGGAATCACCTCTCCATCTACTATACTGTACTGCAAATTATTATTAATAATAATAATAGTTGGCATTTATATAGAGCTTTCAGATTTCAAGATTTAAAACCTGAATTCAAACTCAGCCTTGGACATTTGCTAGCTGTGTGACCCTGAGCAAGTCACTTCACTGCTGCCTGCCTCAGTTTCCCCATATGTAAAATGGAAATAATAGAGGCACCTATCACACAAGGCTGTTGTGAGAATCAAATGGAATAAAATTTGTAAAGTGCTTAGCACAATGCCTGGTATATAGTAGGTGTTATGTAAATACTAGTCATGATGAGGGTGATGGTGTCCAGTTCCAGGCACCATGTTTTATGAAGGACATGGATGAAATAGAGATAACCAATACACTGAGGGGCGATGCTTTTCACATAGTAGGTGTTTAATCATAAGCTCCTAGGATCACAGATCCCCAACTAGAAGGAACTCTGGCATCTAATCCAATTCCCCCTCCCCCATTTTACAGATGAGGAAACTGAGGCCCAGGGAGGTTGAGATTTGCCCAAGTGATAGAAGTGAGATTCGAACCCAAGTCCTTTAATTCTACTAATCAAGGCATATTGGATTGAATTAGTGTGACTTCTGTCCAAAAGCCAAGTTTGTGGAGACTCGACTCCAGACTGGCCACGGAGATGACTTTTCCAGCCGCGCCAAGTCTCAAAGACCACCTACCAGGTAGCGAGAAGCCACAGTCGATTTCGGTGGAAGGGGAACCTACTTACAAATCATTACGGGGCTGAAGCGAGAACCTTCGAAAACACCACTGCGAGGTTCCGGAACAGTGTGTACACGGTTCCCAGGGGCCTTCTTCACATTCCCAGTTTGGAATCGCAGGCAAATGAACCCTTTCTCACAGACATTATCGAATGAACAAACACACCTGCCCCTGAGTTTTCTTTTCTTTCTTTCACTTCCGTATCTCACCTGCCTTAGCACCTGCTCCGAGCACCTGCCAAAGCTGAACAATACACTCTCGGAGAGGCGGAGACGGGGCTGAGGGCTGCGGCAAACCTCTAGCCCGAGGGAGGAAGCAAAGGCTGAAGCCTCATCAGGGGACTCGTTCAGCTCAACTTAGCAATGAGCCAGATCCCACCCCCTGAGCTTCTGGTCTTGTTCCCTAGAGACTCAGCTGCTGCGTAGGGTAATAAGATAGGAAGTGCTGAATCTGGAACATCTAGGGAAAGTCAGGTTAGACCCACGAGACTCGGTTTCCTCATCTGCAAAATGGGAACACGAATACCTATAGTCTATACTTGGCATCTCATACAAGATGATAACAATAATAGTAATTGCTAGCATTTATATAGCGCTTTAAGGTTTGCGAAATGCTTCACACATAAAAACTCTGAGAGGTGGGTACTATTATTATCTCCATTTTACAGATGAAAAAACTAAGGAACAGAGGTTAGGTGACTTACCCAATGTCCAAGGCAGGATTTTAATTCAGATGCTCCTGATTCCAAGTCCAATCTATTCACTGAATGATCTAGCTTAATATATATGGTATCTGGTACTACTACGATTGTTTTTGTGTTTATTATAATTGTTATTATGTCATAGGGTGGTTTGAGAACCAAATGAAATTATATGGTATGCATCATATAATGTATT
>CM053585.1:393539516-393563754 GCA_028646515.1 Pseudochirops corinnae
TTAGTAATCAATATTCTAATTATATTATGTTCTTGGCATGCTATATATTGTGATATATTGTTTAATATTATCATAATAATAACTTTGACACTTACTATTTATATATTATTTCATTATATATATTATTTATTTTACATACATATATATATAAATTTCATTTGATCTTCAAACAACATTCTGAAGGAGGTGCTATTTCTACCTCCCTTTTATAGATGAGGAAACTGAGACTGGGAGAGGTTAATGACTTGCCCAGGGTCACACAGCTGGTAAGTGGCCAAGACAGGATTCAAACTTAGGTCTTTCTGATTGCAAGCCCAATACTCTCTACTACTCTAACTTGCTGGATATAGAACCCGAAAGAACCTCAGAATTTCCTCTTAATTTCACAGCTGAGGAAAACGAGGTCCAGATCAGGGAATTTAAATTAGGTCACATTAGGATAATAAATGTCAGAGAAGGGATATGAACCCAGGCCTTCTGACTCCCAGATCTTTCCACTAAACCATGTGCAGGTGGGCTAATTTCTGTCCGTGAGGTTCATGCCCAGAGAAAGGCCTAAGACCTTTCTTCTCTGAACATGTCTTTCCAGGATGAAGGTGAAACCCTCCCTGCTTGTCTTGTCATGATAGATGGCTTTTGAGGCAGGTCAATGGCATGGTCCCGTAGGAGTCATGCTGGAAAGGTTCCTCTAGCCACACCCATTCATTTTTGCAGAAGAGGAAAGGAGTCTCAGAGAGGTTGTGACTCTGCTCAAGGCCACAGAGTGACTTCTGAAGTGGTCTCTGACCAACACAGGACACAGATAACTCAAAAGATCTCATGGCCCCAGCGGTCCATTCTGTCTCCACGATTTCTCATAGAATTCCATTTTCTGCTCTCATAGACTTTCAAAACACTCAGTGATTGAAGCAATGGCTCGAGAGCAGTCACCATAATCAAATCAATCATAAAGTGTCTTCTGGCCTTCATGCTCTACAAATAGGAATCTGTCCATCTCTTCTGCCCTAAGCCATAAAAGCCACATGGTGCAGCAGCCCTGAGACCTCACTGGAGTCTAGACTCCTTCAAGAGTGGGGCACATCCACCCTTCCCTCTGTGCCATCATTTATTAAGACAGCCTACTGGGTTTAATTCATGGGTGCCCATCTGTCATGGAACTATTCATCTCTATAATATTTCATGTGGCTTCCTTGGAAGCATTGGCTCTGCATAAATATCTATTAAATTTCTCTGCAATTTCTCCAAAGGGCAGAGACGTAGCGGGCGACATGATTGCACTCCACAGGATATGCCCACCAAGCACTTATCTGGTTGTGGTGCCTAATGGCTGTGCCAGCTCCTGAGCTTCTGACCACATGGCATTCACAATAATGGGCCAATAATTAGGGCATGGTTTGGCTAGGTTACCATTAATTATGTATGCTGTAATTATGCAGAAAATGTCAATGATTCCTTATGGCTCGAGACTGCTGCTTTATCCTTTTTTAAATCGTAAGAGTAATCAGAAAACCATGATCTCTTCCTTCTCTCCATGTAGTTGTATTTGAAGAAGCACAAGAATCCCTTCACTTTCCTGGGCCTCAATTTCCTCATCTGTAAAATGGTGGCAGGAGGTGAACTCGAATCTCTTTTAACTCTAGATTTATAATTCTGTGATTCTATACTTTGGAATCGGAGGACCTAGATTCGAATCCACACTATAACACCTACTTTGGGCAAGTCATGACCTCTCAGACTTCAGTTTCCTCATCCATAAAATAAGAGGATTGGTTCAGATGAATTCCAAGGTTCCTGACATCTCCAAATTGATAATCTTATGATCTTCAAAGAAAAAGCAACTATTTACAGTCAAGGACCCTTTCCCATACACTCTCAAGCTCAATTCATGGTCAAGACTTTCATCAAAGATTTAGAACTGGAAGAATGCTTTAGAGGCCATGTAGTCCAACCCCCTCATTTGACATATGAAGATAAGTTTAATTGATTTGCCCAATGCCACACAAATGGTATCAGAGCTAGGATTCAAACCCAGGTTGTCTGATTCTTCACCTAACACTTTCTCCCTGGCATCACATTCCCCCTCCTCCAAGAGAGGCCAAACAAAGAATTGTAAATTAAGGGGATGCCCATCAACTGGGGAATGACTGAACAAATTGTGGCATACAAGTGTAATGGAATACTCTTGTGCTATAAGAAATATAATCATAGCAGGTAAATTTCAGAAAAACCTGGAAAGATTCACATAAACTGATGCAAAGTGAAGTGATCAGAATGAGGAGAACATTGTACTCAGCAGCAGCAACATTGTACAATAACCAACTATGAATGATTTAGCCATTCCCAACAATACAATGATCCAAAATAATTCCAAAGTTATCATGAGGAAAATTGCTCATATCCAGAGAAAGAACGGATGGAGTCTGAATGCAGATTGAAGCATACTATTTTCATTTTCTTAAGTTTTTTCATGGTTCCCCCCCCCTTTGATCTGTTTCTTCTTTCACAACATAACTAATATGGAAATATATATTTACATGATTGCACATATATAACCAAGAGGGGGGGTAATGAAGGGAGAGAGAAAGTTTGGAACTGAAAATTTTCAAATGAGTTAACATTTATCTTAAAAATAAAATGCCATTTTAAAAATAAAGGAGATGGGGGGGAGAGAGAGGGAGGGAGGGAGGAAGGAAGGAAGGAAGGAAGGAAGGAAGGAAGGAAGGAAGGAAGGAAGGAAGGAAGGAAGGAAGGGAAGCCAAAGAGAGAAATGTCAACTGACTCATCTCTGCCTTCTTCCCTGAACCTAGAACATAATGGAACCAGGGCCTTCCCCAGTAATGGATCTCAAATATCCATCCATTGCTTCCTATGTTTTCTCACTAAGATGTGAACAAAACAAGTCCACTGCAGCCAACAATGTTTCCCAGTGGTCTGCTGTGTGTTCTCAATGTGACTTTGCTATTTCAATGCCACCTTTGAGTTAGTTTTCCTTCGGCTCCAGTTAATGATAATTAGTAATGATAGCGATTATACATATAGTGAATGCTTCAAGGTTTGCCAAGGGCTCCACAGACGCTATCTCATTTCATCCTTACAACAATCCTTTGAGGTGGGCACTATTATTTTCCAGAAAGGGAAAACTTGATCAGTCAGGGAGAACATGAATTTAAGAGAGATTAAATGACTTATCCAGGGTAATTGAGTAGTATCCAGGTTGTCCTCACTTGTACCCCAGCATGCTATCTATTAAAATCATATTCCCTCTCTAATGAGCAATTTCACAGTTGTTTGATTATTATGGTTATGTGTGTGTGTTTGTCTTGTCTAGACACAACCTATAGCTCAGTATTGTGACTCTCTTCCCTTAGTTTGGTTTTCTTTCCAAAGTATAAAGTATGTTTTTCCAAACTTCATCACAAAAGTTCAGGTCCAGTGAACAATCTTCCCTCAAAACTGTCCTACTGCTCTCTGTCCAGATGCCCAAATGTAGAGCTTTCTTAGAGGTAGGATTTTATTGTAAAATATGAACCTAGCCTCAAAGAACATCTTTTTTTAGGAAAGCTGCCAAATTTATAGAGCTCCACCTCAATTCAAAGAAGACATTCCCTTCTCTACCCAGTTGCAGAGACTTCCAATGGATTCTGATTTTTTTGTGTGTGTGCCTACCCTGGGATGCTGAGACTTTTTATTCTTTTAGAAGAAAGCAGAAGTTGTGAAATGAACATGTGACAAGCATAACTTCTAACAGATTTTATCCTCCTCTCTCCTGCAAAAACAGTGTTACAGGAATTCAGCCATATGGAAAAGGCAAGGAGTACAAGAGCTAAGGAACTCAACAAGATCCACCATGTTAAATTCTGCACTGTGAAACTCTAATAAATATCACTTCCTGTTGCCTGGTCTACTAGAATTTATTAATCACATTTGAGAAGAACAAGAAGAAAATGGTCCTTCTACTGAGAAATGATCAGCTTCATTTTATTGTCAAATGACTTGGGAATTTTTGTCCTAAGAGATATTTCTACATCTTTCCATTCATAGAATCCTAGAAGGGATGACCTCAGAAAGTGTCTTAGCCCAAACCCTTTATTTTACAGATGAGGAAAAAAACACAGAAAATTTAAGAATTTTAATTAAAATAACACAGGATTTGGACCCGAGCCTTTTGATTCCCAATTTGAATCCCAATTCTTTTTTTTTTTTTTTTAAGTTTTTGGAGAGAGGAAGGCTGGGCAGTTGGGGTTAAGTGACTTGCCCAAGGTCACATGGCTAGTAAGTGTTAAGGGTCTAAGGCCAAATTTAAACTCAGGTCCTCCTGACTCCAGGGCCACTCCTCTGTTCACTGCACCACCTAGCCACCCCTGAATGCCAATTCTTTCCACCACACCAGCCTTCATGATATTATAGTACTATTCTATCGCAAAAGCTTTTGTAGGTGGCTGTATCTTGACCTGGCATGTTTTGGCTTCATTTTGTTTTTTACTACTTTTCCTTCTGAAAAATTAACCACAGCTGCCTTTCTTTAGTGATCTTTCAGCCTAACTTGCCATCTTCTCTGGATGGCAGGCCAGAAGAGGGATGCTTTCCCTTTTTTTTCCCTGGGGGTCAGCAAGTCCTTCCAAATCAAACAGGGAGAATCATCTCCATTAAGCTCCACGTTGTCTTTGGTGCCTATTCTTCTAGTGGCTCAGACAGGCTTCACCAAAGGAACAAATATCTGTTTTTCCTTGGGCTTGTCTGGATCTGCTGTAAGTCATGACTTGATGAAAGCATTATAAGGCGCTAAGACTGTGCATGTCAAGAACATGGCTGAGCGATGGTTCAGGGCCTGGAGTCCATCCCGGTGGGGGTTGCAGGGAGGTTATTCTAAAGGCCAGTGACTGAAGCTATTTCCCCTTTCCTCAAGGACTCATTTGTTTTGATAATGACAATAATAAGCCCTCACATTTACATAATATTCTTCCAGGTCAAAGCATTTGGTCAACATCGACTATGGAACCACATCACTAATTACTCAGCTCACAAGGAACCATTGTGATGAACTGAATGGGACCTTGAATGAGGGAGCCAGGACCCAAGATTTGCTGGGCTCTTTCAATGACTCACTGTGTGAGGGAGGCAATTAACTTCTTGGAAGTCCCATCTGTGTGACAAGGTACATGGCCAAAGGACTCAGGTATTGCCATCAGGGGCAGATGATTGGTGCAATGGTGCCTGGAGTCAGGAAGACCTGAGTTCAAATCCAACCTCAGATACTAGCTATGTGACCCTGGGCAAGCCACTTAACCCTGTTTGCCTCAGTTTCCTCATCCATAAAATGAGCTGGAGAAGGAAATGGCAAACCACTCCAGTGTCTTTGGCAAGAAAACCCAAATGGGGTCAGAGAGAGTCAGACATGACCGAAATGACCAAACAATAACACAGCTATAAGAAAATAAAATTTAAGTTCACAAACCTCAGGTTAAGAACTCATGGACTCATGGTCTCTATAGTTAGAGACATACCTAGCAATTCTTGCACTTAAGGCAAATTCAGGGCTTTTCTCTTCTTCAGGGGAGGGGTGGGGAGGTACACAGTCTGCACGGTCATGGTGGTAGCCCTGGAAGCAGGGGCAGCTATTCCCCCAGATGCTCAATACTTCTATCCTAACCACAAAGCCCTTAGGAGAAGACAGAGGAACAGAGAAAAGGAGAAGAAGCAAGTGTTGATGCCATCCCCTTAATAAAAGATTTGTTCTGTGAAACTTGAACTCAGTCAAAAGGCCATTCCCAAGGTCCTCGAAGACCACATGTGGCCTCAAGGCTACAGGTTCCCCACCCCTGGTTGATACAATGGATCCTGGGAGAGAATCACAATGGCAATGGGAACCTCCAATTTAGTGACTCATTGCCAGGGGAGGGAGAAGGAGCAGTCACAGTAAAGATGTGGAGAGACATGTCCCAGAGCTAGCTAGCAGAAGACCCCAAGAGACAATGATAGCTGAACAGAGGACCAAACCACATCCTCTCAAAAGTTGACATCCTAGGACAAAGCTCCAATTGCCTCACCCTGGTTCTGCTTCTGCCTCTAGCTATAATAATCTATGACCCTATAGGTCCTTGTGAATAGTGGGAATTCAGAAGAACACCATTCTACCCCACCTTTGAAGGGCTATCTTAGTGATCCCCAGTGAATAGAATGAATGAATCATTCTACCACCTCTTTGTCTACAATTACAGAGATACAGCCTGCTTACTTTTAAGATGAACCTGAGACAACCAGAATGGCAGAGTTAAGGAGAATACTCAATCTAGAGGCTTAGGTTCAAATTTTGGCTCTGCAATTTACTGTCTGGGTGACCTAAGGCAAATCACATGGTCCTCCTGAGCCTCAATTTTCTCATCTCTAAAATAAAAGGGTTGGACTGAATGATAGCTAAGATCCCTCCTAAACCTATCATTGATCTATTGCTCTAGTCCATTAGATTCTCCTAAGCTGTGCTTGTTGAGTTCATGTACATGCTGTGAAGACAGAGGAGACCTACATCTGCACTGTTGACAAAGAAAACTCTTCTCTTAAAAATGTATGCCTTTAGCTTTAAGGTTTTTTCTCCCCATTCCCCAAGCCTCTGGAGAGCTAATATGTTAGCTCTTACCTGTCACTGCTGTTTCATTTTAAATGTATTTATCAAATACTGCCTGACACTGAGGTTTAAGCTTTTTACATTCACTCATTCCTTTACTCATTCAGCAAGCACTTAAGTGCCTACTGAGCGAGTAGATCATTCAAAAAGTATTTAATTGCTTAAGATGTGCAGAGCATTGGCACTGAGGACAAGGTGCTGTCCTAGGTGCTTTCCCTAAGGCAGTGATGTATAAGTAGGGGCAAATGGGTGACCAAGTAGATAGAGTGGGGTGCCTAAAGTCAGGAAGACTCATCTTCCCGAGTCCAAACATGGCCTCAGATACTTACTACCTGTGTGACCCTAGGTAAATCACTTCACTCTATTTGCCTCAGTTTCCTCATCTGTCAAATGATCTGGAGCAGGAAATGATAAACCACTCCAGTATCTCTGCCAAGAAAATCCCAAACAGGGTCACAAAAAGCCAGACAGGACTGGAAAATGCCTAAACAACAACAAAGTGATAGAGCATAGAGTTTAGATAACTAGATTTTCATGCTTACAAGCCTGTTTTCAGTATTCACTCTGTAGTAAGATCTGAGTTTGAATCCTCCTCCAGTCACTCACTATAACCCTGGGCAAGACTGTCTACCTCAATTTCTCCATCTGCAAAATGAAGATAATAATATAACATCATGGTTATTGTGAGGATCAATTAAATTAACATTTATAAAGCCCTTTGCAAACCTTAAAACACTATGGAAATGCTAGCCATTATTGTTAATAGTAAATAGAAATTTCTTAGCTCTATGAAACATGAGACTAAGTTTCCATGTGGAAAGAGAGGATAAACGTATCAGGAATTGGAGGAGGGCAAGCCTGCATTGCCCAGTGGAGTGCACACACAAGTCCATCCAGTTAAGAACTCCATGGGGGGGGGGGGGAAGGCAAGGCAATTGGGGTTAAGTGACATGCCCAAGGTCACACAGCTAGTAAGTGTGATCAAGCGTCTGAGATCAGATTTGAACCCAGATCCTCCTGACTCCATGGCCAACACTCTATTCAGTGTACCACCTAGTTGCCCCAGAACGCCATTTTCCATGAGACCCTAGATCCAAGAGATAACTTGATCACAAGTGAACAGAGACTCCAAAGTCTCTCTGGATTCTCAAATGGAAGGAAGCAGAGCAGAGTTAAGGAAACTTTGAGGGAGAAGATAAGAAAAGTCTCATAGAGGAGTGATCGTGATCATTCTTGATGCCTAGTAAAGGAAGAGAAATATATGTGTGTATGTATCTGTGTGTGTATATACATACACATGTGTGTGTGTACATACAAACATATAGCAGCAAACCTGCTTGCCAGCCAAGGGGAGAGAAAAATGGAACTTTCTGTAGAGAATGAAAGGGCGAGAGGTGCTAGACACTTCAAGCAGAGATTCCGACACTGCATGAGTGAATCTTCCTCTGATGCTTTGGTCTGGATGTGCCAGAGCTGTTGTTGTTCCACTGTCCCCACATCAGAACACGCATCTTGGGAGCGGAGGAGGAATAGGGGGCCAAAGAAGGGTAGTTAGAAGAGTAGGAAAGAAAATCAATCTGAATGAGGGAAAAAGTCACAGAATGCTTTTACAGAAATGGGATGGTAATTACTTTCAAAGACCTCTAGTTACTCAGTAGACAGAAGAAAGGAGGAGGAAGAGGAGGAAATGAACTGTGGGGCTTGTCTTAGAGAATCTCTTAAGTGCTTCAGTAAGTAGATGAGCATCATTTGTAATTAGCACATGCGTTGTTTCCCTGCAGACATCACTGCTAAAGTCGTTTTATAAGGATTTAAAACGGTTAGTTGGCCTTAATTCTGACCGCTGATAAATACTTCCTTTATTTACACTATTATATCATTTAGCAAATAAATTCCCTCCCCTCTTTTCTGCCCCACAGACCAGCAAAGGTAAACTTCAGACCAGCATGTTCAGATAATTCTAAATTCCAAAGAAACAGAGTCAGACAAGATACAGCTTTAGAAGAGAGAGGGGTATGGTTGGCACCAGGCTTCTTCCAGCCCTCCCTATGCTCCAGTCTTCATTCAAGATGATTTAAATTTTGCCAACTTCTCTCCATGAGTTGGCAAGATTAGCCAAGAGAGGGGATAAGGTTGGCAGCAAATTCATGACTCACCATTTTCCTGGGGGCAGAAAGGGAGCAGGGGCTCTCCTCATCTGAAAGCTTACTCTGCTCCAGGGTGGAGAGTGACCAGGTTAACTTCCTGAACATCAATCTAACTAGTCTGGTCAGAGCTGACCCACTGTTCTAGGAAATTCCAGGACAGTAACGTCAACCTCTAGTAAACAGGGTTGGAAAAAATTGTCAAATGGATCACAGGATCATAGATTTAGGGCTGGAAAAGACCTCAGAGAGCATCTCATCCAACCTCTTCATTTTCCAGATGAGGAAACTGAGACCCAGAGAAGAGAATGATGTGCCCAAGGTCACACAAGTATTAAGTAGCAGGTGTAAGACTGATAACAAGATCCAGTTTTTCTTCCCTTCAGGACCTTCATATCACAAGCTGGTACTAGTGATTTTGGTTCCCAGGATGAGCATATGCTAGCCTGAGTCAACTACCATGAGACCAACCTTACCACCCCCAAGCTGAAAATGCTTTCTTCCTTCTCAGATTTTCCTGGAGCCCTTTGACTTGATCTCCCCTTTCTCCGTTTCAATTCTTTACTTTGTATTTCACTTAAAATCAAAGGTCTAGAGTTTGAAGAGACCTCAGAGGTCCCTTCATTTTACAGATGGGAAAACAGAGGCTCACAGAGGTTAAGTGACTTGCTAACCTCACATAGCTAGTAAATGACAAAGACAAGATTTGACACCAGGTCCTTTGACTTAAAAAACAGCTCTTTCCATAAGACCATGCTGCATCCATGTACCTGATCTAATCTCTACATAAAATATAAGATTGTTGAAAATGAGGACATTCATCTTTTTATCCTCTAGTACCTTGCACAGAACCTTACATATAGAAAGTTCCTTAATCAATCAAACATTGATTAAGCCTTTCTTATGTGACAAACGTTGTGTTCTAGAGACCTGGAGATTCAAAGAAAAAGAGACACAGTCCCTGCCCTCAAGAAGCTTACATTTGATTGAGAGAAAGCAGCACTTAGCAACCTGCCCTCCCAAAGTCTGGGGCATATGACAGTTATGCCCAAATTTGAAGCAGGTATGAGACAATGAGAAAAGCAAGGACTCTGGAGCCTAAATATCTAGTTTCAAATCCCACCCGGGGTATTCACTATGAGTGAGATCTTAGGCCAGTCACTTCAACTCCCTCAGTTTCAGTTTCCCGCTGTATAAAATAAGGGGATTGGAATAGATGGCCTCTGAGGGACCCTTACAATGCTAAATCTATAATTCTTTGATTTTGGTTGAAATTTCAGCCATTTTGCTTGCTACCTATATAATCCTGTGCCTCAGTTTCCTAATCTGTTGTAGTTGGTTGGCTGTTGTCCTTCATTCTCAAAGAGGACCAAAATGACATCACTATGCTCAAGTTGAGTTTCAATGTGGCTGACTGTGGCTGATCAGACCATTATGAGCTCAGCATCTTCTACCACAGATTGGGCACAAATAGTCTGTGTGAACATTTGGGATGGATTCTCTAAATTTGCACATCCTGCATTTCCTTTGAACTGTTTCAATTCTGCTTTGCTCATAGAGGACAGCTCCTTCTCTGATGTGAGCACACCATGCTGAGTGGTCCTGTGCTAGTGTCACCCATGTCACACAATCAGTTCCAAAGTTCTTGAGAGTGCCCTTGTATCATTTCTTCTGACTACCATGTGAACGCTTGCCCTGTGTGAGTTCTCCATAAAACAGTCTTTGTGGCAAGAATATATTTTGTATTTGAACAACGTGGCCAACCCATCAGAGTTGCACTCTCTGAAGCAGAATTTGAATGCTTGGCAGTTTATACTATTGTACAGTTTGAGTAAGGACCTCAGTGTCTGGTACCTTATCTTGCCAGATGATCTTCAGAATCTTGCTAAGACAATTCGAATGGAAACGGTTCAGTTTTCTGACATGGCCCTGATAGACTGTCCAGGATTCACAGACATACACACCAATGAGGGTCAGCCCAATGGCTCTGTAGACCTTCAGTTTGGTAGTCAGTCTAATACCTCTTTTCTCCCATACTTTCCTCCTTCATTTGTAATATGAAGGGATTGTACAAGATGACCCCTAAGGACTCTTCTGGATATAGATCTAGGATCCTGTATGTTGTCTTCCTCCCAAGGATCCCATGTCTTGTCTTCTCTCTCCCTAGGGTCCCATCAACTTCAGCAATCCATTCGATCCTCAATGGTCAAAATCAGATCCAGAAAAAGTAGTTCCCCTAGCACATGCAATTCCCTGACAGAATTTTTCAAGTACTTTACTGAAATCTAGTTATGTTATGTTTGTGGTATTTCCCTGATCTGTCAGTCTAGTAATCCTCCAAAAAGGAAATGAACTCATTCTTCTCCCCTTCTGCTTTTACATTATTCTCTGCTAACACTTCCCTCCCCCCTTCGGTTCTCCTCCCCCTATTAACTCCCCTTCTCCCCAGCCTCTCCCCACCAGGTTGGGTCTGCTCTCTCCTTCTTCAGATTCTGTGTCCTCTTGATTTTCCTCTTGGGGAAAAGAAAGAGCCAGAGGTCAAGTCTAAAGGAAATCAGGCTGAGGGTTTGATAGAAATTGAACCACAATGTTTCCTTCTGTGGAAAGAGCATTGGATGGGGACTCTGCCCCTCTGGTGGGTGAATTTCCTTATCTCCCCAGAATTTAAGCCTACAAATCACTTTCTGGTCATTTCCAAATCATGCCACCAAATGCATCCTATGCTTCCAGTTGCCCTTTACAATATCTTCCTCCAATGGAATGTAAGTTCCTTGAGGGCAGAGACCGTTTGCATGATTGTATTTTCCCCTGGCACTTAATATAGTACCCAGCACACAGTAAATGCTTAATAAATGCTTTTTCACTGTCAAAGGTGGGATCTGAACCCAGACCTTCCAACTCCAGGATTAGTACTTTGTCCACTACATCATGATGCCTCTATATTTTTTATAAGATATGCTACAGTTCTGGGACATGTGCCTGTGCACAAATCAGTTGAATGCTGGGAATGAGTAATTTTGATGTATCTCTGTGACATTGTCAAAAATAAAGTATATAGGAAAAAATGAAGATAAATAAATAAATAAACGCTTTATCATTATCATCACTAGAGAATCTTGGTCCAAATATCAGCTCTGCCACTTACGACCTAGGTAACCTTAGCGAGTAATTTCATCTCTCTGGGTCTCAGTTTGCTCATCTGTGAAACAAAAGGCTTAGACTGGATAGTCTCTGGGCGTCCCTTATTCAGGCCTAAGAGAACGATTTAATAAGAGGAACCATCAAACTGCAAATGCAAACATCCCCCAGAGCAAAGAGTCTCTTGATATATCCAATTCATCCAACCCCAAATGAAAATACACAAAGGAAAGAAAGACAGCAAGAAAAATGACTTTGGGGGAAATTAATGGAACTGGGTATAGACAAGGAAGGAAAGTAAATGTGAAGCCAGTCCAATGCAAACAGGCCAAGCCAAGACAGGGAGGGGAAAGCCTTCTTTTCAGTTCCATTAAGGCCTGGGAGCTATGATTTATTTGGCATTCCAGAAGATATACAGCAACAAACAGGGTTCCAATGTATTAAGTCATGCTCCAAGTTCCATAGGACAATTATTCAAAACCGGGCATGCTATATAGCTCAAGGGTAGAGAAGTCTCCCTTGAACTCAGCACTCGGCATTCATCATGTTTCTTAGATTGCATCAGCCCAAGACTAACCTTCATAATCATAAAAAACCTATTTCCCCCCAATCAACAGACTGGACCATTAAGGTTGAGACAGAATGGGAGCACCAGGTTTCAGTGGAAGAAATTAATTTTCAACTATATTGAAACTTTTTTTCCCCCTCTTCTCCCAGACTCATTGGTCTTGGCTATACAAAGTCCTAGCCTTGACATTTAAAACCCTTTCTAGACTGGCTCCTACCTACCTTTCCAGCCTTGTTTCATGCTACTCCCCTTCATGGTCTCTTCATTCATGCTAAACTTCCTGCATCTCTCTGAATGAATATCCCATTTCCTTACCATCACGCCTCACACCTGGAATGAATCCCTCTTATCTCACCTCTTAGAATCACAGACCTGGATTTGAAAGGAACCTAAGAGTGAATTTAATCCAACTCCTTCATCTTACAGATGAAGAAACTGAGACCCAAGATCACCCAGGTAAATTGTCAGAAGGTTCAAACATAGACTCTTCGGACATGGAAAATCGGGGAATTTATTTTGTTTGTAAATATTTATTGTAAGGGTTTCAGTTTGGGTGTTGGGAGGGGAGGGAGAGAAAGAGAAACTAGACTTTGAAAAAAATTTAAATTACATTAAAAAAATATTCTAGAGTCACAAGCTGAAATGGGCATTAGAGAAATGGTCATCTAAAATCCAGCCCTCTCCTTTTATAGAATCTGTGAGACTTCCTCAGTGTCACACATGTAGGGATTGTCAGAGGTGATATTTGAACCTAGATCTTGTGACTCTAAAATTCGTACCACCTTCTTTCTACTATGCCCCACCATCTCTGAGTGCTTAGCTTCTTTTTCAAAGTTCGGTTTAAGTGCCAACGTTTATAGGGAGCGTGGACATAGGAAATGACTAGCCATGAGTAATCCAGGGAGGTCAGAACATAAGTTATAGCTAGGGGAGCAGAACAACAAGGGAGTCATTTCTTTCATTCTTTAAACTCTATCAGCATGTACGTGATCTAATTTGATCCTCTGGGGCGGATAATATAGATACTACCCCATTTTGCACATGGATATACTATGCAGTTTCATACATAATCCTCTTTTTTTCTCCTTTGTGTATTGAAATGTTTGTGAGCATTGCGGACTGCTAAATTCATAAGGAGAAAGATCATTTTTTTAAATGAAAGAAATTGAGCCTTGAGTAGATTAAGTAACTGGGCCCAAATCACACAGTTATTAAATGTCAGAAGGAGGATTTTACCCAGGTTTTTCCTGTCTTCATGTTCAGTTGTGATTTTAATTGTTGTTTTTCAACTATATTATGTGGCCTCCCAGATTAGACTAGATAGAAGACAGTTTAGGGCCAAGCATTGGAGAGCCTTGAATGCCAACAACACCAAGGAGTTTAGACCGAATTTGCCATGGAGATGATTTTGAGAAGGGAAATAGTAAGATCAGAGACTAATCCATCGTCACTGATTTGAGTAACAGAGGAGTGAGCCTAGAGGCAGAGATTCCCTAGTTGGGAGGCTATATTACAATAATCCAGGCCAGAGAGAATGAAGACCCAGACTAAAACTGTGGGAAACAGACTGTGAAGAAAGGAATCGGTGCAAGGGGAATGGCTGAAGGAGAATCGATAGGAAATAGTGAGTGATCGGATTAGGGTGGGGAAGTTTGCAAGGGGAAGGCTCAGCATGGCCAGAGAAGAAGGCAAAGACAACAGATTTCAAGGCTTGAGTGGCTAGGAAAATAGTGGAGTCGTTCATTGAAATGCTTCATTTAAAGGAAAAACAGAAGGTCAAAGGTTTTGCTCTGATAACATCTGCATGTCAAACCAAAAACATCTGGATGAAAAGTGAAAGAGGAGGTTCATGATCCAGGAGGCTTAGTAGATAGAACACTCTACCTGGAATCAGGAAGACCTGAGTTCAAATCCCATCTTGGGTACTTATTAAGTGTACATTTAACCTCAGTTTCCTCATCTGTAAAAGGGGGGAGGACACGTACTTCCTAGGGGTATTGTGAAGATCAAATGAGATAATATTTGTAAAATGCTTAACACAGTGCCTGGCCACATAGTAGGCACTTATTTATTCCTTCCCTCATCACTTGCCATCACCATTATCAGACAGCCAAGAGACAGACCCTGCCAAAGTCTAAGGAGCATACACCTCGAGGCACATCCAGTCTTCCCTTGTAGTTGGTAGAGCAAACATCACCTTTGACATGAAGCCCTTCCTGACCACCATCTTCCAGCTTCTGGTGCCTACCCCTCTCAAATCACTTAGAGTTTATTTAAATTGTATTGACTTAGATACAAAGTATCTCCTCCATAGAATGAAAGCTCCTTGAAGACAAGGACTGTTTTCACTTTTGTCTTTGTATCCCCAGCACCTGAGACAGTACCTGGCATATAGTAGGAGTGTTATCTATTAATATTAATTATCACATATAATTAATATTATTAATTATCTAGTCATATTAATGATGTTATATATTATAATATTATAATAACATTAATTCATTTCAAGCATTAAATACTTGATTGATTATGCTATTTAATTCTGCCTAATATGATTACATACACAAGGTTTATCTCCTCTTGTTTTTGTTATACTTCAGTTGTGTGTCCAATTCCTTGTGACCCCATTTGGGGTTTTCTTGGCAGAGATACTGGAGTGGTTTGTCATTTCCTTCTCTAGCTCATTTTACAGATGAGGAAACTGAGGCAAACAAGGTTAAGTGACTTGGGCAAGGTCACATAGCTACAAAGTGTCTGAGGCCAGATTTGAACTCAGGAAGTTGAGTCTTCCTGACTCCAGTGGACCCAGTGCTCTATACACTGAGCCACCTAGTGGTCCTATAGCTCCCCTATTAGACTGTAAGCTTCTTGAGGGCAGCATCTTTTTCATTGTTATCTTTGTGTCCTCACGTCTAGCACAGTACCTGGTATACAGAAGGTGCTTAATTTATACTTGTGGACATATTGATTGACTACATTATTGAGTTCTACCATGCATTTTATTCCTTTTTTCTCCAGAGGAAAGAGTTCTTACTTGGCGATTTGGTATATCTTGTAAAAGTCTTTTCAGAGTACTGTTGTTAAATGCTTAAAATAAAGCACACAGGATTACAAAGGAAACCAAGTCTATTGAAATACAGTTGTTGAAATACTTGCTTAAAAAAAAAAGTTCCCAGACACAGGTTAAGAGCCCCTGATATGGATGGATCATCTCCCCTACTGGGCTGTAAGCTCCTTGAGGGCAGGGCAGGGACTGGGTCATGATCCACTGCATCCTCTCCAGAGCAGGCACAATTCCTTGTGCACACAGTAGTCACTCAGTAAAAGTTTGTTGGATTAATTCTAATTAGTCCTTTGTCCTCATGGCAACAGAAAGTGATTTTCCCCAGCATGCAATTGTTGGGTGGTGGGGTAGAGGGCACTTCTGTAGTGTGAAAACCATTCCTTTGCTGTCAAAGCGGACCATATGCTGGAGGAACAAAAGAAAATAGACATGGCTTTCTATAAATTGGCCATATTAAGAAGTGCTCAACTTCCATTAAAGGTTCGTGCCTTGTATAACTGGCATTTAGATCCTTGGCTACCAAGATGATGTTTTCAAAGGGCAGCTGTAGGTACCCATGTTCTTGCTCACATGCACATGCACACACACACACACACACACACACACACACACACACACACACACCTCTTTCTGTCTCTCTGGGGCCATGCTGGAGCCTCTCCTTTGCTCCTGCTGCTGATAACCTACATTAACCTCTCTCTGGAGCTCTTGGCTTCCTGTCAAGCTAGTCCTTACCTCCGACCACGAGGCTCTCCATCAGCCTTCCCCACATTTCTCCACCACATTAGGTCCAAACATGTTGTGATTGTTTCACCCCAGGCATACGTCTTCTTGTCTTGGCTCACTTTTCATCCTCATTGCAGACTTAGGGAGAATGAGTCCAATAACATTCAGGCTCAGAACCTCTGTGCCAAGCACTGACTAGCCTAGAGTCATAGACCCAGACTGGCATTGTTTACAGTAGTTGTCTGATTGTTATTCTCCCCCAGTTTCCTCATCTGTCCCTTCTAACTTCAAGTCTTCCAAAGGCTATACATTCTGTTTCCTTCCATCTCCAAGATTCTATTACCAAGCTCTTTGCCAGGCTTTAACATTTGGTTTCTAAAGTCTCTTCATGGCCTAACATTCTATGTTCTAAGGTCCTTCCCAATTCCTTGTTGCTTCTGTGTTCTAGGGTTCATTCTAAGGTCTAAAAGTCTATGCTAAAAGACCCATTTCCTCTAATATTCTTTGTTCTAATACCTCTCTCAACTCTGAAATGCCCTGTTCTAAGATCTCTCCCACTTCTGATATTCCATGTTCTAAGGCCCCTCCTAGCTCTGACATTCTCTGTTCTAAAGCTATTTCCAGCTCTGAGATTGTCTGTTGTAAGCTCCCTCCCAACTCTGACATTCCCTGTTCTAAGGCCTCTCCTAGTTCTGACATTCCATATTCTAAGGGCCCTTTCAATTTTGGCATGTAATGATTCATGAAGAAAGAAAAGAATCTTCTTTTCTACTTGATATGTACTCAGTTTTTTCTATGTGAGACTGGTATGTGGAGAAGGGTCCAATTGGAAACTCACCACCTCCCAAGGCAATCCATTCAATTTGGGGAAAGCTCTAATTGTTTAAAAAATAAAATTTCCAGCATCAAGCTGAAGTCTTCACTCCTTCACCTTCCACCCTTTGCTTTAGTTCTGTCCCTTAAGACCATGCAGTGTAAGGTTAATCTCTCATCTCAAGTACTTCATGAACTCAAAAGATATCTATTATGTCCTTTCTAAGACTTCTCTTCTCCAGGTTAAACACCTCTAATCACTTCATCTCTAAAATCAGGTTACATTCTTTTTGGCAACTGCTTAACTGTGTGGTCTCATATTGAGACTGTAGCCCACTAAAAACTCTAAGTCATTTCTATATAAACTAATGTTGAATAATGTCTCCATCATCCTGTATTTGTACAACTGATTTTTTTGAGCCCCAAGGATAAGACTGTATTTATTCCTATTAAATGTCATCTTACTAGATTTGGTCCATTATTCTAATACTGCTCTCACAATCTCTAAGGTATGTCTGTAGGGCTGTATTTCAAAAACTGTAGCTCATGAGCCCCCACCAGTGTGCTTTAATAGTCAGCCAGTACATACAATTAGCACAAAACAAAACACATGGCATAGTAAGACCTGTAGGTAAAAGATATATTTTACATTTATCAGTGTTTCTTGTAATCCAGTTTTCTTCATTTGCAAACTGATGGAGTATCTTAGTGACTTTTATAACACTGTATATTGTATGTATCTATTTACATGTTGTCTTCTCCACTAGAATGTGAGATATGCTAGATATAAGACAGTATGTCAAGGAGGGAGTTAGGTGACACGGTGGAGAGTGTGCTTCGTCAGGAAGATCTGACTTCAAATCTGACCTCAAATGTTACTAACTGTGAGACCCTAGGCAAATCTCATACTCTCTCTTTGCCTCAATTTCCTGAACTGTAAAATGGGGTTAATAATAGCGCCTTGTCCACAGGGTTGTTGTGAAGATCAGATGAGATAATGTTTGTAAAGCATTTAGCACAGTGCCTGACATGTCACAGGTTCTATACGTTTATTCCATTCTCTTCCCCTTCTTTGAGGGCAGAGACTCTTTCATGTGTATTTTTTCTTTTTCCTTTTTTTTTTTTTTTGTATCCCCAGTGCTTAGGATACTGCCTGGCAAATGCTCATTGACTTTGCATCCCCCATGCTTGTCCACAATACTGCCCAGCAAACACACATTGACTGACTATCAATTGATCCAAATTATACTGAGGCTGGAATCACTAGTTAGATTATATTGGGGAATATTAATTTGTAATGCTATTGAGGTAAACATACCAGATGGAGACTTGATAGGAAAAGCCTTAGTGAGAACCCCAAAACCCATTAGGATTACATTTAGAATCCTAAGGGAAAAGAATTAGCCTAGGGTTCATATTGTTAGATACTTACATTAGTTGCTTACATCTTGGCTATCAGGCCATTAAACATATTTGATATAGAGATATTCTTCCCAGTAAACTCTTTCCCTTCCTAGGCTAGTTACGCTAATTTTGTTCATATAAACCTTTTTGATTTCTAGTATTGAAAAGTATTTAATCGAGTATCAATTCTAAGTTTTTGGGGGCATGTAGTATAAGATGTTGGGTATTATCTGTTTGTGATGAAGCCATGTCAAGCCTTTGTAACTACTGCTCACCTTTTTAGATATTCAGCAAGCATCTCTTTCATGATCTAGTCCAAAATTCTCCCAGGAATTGAGGTCAAATCTACCTTGTTCTCTCCTCTCTTATTTTAAAATCAAGACCACAATAGCTGCCTTCGGGTGTTTGAAGGGCTATTGGATTAGTCTGTTCTGTTGGTCCCAGATGGCAGAACTAGGAGCAGGTGGTAGACGTGGCAAAGATGTAAATTTAGTCTTCCAGGCAAGAAAAACTAAAACCCTTTTGGGCCTCAGATGCTTCATTTGTAAAATGAGGGGGCTGAAAGAGATGAGTGGTAAAGCCCTCTCAGCTAGAAATAGTTAGGTAGACATGTAATAATACCTCCTTCGAGTTTTCTCCAGGTAGAGAGAGTAAGGAGGTGTGGGTAGGAGGAAACAGACACCTTTCCAATTCCTCCATAATCTTTCTCATCCATTCATCTTTGGAGAAAAAAGCACCCTGAGAGCAAACCAACAATGAATTACTGGAGTCCAAGCTGAAGGCCTTCCAGGGTTTAAAGAGCATGCCCAGACTCACAGCATAGCCAGAGTAGGTACTAGATGTCAAGACCATTGCCAACGCCACCTTCTATCAAGGGTTTTACAGGGGGGATGTTTGGAAGTCTTCAGGGCAAGAGAAGAAAAGTACTTGAACAGTGTTGATTGATTGATGCTGTTAATCAGGTTTACGTACATCCCTTTTACAGTCAACTCTTGTGTATTCAGGGTAAATGAAGAAGAGCTTTGGCACAAACATGGCTAATTGACCCAACCCTTGCCAACTTGTGATGTGTAATTAAGTGTGTAGCTAATGAAGGATGAATACCATTGTTTATATTTGGAAGCAAAGTCATCTAGAAAGTCCTAGACTTTTTGAGCTACAAAGGGGCTTTAGGGGTCATCTAATCTAACCCTAGTATCAAATAGAAATGCAATTAACTTCCATTAGAATGTAAGCTCCTTGAGGGCAGGAACTGTTTTCGATTTCCCCCCCCCCCCCCATTGTAGCCCTATAGTAGAGTGCCTGACACACAGTAAGCATTTAAGAAATTCTTGCTGATTGATTGACTGGCTGATGCAGGCTAAAAGGACTCTTCTTGATGTTTCAAGCTGTCCAAAAAATATCTTAACATTTGAGCTTGATAAGTCAGCTAGGAGACTCTGGGACTGACATGGGAACATGGTTATTTTGTCATCCCTCTTGGCTCAGTGGTATAATGGACAGAGCTCTAGCTTGAAGTTCAGAAGACTTGAGTTTGAATCATGTCCTAGATTCAGACTAGCTGTGTAACCTTGGGCAAGTCACTTAACATTCATGAACTTCAGTTCCATCATCTGTAAAATGGGGATAATAATGGCACATGCCTCTCGGGGTGGCTGTGGGGATAAAGTAAGGTAGTGTAGGTGAAATGCTTTGCAAAACTTTTAGCATTATATAATTGTGAGCTGATGTTTATTGCTCAACCTGCTTTTTGGTGACACTAATGATTCATCCACAAGTCAACAAGCATTTATTAAATACTTACTTTGTGCTAGGCACTGTATTAAGCACGAAGAAGTCAATAATTTATTGCCTTGGAATTTTTAAGTTGTAAGGGACCTGAGAGATCATTTGCTAATTGACTTTAGAATTAATGAATCTGGGCTCCAGAAAGGTGAAAAGACTTGTCTGAGGGCATAGTTGAACCCTGGCCATATGAACGCAAACACAGGACTCTTAATACTACACCATACTGCCTCCCATAGTGGCACCATGGAAAAGTTCCTGGACTTGCAATCAAGAGACCTGGGTTTGAGTCCTTGCTCTGCCATTTCATGTGTATGGGACCTTGGGTACTCCATCTGAGGAGCTCATGGCCCAAATGAAGCCACAGATGAATTCAGAGAAACATGGGATGATTTGTAAGAACCGATTCAGAGGAAAATAAGCAGAATGAAGAAAACACCACATACAATGGTTAAAGCAATAAAAATGAAACTATCACTAACAGACAGTGGAACTTTGAGTACTTGAGAAATCAATGAAGATTCTGGAACAAAGATAATAAAACATGCCTCCCTCCTTTTGGCAGAGGATGGAAGATGACTAGAACATAATAATGTCAGATGATTGTCAGATAGTCAGATAATAGTAATGATTGTCAGATAGTCATTACATTGTATGCATTTGGTTAATTTTTTTTTTATTTTAGGGAGGAAGGGAGGGAGGATAGAAGGGAGGGAAAAAGAAAGGAAGGAAGGAAGGAAGGAAACAAGGGAGAAAGGGATGGAGGGACAGAAGGAAGGAATAGGGAGGGATGAAGGAATAGAGAGGTGAAAGTATGAGCCTCAGTTTCTCCCTCTGTAAAACTAGGATCTTGGACTAGATAGCATGTAAGCTCGCTCCAGCTCTAAATCTAGGACTTGTAGCTGCATTAAATTTCTATCAAACTTTAAGGTTTCCAAATGCTTTCCTCACAACCCCTCAGGGAAGTAGTTAATTACAAGTATTATGACTCCCATTTTATAGGTAAGAAAACTGAGGCTCAAAGAATTAAAGAGTATTAAGTATTATTGCACCCAGTTTCCATATAAGAAAACTGAGACTCGGAGAAGTAAGAGTAAGTTTTTTTGGGAGGGAGAACAGACCTGTGATTTCATCATCATGGGGAACTTCTTATAAGGAAACCTCCTTTCGCTGATGCAGATCAGGGAGACACAGCATGTGTGGTAGGATTTGAATATGGGTCTTCCTGACTCCAAGGCTAACCCTTTATCTATTACACCTCAATGCCTCTTGTGAATAGAAATATTGCCCCCATTTTACAGAAGAGGAAACTGAGATTCAGAGAAGTTAAGTGAGTGCTTCCCACAAGCACACAACTAATATAATCGGTTCTAAACCTTTAAATCCAAGTGTCCCACCTCTAGCCCCAGGAGAGCCTTTGCACTCAGTAACAGTAACGGTTCACATTTACATTCCCTTCTCTTCCCTTCCTTCCTATCAACAACCTGGTGAAGTAAGCGATATTGCTATCCACACTTTATAGAGGGTGAAACTATAGCTCAAGTAATTTAAACCATTGTCTAAGGTCACAGCTAATCAGTGTCTGAGGTAGGATTCAAACCCAAGTCTTCCTGCCCCTAGATCCAGCACGCTAACCACCATACACACTGCACCTCCCTATCCCTACGTGAGACCAGTGTGAGTTTGGGCAGTTTTTGCAGGCATTCCCTCAGGGCAAAGTCCCCCAGGACACCGGAGATTCTAGAAATATTTCTGAGCCCTTTCTCACTAGTTGGTGGATCTGATAATTCCCTCTCTAAAAAAGGGAGAGTTCCCCCAGCCTAGATGTTGCCCCTTAATCCTCTGCAGGTGTTAAACAGTGTCTAATGGGGCTAGAGCTTCTGTCTCTCTGACTGTTCCCTCCTTCCCTCCCTTCCTCACCATCTTCTAGCATTGATGGAGAATCCCTGATGTCTGGAGCCAAGGGAGGTTGGGTTTGAATCCAAATGGTAATCCAGATGAAGGTTCCCCACACACGCATACACGCAAATTCCAAATATCAAGTGAGAGTCAGCTTCAGGGTGGGGGTGGGGGTGGCCCCTCAGGTGCGGGGCGCCTAACTTAGTCTATAAATTAGTACAGTCCTGTCAATGGAACGAACTACAAAATCAAACTGCCGCGGTGACTGTCCATAAAGCAATCTTGGTCCGTCTTTGACTGCAGAGGTGGGGAGCTATGGGTGTAGAATGCCATCAGACATCATTGGTGTGGGTCTTTGGTTTTGCTGAACTATTTTTTCCCTTTCATACTCTTTCTTACAAGGGATGCCTCTCTGGGAAGGGTGGACTCAAAAGAACTATATTCAGAAACAAAGATGATATAAAAACAAACAAAAAATGCTAATTAGAATCTTTTTAAAAAGAAAACTATCTGGTAAATCAACATCCTGAGATGTCTCCAGTATGAGAACTTCCTTCCCCATTGCAGATCTCAATCTATCTCTAACTTACAGAATTTCAACCTTACCTGAGGCTCATAGAGATCAAGGATTTGGAGTCAGAGAAACTGGGTTTTAATTGTGGCTCTGCTACTGTGTGACTTTTAGCATGTCAATACCTGCCCCTAGGCCTCCCTGACAAGTGGTCATCCATTGTCCAGATGGATGGAAGACTTCAGCACAAAGAACCCATTCCATTTAGGGGTTTCTCTAATGGTGTTTTAGAGGCACAAGAAATTAAAGATAGAGAAGAAAAGGTATGAAAGAAATGAAAGACATCTCTACTTTTGAAAGGTGTTCTGTGAATCTTTGAGGAAATATAAGATGCCCCTGCCCATTTTCAGGAGATATATACTCTGTTCATCATTGTGAAGGAAGACATCTAAGAATGTTGGCTATAGTCATCTTTATGTAGGAATGAGGAGGAGCGCATGTGCATGCTGATGAGATGTGGGGCTCCCTGGTATTCCTATATAGCATCCAGAAGAGGTTCCAAGACATTTAAATTAGCCTGAATTCCCTTCCTTTGTCCAGTGAGTTTCTTACCTTCCCAGTGAGTTTTTTACCTCTTCCTACTAGTGAGATGTTTCAGGGGAGGTTCTGGGCAGTTGCAGCCCTGTGATGTCTTCCAAAGGCAGTTCCAGATTAGAGTTATGGAAAAGAGGCCACCTTGTTCTCCCTATCTCTCACCGTAGGAAGGTTGGTCTCCCAGAATGACCCTCTTCAGGAAGAAAGTTCTGTGAGGTAAGGAGAGAGAGGAAGATGGCAGATTGAAATCAAGAACCTAAGGAACAAGGCAGAAAATGTCAGACCCTAAGGCTTCCAAGGAGCTAACTTAAGCTCTTTCCTACCTCCCCATACCCTACATACAAAATTCACCATAAAAGATAATATATCAGGGGGAATCCAAACCAAACCATGTGGGGGAGCATGGAGTAATTGATTGAAGTTGAATTCTAGAGCAGTGGGGTCAAATTCAAATAGAAACAGTGTAGAGAAGTACACAAAACCATACATAAGGATTCATGTGGTCCACTTTTGACTTAGGAAACTACATATTAACATTATCTTTGTCGTATTGTATTTTTTAAATTTTGTTAAGTATTCCCCACGGATGGAAGAGTGAGGATGTCCCACAATGGCAGTAGCCCTGCCTTCATCTACACCTGTGAATTTGCCACAAAAATGCTACCATAGCCCCCTTGTGATGTCACCAGAGCCTGAGCTCACTCACAAACTCCCCCTAGGGCAAAGCATTTCCTAAAATTTAAGTCACTATAAAATTGTTCATTATTCATTGAAAGATCCAAAAGTCAGGAAGGCAAAAATCCTGTAATAGCCACTTATTAGTCATGTGACCGTGGTCAAATCACAACCTCTCTATTATGAGTTTATTGTCTGTGATACTGGCTTGTTGTCAGGATCACGTGAGATAATAGTAAGGCTTTTGGAAAACTGTAAAGCACCATGTAAAGGAACTGTTTGTTATTATTATTAT
>CM053585.1:393564254-393614196 GCA_028646515.1 Pseudochirops corinnae
AGGAATATTATAGCCAGGTTCCAGAGTTCCCAGATGAAGGAGAAAATATTACAAGCTGCCAAGAAGAAACAATTTGAATATTGTGGAAACACAATAAGGATAACACAGGATCTAGCAGCTTCTACATTAAGGGATCAAAGGGCTTGGAATATGATATTCCGGAGGTCAAAGGAGCTAGGATTAAAACCAAGAATCACCTACCCAGCAAAACTGAGTGTAATGTTTCAGGGGAAAATATGGTCATTCAATGAAACAGAGGACTTTCAAGCATTTTTGATGAAAAAAACAGAGTTGAATAGAAAATTTGACATTCAAATACAAGAAGCAAGAAAAGCATGAGAAGGAAAACAGGGAAAAGAAATCATAAGAAACTTATCAAAGTTGAACTATTTACATGCCTACATGAAAAACAATAATTGTAACTTATGGAACTTTTCTCAGTATGAAGATAGTTGAAGGGAATATAAATATGTATGTATAGGGGTGGCTAGGTGGCGCAATGAGTAGAGCACTGGCCCGGAGTCAGGAGGACCTGAGTTCAAATCTGGCCTCAGACACTTAACACAAAACTAGCCATGTGACCTTGGGCAAGTCACTTAACCCCAATTACCCTACCTTCCCTCCTCCCAAAAGCAAAAAAAAAAAAGAAAAAAGAAAAAATATATATATGTATATATAGGAGGGTATATGTGTGTATGAATACATATGTGAGTGTGTGTATATATGTGTACAGGTATACATAGACAGAGGGCACAGGATAAATTAAACAGGAGGGGATGATATTTAAAAGGTCAAATTGAGAGGTGAGAGAGGATTATAATGAGAGGAGACAGGGAGAGACAGAATACAGTAAATTACCTCATACAGAAAAGGCAAGGGAAAACTGTTACAATGGAGGGGAAGAACAGGAAGGCAAAAGGGAATGGGTCAACCTTACTCTCATTGAATTTGGCTTAGGGAGAGAATGACATACAGACTAAATTGGGTATCTTGCCCTACAGGAGAGTAGGGGAAGGGGATGAGAGGGGGGATGATGGAGGGGAGGGCAGATTGAGGGGGAGGGTAGTTAGAAGCAAACACTTTTGAAAAGGGACAGAGTCAAAGTAGAGAATAGAACAAGTGAGGGCGGGATAGGATGGAGGGAAGTATAGTCAGTCTTTCACAATATATCCACTATGGAAATGTTTTGCATAACTATACATGCACAACCTATATTGAATTGCTTATCTTCCCAGTAAGGGTGGGAGATGAGGGAGGAAGGGAAAGAATCTGGAATTCAAAGTTGTAAAATCAAATGTTTAAAAAAAATTTTTTTTTTACATGCAACTGGGAAATAAAATATACAGGCACTGGGGTATGGAAATCCATCTTGCCCTACCAGAAAGTGGGAAGAAGGATGGGGGAGGATATAGGAGAGAACAGATGAGGGGAAGGGGGTATACAGTGGGATCGCTGTTTTGCGGTGGTGGGTAAGGGAAAGACGGGGAGAAAATGTGTAACTCAAAATCTTGTAGAAATGAATGATGTAAACTAAAAATAAACATAAAATTTAATTTAAATTTTTTTTTTTAATTTTTAAATTATCTACTCCCACCACCTCATATTACAAATCAGGAAACTAAGATTCAGAATTAAAGTGGCTTACCCAAGGTTATAAAGCAAGTTAGTGGCCAAGCCACTTCCTTATTTCAAACAAGGGTACCATCTTCTTAGGGCAGCTAAGAGACACAATGCATAGAGTGCCAAGACTGGAGTCAGGAAGACTCATCTGGCCTCAGACACTTACTAGCCCTGGGCAAGTCACTTCACCCTATTTGCTTTAGTTTCCTTGTCTGTAAAACGAACTAAAGAAGGAAATGACAAATTTCTCTAGTATCTTTGCCAAGAAAACCCCAAATGGGGTCACAAAGAGCTATAGATGGCCCAAACAAGTGAATAACAAAATCATCCTCCTTTCAATTAGTCAGCAAACATTGACCTGTCCCAATCAGACATCGCTGTCCCATGTTCATTAGATGGAGGCTAGCCCAAGTCACCCAAACAAGCTTCACCACCATCTTCCAGTCATGGTTCTGCAAGCTTACCCCACTCACCCTCCCTCACTACCACCTCCACCTTCCACTGCTTGCTCTGGGAACCGTAATCAAAACATAGCAGGAAGAAACTGGTTTCCCCCCAAGTTGATAATCATAGAAAGTAAGGGACAGGTAATGGAGATGACTGAGTTGGTGATGTGTTCAATGACATGGGACATCAGTCTGTGACCTATTATCTCTTTAAGAAGTATGACGTTTCCCTGATGGAATCAGAAGGGTGACTGGTCATTGGATGGTGAAAGTTTGGCCATTCCCTTGTCTTTCTTATCAAATTAGCCAGCCAACCTCCCTGTATGCAACATGGCATCTCCCATTTCCACATGCCTTGGGCCAAACTGTCCTTCATGTTTGGGATGAATGCCGTCTTCGTCTCAGACCCTTAGCATTCCTAGATTTCTTCCAAAGCCCAGCTCAGATGCCAAGTTCCACATTAGTACTTTCCTGATCCCTTCAGTTGAAATTACATAGAGTGTGTACTTTGTACCCCCTTACCTGCATGCATACTATATCCCCCTCCACCCAAATAGAATGTAAGCTCCTTGAAGGCAGGTTCTGTTATGTCTTTGTCATTGTATGTCCACCATCTAGGCCAGTGTCTGCTCCATAATAGATACTTGATTCATGTTTATTAAACTAAATCATTCAGAGCCAAGACTACATGTAATCCTTCTTTCCCTTAAATTTCAGTAACTCCCTATATAACGATATAATGAATAATTGTCCCATCATCACCTTCTTAGTCTAGATACCTCCCTCCATCCCCCCAATCTGGCTATACTTCTGAGAAAGTTTTTTCTAAAACAGTCTAACATCATGGTAACAACTGCAAAGTCGAGTTTCTGAGCTCACAATCAACCCTTCCCAGTTCTATACTCAATGTCCTCATACAGCCCTATCAAATGGTCAGGGAGAAGGTGACTGACAGCATATTGGAAAGACTGGAAATCAGAACACTTGGGTTTCAACCTCAGATCAGCCACTTGGTAATGAATCTCTAATGGCATTTCCATTGACAAAATCATACCTAATAAACACCAGGTAGTTAACACAGGGAAGGCACGTGTAGTTGGGGAGAGGGGAAGAGGAAGAAGAAGTGAGAAATAGCTTCCTATAGCAGGTGGAACTTGAAGTAATCTTAGAGTGAAATGGGGAGGAGAGGAGGCAGTACATTTCAAGTATGAAGGACAGTTAATCCAAAGGTAGAGAGACAGACCATGGAGTATCACCTAAGAAGGGCCATTGGCTGGATCAAAGAACTTGCCAAAGTGATAGATAATAAAACTAGAAAGATTGGCAGAAGTCAAGTTGTGAATGCTAAACAGGGGTTTGTTTTTGATCCTAGGGGTGATAGGAAGCCACTTAAGTTTATTCAGGGGGGAAGGAATGACTGCTCAGTCCTACCCCTTAGGAATATCATTTGGGTGATGGATGGTGGATTCATCATTGTTATCAACTTCATCTTCATCATCTCTACCATAGAAAGAATCTTAAGAGCTGTAATGGAAAAATGGATACTGCCAAATGGTTCTAAATAATCAGTGACTTCTCAGGGATTCAGAGAGGATGGTATTTAAGCTCCAGCCATTCTGCTCTGCCAACAACGAGTATTTTCTGTCTCCATTCAAATGGCAGAGGAGAAGAAGGAGAGTGCTTTCCTTGGTGAGGTTCAATCAAGACTCTCTCTAGGCTTTTGAGGGAGAACTGGAATGATGATGGATCCTGGGCACTGAGAAGAGAAAACAGAGAGAGAGGACAGAGACAGAGAGACACAGATGGTGCAGTAGCTGGAGAGTCAGACTTAGAGACAGGAAGATCTGAGTTTGAATCCTGTCTTAGATATTTAGCATCTGTATGACCCCAGACAAGTCTAGCTCAGCTTCATGCTCTAGAAAATGAGGGGATTAGACTCAATGACCTCTACGGTTCATCCAGCTCTTATCCTGGGACTCCATGCCCACACCTCCTTCGGCAGCTGCTGCCAAATGGGGCCTTGGCTTCTTGCTAATGTAAATGTCTAGAGCCTGATGGATGGCAAGGGAAACTGTGAGGAAAGTGTGAAAAGAAAGAGGCCAGAAGGAGCAAGAACACTTAATGTGAGGGTCTCATTTTGTTCTTCTGTTTTTGAGCATCTAACAGAACTCTTCATGGCTTTGCCTTTCCCTAGAAAAGGACCTGGGATAGAGTAGAGAGATCCCTGGAGTGGAACCAGAGGTCCTGGGTTTGAATCACAATTCTGCTACTTAATACCTGTATGATCTATGCAAGCCATTTTTCCTTAGTAGGGACTTAGTTATCTGTAACTAGTCTGCCAAGCATGAGGTGTTTCCCCTACATGTCTGAAGTTTCCAGAATCTCTTTTCTTTCTCTCCCTCCCTCCCTCTGTCCCGCCCTTCTCTCTCTCTCTCTCTCTCTCTCTCTCTCTCTCTCTCTCTCTCTCTATCTCTATCTCTATCTCTCTCCTCTCTGTCTCTCTCTGTGTGTCTTTCTCTCCTCTCTCTTCTTTCTCAGTCTCTCTCCTCTCTGTCTCTGTCTCTGTCTCTCTTGTTTCTCTCTGTCTCGATTCTCTGTCTCTCTTCTTTCTCTCTCTGTCTCTGTCTCTCTCCTTTCTCTATCTCTCTCTTCTCCTCTCTGTCTCTGTCTCTGTCTTTCTCTTTCTCTGTCTCTGTCTCTCTCTGTCTCTGTGTCTCTCTCTTTCAGTCTCTCTGTCTCTTTCTCTGTGTCTCTCTGTTTCTCTCTTTCTCCCTTTCCCTCTCCATTTGTCCCAAAGAATAGGAATCTCTTCTCTCCAAAGTTCTTCCACATCAACTCCACTCTTTATATGTCAATATGCTGTCTTGTCTCCACCAATATGGAGCAGGCCAGGTGCCCCAGGTTTGGCAGCCCGGATACATGCTGATAAAGATTCCACATGCATTTATTAAGTGCCTCCTTGGGGAAATTCCCTCTGCTCTGTACTAGGAACTCTGAAAAACAAAATTGTCCCTGCCCAGGAGGAGCTTTCCTTCTGTTTGAAGGAATGCAACATGAAAACAAAACAAGTAAATGCGAAAATGTACAAAGTAATACCAAGAGATAACTAAAAGAAGATTAGAAAAACCCCCAGGGCAAGGTTGCCTGGACCTCTAGAGATTCTGCAATGTTGAGGTAAGAAAGCAATGCTTTCCCAACATGGGGCTGGGTATGCAAAAGCATGGAGGTGGGAGATCATAGAATTGTGTGCCTCAGTAGGTAACAGGTTCCTCTTCATTATAGGTCTTCAAGTAGACAATGAATTATGTCTGTTTCAGGGCTGTTGGACTGGATGCCCTTTAAGGTCTACTTTCAACTATGAGATTCACAGTTCTGTTCCTTACCCTCCCCTCTTTTTCCCCTCCTCATCTTCCTTTTACTCCCCCTTATCTTCATTTCCTTTTCTGTTCTATTGATTTTTCTGCATCTTCTCCTACATTTCTTATTCTCATCTTATTTTCTCATCATTCTTTCTGATAGGGTGATGGGACATCCCCAACTCCCCAAACCAACCACATCACTTTCCTAAAGTTACTGTGAGGTTTTTTGGGGAGGATGAGTGGGAGCAGAATGGAAAGGTAAAGAGGGCTGATGACAGGGTCAGGTTGGGAAGCTGGGGTCAGAGTTATTCAAAGGAAATATTCTCCCCTCCCCCAGACCTGGTAGAATCAATCATAACCAGTGGGTGCCAAAATGTGGACAAAAAAGGAAACTTCTGCAGTTTTCTGGTATAATGAACATTTCTGTGTTAAAACTTGGGAAATCAGAACCCAGATCTGAAAACCAAGCTAGAGACTGACTTCAGTAGCTTTCTAAGAAGTAGCTTTCAGAGGACTGGATGGGGAAGTTAAGTGACTTGTCTAAGGTCACACAATGAGGCGTGTCTGGGGACATAATGGAACCAAAGTCTTCTTGACTCTAAGGTCCAGAGCCTGACCCACCATTCTTTACTGCCTCTTTAAGATGACAGACAAATATCTTTAGGGACCATGCCAAGGACTCCCCAGACCAATGAAATCATACATTTAATCTTTATCTCAATACTTCTGTAAGTATATGTTGTCCCTCAATGGTGTCAACTTCCTGAGGACAGAGACTATTTCGTTTTTTAACTCGTACCTACAGCATCATGTCTGAATATAAAGCCTGGCAAATGGTAGGGAATTGCCTGGGCTAAAGAAAAGTTGAACAGCCACAATGCCAGAGGGGATTTACTCAGCACTAGAGAGTGGCACCACATAGACAGAACCATTCGCTACTTGGACATTACAAGAAGGAGGCCACGGTAAATTCTCTTCTGATTTGAAATATCTGGTTTTCTTCCAAGTTCATCTCCAAAACCATGCCCTAAATGAAGTTCTTCCGGACAGCCCCAGCTGCTAGGGGTCTCTCCCTACCTTCTCAAAATCACTTTGGCATATCTCGGGCAAGCCATTTAGCCTCTGTTTGCCTCTGAGTTTTCTCAACTGTAAAACAGGGGTTATAGTAATGCCTACCTCCCAGGATGGCTGTGAGAATGGAAGGGAGTCAGGTGTAAAAAGGCTTGGACAGTAGGAAACAGTTACTTCTGAAGAGCTTTAAATGCTGGAGAACATTATCTCTGATCCTAGATTGTGACAGGGAACCATTGGAGCTCATTAAGCAGAGGAGGTGACAAATTAAGTCAATAAGCATTTATTAAGGGCTTATTATGGGCCAGATTCTATTCTAAGCACTGGATATGGTTCAACCTACATTGTAGAATCTACATTTTAGATTCCTCTTAGCAACTGAGTGGAGGGTGGATGTGTATGGATGTGTGTACATATAGAGAGACAGACAGACAGACAGACACAGAAGTCAGAGACAGAGAGACACAGACGGAGATACAGAGAGAGAGGCACAGAGAGACACAGAGAGACAGAGACAGACAGAGAGACAGATAGAGGCAGAGAGAGACAAAGACAGAGATTGAGAAATATTGTGAAGATAGAAATGCCGGGATTTGGCAACAGAATGGAAAAATGAGGAGAGTGAGAATGCGGAGTTTAGGATAATCCACCAAGGTTGTGAGCTTGGGTGACTTGGAGGATGGAGGTATCCTAACAGTGATAAGGAAATTGAGAAAAGAAGATGGTTTGGGAGGAAATATAATGTCTTCAGAGGTGCTAATCGGACCCATTGGAATTGATGAGCTCACCAAGTAAGACAGTATAGAACAAAAAGAGAAGGGGGTACAAGATGGAGTCTTGGGGGACACTCACAGTTATTGGCAATGACATGAATAAAGAACCAGCAAAGCAAACAGAAGAAGATATATCACTGAAGCTATCTTGGGCCTCAGTTTCCTCATCTGTAAAATGAAAAAGTTGGATGAAATGGCTTCTGAAGTCCCTTCCAGAAAAGGCTAATGAATCTTTGGTGAGCCCTCCCTGGGCCTCACCTTCCCTGGGCCTCACCCTCCCTGGGCCTCACCTTCCCTGGGCCTCACCCTCATGGGGCCTTACCTTCCCCGTTAGTAAAGTGAGGGGATTGGACAAGATGATTTCTGTGATTGCTTCCAGCATCACAGAGATGCTCTGTTACTGTGATGGCCTGATGCAGCCCAGGACTGGGGGCTCTGCAGTGAACTGAAATCTAAAGACCCAGAAATGCCATCTTGCCACTTTCAAGAATGCCTCCCCAGAACCCTTTGCCCCAGAGGCCCTCATGCTCTACAAACCATTAGCTGTTCAGATGAACCCCATCCTGCCCAGGCTTTGCATATCTGTGGCTTCATTAAGGAATCAAACTGGACATTTTCCAGGAAACATAAAGCTGAACCTTGAATAATGCACGAACTCCCTAAACCCTCACAGTTGGCAGACCCAGAAGCCCCAACCCTAGGCATGACCTCCAAGATTTCAGTGAGATTATACCCTTGGCTGGTATAATCTTGGTTCAAGAAATTTTACCTTTCATTTAATCTCTTAATACTAGGGCAAATTACCAGCCCTTACTGGTCGGCATTATCCTGAATCACAGCCTTTCAACCAAGTGTGGGGAAGGAACAAGAGAAGGGCAGAATAGGAGGTTTCACTGATCATCTATCTAGGTTGGCCTATTTAAGCTTAACCCCACCCTGTCTGTTGGGTTAGATGCTGGATTATTGATGAGGAAGGGAGAGGCCCTGTGTCCTATCTCCCCACCTCTAATGTGCTTGAGGCCAGAGTCCATTTTTCCTATTTGTTTATGCACAGGCCCAGAGTTCAAATCCAGTCCTAAGATTTACTCCCTGTGTGCTAGGTGGACAAACTGCTTCCACATTTGGACTTCAGTCTTCTCATCTGTATAGTTGGGGGGAGGATTAGCTGGGGACAGCCAGGCCGCATAGTAGATGGATCTCCAGACCTGGAATCAAGAAGACGTGAGTTCAAATCCAGCTTCAGACACTTACTAGCTGTGTGACCCTAGGAAAGTCACTTTGCCTGTTCCCTCACCTATAAAATGAGGGTAATAATAACACCTACCTTCCAAGGTTGTTGTGAAGGAAAAAAAATGAGATAATATTTGTAAAGTGCTTAGGAGAGGGCCTGAAAAACAATAAGTGCCACATAATTGCTGGCTATTTATTATTATCCCCAGCACTTGTTCCCCAATGGGGAATGGGAAACACAGCACACACTACGGAAACGCCCGTTATTAGTTCAAAGGATCATAGATTTAGATCTGAAGGGAAAGTAGAGTGGTTTAGTGCTTTGAAGGTAGAAGATTTGGATTCAAATCCTACCTCTGGTACTTCTTACCTGTGTGACCTAGGGTAAGTCAGTTTACTGGGTCTGGGTCTTCTGTGATTGATTGTTCAGTTATTTCAGTCGTGTCTGACTCTCCGTGACCCCATTTGGGGCTTTTTTAGCAAAGATCCTGGAGTGGTTCGTCATTTCCTTCTCCAGCTCATTTTGCAGATAAGGAAAGTGAGGAAAACAGGGTGAAGCGACTTGCCCAAGGTCATGCAGCTAGCAAGTGCTTGAACTCAGGGCAATGAATCTTCCTGCTGCCAAGTCCAGCCCTCCATACACTGTGGTGCCGCCTAGCTGCTCTTCCCACTTTAAAAAAAGTAATGCTCTCTATGACTCTTTAAAACTATCAACCTGTCTCTCTCCTCTCTTTCTCTGCCAAGTGAAAGTTTTCTTCAAACACTCCACGTCCCCACTCTCTTCACCCTCGGCTTAGCTGTTGACAATCTGACCTTCCTCCTCACCACACTGCGAACAGAGTTGTCCCATTAATAACCTCGTCACCACTAAATCCGACAGCCTTTCTTTGGTCTCATCCTCGACTTCTCTTCAACATCAGACATGGGCCTCCCCTTCTTCTGGATGCCCTTTCTTCCACTGGCTTTCATGATGCAGGATGGGCATGTAGTAAATGCTAAACAAATGTTTATTGGTTGAGTGATTGATTGACCACTGTTTTCTGTCTCTTACTGATGCCTCACATTTCTCCGAGACTTAATAACCTCAAGGTCATCTTTAACTCTGACTTCTCATTTTCTACATCCAACCAGTGGCCATGTCTTATTGGTTCTCCCATGATAATATTTCTGGTGTCTTCCCCCACCCTTTGTGCCTCCAGCCCTTCGATACCTTTATTCATTTCACTCCCTCGGCCTCTCCTCTTATCACGTCAATTATTGTAGCAGCCTCCCTATCTAGTCTTCTAGTCTCCAATCTTCCCCTTCCTCCCCTCCCCCATCTAATCTATCCTCCTCTATCCTTTCTGGGCACAAACAAATGCCTGCATAATCTCCCATACTCAAAAACCTTTTGTGGCTCCCAAAGTCCCATCGAATAAAGTATTCATTTTCAATCCTAGTATTAAAGGCTCTTCACCTTTCCAACCTTGTTTGTACTATTCACCTTCACATACAGTACATTCAAACCAAAACGCCGTTTTTATCTTGCCCTCTGGGTACATATTCATACATCTGCCATGCCTAGAATAGCTTCACCACCATATCTATGACTGTGGAAATATCTGCCTTGCTCCAATGAAAACACAGTGTGGTCCAATGGAAAGAGTATTGGATTGAAAGTCAGAAGACCCAGGGTCAGATCTTGCCTCTAATATTTACCACCTATGGGACCTTGGGTAAATCCCTGCACCCTTCTAGGTCTGGGTTTCCTCATCTGTAAAATAAAGGGGTTTGATAAAATCAATGGTCCCTTTGTTTTGAAACATCAAAAGTCTCTTCTAGCTGGAAGGCAATGTTTCAATCCTCCTCAGATTATAGAATAGGCCAATGACCTCTCTCCTAGCTCCAACAGGACTAGACTTCAAGTCAGCATGAGGACTCTATTCAAAAAGAGACTTGATTCTTCCAGAAACACAAGAGAGCCACACGTAGTGGCATGAGGCTCCAGGAGAGGGTCTTAGAATAAACTAAGCCCAGGGAATTACAGCTAGAATCACTTAGAAAGTTTAAACTGGTGGGGACTAAGTTGGTTTCTTTTAACCCCCTTCTAATGACCTCACCCTAGTGTATTATTTCTGAAGTCATATATCCTCTTTTCATGTAAATAAACCCTAGAATATGAACTCTTGTGGTCTGGAGTGTGTGGAGAAAGGGGTTAGAAGAGAAAGAGAGAACAGATGCTGGAAACAGGTGTCCAGTTACAGTGGCAACCACAGGAGAAGAAGGAAGGGTAATTAAGGGTTGATGGGGTGTGGTAGACCTCAGGATCCTGGGAGCCAAACAGGCCCAGACCCTGAGAGAGTTCAGGAAGGGATCAGTGATCAGGGGACATTAGAAAATAGAAAAATACCAAAGATCTGGGCCAAAGACAAGGTCCCCTAGACCGATTCAGAGAAGCTCTGGATTCCCAGGAATTGACCTAGATCAATGAAGCCAAGACCCAAGGCCTGTACAAACACTATTGCCTTCAGAGCCTAACTCAGGCTCCCCCTTGAAGATCTAATGCACTTACTGGCCTGGGTCACATTCTAGTGATCTCATCAGCTCCCATGGGTTTAATGACCATCCTTAGGCAGATGCCTCCCAATCTCTCCTGTCTCTCCTGAGCTAGGTCTTGTATCTCAAACTGCCTTCAGACATCACACCCAAATGTCCCACAGGCATCTCCAGCTCGACATGGCCAGAACATATCTTTTCCAAAAATGTCTGTTCCTCTTATGAATATCCCTATTAGGGAGATATTTATGGAGATGAAGTATTATGAGAACCATGGAGCTACCAAGTCTGAAACCTGGAAGTCATTCCATGGTCTTTATTTTCATTTACCCCTACATCTAATCAGGTTGTTGTTTCAATAATATCTGACTCTCTGTGATCCCATTTGCAGTTTTCTTGGCAAAGAAACTGAAATGGTTTGCCATTTCCTTCTCCAGCTCATTTTACAGATGAGGAAACTGAGGCAATCAGGGTGAAGTGATTTGCCCAGGCTATTTAGATTGTTAGCATTTCATTAGATTATGAACTTCTGTGGACAAGGACTGTCTTTCACTTTCTTTGTACCTTCATTGCTTAGTCCAGAGTCTGGCAGATAATAGGCTCTTAATAAATGTTTATTGATTGGTTCTTGGAACCCTTGGCTCCCTCCAAGGCTCAGGTCAAGCTTCTATAAAAGATCTCTCTCAATTCCCCCCCTTTTTAGTGTTCCTTCCCCAGTCATCACACTACTCTCTTAGAATATTTTATATTTCCTTATCTATGCACTTTTCCCCTTGGTAGAATGTAAACTCCTTGAGGTCAGGGTCCATTTCATCCCTTTCTTTATATCTAGAGAACCTAACATGGTACCTTGTATATGTCAGATGCTGACTGGTCTTATAAAATGGAGTTATGATGAAATCCCAAGTCTACTCTCTATCCCAGCACCTATGACCTGAAGACTAAATGGTCTTTAGGGTCCCTGCTCAATCTCTGATCTCTGAATGTGTAAGAATCTATAGGCAATGGGAATCAAAGGCAATGGGAAGAAAGCTTCAGTGAGACCATTTTTACATCAATCAGATTTCAAGCCTGAATTCATCCTAATTAGCATCCCCTTGAAATCGGTGCATTAAAGGGACAGAATGAGCGCAGTGGGGTAGGGGGATGATTCAGGATGATAGGGGGCAGGGTGGAAGCGTGGGATAGAAGAGGGGAAAAGGCTTAATGAGCTCCTGCTTAAGAAAGCCCCATAGAAAGTCACTAACAGTGCAGAGTTCCACCCCTGGAAGGGAGACCGCAGCAACCTCAGCCTAGGAGCAACTGAGGATGCTGACCATTCAGGGATGCAAGCCTGCTAGTGAGAAATCTAGGGAGGCTTACATGATATCCAGACCCAAGGCCAAATGGACAGCCATACATCTTCACAGAGCAGTGAAGAAGCCAAAAGCTTAGGCTCCTATTTGGGGTTTTGTTTCTTGTTTTTCCATTTGCTTCTTTCTTTGCCATGTTGTCCATCATTCCCACAGTGAAGAAGCAAGGAAACCACAGAGTCCACAAAGATGGTTGCAAAGCCCAGCTCCCCCTCTCCTTTCAAATACCTGCCAGACACAGTCATAACCCTTGGTCCTGCACCTGGTCAAGGGGCCTACTCCTTTTTTCTAAGGGGTTCTCTTTACATTTTACATTTTTATTGAGTGGCTATTCTGTGTCCAGCCCTGTACTAGACACTATGGGGGGGGGGGGGGAGAAGGGTGGTAAAAGAAAAGTGGGAGCTTCCCAGGCATTATTTTCTAGTTAGGAAGGGGTTTTTTTTGCTGTTGTTCCATCACTTTTCAGTCACGTCCAACTCTTTGTGACCCCCTTTGGGGTTTTCTTAACAAAGATCCTGGGATGGTTTGCCATTTCCTTCTCCAGCTCATTTTACAGATGAGGAAACTGAGGCAAACAAAGTTAAGGGACTTTCCCAGAGCCACACAGCTAGTAAGTGTCTGAGGCTGGATTTGGACTCAGGTCCTAGCCAGCGCACTGCCTAGTTGGGAAAAAAAGACATAAACATATAAAGAGTGGAATATACTTACAAAAGTTTAATTAAAATTCACAAAATACACCAGGTGCCATAGGGCAAGAACTGGAAGGGACCTCAGAGGTCATCTAGTCTTAACCCTTTATTTTACACCTAAGGAAATGTTAAGGCTCAGAGAATTAAAATAATGTTGGGTCATACGGACATTGATTGAGAACTGGAGCTGTTCAGTCCCATTCTTCCATCTTACAGATGAGCAAAGAGCTGGGCTTGGAGGCAGGAAGTCTCAAGTTCAAATCCAGCCTCAGACACTTACTAATTATGTATCCTTGGTCAATTCACTTAAGTTCCCTCAGTCTCAGTTTCCTCATCTGTAAAATGGGGGGGACAATAATATTACCTCCCTCCCAGAGTTGTTGTGAGGATCAGTTGAGATCTTTGTAAAGCATTTCATAAACATTAAAGTTGGGGCAGCTATATGGCTCAAAGGATAGATTACTGACCCCAGTGTCTGGAGGACCTGAGTTCAAATCCTGCCTCAGACACTTACTAGTTATGTGACCCCTGAGCAAGTCACTTAACCTGATTATTTCCAAAAAAATACAAACAAAAATGAACATTAAAGTGCTCTATAAATGCTGTCTTAAACTAATTATTATTGAAGTGACTTAAAATTATAAACTAGAGCTCATCAGTTTAACCTATTCACTTTACAGTTCTGAGGTCAGAGATTTGAAGGGACTTAGGATCCTAGCTCTAGAACTAGAAAGGACCTCAAAGATTGTCTAGTTCAACCAGAACATTTTACAGAGGAGGAAACTGAGGATCAGGAACATGAAGGGTCTTGTTCAAGGTCATATGGGTGACAAGCATAAGAGACAGGTTTTGAATCCAGATCCTCTGACTACTGAACCAGGGTTCTTTACCTCTAACTCCTTCTTCAGGAGGAGAACACCTTCTCGATCCTCCACTTCAGTATAACTTGTTTAGGATAATCAACTCTCCAACTTGCAGCCCAAGCCTCCATGCAATCTCTTCTCTATTGCCAGACCACACAAGAGATGCATAAATCCAATGGGAAAAGCATTAAATTAAGACAGGAGATAAAGTAAATCATGAGAAAGGAATTAAGAAGTAAAAGCATTCTCTGCACCCATCTACAAATGGGAGTCATCTCCTACACCTGCAGAGGAGTTAGAATCTAATGCCCTTTTAAGCTCCCTCATTCCCGGACATAGTGGAAAGAGGACTATTCACCTCAGCATTTTTGGCCCTAGTGGGAAACACTTAGGGGGCAAGGCCCTCTGACTTATGGTTTTTTCTTTTCTTTTCTTTTCTTTTCCCTAGGAAGAATACAAAATGGCTATTGACTTGGCACTCTGGAGATGGCTGAAGCCTCGTGTCTCTGCCCCAGAGTCATCAGGGACCAGCCACAAGTTGAAGGTTTTCTTTCTAATCATTCAGATCTTAGTTCTTCCACATCTGCCCTTGTTAGAAGTGAGCCAACCATATGTCCTGGGTGCCTTCCTTGTATAGCATATGTAGGTTCTGGGATAATTCTCTTAACCTACACTCTGACTAGCGGATTGGGTCTCCAAAACAAGGCTACTACTTTCCTGACCTTGCTTCAGTGTTCTAGGGAATCCTGAGGGACTAGAGTTCAATCTAATGTGTTCCCCCAATATCAACTGCTGTCTCCCCAATATCAATTAACTCATCAATACATTCTCAATATCAATTACTCAATTAGCTTCTACAAAGGGATGTTTACTGAGAAAATATAGCAAGGACAGAGTTATAAAAACATCACCCCATCTCTCCCTTTACATACATACTTTGTCCCTGGGAGAGAGGGCTCAAACTTTAAATGGCTGCTACAAAGCATCCTGGTTCACTGTTGGGCATAGCATAGCTGGTGGATGAATCTCCTTCCCTTGTAGGACACTATGCCATATATGGTAGGTTCATCCATTGTTTGACAGGATCAAGCAGATTGTCTCTCACTTCTGGTTCCTCACTAGGATCTAACGCCATTACCAGCAGACTCTGGCCTATATTGCCATTGCTGGACTTCCATTAGTTCTTCCAGGCTTTTAAAGTTCTCCCAAATCATAATCTATTTTGTTCCATCTTTGATACTGTAATGTTAATGGGATTTAAGATCTTCCCTAGCCATTGATAGGCCTCGCGTGGAGCCCGTGAAAGGAAGCTTGCTTAGAGGAGGCTTGCTTGCAGGAAGGCTTTCGCGTCTTTTGTTACTTTGTAATTAGGCAGTAGGTTATGAGGGTTGTGATGCCCTCTGACCATGAAGAAGTATATATATACTCTGAGGTTAGCATTTAGCTTTGGGGCTCACTCATTGGAAGAGTGTTCTTGTGATTTGATGAGACTCTGAGTAGCCGTGAAGGAGCCCCAGCTTTGAAAAACCTAGATGTTGGTGTTTCTCTCTCTGATAACTATGCATGTATTGCCTTGGTCAGACAGTTGCATCTGTCTGTTGATCTATACTAATTTCTCAGACAATTAAAAACTCTTTCTGTTTGTCTTTATTTTTCTGCTTGTATTTTCTCTATTTTCTTTGTTTGGATTTTCTCTGAAGTTCAAGGTGCTGACTTTTTCCCTGAACTAATGAATGTAATTAAAAAAAATTGTTGACCCCTTAAACAACTGTCTTTACTAGTAAAGCAGATCTAAGAACCTGTGCTATCAGCCATCCTGGATATGCCAGTGTGGTTGCTACTAAAGATACTCATTCACCTAAAATCAGAAGAGTAAATACGATAGGGACAGAAAACAGCAGCATTATGCATTCGTGACCACATAGCAAATGAGGAAGAGAGGTGAATGGAGAGGGAATGGAGGGAGGGAAGGAGAGGGAGAAAGAGAAAAAATGTGTTTTTGGGGCAGTTAGATGGTTCAGTGAATAGAGTACTGATCCTGTAGTCAAGAGGATCTGGGTTCAAATCCAGTCTCAGACACTTGACACTTACTAGCTGTGTGACCTTCTGAATCAGAAGCCTTTCTGTTACCACAAAGGAAATAGTTGAAGAATATTTGTACATGCTCTGAATCAGGGCAGACCCCCATCATTTCCACATCACAGCATGTTCTCAGAAACAGGTTCACCAAGCCTCCACATGAGCTGATGCCAGATAGAGTATGTTATGAATGGTCCAAGGCAATCTCTTCATTCTTCTACTCATTCTCTCCAAATTCTCTGTGGATGACATTTCTTTGATTTCACCTAGTACAGAAATATGACAAAGTCACTTGAGTAGGATCCATGGTCTTTAAAAAGTGCTTTAAAAAGCACTTTGTAAATGGAGGAAGAGAAGGGAGAAAAAGAAAAAGGAGAAGGGAGGAGGAGGGAGTAGGAAGATGACCTTGTTATTCACAGAGGAAAAACTGAGTGGATTAAAAATATCCATTACCTAGATTATAATATTTCCATTGGAAAGGCAGTCCCCTGAGGTCACCTATCTGCCACTCCAATACCCTTGTGCTCCTGGATTCTTGTCTGATTAACTGGCTTCTAACCTATAACTTTGGGCCCACAAATGAAGGAAGAGATGAATTGAACCAAATCTGGGAAACTAAATAGAGTCCTCATTAACTCTAAGGTAATTACTCCCTCCACAAGCATCCATTTTTTAAAGATCAGTGTTCTTCCAGTGATACTATATAATGCCATCATGGAATGCCATGATCTTGGAAATATAAGAATTGCAGATGGTCAAAAGGACTAAGAAAGACAAGCACATGGTAGGCATGAGGAAGTTGTAGTATATCACCAATGATGCATCCTCAGTGCAATAAAAAAAAAACTGTGACATAAAAGTCATCACCAAGATAAGTATTACCAGAGAAGTATGTGGGTTTTATTCAAGACTCAGCTCAAGCTGTACCATCTACGGGAAGTCTTTTCTTATCCCCTTAGACGCTAGTTCTTACTACACACGCATACACACACACAAAGTATATACACATACATACACACACATATGTTTTCTTATAGATATTTTGTATAAAGGAGAGAGATGATGATGATGAATGGATAGACAGATATAGATGGATGGATAGGTATCAATGAATAGATATGGATAGATAGATGTGAGTAGAGAGATAGATAATGATTGGATGGACAGATATGAATGGATAGAGAAATATCAATGGATAAACAGATGATGAATGGATAGATAGACATGGATGAGTGGATGGATAGAGAGAAACAGATAATGAATAGATAGATATGGATAGATAGAGAGATATATAAATGTATGGATAAGGATAGATAATGAATAGATAGATGGATTGTATAAATATGCATGTGTATATATAATATAAACATAGTCTCCCTCAAGAGAATGGAAGCTCTTTGGGGGAGGGACAATGGTATTTTTATATTTCTGTCCCCAGAGTCTAATATCTAATAGGCACTTAAAAATGCCTATTAAGGGATCAATTGATTAATGCAAAGGATATGAATGGAGTGTTGTTGATGAATGCAAAAAGCATTGGATTTAGAGTCAGAGAACCTTAGTTTGAACCCCAGCTCTGCCATTGACTATCTATGTGACTTTGGACAAGTTACTTGGACTTCAGTGCCTGCCATTGCTGTGTCTATGGCACCTTTAGGACTTTCTAGCCTTTTCATCTGGCCTGCATCCAAGTTTTCTTTTTTTGTGTTATCTCTCTCAATTAGTGTATGAGTGCCCTGAGAACAAGGACTGTCTCAATTTTTATGCTTCTATTCCCAACACTTAGCACAATGTTTGACACATTTTGAGTATTTACTAAATGCTTTTTTTTTTCCCACATTTACTTCATTCATTTATTTATTCTTTTAGCCTCTGTAGAAGACTTAGGAAAAGATATAGACAAGAATTATACAGGTTAAAGAAGCATGAATAGGATTGACATCTGAATTAAAGAAAGGAGTCTTGACATTGGTGAGATCATAGCTCTAATGTAGAATTCAAGTCTGAGTACTGGTCTCTAGAGAGGCCACTCCTAAATAGAAACCACACCTGTAAAACTGAGATTTCTTTCAAAGGTAAAAAAATTTATATTTATACCCTCTAAAATAATTACACAGAAATGCCACATAAAATATATATTTATGGCTAGAGTTGGAGGAGAGGTGTAGGGCATACCATCCAGGCCTGCTAGACTGAGGGGAGGCACCCAAAGACCTGTGGTGTTTGTGGCAGGGTTGGCAAGTGGGCACTGTTGGCAACCCCACAGAACCACATCTGGGCAGAGGAAAAGAGAAGAGGCTTGTTGGAGACTGGCTACAAGTTCTACAATCAACCCAAACAACCTCAGCTTCTTGCTCAGGAGGCAGGGGCAGAAGAAAGCCAATCAGAATGCAGTTATTGGCTATGCTCAGGCCTTAGATGAGCCAAACTTGGGGGGAAATTGTGACCTATATTTGGACTAACATAGAATACCAGGGAGGGCCTGCCAGAGATAATCAGGGGGCCAGTCACTCCCCTGGCCCCAATCAGCTTGTGCTTCTCACTGGGGACTGAATCTCAAAAATCATTTGCATTAGGAAGGTCTTCCAGAAAACCATGTGTCTGGCTCTGTCCTGGGCTCAGGCTCCACACTTTCCATTCCATCCAGGTTAACCCAGTGACCATCTCTTAGCCCCCCTCTTCAGATTCCAGGATAGTTATACTCTTGGATTGGTTTTAGCTCCAGCTGAAAGCTATAGGCTACACCCTTCATCTGTTTCCTGGATCCCAGTCTGTCCCATCTTTTTCCATCAAGTTTCCTCATCTATAAAAGGAAGAGGTCAGTTGATCAGTCAGCCAATAAGCCCTTATTAAATGCTTATTATGTGCTAATCAGGCAGCTAGGTAGTACAATGAAGAGAACATTGGGCTTGGGACTAGAAAGACTCATTCATCTTCCTGAGTTTAAATTTGACCTCAGACATTTCCCAGCTGTGTGACCCTGGGCAAGTCACTTTGTCCTGCTTGCCTCAGTTCCTCATCTGAAGGAAATGGCAAATGACTTTATCTCTGCTAAGTAAATCTCAAATGGGGTCATAGAGTCAGTTGAACACACACATACTTGAAGAAAACCAGGAAACCCAGAGGTGAGGTGGTCATTTCCAGCACGGCAGACAGTCAATGCAAGGAAGCAGAAATGGGAGATAGACTGATATGTCTGAAGAATTTGCAAGTAGAACCGTGTATTTAGACCATAGATTGTGTGGAGAAAAGTAGAGTGTAAGAAAACTGGGAAAGTAGGAAAGGGTCAAGTTATGAGGAACTTTAAATAGGAAACAGAAGAAATTATTTTATTCTGGAGGTAATGGGGAGCCACCAAAGCTAACTGAGGAAGAGAATAACCTATGTTTTAGCAATATCAGTTTTACATGTAAGGGGAGGATGTATTTGAGGGGGGAATACTTAAGATGGAGAACCAGTTGGGTGAGATGATGAACTGGGGTGGTGGCTGTATGAGTAGAGATATTGTGGAGATAGAAACAATGAGATTTGGTCAGGATTGGCCATGTGGGATGAGTAAGAGTAAGTCAAGGATGGCACTGAGGTTTCAAGCCTGGATGACTGGGAGGATCTTGATGTCCCAGAAATAATAGGGAAGTTTGTAAAAAAGGAGAGTTTGGCAGGGAAAGACAATGAGTTCTCTCAAGTGAAAACCTTGAACCTGCCTCACCAGATTTAAGCTTTTTTGGCATTGTTGCTTAGTTTTCAGTTATGTCTGACTCTTCATGATCCCATTTGGGGTTTCTTGGCAAAGATACTAGAGTGGTTTGCCATGTCCTTCTCTAGCTCATTTTATAGGTGGGGAAACTGAGGCAAACAGGGGTAAGTGACTTACCCAGTGTATGAGACTAGATTTGAACTCAGCTCTTCCAGACTCTAGACCCTATATTCTATACACTGCAAAACCTAACTGCCCTTAAATTTAAGCTTAGCCCACTATAAGAGCTGATAAGATCACTAAGTGACATTGTATACAGTGGAGGAAGAAAGTGGGCCCCAAATAGAATCTTAGGGGACACCCACAATTAGTGGGTATGACCTAAAGGAAGATTCAGCAGGGAAGACTGAGAAGGAGCAGTCAGACACATGGAGGAAGAGAACCATGAGAAAGGAGGGTAAAAAAAAAAATCAAGAGATAAAAAAGTCTGCAGTAGGAGAAGGCGATCAACAGTATCAATGACCATAGAGAAATCAAGGATGACAATAGGGAAAAGGTCATTAGACTTGGCAATTAGGTGATCACTGGTAACTCTAGAGAAAGTGGAGTGATGAGTTTGGAAGCTGGATTGCAAAGGGTTTAAAGTGATCGAGAAGAGAAACATAGAAACCAAGTATAAAATCCTTTTTCAAAAAGTTTAGGGAGAAGAGATATGGGATGAAAGCTGGCAGAATCAATTAGGGCGGGGGCAGCCCCCAGGGAAGCCAGGAAGTGAGAGTAAGGGATGGTGGAGTGTCAGACAAGAAGGCCTCCCTTTCCTACTCAGCCCACCATCCTGGACTCCCTCTCTCAGGAGCTGCTTCCCTCAACCATAAAATGGAGGACGTTGACTGCAAGGCCTCCAAAGTCCCTTCTAGGACTAAGTTTCTCTGATTCTATGAGGACAGAAGAACTGGAGCTAAGGAAACTAATCCCCTCCAAGCTCCCTGACCCAGCACAGAAGCTGATTCTCCTTAGAGTTGAGGCCTGCCCTTGAGTGCATTTCTGTGGCTCCAGGGGCAAGATTTGGCCTTCAGATAAGTAAATACGCAGCCGCTTTAACGTAATTACATGTTCTTAGAGAGGACAGGCCTTCGTAATTACCTTCAGCGGGCCCCAAAGTATTAGTTAACACATATGCAGGTTTATAAGACAGGAGTAATGATGAATTTGCCTAGTGATTACATAGCATTCACAGCCTGTGCATCCTGCCAGTGTCTGATATGAAGCCCATCATTAAATGGCCAGCAAGCATTTGATAAATAGGCACTGCTTGTGTTATTGGTCCCTAAGCACCAAAAACATTATTAAAACATTAGTGACATTTTAAAGAGTAAATACACAAGTCTGATGGGAGAAGCCAACTTTCTTAGGGCCAAAATGCTTTACTTTTATCTCTAACAGGAGCAATACAGTGCTGGTATTTCTGATACAGGCTTTTCTCTGTTCTAGGCTTTGCCCTAATTAAATAGGGTGGACAGACTGAGGGGGCTTTATGCTTGATCAATTAATGATTTACTTTAGGCCAAGCTTGGCTGGACCTAAGGAGGGAGTGGGGAACGGTGCAGAAAAGAGGACAATAGGAGGGATTGTCCCATCAGCTTTTTCCCAAAGGGCCCTGCTAGTTTGAGAGGTAGGGCCAGGCTCTGGTAACGTCACCCCCGTGGTTAGCTGGATAAGCTAAACTCACTTAACCTCAAGGCAAACCACAGACTAGAGATGGGCCTCCCTGGCAACTCTCTCTACCTTAAGCCTCAAAGGCTGGCCTAGGATAAAGAGCGGTCTGGAAGTCATTGGGAAGAGGCATTAACTTTTCAGGGTGAAAGTGGGCTAGATTATGTGCACCAGGTTCCCAAGAGAACAGAGCTGGACTCTTCAGGTACCAAGTGAGGAAGGCCATGGTTCCTCCACCTAAGATGGAGCCTTTGGGAAAATTTCCAGACAAATTTAACCAAAACAGCAACAAGTCTGAGACACAAATGGGAAAGGGACAACACTACCTTTATGTCCCCATGTTTCCTCTACATAAATAAGACCCAGCTCCCACCCTCATGGACCTTACAATCAGCCTAGCAGGGGTGTTAAAGCATGTGAACATATGTAGAAGGAGCTGTTCCCTCTCTACAAACATGGGGAGTGGGGAGTGGAGACAGATATTAGGGGAATCACTTCTTTCAGAGCTCAGCTCAAATACTACCTCCTAAGTAAGAATCAAGCGGAAGAGGCTCAGAAACTTATAGAAAATCCATCTTTCTCCAATTACACATAAAAACAATTTTTAATTTACTTTTGATAAATTTTGAGTATTATTCTCCTGGAAGACTGTAATATAAGGAGAATTAAGTTAAATTACTGAATCCTGGTTTACGTTGTTCTGTCTTTTGTGTCTATCATTTCTTTTGTGTATTGGTATAAAATATCTGTCCCATACCTGATTTACATTGCACTTGGGATAAAATATCTGTCCCATGCTTGATTCATATCACACATGGACTTGTTTCATTTTGGGGGAAGTCATAGACATAAATCAAAACTTAAGCTTTATATGATTGGACCCTGCAATGCTGGGATGATCAAGAAAAAAAAGTAATCAGCCTCCCCTAGAATTGAACCCAGTTCAGCTGCTTGCCTGGGTCCAGAGTTCATGGGCCCCTGCAGGTGTTTAAGAGAATTTTACCTAGATTAAAATATATGGGGGGGGGGGGGCAGGAAGTAGGGAAAAAATGAGAGAGACACACAATCTGATTGGTTTCAAACTTGCACTAGGGACAGTCACTATCAATGAAACTATTAAAAGACTTGTCCAATGGCACGATAATAATAATATACACAATAATACTAACATTTATAGAGATGAAATAAAGACATTCTCTATCTTATCTAACTAACATTAAGGTTTGCATTATGCTCAATATATGACCCTTAGCACAAACATTATTTTACAAATGAGGAAACTGAGTCCAAGTGAGTCTAAGAGATTTTCCCTGGGTCATATGGCTAGTCAATGTCCAAAACAGGATTTGAACACCAGTTTCCATGACTCTCAAGTCCAATGCTCCATCTCTGTACCACCTAGCTGCTAATGAGGAGATTGGTCTGGAGATGGTGCCTGGAGTGAATTATGAGGTAGTAAAAATACCAAGCTAGAATGTCTTATTTGTTCTGTGTTTCTATATGGGAGGGAGATAAGGATCATCACTGCCTTTGAAGGACTTGAGGAGATTATGGCCCAGAGGACAATAGGAGGGCTCATGGTAGCTGTCAGCAGGGTATAACATGTAATCAATGGGGGGGCCCAAAGAAGAAAAGGAGCCAAGGATGTTATTAAGGAATTATATGATGGGAAGAGATGGGCTGGTCATGTGGCAAGATTGAAGAGGAAGTGTAGACAGACAGTGTTCCACTGGTACCCACAAGATACTGGAACAAAGCAAGGAAGGTCTCTAGCAGGATGGATGAACTCTATGTAATGACCTTATAACAGTAAAAGTCATTGATTGCCATTGGCATTGGCATCATTGTCATGGGACTAATAATATGGGAGTAATAATAATTATTGAAGGACGTGGACAAGATGGGTAAGCTTTGGGTTGCAACCTGCATCATTAGAGGAAATGCTTAAATTTACAAAAGAGGGTATTTGAGTACAGGCATACCTTAGAGATATGGTGGGTTTGGTTCCAGACCATCACAATAAGGAGAATATTCCAATAAAGTGTCACACAAATGTTGTTTCCCAGTGTATAGCAAATTTATATTTATTCTATACTACAGTCTATCAAGTATATAAAAGTATTATGTCTGGAAAAAAAAGTACATGCCTTAATTAAAAATACTATATTGCTAAGAAAAAAAAAACTAACCACCATCTGAGCCTTCAGCAAGTCGAAATCTTTTAGTTGGTGGAGAATCTTGCCTCCACGCTGATGGCTGCTAATCAGACAGGGTGCTGGTGGTTGCTGAAGGTTGGCGTAGTTGTGGTAATTTCTTGAAATAAGACAGCAATGAAATTTGCTGCATCAATTGACTCTTCCTTTCATGAAAGATTTCTTAGAGATATACAATGCTTTCTGATAGCATTTTACCTACAGTAAAACTTTCAGAATTGGAATCAATTGTCTTGAACTCTGTCACTGCTCTCTCAATTAAGTTTCTATGATATTCTTCTACATTTCTGTGTCTCAGGAAATAGGGAGGCTTAAGGAGAGGGAGAGAGGGGACAAAGTCAGTGACAACATTTACTGATTAAGTTCACCCTCTTATATGGGCCTGATTTGTGGTGCCCTAAAAAATAATTACGATAGTAACAACAAAGATCATCATAACAAATTATAATAGTGACGGAAGTTTAAAATATTGCAAGAATTACCAAAATGTGACCTAGAGACATCATGTGAGCACAAGCTGTTGGAAAATGGCACCAATAGACTTGGTTGGCCCAGGGTTGGCACAAACCTTCAATTTGTAAAAATAAATAAATAAAAAAGGTGACATATGCCTGTATGGAAGAGAAGGTTACTTAACAATGCAGTGAGATTACAGGGGGATTTGATTAACAAGAAGTTTGGGTTTCATCACAGAATCATACATTTAGAGCAGAAAGGGACCCTTAGAGACCATCTCGCCAGACTTCTCCATTTTAAAGATGAGGAAACTGAGACCAGAGGGGGAAGGAGAATCCCCTATGGCAGAGGTAGGGTTCAAATCTCACTCCTCCAATTGCAAATCTGGGGTTCTTTTCTATTATATCTTGGCATAAGCTCTGGAAATGGAGAATTGAGGCCATAGGAGAAAAAAAATGGGTAGGAGAGGGGGAAAGGAGAGCAGGAACATTAAAACCTGTCAGACCCAGGGAGTCTCCCTGGCTGTGATGTCCCCCCGCCACACTCGCATCTCCCTGGCTGTGATGTCCCCCGCCACACTCACAAATCTGCAGAGAATTTCCACTAAATATTTGAAAGTGACAGATGCCAGACCCCAAGTATTTGTGGACAGCATATTTCCTTTAAGAATCACAAAGAATCCTTTCTGTGAAAGCCACACATTCTTATTAGCTGTGGTCTCGAGGGAAACCACCCTGCTTCAGATGTGTTTCCACTGATGGATTCTGGCAGAGTAGGTCTTTCAGGGAAATTGACTCAGCCCTGTCTGGCTCTCTGGGGGACACACCTGTGTCCCAGAATGACGATTTAGGAAAATGCTGAGTTAAAAGGATCAGCAACGCTTTAGTGAGATGCATGGGACCCCCCAGGAACCACTGTTTGGGGACAGTTGCTGTTGATACCATGGGCCTGAGAACACCACTGACAGCAGTCCTCTCCCACCTCCAGCTGTTTGTTGGGTGCAGTGCTCACTTGGCAGAGCTACATCAGGAGACTCTGTTTCCCTTTTGTCTCATTCTAGAGGCCTCCACCACACAGGGTCTTTGGGTTCCAAAGGTGCTTGGGATGCTGGAGACCTTCTATACTGTGTCAATTCAATCCAGCTCAGCCACAGTGTCAGGAGTGTTGGCTGGCCCTGGTCCTGTGCGTGAAAGACTCTGGAGGAAACCATGTGGCAGAGAGCTTTGTGCTGTGGACAGAAGGCTGCATCTGGAGCCAGAAGCTCTTGGTTCAAATCCCGCTACTGCCATGGGTGTGAGCTTAGACAAACCATGTCAATGTATAGGTTTCAGTTTCTTCATCTGTGAGATGCATGGGTGGAGCTGGATGGCCCCAACATCCCACCAGGCTCCAAATATGCGTCCTGGGCTGTCTCATAATCTCTCTAAGTCTCTCTTTCCTCATATGTAAAAAGAGAGGATCAGACTCAATCAGAAATTCTTAATATTTGGGGGACCATGGACCCCTCTGGCAGTCTGGGAAAGCCTGCTAGACCCCCTTCTCAGAGTCATATTTTGTTTCCTGCATTTATAATTGAAGGAAATGCTAATTTTTTATTTAGAGGTTAGTGAAAATAAAAATGTAGTATTTTTTTCCATCTGCATTCCCATATCCCAAGAAATCTATCCACAGACCCCAGATAAAGAGCCCCTAGAGTAGATAAACTGAGGTCCTATCAGACTCTAACCCTCTGATTCTAATAGCACATTCAAGTTTTCAAAGCATATGGAGTCAGGTGGTACCAGCATTATTATTTCAGTTTTACAGATGAGGAAACTGATGCCTACTTTGCATAGCTAGGAAGTATCAGACCATCTGTCCAGTCTTTCTCACTCCCAGAGTTGTGCGTTTTCCTTTACTTCGCCTTGCCTTGGGGTTGCTCCGAGTGCACCCAACTCTGCTAAATGGGTCAGGTGAATTCCCAAGAGAGCAGGGTGTCTGGGAGCTAGCCCACTTAATTTTCAGGGAACTACAGAAACCACTGAGTCATTATGGATGGAGGCAGTGGGATTCTGAGAGTTGCCCCAAGCCCCCCGAAGCCTCTGTCCATGAGTTCAATATCCACTTTCTCCCAGCAATCAACCAACAGCTTTTTATTAAATGCCTACTAAGTGCCAGGCATTGTATTTGTTGGCGTGGGAGAGAAAAACAAAAATCGGTGTCTGCCCTCATGAGGCCCAGATTCTATCCAGGGAGATAACACACACTTATTTATCAGTAACAGAAAAAATATATACAAAACAGAAAGTGATTTGGGAGGTGGTGAGACACCAGCTTCTGGGGGGACTCAGAAAGCCGTCATGTAGAAGATGGCCCTTGAAAGAAAGAATTATTTGCCTGAATTCCCTTTGGTAGACTAGAAGCCCCGAAGGCAGAGGATGTTTTCATTTTTGCCTTTGCATTTGCTTTCCTGAGATATTTTCTAGGAACTCAATAGATGTTTTAGACTAAGTTGAGTTGAGCTTTGAAGGTAACTGAGTGGAGTCGAGTTGAACTGAACCGAATTGAATTGAATGGGACCAAAGTCCAAGGTATCTCCATGCCCCAAGCAGATAATAGAATGCTCCCTAAGTGGAGTGTAATGAGAAGAGTAACCTGACCTCTTGCCCTAACCAACAATTACTAGCCTTGTGAATTTTGGACAAGTTCCTTAAACTCATTGGGCCTCTCTTTTCCTCATCCATAAAATGGGGACAATACCCAGCTTGCCTCCCTCACAGAGTGGTTGTGATAAGATAGTAAAGAAAAATTCTGAGTCCATTTTTGTTGTTCAAGCGTTTAAATTGCATCCACCTCTTCCTAACCTTAATTGGGTTTTTCTTGGCAAATACACTGAACGGGTTTGCCATTTCCTTCTCCATCTCATTTTACAGATGAGGAAACTGAGGCAAACAGGGTTAAGTGACTTGCCCAGGGTCACACAGCTAGTATCTGAGTCTATATTTGAACTCGGGGCTCTCTATCCTCTGTACCATCTAGCCAAGCTCTATTCACTGTCTGGGTTTATTAGCAGCAGTGGGATCGAGAGTTGAAAGGAATGTGAAATCATCTTATCTAGAAGGAGAAAGAGATGCAGAAAGGAGAAGGGATTCTCTCCAGCTCCCACTGGTCGTGAGGAGCAGAGAAAAAGAAAACTATATGTAGAGCAGGAGGGTTCAGGGCTTAGCTCTGCCTTTTTCTGGTCCAGGATCCTTCATCTTCAATCTGTCCATGCCTCAGTTTCCTTATTTGTGAAATAAAAGGGTTGGGACTAAATGGCCTTGGAGAGCCATGATTTCCCAGCTATGGAGCCGTGAATTCGGGTCTCTGGCCCCAGAGTGTTCAGGAAGAAGGAAAGACTAAGGACTGCTGTCAGAATGGCAATGTCACCCCATGGGACCCTCTGTGGCTGCCCCATCCCCGCCTCCCTCCACCTAACGAACACACAGACAGAAAAGTCTTCCTCAGAGACCAAAGCTGGGCCCAAGGCAAGAGAGCTGTTTGGGTGACTCACTGTTTAGTCTCTGGTGTTTCATGTGACTCTGGTAATGGCCCAGGAGGGCCCGTCTGCTCTCACAACACCTCGTTAGAGTGTGAGAGAGACAGACTTGTGTAATGTGAAAAGTCAGGAGATGCTCGATTTCAGATCCTGACCCCAACACTTACCAGTCATTTGGCCTCTATGAGACTGAGTTTCTTCATCAATAAAATGGCTAATAGTAACTAGCATTTCTTCTTTTTTTAATTTTTAAAGTCAATTTAATTTTATTTTCTGCTCCAAACTCGCCCCCTCCTCCTACCCTCTCCACCAACCATTGAGAAGGCAAGAAATAAAATACTCATCATATATATGAAGTCACGCAAGACATACTTTCACATTAACCATGTTGTGGGGGCAGCTAGGTGGCGCAGTGAATAGAGCACAGCCCTGGAGTCAGGAGGACCGGAGTTCAAATCCAGCCTCAGACACTTAACACAAAACTAGCCATGTGACCTTGGGCAAGTCACTTAATCCCAATTGCCCTACCTTCCCCCTTCCAAAAACAAAACAAAACAAAAAAGCCATGTTGTGGGGAAAAAAATAAAAAGAGAAAACAAACATATAGCTAGCATTTCTATAAGGTGTTACTTTTTGCAAAGCAAAAATTTATATGTATTACTCCCTAGCAACAACCCTGTGATATAGATCCTGAGAGAGTTTGTGTCCTGTCCAGGATCACACATAACTAGTCGGTATGTCTGAGTCAGGATTTGAACTCAGGTCTTCCTGACTTCACGTATGAGACTCTCTCCATTATACACATAGCTGATAAGAATGTCTGAGTCAGGATATGAACTTGGGCCTTCCCTGACTCCAAATCTGAGATTCTCTCCATTATGTGGCCTAGCTGTCTCTAAATAATAATACTTGCAGAGTTGTAAGGACCCAGACTTTAATCCTGCCCCTGCTGTTTATTACATGGATGAATCTGGGTAAGTCACCTACAGATGAGGCAGTTGGACAAGATGACCTCCAAGGTTCCTTCCAGCTCTAAAACCATATTCCTATAATCCTATGAGGGAGGCAGCATTGAACCCTTTGAAAGGCGCTGTGCTACTAGGAATCTTGCAATCCTGGTTTGGATAAGGTCAACACAGAACTCTTGATGCTACCAAGAAAAGTTGTCCAAATTTGGACCACGCTGGAAGACAAGCGCACTGTCAGTGAACTGGGCCAACCATTCTGGAAAACAATTTGGAATGATGAGAGAAAAGACATTTAATTATTCAGTCCCTTCGACCTAGTTTTCCCACTACTGAGCATATATCTCCATGGAGATCAAGGACAGAAAGAAAAGTTCCATAGACACCCAAATATTCATAGCAGCACTTTTTGTAATAGCCAAGAATTGTAAGCAAATTGGATGATCATTGTTTGGGCCATAACTGAATAAATTGGTATACAAGTTTAATGGGATGTATTGACCTAGAGACATGAGAAGATTTATGTGAACTGATGTGAAAGGAAAATAAACATGACTACATTAACACAGTATCAATAAAATAGGCTATTAAAAGGGAGAGAAACTATGTAATAGTGATAGCCAATCTTGGTTCCAAGAAAGAGATAACGAAACCTACCTTTCTCCTTTGGGTGAAGAGACAAGCCGCCATGGGGGCTGAGAGTTGCTTGGTTTTGTATGGTTTTGTTTTTCACCTGTTTTGGGGATGGGAGACACTTATTGTTGTTTGTCCTTCATTCTCAAAGAGGACTTGGAGCCATGACTTACAAGTTACTTGGATTTGAGTGAGGGAGGCTATGCAAAGTCACCAGCCTCACTTTCTTCCCCAGAGCTGTCTTCTCAGCTGAAGGGTCTAGGACTGTTCCCTTCTCATTCACTCACTCTTTGGGCCCCAGAACGTGCCTTCCTCACTCACCCGGTGTGCCAAGCACACTGCTACCATTCAGCAAATCTCAAATAATGGTCAAATAAAGCCTAACTTCTGGATGGGAAGGCAGTTGCTAAATAGGGTGAGTCAGAATTACTCCTGCTCCATCTGCAGAAGGGATGGGGCAGGCACCGGGCAGCTGTTCCCCTGGGCTGGCAGGCAGTCAGGCAGGCTTCCTTCCACCCAGGTCACACTAAATGGACCATTCATCATGACACTTTCCCCCAGTGTGGCTGCGTGGGTTGGGCTTTCTTTCTATGGTCTTTCTTTTATCCCCCAGCTGCTGATTTCATAATCACTCCCAGACTGTAGAATTCACTATAGAAGTACGATACCAAGGAGAGCCCCACTTTGCAGGTCTCCCAGAAGTCGATTTTGTTGGCTGCAACTGGTTCTTAGAATCACCCTGTCGATGCAGAGACGGAAGTGAAAAGAACTTAGCCCTCATCCACAAAGAAGGAAGCTAGCAAGGCTACTTCTCCCCAGGAGGTGTGTGGGGTGCAGGGGTGTTCATTAGCATAGTATGGTCACCTGGGAGAAAGAGACTCTCTTGGCTGAAATTGTGTAGTGGAATGACAAATGGAATATCAACCATATAGACCCTCTCCCTCTCAGGCTTTTCCTGTTTCTCACCAGAGGCTCATGCCTTCTCTCTCTTGAAATTGCTTTGCCTAAGTTTACATTATTTTGTGATTGCTTTGTATTGGTCTTACTCAGAATTAAGTATTCAGTCTCCCCAAAAGAGTGAGTGGGGGAAGGGAAGAGAATGCATCAGTCTCTTACAGAAAATGGGACAAGGTCCCCTAGATAAAGTATAATTAAACATAGATAATGTTAATGGGTGGTTTTCTCAGTCAATATACTGAGATTGACTTATGTATGGTTTAGTGACCCCTGTTTCTTTTCTTTGAGGCAATGAGTTTAAGTGACCTACCCAGGGTCACACAGCTAAGCTGAGGCTGAATTTGAACTCAGATCCTTCTGACTCCACTATATCACCTAGCTGCCTTGATCTCCTTTTCTATTTGAATTCGACACCACTGCAGCCTTCCCCCTACCTTTGATTTATAATCACAAAGCTTGTTGGACTTGCATTCTGAACTCTGCCTTCCTTTGAAATGGCACTTTGTTCTCTCACAATTCTGGTCTTCCTGACAAGAGGGCATAGTTTGACAACCAGATTCCTAGGTCAAGAGATGGAAGGAACTTCAGGGGCCATTGAGTCCAACTCCCTCCCTTGGCAGAGGTGGAAACTGAGTGAGAAGCCCAAAGTCACAGAGCCAGTGAGTGTCAAAGGCAGGATCTGAATCTGGGTTCTCCAAATCCAGGATTTCTCTCCAATGTACACCAAGATGCTTGTGAGCCACATACAGAAAGGAATGGGAGGAAAATCCTCAAGTAACTAACTCAGAAGTGACAGGGAGCATGTTAGCACGGTTGTCCTTATCACATTTCAGTTGTCCACCCATGCACTGCATTAGGCACCCACTAAACACCTCCCTTGGGGAGCCTTTGAAAGGCTTTGCAGTGACGGAGGAAATAGTTCCTTCTCCCCAGGGCCTTCCCACCCCCACCCAGCACAAAGGCAGCTGGGTTCTGCTTGAGCACATGGGAGATCTAGTTATTTTTGGTTCACCAGAAGAAAAATGTTTATAATTCACAAAGTCAATTAATGGTTTCCTAGCTACTTTTTGGATGACTAGCAGTCAGTAAGGTCAGATTCTTTATTTCTCTTCCTTCCCCTCTGTCCTTCCACTCTCCGCTCTGTCTGCATTTTTCTTTTTTTCTGCCTCAGTCTCCCCCTGTTTCCCTCTTCTATTTTCTCCATTGGATACCCCTCCCCTTCTTTCTTCCTCTTCCCTCTTTGGTTTCCTTTTTCCCTCTCCTTCTCATCCTCATTCCACTGTCCTTCCTTCTGTCCTCTTTTCTTTCCCCTCCTCTTCCCTCTTTCTCTGTCTCCTCTCTCGCTTTCTTCCTTTCGCTTCATCTTTTTCTTCTTCTAATCCTCATTTCTCTTTTCCCTTCTCTCTCCTCCTTTTCCTTCTCTCATTTACATTTTATTCTCTGTGTGTGTGTCTGTCCATCTCTCTCTCTCTCTCTCTCTCTCTCTCTCTCTCTCTCTCTCTCTGTCTCTCTGTCTCTCTGTCTCTATCTCCCCTCCTTCCTTTGCTCTGTGTGTGTGTGTGTGCGTGCATGTTGCATGTATGTGTATATAAAATTCTGTTTTACATCAGACCCAGCCAGGTTGAGAACTGAGCCCCACTCTGACTACCCCAGGAGTAGATGGGTAAGCTTCTGGACTACCATATATAGTCACTCCCTTCCCCCCAGAAGCAATACACACAGCTTCCCCATGATCCAAAGCATCTTGGACTGACAAACCAGATTCCCCCCTCTTGCCCCTGCATGCTCTGGAACCAACTGACTCTTCCCCATCCCCCTTGACCAGCTCACCACTCTTCACTCCCACCGCTTCTTCTAGTCAGGGTGCAATTAGAAAACAAGAACAAACTTTACTAACAGCCCAAGCCAAGTGTAATTAAGCTTTGAGGGAGAAAACATCATCTACTGCATTCCAAGGGCCACTACAAATAACTTATGAATTATCTACTCCCAGACTGAGCTCTGTTAACATGGATCAGAGAGAACTGTCTATATTTAACAACGTGGGCTACATGCACTCTGAAAAGGAAGACAGAGCTGAAGTGTTCTGAGCACACTCTGACACGGCGAATGGCAATGCTGTGTGCTACAGGCTGCCCACCCCTCGAAATGGCAGGGAATTTGCCCCAAAAGGTTGGGAGCTAATCTGGGGTCCCAAAGGTCTGTAGATCTTTCATGTTCATCGTAGGGAAGTTTCTTGTTGGGCAAGTCATGCTGGGTTCTACTTCAAAGCTTTGAAAGACCCAGGATCTCATTGAAATAGACACTCCCTCTAATGGTACAGATTGCAACTCATCTGGATTTTCTGCTTCTTATCATGTTCTTGTCATGTTCTCCCCTAAGTCTTTCCTAGCAGATAAAATGAACATGTTTAGCGATTGCATTTAGGTCTTTTAACATACCATGGGGAGAAGGGAAGGGAAGAGGGGAGAAGAAAAGAGGGGGAAAGAGGGGAGACTAAATATTACCACAATGTTTTAATCAGTCTTCCAAAGCAAGTAAACGTGATCAAATATAGACAGAAGGATATTATAAGTGAATAGTTCTGGCTTAAAGAGAGGAAAGAAAGGAAGAAAGAAAGGAAGGAAAGGAGGGAGGGAAGAGAAGGAGGAAGGAAGAGGATGGAAAGGAAGAATGAAGAAAGGAAAGAGGGAAGAAAGAAGGGAAGGGGGGAAGTAAGGATGAAGGAGGGAGGGAGGGATGAAGGAGGGAAGGAAGGAAGGTAATGGAAGAAAGGGAGAGAGGGAAGGAGAAAGGAAAGGAAATGAATATACATCATAAATGTGGATGGTCCAACAAGACAAATTCTCACATTGTCCATTAGTGAAACTGTATGTTCCTCTCTGAATTTTAAGTCCAAAATTACTTCTCTGGCAGGAGGCCAGTAGTGTGCTGTGTTTCATCTTCAATCCTCTGGATTCACAGTTTATCATCACACTGATCAGAGGCTCCAAGTTAATCCCGCAGAGACTAGCCTAAAGTTCAAAGGCCCTGTGAGGTTCATTCAGGTGCTCCTTGCCCTTTGGGAAAGCATCTGTGATGCCTAATTGCTCCGAAAAGCGATGGGTTGGAGAAGGTAAGGGTAGTTCAGATCAAAGCTCCTCAATAAGCCAATATGGGCTGGCTGTACCAGCTGCCTCACCAGAGAAGGGCCCAACTCATTTTCACCATCCTCACTCAAGCCAGAGGACCAGCCCCAGCACAGCCTATGGGACAGTGACTATGAGCCTAGAAGGGGGCTGATTAGGAGCCAGACAAGTTAAAAAGAAATTCATAGCAAGAGACTTGTTTACTCACTTAGCTAAAAAGCTTCACTTTCTGTTGATGAAGTAGAAAAAAAAGAAAAAGAAAAATCCTTAGCTACTTTCAACTCCTAATTAGTTTATTTTTGTTTTTTAAAAACAAAACCAAACTCACTTTCAGGTGAGCGGTTTTGTCTGTACAAGCATCTTTGATACAAGCATCTAAACAAGGTGCTTCCTCTAAGTTTCTCGGCAGAGGTGTATGTGGGGGTGGGGTGGGAGGAGCCTGGTATAGATGTGGAACTGTGCATACAATTTAGGTTGTGGAATATGTGTATAGAACTCTGCATATAATTTAGTTTTGCTAAAGTGTTTTTCCTCTCTTCTTAAAATTTTTTCTTACAAGGAATGACTCTGGGAATGAAGGAAAGGACACATTGCAAAGTGTAGGTAATATAAAACCAAAATATATCAATTTTCATAAAGGTCCTTCAGGCTGCAACTCAAAGCCAGGAAGCTCCCTCTCTTAATGTAGAAGGAAAATTGCTGTTCAACTTAGAGTCAGAGTTGCCTAAAACATGGAGTGGGTAAGCCATTTGCTCAAGGTCACATAGTCAGTAAGCGTCAGACAAAGGACTTGAAATCAGTTTTCTATCTATTAAACCAGGATGCCTCACTACTCCAGAACTTCAATATCCTGGCCTAGCATTTACCAAACTTTTGTCAGTTCAGTGGCATAGTGGTGGACTCAGAGGCAGAAGAGACCTGAGTTCAGATCCTACCTCACATACTTATTGGTTATGAGACTTAACCTTTTTTCAAATTGTTTCCCCATCAGTAAAATGGGGATAATAGCACCCACCACACAGAGTTGTGAGGAGATATGTATGTGTAAAGGCATGTATGTGTATGTATATATGCACACATACATACATATACACACACAGACACAATGTACAAATATATTCCTTTACGAACTTTAAAGTTCTATAAAAATACTATTATTATTAGCTATTATACAAAAATAGATTGGCGACATAGAAGTGAAACAGACATACAATTTAAGTCTCCAACCACAACTGAGCTCTGAGGGCCCCTCTAGCTCTGTAATTATGAATGAAGCTCAGTTAATCTCATTACTCTAATCCTCCATGGGGACGGACCAGCCCAAACCAAGGCCTGGGGAGTGGAGAGCTTAAAGGACCAGCTCCTAAAAGGGACAGAAAAATTCTACACCCAATTAGCTTTGGATTCTCCTGCCTTCTAATGAGTTATGCAGCCTGGCTCCTTGTGGGACACACAGGGCAGAGCCTGGCAGAGCTCACTTCCGGAAGCCCAGGGAGGCCTTGGCCTCCCTCAAATGCTTATAATCAGTGGGACTCAGGGCAAGTGTCTTAACCTCTGTGGATATCAGTTTAATTATATGTAAAATGGGAAAATCAGAACCAATGGCCTCTAAGGTCCCTTATAACCATACAGATATCTACGGAGCACTGAATATCCATCTCTCTTTTCCCTGGAAGGTGGGCCAAAGATTCAGGGAAATCTCCCCATTTGTCTTTATTTCTTCATATTCTAGCACATTTCCTAGAATATAGTAGGCACTTAATAAATGCGTGTTGACTGAGGCTACAGAGAATTGCCTTTAATGAGCAGGAGTCATGGAATCCTAGGAACATCTCTCATTTTAGAGATAAGAAAACTGGGGTTATGGCCGTAGGGTCTTAGATTTCAAGCTGAAACAATCTTTAGAAGCCATATTGTCCAAGCCCTTCATTTTACAGATGAGGAAACTGAGGTTAAGTTTACTTTCCCCAAGTCACACTAACCAGAAATGGTAGAGTTGGGATTTGAACCCAGATTCCTTAACTCTAAATCCAACATTCTTTTACTGTACTGCTCTCAGGGAGTAGCCTTAACCCCAGGACTCCCAGCTGACCTAATGTTCCACTAATCCCTATGGGGGCCTAACATTCTCCAGGATTTGGGGCAAGTCTTGGAAGCAGCTGCCTGGCCTTCAACACAGAAACTACATACCTTATATAACCTCAGGGGAAAGGCCTCTGGGATGTGGCTCCCAGAGTCCCCCCTTCCCCTTTCCCAGCTTCCTTCTTTGACTGAGGAAGCTGAGAAACCAGTGCTGTATTTAGATATTAAGAGAAGAATGATGAACTTCTGTGCTCCTCATCCTGGGCCACCTGGGATACTTTGCAGGGATGGTTTTCTGGTGTATAACTCACTAATTCAGGGAATCCTAGAACACAGCACATATTCTGGGGTTCATCTCTCCAAGGATCGAGATCAGATTCACTGGGAATCTGCTAAAGGATGATGGAGGGTGGGAGGCTTCTGAATGCCTGAAAGATGCTTGCCTGGTGTCTCTTGTATGACGAATCTTCTCTACGAGAAGATCTAAAGCAACGGTTCTCAGCCTGTGGGTTACATTCAATTTAAATACATCCTGCATATCAGATATTTACATTACGATTCATAACAGTAGCAAAATTACAGTTATGAAGTAGCAACAAAAATAATTTTATGGTTGGGGGTCACCACGACATGAGGAACTGTATTAAAGGGTCGCAGCATCAGGAAGGTTGAGAACCACTCTGAAGGAAGAAAGTAGTGGAAAGATTGACTCTGACATCTGAGAGCTTAGAGCAGCTAGGTGGGGAAGTGGATAGAGCACTTGCCCTGGAGTCAGGAAGATCTGAGTTCAAATCCAGCCTCAGATCCTTATTAGCTGTGTGACCCTGGGCAAGTCACTTAATTCCAATTGCCTCCAAGAGTTGTTTTTTTTTTTAAATCTGAGGGTTTCTGTTCACATCTTATTTATGATGCTTCCTACTGGGCTGTCTTTGGGTAAGTCTCTTAATTTCCCTGGGCCTCAGTTTCCTCATCTATAAAATGAAGGCCTCTGAGGGCCCTTTGTGCTCTACATCTACAATCCTTTCAAAGTCTTCAGCTTCCACAGATTTTGTGTGAAAAACGGATCATCTTTGCAACTAGGTAAAGTTCCTTTTATTTGAAGAATTAAGCCTGGCTCCTTGTGGGACACACAGGGCAGAGCCTGGCAGAGCTCACTTCCGGAAGCCCAGGGAGGCCTTGGCCTCCCTCAAATGCTGGGAGTCCTGGGGTTAAGGCTACTCCCTGAGAACAGTACAGTTTCTAGAACTGTAACTAACAATTTTGACAATGAGGTCAAGCAGCGGGAACCGTATCTGGGGCAAAAACACACACCCAAAAAAGGGCTCTGTGTAAACAACCCAAATAGGGCCTTCAATTCAATTCAACTTTCGTAATTCAGGACAGAAAAATAATTCAAGAAGGAATTAATGATAAATTCAGACAAAGCAGCTGAACGGGAGTGGAAATTGCTTAATATAGTAGTGTCTGGCAGCCAAAGGAATACATCCGTTAAATTGTTTGCACCTTCTAGATTTTGGCACCCTGGGGAAAGCCCGATTCACGGCCGCTTCCCAAAGTAATCATGGTGCTGGTTCTTTCTTAAGACTGGACAGGATTAAATATTATGCTGTTATCCCAAAGTGTCACTGATCACCTGGCTACGGTTTATGTTCTGACAAACTCAGACAGAATTTGGAATGAAGGTTGACTTTATAGCCAGCAATGGAATGAAGGCTGATTTTATTGCTACCCAGCCAGGGTGATGGAGTCTTACTACAAAATCTTGTTGAGCAGGGAAAGAGTGAGAAGAACTAGAGGGATTATTGAAATCCCCCCCAAAAAAACCTGGTTTTTTAGACTTAGACTTACTAAGGCAGTCATCTCAGTAAATTAGGAGAAAGCTAGGTGGCATAACAGACAGAGGATTAGACCGTGGACTTGGGAAGACCTGAGTTCAAATCCTGCCTCAGACACTTAGTAGCTGTGTAAACCTGGCTAAATGACATAACCTCTCTGAGCTCCAGATTCTTCATATGTAAAATGGTGTTTTTGAACTCAATGGCCTTTTAAGGTCCCTTTCTGCTCTAAATCTATAATCCTATGATTGCTAAATTTAAAATCAGGAAGTTGTTATTTGATCATGTCTGATTCTTTGTGACCTCACTTGGAGTTTTCTTGACAAAGCTACTGGATTGATTTGCCATTTCCTTCTCTAGCTCATTTTATAGATGATGAAACTGAGGCAAACAGGGCTAAGTGACTTGCCCAGGATCACACAACTAGTAAGTGTCTGAGGCTGGAATTGAGCTCAAGAAGATGACACTTCCTGACTCCAGGCCCCACTGAGCCACCCAGCTGCCCCTAGAATCAGTAAGACTTGAGTTCAAATCCTACCTCAGAATTTACTAATTGTATAAATATGAACAAGGGCATAATCTCTTTCAGTCTCTTTCTTCATCCTCATCAATGGGGATGGTACCTCACAGATTCATTGGGAGGATCAAATTACAGATAGATATCTTATTTTATATATAATATATGTATACATTACATATACATGTACACACATATATGAAGTTATGTGTACACATATGTGAAGTACACACATATATTATATGTGTATACACACACACATGCATAAACAGTAGGATATGACTGAAAATGACTGAACAACGACATTATGCCAGGCATTGTGTGCTAAGTATTGTCATACAAATGCAAGCAAAGAAGACATTTCTTTCCCTCCAGGAGCTTATGTTTTAATTAGAGAAGACAACACATAAAGGATTAGGGGTAGGGGTAGAATTGGACATAGGATAGATGTACAAGAAGCTGAAGAAGTCTAGGGAGTGAGGAGTAGAGAGGAAGTAAACCAAGAACGGCCTGGATGCCACCTGAAGTGGTGGTCTGAGGAAGGGACTCTTCAATCAGAAAAGAGGGCCACAGAGTGGAGGCCTCTCCCGGGTGAGAAGGCAGTTAATGAGGAGATGGAGAAGACTAGAGAGTGTGTAATGGCGCTGTAGGTGATGGCAATAATGGTGTCTATTATCTTTCATTCTTATGAAATATTGCCCTCTATGAGATGCTTTAAACATTGATCCATAAGTGCCTTTAAAAATTATCATGGATTTAAAAGTTTATAAAGCACTTTGCCTCATCACACTAACCCTATAGCATTGCATTGTGGTGTTAAGTATAATTATCCCTACTTTGCAGATGAGGAAATAGAGAAGTGAAATGATTTTAAAAGCTAGTAAATGTTGAAGACAAGATTCAAATCCACATACCCTGATTTCAAAACTAGTACTCTTTCCCTTTTGCCATGCTGCCTTTAAAGTTATATTACTTTCGATTTATGTGAACTGATGCAGAATGAAGTAAGGAGAACCAGGAAAACAATATTCACATGACTACAACAATGGGAATGGAGAGAAAACAACAAAATGAAACTGAACACTGTGTAACTGATCAGGTTTCAGTCTCTAGTAAAGCTATGAGGATACATCTCACATCCTTCGTAGAAGAGGTGGGGCACTATGGGAATGCAATGCTCCATATAATATCAGACTTGGCTGATGTGTTAGTTAGTATTGCTAAATTTCTTTTTTTCCCCCTTTCGTTCTTTTTTATTCTTTTTTTTAAAAATGAGGGATTAAAGATGCCTCTTGGGGCAGGGAAAGAGGAAGGACACATTCAGGGGTGTTGTAAGGCTCAGTTGAGATAATTGATGTAAAGCACTTTACAAACCTTAAAGTGCCATATAATTGCAGTTATCATCCTCTTCAGCATCAGCATCATCACCACCATCACACAAAGGCCTTCAATCTATTGATAACTTTATTTCTTGAGCCTTCTACCTTGCTCTACCTAAATTCAAGCTATGTTTATAGTACAATACAAGGGTGTGCTGGTGAAACGTTTACCAACTAGATGGTTAGGGGAAAAATAGTGTGTATCCACAATTTGCAGTTTAATCTGCATTATTAATACTTTCTTAAAGCTAGACAATTAACAAAACAACAAATCCAGACCCAATTTATAGCAATTTTTGAAATAAAAATAATCATAATGAAAATGTAACAATGGACTTTCAGGAGTCGTTCTGAGCTGCTCCAGCTTACCCCTGGATAAATTGGGAAATTAACATGATGTAAAGACAAAAGATGTCAATAAAAATAGAAACAATTGTTATCACCTTCAGCAAAATGTTCTATTCACGTACATGATTAATTCCACCGCTCTTCTTTATTTCATGTTCTTAGGTGCTATTTCCATTTTTTTTTAAATAAAGCATATCAGGAACTGAAATGTCCCAGAAAAAACTTGGTGGCTCCACTGCCATCAATGACGAAAACAGACAGCTATAGAAATGCTGACAGGTTGGTTCCATTTTGCATCTACTTGTGGTCCTCTTTCCAACTTTATCTATAAATGCTCCATCCTGGGATGACCTGGTTTGGTTGGGTCCCATGACAGACATTGTACAAGGTGATGTCCCTGCTCCACTGTTTTCCTGTTGCTTTGAAATTTCGTGAAACAATGGTACTCTGAATATTTGATCATTCTCCTCCATGAAGTTTTGCAAATGAGCTTGCCTTCTTGACCCATCTGGCTCCCTCTCCTCAATTTTTTCCTCTCTTCTTTGTACAGAGATTGAGTGTTTACTGGGTGAAGTCTTTCTAGCTTCTTTTACCTTTATTTTTGGCAACTATTTTCTGTCCGTTAAACTAATCTACAAAATAGGAATCATCAGAGCTCAGGTCTTTACATTCATCCATTCCTTTTCAGAGTCAGCAGCTCCTTGAAGTTGTAGCTTTTCTTTTTTATCTGTTTTTCCTAACTTGATGCTCATTTTGGCCTTCACTCTAACAAGTTGATGATATGACAATTCACAGACAGTTGATTCTAAAGTATGTCAAGTTGTTTCCTGTCTGCTAAGACATCATCAACTTTACTTTTGTGATAGCTTGTGTTTCCTTCCTATGATTCCTTCATTTCCCTTCTGGAAGAAAGTGGTCATGATTTACAGGCATGAGTCTACACACAACAGCCTACATGCCTTCATAATCTCCATTATTACTCAATGCTATTCCACATTTTCCAATGTATTTTTCTCCATCCTTCTCTTGCCATATGATCAGCCCCCTCACAACACATGGAATCCCATAGGGATCTCTCTCTAATGCTAGAAAGGACCAAAGGAGATCAGCCAGTTCAACCCCCTCAACTTACCTGGGAGGAAACACGTGCAGAGTACTTCAGTGACTCACTAAAAGTCACACAAGTAGAAAGCCATAGGGAAAGAATTGGAGCCCAGGCCCTAGAATTCTAAATCAAACATTCTTTCCCCTGCAGCACACTTCCTCTCTTGCTTTAAAAATTTCTTTCAAGAATCCATTTCTCTCAGAGTAGATACTTCTCTATACAGAAAAATTCCTCTAAAATTTAGTAAATGATATTTAAGAGTTTCAGCAGCTGAAAAACTAATTACCCAATGGCTAACCTAGTCACAAGTCCTTCTGACACAGCTTGTCTGGCCAGTACTTTAGGGCTTTCCAGTTTGGTGGGACCTTCCAGGGATGGTGCTATAACCACATGCTGTAAAGCTGTATATGCAGCTGCTGTCATAGGAACAGCATTGTGTAGCACTATACAGTTTGCGAGGCATTTTGACATAAAATATTTCATTTGATCTCCACAACAGCCCTGTGGAATTGGTGCTATTAGTATCCCCATTTATTATGCACCTGTTGGGTACAAAGTTGAGTACGAAGACAAAATGAAGAATTCTATCTGCCCTCATGAAGCTTACATAGTATTGAGAAAAGTAAATACCACTTGTACACAGATAAGTTTTAAATAGATAAATGGATAGACAGAACAGTAGGTAGGTAGGTAGGTAGGTAGATAGATGGAGAGATAGAGAGAGAGATATGGATGGATGAATGGATGGAGGGATGGATGGATGGATATATAGCTAGATGGGTAAATATATAGGATGAATGGATCAAAGGATGGATAGATAGACAAAGACAGAGAGACAGAGAGACAGAGAGAGAGAGAGAGAGAGATCTATTAAACATTTACTATGTTCCAGGCACTGTTCTATGTACTGAAATACAAATACAAGAAAACCATACAACCACTACTCTCAAGAAACTTATAGTCTAATAGAAGACAAAACCCAAAATGAACAAGCCATTATAACTAGAGGGAGAGGAAGAAGGGACCACTACCAATTTAAGGGACCTGAAAAGGCTTCCTATAGGAGATGACACATGAGTCAAACTTTTAAAGACATGCTCAAAAGCAATAGTTAAACCACATGCTCTATTCACCTGGTATGGACCCAGTCTGAGTGTTCTAATGAGGCCTAATAATTCCAGCCTTGTTATTATAACACTGTGCACTAATACCAATGGGCCAGTAAATAGGGGTCCAAGGAAAATAAAGCCATTCTAATCTCAGGCTGGATTGTAAATCACTGACTGGTGTGTTCTCCTGTGGTTTGACCCAGAGCCAGGCAATAGTCAAATAACCAAAGTGCAGATGTTGGAATAGCAAATCTGCTTAAATTTAAACAGTGGCAAAAGTCCAAATCCAAGCAGAGGAGAGAGAGTCAGGGTGGAAGGAAAGAAGCATCCTTGCCCAATGCTGGAATTTCCCCTTCTTTGCATCCAGTGCTCACGACTAAACTGGCAGGTTCTCAGCTTCTTCTTCCAAGACTCCTCAATCTCCCAAGGTTCTCAGGTCCCACTTCTCATGGAATTACTGCTGGAAGATCTCAAAGGGATCCCAGGAGAAGAGTAGGCACAGCCTTTAGGCAGGGGGTGGAGCACTGGGGAAATAAAGCTTAATTTAGAGTCAGAAGCCCTGCCTTCAGATCCTGCCTACGCCACAGACTAACTACATATCCTCAGCCACTCTCTTCTTGTTTTGACCTCGATGTTGTAATCTTACTTGTTTTACTTTGAGCAAGTCACTTCACCCCCAGGCCTCAGTGTCATTATCTGTAAAATAAGGGAATTGTTCAAGATGGTCCATGTGGTCTCTTTGAGCTTTAAACCTATAATTCTCCACCTCCAGGGACCTCCACGAGGAGGATTCCCTCTGACGTCCCTTAGTCTCTAGATCATAGAGGTGCTGGGTATGTCACTTTGTCCACTTGGTCACTTGGTCAGTATGTGAGTGAAGTGGCCCTCCTTTATAGCCTTTCAGCCAGTGAGGGCTGAATTTCTAATCTGAGTAAGATTATTATGGCAATTTTCCAGATCAGACAACCAAGGTCCTAAGAGATCATGTGATCATAGAGACAGAGTTGGAAGGAATCATGACCCTCTCCTCATTTTAAACCTTGGGAAATTGAGGGTGGGAGACATTAAGCAATCTGCACAAGGTCACACAGGGAGAGAGGGAGGGAACAAGCCATTCATTAAGCATTCACTGTGCTAAGTGCTTTACAATTACTATCTTATTAATCCTTACAGCAGCCCTGGATGGCAGGTACTATTATTATTTCTATTTTACAGATGAGGAAACTGAGACAGACAGAGGTTAAGCAACTTGCCCCAAGTCACACAGTTAGGACTTGAACCCTTTTTGCCTGATTCCAGTGCCAGTATTTTTTTCAGTGACACCCCAATGTCCAACACCATTTGGTTATCATGTGGGTAACAAAACTTTTAGTGTCACAAAGGAAGCAGAGAGGTCACTGAGTTCAATCCCCTCATTCTACTGATAGCGATGATGAAAATGGTGATGGTGATGGTGATGGTGATGATGGTGATGGTGATGATGGTGGTGGTGATGGTGGTAGTGGTGATAGTGGTGGTGGTGACAACTGTGGTGGTGGTGACAACTGTGGTGGTGATGGTGGTGATGGTGGTGGTGATGGTGATGGTGATGATGGTGGTGGTGACAACTGTGGTGGTATTAATGATAATGACAGTGGTGTTGATGGTGATCATGATGATAGTGATGTAGATGATGATAATGATGTGGAGTTTATATAGGACTTCAACATGTGCAAAACATTTTACATTTCTTCTTTCATGTGAGTCTCACAGTACCCTGGTGAGGTGGGTACTACTGGTGTCATTATTTGCATTTTGATAATAATGAAACTGAGGTTCAGAGAATTTAAGGGACTTTTCCAAGTTCATTGATTCATTCAATGCCAAGATCCTCAGATCTTATATTTAGAATGGAAAGGTCATAGGTCATATAGTTCAACCAGTTTGTTTTACAGATGAGACAATGAAGGCCCTCAGGTAGGTTGAAGGATTTACCCAGGATTGCATAGGTAATAAGCAAGCCAGCCAGTCAGTCAGTGAATATTTATTAAGCCTTTCTATGGCTCCTTCCCTAAACTCTCTGACTGCAGAGCCAGGGCTCTTCTCCTTACATAGAGGAAGACTGAAGATTTACAAAACACTTAATCTGCCTGATCTTACTTGTTGGTAGAGGCAGAAACTCCAGCCATGTTGCTGGCATTGCCCCTGAAAGGCATGGCTTCCAGGACTGAAGAAGACAGTCTGCTTCACTTGAATCCAGTTGTATCAGAAGATAGTCTGACCCCCAGAGATTATAGCTTGTTCTCCCTACTCCTACCTCTACCCTCATGGCATGACTTTACCAGTCCCTAAAGGACTTAAGGAAAAGAGGCACTTGGATAGCAAATGGTGTCTCCCACATTAAAAGAGAGCTCCTCAAGAGCAGTGCCTTTTTTTTTTTTTACTTTTTTTTCTATCCCCATAATGCCTGATACATAATAGTTCCTAATTAATGCTTGTTGACTGACCAACACTGGGCAGGGGAAAATGGGACCCAGGAAAAGTGATTGGACACTGGAAGAGGCAATCCAGGGCTGAGCAAAGGACCAAGGGTCCATCCTATGGCCAGGGCTGGGATCAGTGGTCAGTCTCAAACACACCCTCCCATATGAGCACCCTGGGGCAAAGCTCCCATCACTCCACTCAGTTACAGCAACAATGTACAACCAAACTTCCCCAGTTAGGATGAACAGAGAAAAAGGCCAGCTGGGAATCCAAAGCAGCTGAAATATTGGCTCACTTCAGATTTGGTTTGGAGACTTCAGATATTTCAGTTTTGTTCCAGTTCAATAGTCACTGAAAACATAGATGATTCAGAATGGGTTTGTGGGTAGGCTGGGGAAAAACTTTGGCTCTTTGTAGTAAAGTAATAAGCTAATACTCGGGTTCAGTTTGGGATTCAGAAAATGAGTATGGCTCCTACAGGCTCTATGTTCACAATTCAGTTTGGTTCAAGTCTCCAGGCCACTCTGCATGAGTCTAGACCAACAAAAGGCTGGAGAAATGCTCTTGGAACACTTTCAATCACAGGCAGGAACTGAGATGAGGCAAATGCATTTGATTTATGGTGGAGGGATGGGTGGCTTTAATGAAAAGAGGAGAATGACTTTGTGGGTAACCAATCAATTTTCAGTCAGTCAATCAATCAGCGTTTAGCATTTATTAAGCGCATACTCTGTGTCAGGCACTTTCTCCTCCGGAGCAATCTGGCCAAGTGGCAAGATACAGATCAAGAAGACTAGAGACGGCCCTTAGTGGAAAGAGCAATAGATTCACAACTATATTCATGGTCTACCTCTGACATTTACGCCTGCATGAACTAGGGGAAGTCACTTAACCTCCAGGCCTTGGTTCCCTTATCTGTAAAATGAGGGAGTTACACAAGATAGTGAAAGTAGGAACATGGAGGGTGAGATGATCCAGAAGGGATGCTTGAAGTTGGCCATCACGTTGGCAGGTCACTTCAGAAAGTCACAACTTAGGAATGTTTCTTACTAACGAAGGTCAATAACTTCTCCTGGATTAGGGATATAGAAATAGCGAGGAGAACTGGAAAGCAACCAGCAGGACTGAACAAGGGAATAATGTTCATTGGGAGGATACTCAAGCCCCCATGTCCTCCCCTATGTACACACATTTTTGAAGGATACTTATAAGTTTCCCGTAAAATATATGCTCTTGAAAGCAAGGATGGTTCAGAGTATTCTTTTGATGAATTGAATTCAATTCCTTTTTCAATACTTCCAAAGATTCGTGGTTTCCCCTTTGGGAGCAGTACCCCCACAGCAAAGATTGCAGCCTCTTCACACATTAGTAAGCAGTTGGTGAGTAGTTATGCCTAAGAAATGTCACCAACCAATGGGCAATCTGTTGGTGTTTATCCAACTCAAATCTCTCTACTTACTGACAATCACTTAGTCCAGCAGATAGAATGCCAGGTCTGGAGTCAGGAAGACCCTGCCTCTCATAAGAACTTTGTAATTCTAGGCAAATCACCTAACCTCTATGAATTTCAATTTCCTTATAGCAACATGAGCATAATGATACCTCTAATGCACCAAATACTACTATGAGAAGTGCTGTGATATAGTGGATGGAACTAACCAGCAAGTCAAGAAGTACTGCCTGTGACAGAACTGATTGAGTGACCCTGGGCAAGTCACTTAACTTTGGGGGAGCCAACTCTTAGAGAGAATAGAAAATGCAGAGCAGGTGTCTATCTGCATTGGTAGAAGATTCCTCACTGGGAGTTACCTACACAGAAGAATTCACAGGTCCGATAAAAACAAAAAAAAACCTAGCACACGGGCTATTGTGTGAGTCAAATGAGAAAATATATGTAAAGGGTTCTGTAAACGTTAAAAGAGCTTTGTCCATCCATCCCTGGACCCCAGGATGTAAAAAGGAAATGGACCATGCCCTTCAGAAACTTATATTCTAAAGGGGGAGATAACTTTGTTAAGTAAATAGGCATGTGCAGGAAACATTGAGAACAGGCGCAAAGTACCCTGTAGTCTCAGGGAAGACACATAGGTATACAATGAGTAGATTCAAGGTAACCCGCTATTTGGGCAGCCCTGGAGTCAGAAAGACCTAAATCCAAATCCAGCCTCAGATACTTAATAACTGTGTGATCCTGGGCAAGTCACTTCACCCTGTTTGCCTCAGTTTCCTCATCTGTCAAATGACCTGGAGAAGGAAACGGCAAATCCCTCCAGTATCCTCGCCAAGAAAACTCCAAATGGGGTCATGAAGAGTCAGACACAACTGACAACAACAATAACAACGACTTGTAGCTGGAGAGTAAGACAGAGATACACACAAAATAGACATGAAGTAACCTGTGGTCAAAGGGAAAGGCACTAAAGCTGATCTGACGGAAAGATGCCTTGATGGAGAGGTTTTTCTGCCTCCTCTGTAAGTATGAAATGAATGTACATTTCAGCCCTGAGATCTCCCCCTCAATGGCAGACAGTGTTGAAGACCAAGCTTTATGCCAGCTTCCTTTCCCTGTAGACATTTCCCAGAATCACCCCACCAATGGAGTGGATAATTCCACTGGTCTCTGGGAATCCACCCTGACAGCTGCTCCTCAAGTTTCTACTTTCTTTCTCCACCTCCTGAGGTCATGCCATTATCTCATTTGGCCTGATGGGTCTTGCTCCTTGCTTAGGACTGGCCCCTGGAGAAATGGGTCCAAAGTTAATATGAAGCCTTCCCCGCCCTTTGCAGAGTAAGTCCCTGCTCTAGCCCACAGGCTAACATCCAGGCTTCATTGCTTAGCACATTTCCACCTCCTGATCTTTTACTCATATCTTTCTTTCTGACTGAAATGCCATCCTTCTAAATCCTGTATGCCTTAAAAACCCAGAAAAGGGCACTAGCTCTGGATTTGGAGGACCTGGACTCCTCTCTGTGTGGACTTGAGCACATTACTCACCTCCAATAGGGCTCAGTTTACTGAATGGTAAAAAGAGGAAGTTGGGTTGGACCAGATGATCTCTGAGGGCTGCTCCAGCTCTAAATCTTTTATCCTAATTCCCACCTCTTCCAGGAAACTGTCCAGAGAGCCAGCTGCAGCTTTAAGCTCAGAGGTTAACACCCAACCTCCCACTGCTATTCAGAATCAGCCTCCAATCTAGGTCCAGGGGTCAACAGCTATTCTCAGGAATTGAAAGCAAGCCTTGCCCACCCAGCCCAGAAAATGAGTTGCAGTTTCAGACCTGGGGGTCAACACCCAGTCTCATCCACCCTACCCAGAGAGTCAGCCCACACTCTAGGCTCAGGGCAATCTTAGAATCTGACCCCACTGTCTCCAAACCAGATGGATGGCCCACCCACCACAGAATCTCGCAGGACCTCCCACTCCTCTCGATCTTCTCCTTGGAAGCAGATAAAGACTTGTCACATCCTGAAATGCCACTGAAATCAGCAATCTTGGTAATAAATCCAGGGGGAGAAAAATTTTAGAAATAAGTAGCAGGGACCTTTGCTGACAAAGGGCCTCTCCCAGCCACTTTGGAGCTTCCCAGACTCAGCATCTTGCCCACTCCATCCCTACCCCTGGCTTTTTTCTCTATCACCTTTTAGAAATGAATGTCAGCAGGAGACTGGCACAAAACATTGGTGTTTCCTTTCACCCCAACGCCAGCTCTTTCCTCAGCAGGATTGTGCTGTGAGTGACTCATGTCGACTTCCCTTCCAATTCAAAACTCTTACAGCCTCCAGAACACTTGAAGGAAAAAGTTAAAAATAGCCTCTCCTTGCTGGGCCACATGGCTTTCCTGGGGTGATGCAACACACCTATTCAGTGAGACCAGCAAGCAGGCTCTCCTACGGGGCCTGTCTCTAATTCAATGAGGAGCTTTCCATGAACCAGACAAGTAGAAGAGTCATCCCTCCAGCCCCTACAAAGGCAAGTCCTTGGAAGGTTGAGTCAGGAAGATAGAAAGAAGTGGTGAGTTTTCTGAGGCTTTAAAACAGGTGAAAGATTGGCCAACACACAGAAGTGTTGTGTGATCTCCTGGGAAGTCAGGTTTCCTATGAGGAATATTCTGGGTAACTCAGCCAGTCTCTCTCCAGCTTCACAAAAAAGTGAATGTCTATATGAATGGAGTCTTCCAGGGCAGGGAAAACCTAGGCCAGATTCCACAGTTCTACAAGGAAAACCTTCTGGCAAGGACCTCAGAGGCCAGCTAGTCCAAACTCTCATTTTTAGATGAGGAAATAGAGATCCAAGGTGGTTAAATTACTTGACCAAGGTCACCAGGTAGTGTGTGAGGTGGATTTGAATTCACATCCTCTGACTTCAGAACTAATGTACTTCCCACCATACCATGTTGATTCCCCTTAGCCTATGTGCAGCCATTATTATAGTCTGGCCAGGGAATCTTTTAATACTTCAATCAATTAGGATTTCACTGCGTTTGGCATACTTTCTACTCACTCAGATCTCAAGGCCCCCAAAATATGGTTGATGTGACTGAAAGAATTCATCACCTTACAACCAACTGGGTGATGAGGCTCTCCAGGCCTAAGTGGGTGGGTCCTCTGACTATGTACAGTCCATTTCTGGGCCTTCATCCAAAGCCCAATGTTGTAACTAGGGGGAAATAGTGAGAGCTTTGCCCCAGGGTGGGAAACTTAGACAGTACCAAAGGTTCTTTGATATCTACCTGTTCAACACTTAGTAACAACAGTGGCAATGATTACCAGCTTCAACCATCCTTCCAGAGCCCTTCTACTCTTGCCTATCTCTGCCCCAAGATCCAACAGCACACTTTATACCCCGTTTCATCCAAGCTCTAAATCTGTGATGCCATCATTCCTAATCTAAGGCTTTTTCTATTATCTGTGTTCAGTGCCCCAAACCTGGGCTTGATGGAGGGTAAAGAAAAGAAAGATATCTTACTTAGACCAAGATGGTTTGGCACAATGAAAAAAAGAAATTAAATTGGAGCCAGGCAGAACCCCAATCAATTCCCACTCAAACACTTAATAGCCATGGGATCCTGGGTAAATCACTGAACTTCTCCATGCCTGTTTCCTCAACTCTAAATTGAGGGTGTTAGCTTCAACAGTTTTGAAGGTCTCCTCTAACTCCAAATATCTAAATAGGAAGAAGCCCCGTTGTCCCAATGAATGTAGACAAAGCATAGCAACCCCTTTTTTTACATGTCAAAGGAACTTTCTCCTATCACTAATGAGACCCAGAAAAATGAACATTGGGAGGATGAAGTTTAACTTTTGTGACTTCTCTCATTTATTTGATTTATTAGCAACTCCATTTTCACTTTCGCCTTGGCAAGCACACATATTCATGGCTATGTGCAATAGCAAAAAAAAAAAGAGAGGCATGATGATGTACCCCAGAGAGAGGCATGCTATACCTCAGAGAGGGGCATGATATGTCCCAGAGAGGGGCAAGATATGCCCTAGAGAGGGGCATGATGATGTACCCCAGAGGGAGGCATGATATACCCCAGAGAGGGGCATGCTATGCCCCAGAGAGGGGCATGATATATCCCAGAGAGAGGCATGATATGCCCCAGAGAGAGGCATGCTATACCCCAGAGAGAGGCATGATATATCCCAGAGAGGGGCATGATGATGTACCCCAGAGAGAGGCATGATATGCCCCAGAGAGGGGCATGATATGCTCCAGAGAGGGGCATGATGATGTACCCCAGAGAGAGGCATGATATGCCCCAGAGAGGGGCATGCTATACCCCAGAGAGAGGCATGATGATGTAC
>CM053585.1:393614696-393654164 GCA_028646515.1 Pseudochirops corinnae
CACCTCTTAATTTTATTTTTTTAGATATCATCCCTTCCTATTCAACTCATCCTGTGCCCTCTATGTAGACATGTACATACATATGCATTCACATATATATTTATACACACATACACCCTCCTATACATACATATGTATGTATACATATATAGGCGTATATATTGCCTTCAGCTATCCTCATACTGAGAAGTCTCATAAGTTACAATTATCATTTTTCCATGTAAGAAATACAAATAGTTCAACTTTAATAAGTTCCTTATGATTTCTTTTCCCTGTTTACCTTCTCATGCTTCTCTTGCTTCTTGTATTTGAATGTCAAATTTTCTATTCAGCTCTGGTTTTTTCATCAAGAATGCTTGAAAGTCCTCTATTTCATTGAATGACCATATTTTCCCCTGAAACATCATACTCAGTTTTGCTGGGTAGGTGATTCTTGGTTTTAATCCTAGCTCCTTTGACCTCTGGAATATCATATTTCAAGCCCTTTTATCCCTTAATCCCTGCTAGATCCTGTGTTCTCCTGATTGTGTTTCCACAACACTCAAATTGTTTCTTCCTGACTGCTTGCAGTATTTTCTCCTTGACCTGGGAACTCTGAAAATTGGCTACAATATTCCTAGGAATTTTCTTTTTGCTATCTTTGTCCAGAGGCAATTGGTGAATTCTTTCAATTTTTATTTTGCCCTCTGATTCTAGAATATTAGGGAAATTTTGTTTGATAATTTCTTGAAAGATGTTGTCAAGGCAATGTGAAATATCTCATTGGAAAAACCACTGACCTACAAAATACATCCAGGAGAGATAATTTAAAAATTATTGGACTACCTGAAAGCCGTGATTTAAAAAAGAGCCTAGACAACATCTTTCAAGAAATTATAGTTTTATAGTATCTTGATTTCTCATAAAGTCATTAGCTTCCATTTGCTCCAGTCTAATTTTGAAGGAATTATTCTCTTCAGTGATTTTTTGGAAATTTCTTTTCCACCTGGCAAATTCGTCTTTTTGAGGCATTCTTCTCCTCATTGGCTTTTTGGGCCTCTTTTGCCATTTGAGTTAATCTATTTTTTAAGGTGTTATTTTCTTCAGTATTATTTTGGGTCTCCTTTAGCAGGCTGTTAACTTGCTTTTCATGATTTTCTTGCATCATTCTCATTTCTCTTCCCAATTTTTCTTCTACTTCTCTTACTTGATTTTCAAAATCCTTTTTGAGCTTCTCCATGCCTGTAACCAATTCATATTTTTCTTGGAAGCTTTTGATGCAGGAATTCAGACTTCACTGTCTTCCTCTGATCCCATGCTTTGATCCTTTTTGTCCCCCAAAAAAGGATTCTATGGTCTGTTTTTGCCTCCTCTGCTTGCTCATATTGCCATCCAATTACTTGACTTTTGAGCTCTTTGCAATGGTAGAACTCTGCTTCCAGATTGCAGAGAGCTATGTCCCAAATCACTTGGGTTTTTGCAGTTCCTGGATCTATTAGAAGGGCACCCTCTCTGCAGCCCCTACAAGTTCTGGCACACTGGCCACACACCCCAGGACCACCATCCAAGACCGCAATCCAGATCTAAGCAGGTTAAAGCAAGAGCAATTACCCTCTGAATGGTTGTTTGGTCCCCCCATGATCTGCAGGCCAGGAGCTCTGGAGGCAGCTGCAGCTGCCACACCTCCACCACTTCTCACCCCAGAGGCAGGGGCTGGACCACGCTTTTTTCCACCTAGTTCCAACAGAGTTCCCGACTGACCTTTTATTTTCTTTTTGGCATTTATGGGTTGAGAAGTCTGGAAATTGCCACAGCTACTGGTGATTCACTCTCCTGAAGTCTGCTTCTGCCGCCACTGGTTGGGGCCACCCTGGGGCCAGAACCCTGTGGCTCACGTGAGACTGCTCTTGGCTCCCAGCCTGGTGCAATAGACCCTCCCTGTCAGCTTGCCAGGCTGCCTTCGGCAGGAGGTTTGTTTCTCTCTGTCACTTTGTGAGTTCTGTAGCTCCAAAATTTGTTTAGAATCATTTTTTTACGTGTATTGGAGATGGTGGGAGCCAGAACCAAGTGGAGGTCCTGTTTTCACTCCGTCATCTTGGCTCCACACCCCAATAAAATATTTTTTAAAACAAACACAGATTCTAAGTTGACTCCCTTTTGTTACACCATGTTGCTTCTATTATTACCATTACTACATTACCACCACCTTAATTTCCCCATTACCCATCCCCTTGTCACTCTCCTCCTCCTCCTCCTCCTCCTCCTCCTCCTTCTCTTCCTTGTCTTCCCCCTTTGCCTTCTCCAGCTTAGGAGTGCCATCATACTTCATGTAAAATTAAGTAATTCAGTCAAATACAGTCTCTCTATGCTTAATATTAAAAGTTTAAAGCAGATAAGTCAATATCTTTTCCATAGCCCTGGATAATATGCATATTATTTTTGTTATTATTATACCCATTTTACAGATGTGAAAACCAAAGTAGTGTGTGATAGCAAGCAATGGATGTAGGGTCTGAGAATCAGGCCTCAAGTCTACCTGCTATTTGGGACCTCAGCATTCTCATCTGTCCAAAGATGGTTGCTCAAAATTATTTCTAAGGTCCTTTCCAGCTAAGTCTATGATCTTTTGAGGTGCTGACTGCTCAAAGTCACACAAGTAATAGGTGACAGTCAATGAGTATTTATCAAGTTACTATATGCCGGGCACTGTGCTAAGTATCAAGATACAAGGCAAAAAACAGTCCCTTGCTCCAAGGTGCTTAGAGTCTAATGGGGAAGACAACATGCAAATGACTGTGTACAAATGAGATGTGCACAGGATAAATGGAAGATGATCAACAGAGGGAAGGTGTTAGGATGAAGGGGAATTGGGAAAGGCTTCAGTAGAATGTAGGATTCTAGCTGGGATCTGAAAAAAGGCCAGGAAGCTAGGAAGCAGAGTCAAAGAGAGAGAGAATTCTAGGCAAGAGGGACTGCCTGGAAAAATGCATGGGGCAAGGAGACCAGTGTCATTGGATCACAGAGTACATGCCAATAAGTATGAGAAGTCTGAAAGGAAGAAAAGGATCAAGTTATGGAAGGCTTCAAATGCCAAACAAAGAATTTTATTTTTTATCCTGGAAGTGATAGGGAGCCAATGAATGTAGGGAGACTGGGAAAGAAGACACAACACGGTCAGACTTGCCCTTTAGGAAGATCAATTTGGCAGCTTAGTGGAGTAGAAACTGGAGTGGGGAGACATTTGAAGGGAAATAAGCCAAAAGACTATTGCAATAATCTAGGCATGAGTTGATGTGGGCCTACACCAAGATGGCAGCAATGTCAAAGGAGAGAAGAGGGCTCATACAAGAGATGTTAGGACAGGACTTGGCAATTGATTGGATATGGGGCATGAGAGCTAATGAATAGTCAGGAGTGACACCTAAGTGTTGAGTCAGGGTGATAGAGAGTCAGTGCCCTTGGACAATAATCAGGAAGTTGGGATGAGGCACTGTTTGGAGGGAAAGACAATGAGCTCAGTTTTGGACATGCTGGGTTTAACGTGTCTGTGGGATATCCAGTTTGAGATATCCAATAGGCAGATGGAGATGAGAGTCTGGAGATTAGGTAAAAGGTTAGGGCTGGGTAAATAGATTGGAATATCCTCAGTATAGAGATGGTAATTTAATCCACGAGAGTTGATGAGATCACCAAGCAAAATGGTTGAGAGGGAAAGTGGGAGAGGCTCAAGATGGAGCCCTGGGGGACCCCCACTATTATCAGGTATGATCTTCAGTGGTTCTCAACCTTCCTAAAGCCCGCAACCCTTTAATACTTGTATGTGGGCATACCTGCATGTGGGCGGACCCGCCTGGAGATGGATAGAGGAGCGGCGTCTGGGTTCCTAAAACCATCGGAAATAAGTGTTTTCCCATGGTCTTAGGCGACCCAGTTCGACCCCCAAAGGGGTCACGACCCACAGGTTGAGAACCACTGATCTATATGAACATATGGCAGAAGAGGCTGAGGTCAAGCAAGCACAAAGATTAGTGTCCAAAAAACCTAGAGAGAAAAGAGTATTCAGGAGAAAAGAGGGGTCAACAATGTCAAGGGCAGAGAGGTCTGGAAGGGTTAAGGATGGAGTAAAGCTGTTAGATTTGGCTATGAAGAGAGCTCTTTGATAGGAGGGAGTGGTTTAATTTGAATGATGAGATCAGAAGCCAGGCTGTAGAGAATTAAAAAGAAAGGGAGAGGAGAATTATAGATGGCTCATTTAAAGACTGTAGCCACAAAAGAAAACTTTGGGAAGACAAGCTAGGGAGGATAGTCAGATCCCTTGAGGCTTTTTTTTAAGAATGAGGAAGATACACAAGTATCTTTGTAGGCCGTGGGGAAGCAGTCTGCAGACAAGATAAGACTGAGGATAAGTGAGAGTGGAGGAGACTGGAATGGGATCAGTTGTGGGGCTTTGCTTTGGCTAGAAGAAGGCCCGCAGAACCAGAACCAAACCCAGATTTTCAGCCTCTAAGTCCAAAGCTTTATCTACTTTACTGAGATGACTGGATAGGAGTAAAGATACAGCCAAAGAAGGACATTGCCTACATTAGTGGGAATGATTAGTAGACCACAGCCCAAGGGTCACCAAGTCCTTCACTGTATCAGTGTCTAGTCACTGCCTCTTTGGGCAAGTATAAAGAAACTATTTTCTATTCCAAATTGTATTCCTGTGCTAATGGAGATTCATATTGTATCTTTTGAAAGACACTAACAGTCATTCAACTATAGAAATCTATGAGGGAGTGAAAGTAATCAAAAAAATCAAGAAAAAACACATCCATTGCAAAGCATGGTGTAACAGAAAAAGTACTGTATTTGGATTCTGAGAACTTGCATCTAAGGCCAAGTTCTGTTATTTACTGCCTATGATCTTGAACAAATTATTTCCCCCACCCCACCCCACCCCCAGGCTTCAGTATCCTCATCTCTAAAAAGAGAAACACCAGATTATACGATCTACGGGCAGCTAGGTGGAACAGTGGCCAGAGTCTCTGTGCCTGGGGTCAGGAAGACCAGAGTTCAAATCCAGCCTCAGACACTCACTAGCTGTGTGACTCTGGGCAAGTCACTTAACCTCTGTTTGCTTCAGTTTCAACTATAACATGGGAATAATAACCATGAGGAAACATTTGTGCCCTCGATGAGTTTATATTCTCTGGCTTTATAAACTGTGAAGGAGGATCCACAGATGGAGTCCTAAAAATGGCCAATGCACACTTTGTGAGGGCAGGTTATTCCTTCTGGTCCTCCCTCCCAGAGCTGTTTATGGATTAAATGAGATAATATATGGAAAGTGCTTTGCAATTCTTATAGCCACTAAAGAAAGGTCAATAGTGCTTAGGGTGCCCACCAACTGATGAGCACTTAATAAAGCCTTGTTGAATTAAATTGAATTGTTCATTTTGTCTCCCTCCCAACCCCTGATATCACCCATAATGAATCAGAGACTGCATTCGAGGCTAGACTCCAACTTCAGGTTTCCAGACTCCAAGGCAACCATTCCATCTGCTACATCACTTCTCAATTTTGTTTTGTGGAGTTGGATTCAAACTATACAGACTTTAGAACTGCAGGTGTAGCAATGGTCTACTAATACACATTTCTTCACTTTCTAGATGTGGAAATGGAAGCTGAGAAAAGGCAGTCACTAGACTGAGGCCACTCACGCAGTGGCTGACCAGGGATCTGAAGTTGGGGGCTTTGGGCTCCAGACCCAGCATTCTTTGCTTTATGCTGATGTTTTGATTTCTCCCCACCACACTCCTTAGGTGGGTACAAAGTCCTCAGGATTTTTTTTTCCTGGACTATTTAAAGGGCCAACAGAGCAATCAGCTTTCCCACCCAGATGCACTCAGACCAGGTCCGTAACAAGGACAGCTTACTTTTGAAAATGACTGTAAAGCTCTTTGTAAATTTGATAAAAAGGAATCGTAAAGGGCCTGGCCACCAGAAAGCACCATAAACATACTCAATAATAAGCGATAACCAGAGAGCACGCCATAAATGCAGGAGAAAGTCACAGGCCCAAGGCCAAGAAACCTTTGTGGCTCCATGTCATTATTTTCCATATTTCCCTTGTTCCAAAAGGGTCTTTCTGAGCAGTGCAGCCCTGATTCCGAGGCAGCCAGGCCTCTCTGATTGCTGATCTCCCGGTGGACTGCTGTGATTTGCAGCTGGCAATAACTTGAAAAAAAATCCCCACTCCCAAAGCAAAAGACTTCTACCCAAAGGCTGGAGTGGGGTGGGGTGGCCCAGGGGGTGGGGATGGGAAAGCTTTCCGACCCAGCTCAGGCAGGAGGGCCAGCGGCCAGCGCCTAGAGAAGCCAGATTCTAGGCTTGTTTATTAGCAACTGCAGGGTCAGATGTTGCTAAGCTTCTAATGACAATTTGGCCCCTGAATAGAAAGGGAGATGGCCTTAGTTCTTGGAATATCTGTTTGGATCTTGTCCTTCCTCCATTGCTCCTCCTTATTTTAACTGTCATTCTCCCTTCCTAACCATGCTGGAACAATGTGAACTCCATAAGGGCAGGAAAGGCCTGTTGGGTATTAGTGAAATTAATGGACCCAGAATCAAAGAACCAGGGTTCAAGAGATGCCCCAGCCACTTGCTGTCTGTGTGGCCTTCGTTTCCTCTCGCTAGGCCTCAGTTTCCTCATCTGTAAAGTGGAAAGGGTTGGAGTAGATGGCTTCTGCAGTCCTTTTCAGCTTTAGAGCAATGACTTTTCTGTGTCTCAGTTTCCCCATTTGTCAAATGAGGGGGTGGGTCTCTCTGGCCTCTCGGGTCTTGTCCAGTCCTAGATCTAGAATCCTATGTTTTACACAGGCATCGAAGAAGGCATGGCAGCAGGAGTAGATGAGAATATTAAGAGAAGAAAGCTTTGGGCCATTCAGGAGAACCATAAAGGACAGCACCATGACTGTGAATGGAGGCCTGGCAGAATGGGTATGAGCAAGTGTCCAGGATCTGGATCCTAGTGCCATAGAGAGTCTTTGTATGCAAGGGACAGATTATAGTCTCCAAAGGGGTAAAGGAAGTTCCCTATAGTGCATCCCTAGCATAACGTGAGCCTGAAATCCACAGCAATGGTGCTATTGGCATAGAACAAGCACAAGGGGGTCTGTGGCACCATCCCTGAGGCTTGGAAGTCTGAACTGAGGCACCATGCCTTTGGAGCAAGCATCGCTCTTTGAAGAACAAGGCTCTTTCCCAGTTTGAGTGTCCCTGAGAGGGACACTAACTTCTAGAGTGAGTTAGTTTATCAGATTGCTTTAGACTAGGAAAGAAACCCCACTTCCGCAGGGAGCAGTATAAGGCACTGAATGGGCCAAAACTCATTGACTCACTCTTTCTCCTCTTCATATTCTCCTCTCTTTTCATTATTTTGCCTTCCTTAATGCCTGTGTCTAGCATATATTTTCATAGGATCCTAGACCTAAAACTGGACAGTACCCCAGAGGCCATAGAGTCCCACCAGCTCATTTTACAAACGAGGAAACTGAGGTGCAGAGAAATTATAACTCTAAAACTGGAAGAGACCTCAGAGGCCACAGAGTGCCCCCTCCCTCACTTTACAAATAAGGAAACTGAGGCACAGAGAAGTCATAATCCAACCCTCTCACTTTACAAATGAAGAAACTGAGGCCTAGATTGGGCTAAGGATCATGAACCTAGAGTTAAAGGTCATCTAGCCCAATTCTCTCATTTTACAGGTGAGAAAACTGAGGCTCAGGGAAAGGAAATGACTAGTCCAAGCTCACAAAGGTGGTAAGCCAAGGAGTGCTGACCTCTGAGAGCTAGCTGAAGCCCAGCCTAAGTAATTCTTGAGTAAACAGTGGACAAATATTTGAGGAAGTAAAAAGAGGAATCTGCTCATCCCCTGACCCCAACCCTTTCTGCTGAATTTCCTAAACTATTTAAGTACAATCCCTTACTCACTTATTTTCTGTAGGCCAACTTTCTGAAGTTTCCATTCTTGATTTCTCTGAAGAATCTGCTAGGCCATTTTTTTTTTACTACAGTTTATCACACACAGGCACACATGTGTACACACACACACACACACACACACACACACACACATACACAGAGCAATTTTGAATACCCCTTTCCATGTAAATTTATTTTTCACCTTGGTAGATGCAGACAGAAACTCCCACATCCTCCTTTCCCCTTCCCCACCACCAATTTCAGTGTTATTTTGGTGGGGTAAGGTCAATCCCTCCTATGATGAACAAGCTGCCAATCTGAAAATACCATTGAATGCCAGAGGTGTGAACAGGGGCAGGTGAAGAAAAAGGGTGAAGGAATGGTCCACGGGAGATTATCCATCCTGACCCATCACCCCAGAACTGGAAGACCCACAGGGCAAAATAACAGTAACAATTATGATTATTATTAAATCAACTACATTTACGTAACCGCACTTTACAAATGTCATCTCATCTGATCCTTCCTGCAATCCAGGGAGGTAGGGACTATTATCACCCCATTTTATAGATGAGGGATCTGAGGCAAATAAAGGTTAAGTGACTTGCCCAGAGTCATAAAGCTAGTAAGGATCTGTGGTAGGACCCAGGTCTTCCTGACTGCAGGTCCAATTCCCTGCCCACTGTACAAGCTAGGTGCCTCTCCCAGCCCCCATCCCACCCTTTTTATGTCTTCTTACCTCCTCCATCCCCACGTACTCTTTGGTCCAGCGCCTCTGGCCTCCCCTTCCTCCCACAAGACAATTCATGGCTTGATTCCAACACCTAACATTTTTAAATAGGCCCCCCAGGAAGCTGACTGGGCAAAGTTCCCTGAGGTAGGCAACAGTTCAATCCAGTGATTGTCCTCAGAGAGCTTACATTCTAATAGAAGGATACCATGGATACACCTCCCTATAGCATTCAAATTAAAGGTCTGAGTCTTTTCTCCAGTCTCCCATACTTCATTGGAATGTGAGTCCCTTGAAGAACCAATCCCTATTTCTACATTAACTGGGGTTAAGGGATCCATTTCAGGGCTCCTGCCTATTCAGGGCCCTTGGGCATGGTCTGGGCCCCCCAGACTCTGTGTCTGCCTTTCTTTGAATCTCTGAAACTTATACAAATTAATTGATTGACACACTCTTTTTACAGAAAAGGAAACAGACTGAGAGGGATTTGCTCAAAGTCACGCAGCCAGTTAGTGGCACACTGATCCCTTCAGTCTTCACATCACCCCTATGATACAGGCATTCCCATTAGTGTTAACAGAAGATAAAATTGAAGCCTCCAGAGATGAAGGGACTAGTCACCCAGGATCAGAAGTGAGATTTGAACCCAGATTCTCTATCTCTAAATCCAGGGCTCTTTCCATGACCCGTCTCTAGCTCCTCCGGGGTACAGTAGGTACATGCATCTCCTAGCCAAGCTTGTTCCATCTGACGTATTTATTGGCACTAAGCTCAGCTCCCACATAGCCTCTGGTCTATTTAGACCCCTGTGGAGTACACATGACTACTTGAGGAAGTGTGTCTCAGTTGAGCGTACAGGAATTGAGGTCATTTTTCTTTCTCCTGGCCTGTTGCAACATGCAAATGTTGAGAAAGAGTAGGGCAGAGAGAGCTCATTGCTTACTGTTGCCCAGATGACACCCAGGGACCCTGAATAGCCCAGAGATCTGAAACTGATCCCTTAACCCCAACTAATGTAGAGAAAAGAAGTGGTCCTGAAAAGTCACTGGGATAGGGAACTCCCAGGTGAGGAAGTTTCCTCTACTCATGCAGATGGAAGCCATCTCTAAAGGGTAGCCCTGCAAAATGTAATTCTTTTACATTTGTGATAGGATTGGTTCATTCTCCAAAGTAACCACACCAGAAAAAAATGGACATGAAACTTACAGGAGTACATTTTGTTTGCAAGTCATTGTGGGCAGAAAGGCAGGTGGACTCTGGGAAAAACCAGGATTGCATTGGTAGTCTGGAGAGGAAGAGGTCAATTAGATTATGTAAATGATCTTCTAGTTGGGAGAGGCAGTGGTCTGATAATGGGAAGAGGCAGACAGTAAAGATGAACAAAGAGCAAACCAATGCAAAACGGATGGGAGAAAGCACAGTTGTGAAACCAGAAAAAGAAGAAAACTGTCAGTCTGGCACAGCCTGGAAGACAAGCCAATTCAGGATGCTGGGGTGCCGGGGATGGGTTTCCTGACAGGTGATGCAATTAAAGGGGGGTGTGAGAACTTCCAGAGAGGTTGATACAGAAGTTTCAGAACCAAAGCCCAAGTTCAAGGCGAGCCTCAGCTTCTTTACATATAAAGTGGGGATAGGTATGTGTCCTCAACCTGCCTTGGAGGGTTGAAATGAGGAAAGCACCTCAAAGCCCTATAAAATTTGAGTTGTTCATACTATTACTATTAATATTCTTATTAGTCTCTCTGTTAGTTGCTCCTCAGATTTTTTTTATTTTTTGCTTTTTGGAGGGGAAAAGGCAGGTCGATTGTGATTAAGGGATTTGCCCAGGGTCACATGGCTAGGTTTTTGTGTGTTAAGTGTCTAAGGCTGGATTTGAACTCAGATCCTCCTGCCTCCAGGACCAGTACTCTATTCACTGCACCACCTAGCCGTCCTGCTCCTCATATTTTGACTAACTAAAAGAAGTTATCTGCTAAACTTGGCTAGGAGATGCATGTACCTACTGTACCCCGAGGGGCTAGATGGGTCATGGAAAGAGCCTCTTCCTCTCCAGACTGCCAATGCAATCCTGGCTTTTCCCAGAGTCCACCTGCCTTTCTGCCCACAGTGATCTGCAAACAAAATGCGCCCCTGTAAGTTTCATGTCCGTTTTTTCTGGAGCGGTTACTTTGCAGAATGAACAAATCCCATCACAATGTCCAACAGACACCATAAAATCCAAATAAAAATTAGACATTTTAAAGGGAGAAATAAAAATGAAATACACATTGCTTTTAAAATATCATTATTTTTAACGGTACAAAAACACATTTTCTCGTTGAGATAGGATTAATTAGTTAGAATGTAATTTAATCCCTTCATTATTTTTGAAAATCTTGATTTAACTTTGTGACGAAATCCAAAAGGTCTGGTTCGATTTCATCTGATTTTAGTGGCTAGCATAACGGGAAGGGATATCTCACCCTTGCTACAGAGAATTCACATAGAGTGTGTCATTTAGGAAGCACAGTATCCTCTGCTTACAAAACCAAGATAGTCATTGTTCAAACCCACCCACAATCATACAAAGATTTTGTTGAAACTCAGGGAGTAAATTTCTATGACATCAATCAGTTGCTCTTGCTAACTCATCAGAAAGTATTACATTTTTATGCTTTTGACAAATAGGTTCAAAACCCACTCAGGTTCTGTATTTGGAAAATTTTTAAACAGGTTAGAAATTCTGATCTCAAGTGATTCAAGTATGCAGACATGAGAGTTCATATAGGTGGTAGACATTATTCCTAGTGATGAAAACTTAATATTCAAAAGTCTTACTGTTCAAGGTAACTCAGCTAATATCTCAGACCCTCATCATGCCTCACTTGAATTAAGACAATGCCTTCCTCTTGGCTCTCCCTGCCTCAAATCTCTCCCTATCCTCCCCATCCTTCACACAGCCAACATGATCTTCCTAAAGTGTAAATCTGACTGCATCATCTCCTATCTGACAAGCTCCTGCTCCCTGTCACCTTCAAGGTCAAGAAGAAAGATGTAAGCTTGCAATTAAAGCCCCTTACAGCTTGGCATCTTCTTCCCTCTCCCAATGTCTTACACTTTGCTCTCCCCTGCACACTCTACAAGGGGACATGTTGTTTTTCACATTATTGTTCATAGCGCCTACTACAGTGCCTGACATACTCAGTTTAATAATTTCTTGTTGTTGAAGTGGAGAGAGTTCATATATACCCAAAGAACACTAATGCAGACTAATAAAAGATAAGTGCATTATGGAGGTGCCAAAGGAGTATTTGAGATCCATTAGGTGAGGAAAGTCATTAGTAACTAGGGGGATTAGGAAAGGCTTCCAGCAGGAGGTAATATTTGAGCTGACCTTTAAAAGATGAGTAAAAATTCCACAGGAAGGCATTTCAGGCAGAGGGCACAGTGTAAGCAAGGGCCTGGAGGCAGGAAAGCACAGTGCAGGGGGTACTGGGTATTCCACTTTGGCTGAAGGATGGAGGATAGACAAGAACTGAAGTGACAGGATGGCATCATATGGTACAGGATCTTGAATGCCAGAAGATAAAGAAAGAGGGAGGAAAGAAAAGTATAAGAAAAGTGAACAGAGAAAGGGAAGGGGATCAGAAGGAAGAAGAGAAGCAAAGAAGAGAAAGGATACATAGAGAAGACAAAAGTAAACAATGAAGAAGAGAGACAGCATCTGATAGCTCTTCCAAAGTTGGGGATCAGAAACTCAATCTCCAGGACTTTTCTTCATTCTGGGCCTCTGAGCCTAGGAAGAAGGAATAGGAGATGAAAAGGAAAGTAGGGGATGCCCATGAGAAGAGGGAGGAGACAGACAGAGAGGGGAAGAAAGAGAAAACCATCAAGCATCTTTTTTGGGGGGGAGGTGTTTGGTCTTTTTTGGAGGGGGGAAGGCAAAGCAATTGGAGTTAAGTGACTTACCCAAGGTCACATAGCTAGTAAGTATCAAGTGTCTGAGGCCAGATTTGAACTCAGGTCCTCCTGACTCCAAGGCCAGTGCTCTATTCACTGTGTCACTTAGCTTCCACCTCTCAAGCATCTTGACAGCCTGGGTTGGGAGCTAGGAGCAGTGGGCCATATTGCTGTCATAAGGGAGGGGGGTTCACTTTTTAAAAATTTACATGTGCAGCATAACCCAGAATCATGGCATCCATTTCTCAAGGTATTGGGTCTTCATGGTGCCTTTTAAACCTTTAGCACTCAGTCCTCTTTCCTGGCTCTGTCTTGATAAAAATTTTTGCTCCGTATGTGCTTAGGCTCTCGGGGCATCTTGCAACACTCAAGTGAAGGGTGGCCCACTCCAGATGCCAGCTCAATGGCCCATATGCCCTGGAAGAACAGCTGCTGGCAGAATATTAGTGCCTAGGTCAAGTACCTCAGACCACACCTGGGGCAAGTGGCTGAGGAGAGATACCTTGCCATTGAGAGAAAGAGAGAGCCTAGGTCAGGGGTGGGGAACCTATGGCCTCCTAAATCCTTAAGTACAGCCTTTTGACTAAATTCAAATTTTACTCTTACCCTGAAATGTTATAATGCTAAAATCTGTGTTTAAGGCATTTCTCTTCCCCCACCCAGAACATGTAAGCTCCTGGAGGAGCATCTTTGTATCTCTATTGAAGGAAGGGAGGGAGGGAAGGTGGAAGGAAGGAATTCAAATTTCACAGAACTGCAGCCTTTTGGCTGAATCCAGATTTTAAGGAATCTGAAAAGACCACACTCAAGGATTTAGAAGGCCACATGTGGCCTGAAGGCCGGAGGTTCCCCATCCCTGGCCTAGGTCTCTGGTATGAAGCCCCTCTGGTAGAGTGGTCTGCTAGCTTTCTATTTTAACCTTTTTTTTTTTCCATTTTATTGTTATCCTTTGCTTTTATATAACCTTCATTATTGAATATAGCCCTCCTACCTTCCTACCTATTTCTTTTTAAGAGGAGGAGGAGGAAATTTTTTTCTAAAGAGAGAGAAAACCAATCTATTCAGCTCTGACAGTTTTAATCATTAGGGAGTTCTTCCTAATATCAAACTAGATCTTGCTTCTCTACAATTTCTACCCAACTTCCTTGTACAGTGGAAATAGCACCAACTCAGGAGCCAAAGGATCTGTATTCAAATCCTATCCCTGATGCATGCCACCTATGTAATGGTAAGTCATTTCCTATCCCTGGGTCTCAGTTTCCTCAACTGTATCAGAGAAGCAGATGGCCTCTGAGGGCCCTCCCAACTCCACGGGAGGTTTTTGATCAGGTGCTCACCAAGCCTTCTCTCTTACCTTAGCTGGCCCTTCTGTTCTATCATCCCACTTACTCTTGTCTTACTTGTTGACTCCATGTTTGCCTTGCCTGGCTAATCCCCCAGTTCCTGGTTTATGTGAGGCCTGCCCTCTCACACCCATGCTCTTCACTCATCTCCCTTTCCCTTTGCCAATATCTTTGGTTGAATCCTTGGTAGGTTTCCTATATGTGTTTGTGGACTGTGGATTCTCCTGACTCCAAAATAGTCCTTTCTCTGACCCCTGTGGAGAGGGGCTACAACTCTCAGGGTGCCATTTACAAAGCATTGTGGAAAGAGGGCAGCAATGGTCTAGAACCTACACTCTAGACTACCTACAAAAGTCGTGTCTTTGTAACTGGATCATAGGGGCAGGGTCAAGTGCCATGGGTACTGTGCTAGTGAACAAGGAAGAAAAGTATGAAAAGAACATCCATCCCTCCCTAAACTGGGACTGCAGCGGACATCTCCAAAATAAAAATATCCTCTCCACTCCCCTAAAGAAGCTTAGAGCTAACATCTCCAAAGCAGAACAGGGAAGGGCTACTGCCAGAGATGGCCACAATGATCTTCAGGCCATGGGAAAAGGAGGAAGTCTCAGATGGGTAGCATGTTTTATCCTTGGTCCTCTGGAATCATGGATGGTCAACATGTTCATCAGTCTTCTTAAGTCTATCAAAGATGGTGATTGTTCCTCTCCAACGAAGGGGGAATAGATTTCAGAAGGGGTCCATGAACTGGGATGGGGAACAAAATGACATCTTTATTTTCATTAACTCTTGATAATTTTTGTCAGCCTGTATGTTATTTTATGCATTTAAAAACAGAGATCTGAGAAGGGGCCTAGAGGCTTCCCTAGGCTGACTACCAGAGGGGTCCATGATACAGCCAAGGTAAAGATCCCTGTTCTAGTCCAACCTGTCTATTTTTGTAGAGAAAGAAATCCAGGTCCACAAAGGCAGCACGGTGGAGGAGGAAGAGCATCGGTTTTGTCACCAGAGGAAGAATGTCCAGTATAGGGAAAGTAGCACTGACTGGGCAGCAGAACTCCTTGGGTGACCTCGGCCAAGTCACTTTGCTTCTGAGTCTCTGTTTCCTCGTGGGAAAAATGAGAACAATAAATCCCTAGTCCTCATCCCACAGGATTGTTGAGGTGGGGGTGGGGGCTGCAGGTGGGTCAGATATGATAAGATATGTAAAGTGCTTCTGATGCATAAATGCCGGCTGTTAGTGTTCCATCAACCCTGGTATTTACCAGCTCTGTGACCACAGACAAGTCATTTTATCTCTATGGGCTTGAGTTATACATTTGATAAATGAGGAGTTTGGACCAGGTGACCCTGAGATTCCTTCCAACTCTTACTCTGCAATTTTATTAGCCTCAAATCTGTGTTTAAGGTGTTTCCCCTCCCCCCCACCCAGAACATGTAAGGTCCTCCAGGGTAGCATCTTTGTATCTCCAGTGAAGAAAGGGAGGGAGGGTGGAAAGAAGAAAGGAAGGAAGGAAGGAAGGAAGAAAGGAAGGAAGGAAGGAAGGAAAGAAGGAAGAAAGGGAGGGAGGAAGGAGGGGAGGGAGGGAGGAAGGGAAGGAGGGAAGGATGGAGGGAGGGAAGGAAGGGATGAAAGAAGGAAGGAAAGAAGGAAGGAAGGAAGAGAGGGGAAGGAGAAGGGGGAGGAAGGAGAGAGGAAGAAAGGAGGGAAGGGAGGGAGGGGGCAGGAGAAGGGGGAGGAAGGACAGAAGGAAGAAAGGGATAAAGGAAGGAAGGAAGGAAGGAAGGAAGGAAGGAAGGAAGGGAGGGAGGAAGGGAGGGAGGGAGGAAGGAAGGAAGGAGGGAGGGAGGGAAGGAGAGAGGGAAGGAGGGAAGGAACGAAGGAGGGAAGGAACAAAGGAACGAAGGAGTGAATGAAATGAGTTGAATTGAGAGGGAGACAGAAGGTGTTGAGGAGGTACACAGAATGGGAGGGGAAAAGGAGTTTGTTAGTCATGGCTCTCTGAACTCCATCCTAGACCAGACATCTGATCTGGAGCATGAGGCAAGTCCTGTATTCTAATGTAGCAAGGACAGTGCCCCCACATATAAGCAAAAGAGTGTTATTCTATGGCTCATAGGGAGGCAAGAGAGACACCTCTAGCCTCCTTTCCCCCCATCCTTTTCCAAGGGATACTTTAATTACTTCTAGGAGGGAAAGCAGGAGCTTGGGAATGGAGGACACTCTGCTCTCCTCAGAGACAGGGGGTACCGGGCTAGAATTAGGTCTGTCTGCTCCGTTAAATATTATTAGTCTAGGGGATGTCATTTTTCAAGTCCAAGCTAAACTCCTGATATCTGTTTATTGACAGTCATGGGGAAAGGAGTTCCCAACTTTATGTCTAAGACTTGACTCCTTTCCCATAAATAACAGTTCCACAAGAAATACATATAGTGAATAGCAAAAAAATAAAATAAAATAAACAAACAAGTAAATAAATAAAATTATCTAAGTCACTAGCACAACAGAAACCAGAGAAGGTATGCATAGGAGAATCCATACCAGACAATACAAAGTGAAGAACTCTCCCATTGGGAACGAGAGTTAGGGTTAGGTAACTCAGTTCAAGAGAGAAACAGACACAGACACAGACAGAGAGAGAAGGAGGAAGAGAAGGAGAGGAGAGGAGAGAGGGAAAGAGAGAGAGAAAAAGAGAGAGAGAGAGTCCCAGATCTCACCTAGGGGCAAATTCCCCAAAATCTCCAGTGTAGCAAGCTGGAGATAGAGACATTATGGAGACTGTCAGCTCTTCTCACAATGGCTTCTTTCCTGATTCTTATGTTCCCTTCAGAAGTGGCTTTGGCCTTGTCTATCATCTCTCTTGAAGCTGAGAACCAGAAATGCCCAAAGTGACTAGAAATCTAATGATCCAAAGAGATAGATGAGCTCCCTACTTCCTCACTCTTGCCAACTCCCTTCATGCAGGTGCCAGGCATTGCTCTCCACCAATAAGGAGAGGGTCTCACCCATGCCAATGGGCTTTGGGACTCAGGTTATGACAAGAAAGACCAGAGAGGCTGAAAAAAAAACCAAACCTGTCAGACATTCCTATCATATCAGCTTTATTAAACTGATGGTGCTGTAATTCTTCAGCAATGAAGCTTGCATCAAAGCAATAAATGTATTTCCTTAACCTGCCTGACATTCATTGAACGGCTGATGGTGCCCCCTATCCTAGACAGAGTCAGATGCCCACTCACCTCCTACTCCTACTCAAACATGCATTCCCTTCAGTTTCCCAGATGTTAGGTGGCAGAACACAACAAAGAGAAGAACAACTGGAACCTAAATGATGTATCTGTCCTTCTATCCTTTTTCTCTAGAATATGTTACTATCCCAACTCTGAATGGCCATGGATGCTCTTTACATTAAATATCATGTATCATATACAACATATTATTATGTTATATTAATTATGTATTATTCTAGCCATCCAAAGGCAAGGGAGAAGGGACAGTTTCTGAGGTCACAATATGATGGATATGATACACAGCCTCTCTCCCACATCGATGCTGCCTGTAAGTAACATACAAAAAAACAGAGAAGACCAAGCCTCTAGGCTGGCCTTCTGAAAGTAGTCCTTACCCTATTGACCAGAGAGCCATGTGAAACATCTTTGGCAGAGTTTGGGGAGTCTGGTGGAGCTTTTCTTGGATGTGTTTCTACCTCCATGTTTCATGCATCCCTAGAGAAAGTTTCATGCCTTCTACTACACAATGAGCTCCTGGAAATCTTCAACAGTTAGCCAAAGGGCTAAGCAGCCATGACTATGTGACATTAGGAACAACTGTCCTTCACAGAAGCTTTTGAGTCCCCTCTGGTCTTTGATCTGTGCTGGTGTTGTAAGTCACAGACCCCTGGCAGTCAGAGATCATGGGACCCTGGTATCATCTTTTTCCATCATTTTAAAAAATTATCTTTTTTTTTTTTAATTTTGTAGAAAAGGAAATTGAGGTTCACAGAGGAGAAATGCTCTGGCCAATTTCACATACCCAGTTAGCAGCAAAGCAAAGTCTCCTGACTTTTCTTGCTCTGGTCTTTTCCATTATACTAGCATCTCATTTGTGAGAACAATCCTACAAAAATGAATGCCAGGTTTCTGCAGATTCTATCATGGGCCATTGGCCCAAATTTGAGTACAAGATATACAGATATATGCCTTCCTTGGAAAACTGAGATACTGACTTTTTTATTTTGTTTCTTGAACATCAAGGTCTTGTCTAAAACACATCTTGTTCTAACCTCCATCTAGTACCCAATAATGCATGGACATCTACATAGGCACGATCAGCAGGACATTTGCTTTTTGGCAGATAAGAAGTTTCTTGAGGGCAGAGACTATTTGGTTTGCTTCTGTACCACCAACACCCAGAACGTACCTGGCCAGATAGTAGGTGCTCAATAAATGCTTACTGAATCAGGACCCTCAATTTACAACGAGGAGGGATTTTAATGGTTATTTAATCCAATTCCTCATTTTACAGATGAAGAAACTGAGGCTAGGGAAATTAAGCAATTTGTCTAAGCTAACGAATCCGAACACAGGCCCTCTGACTCCAGAAACTGATCATTCTGCTCTATTCTGTGAAGCAAGTTGTTTTTCTGGTTCTTCAGATGGCCGTGGCAAGCTGGACAGTGCAGATTCCTTGACCTCATCCCCTTTGTGCCCAGCATTGGAGAGATGCCTAGTTAGGGTGAGGCATAGTGTCTATGGAAAAAGACCTGGAGAAGAACACAGCTGAACGAGTCGCATGAAGGTGGCCCCAGTGACTTTGACTTTCTTTGTCCTGGCACACGCGTGGTGCTCTGCTTCTCACACATGTCCTCGCCTGTGGACCAAAGCCCAATGGCTTAAAGATTTCCCTCCTGGCTTAGATGGCTGCTGAATTGGCATGTTTTTCTCCTCGCTGATTCACAAATTACAGTCCACAGGGCTTTTTCATTTTGCTTTCGGAAATGAGATCCCTCGGCTCATTTTCTCCATTACCTGCTCCAAAAAAACTAACTCTCTAGGTTCAAGAGAGTTCAACCTAATAAATATTTATTAAGTACCTACTATGACCAAGGCCGTATGCTAAGGTCTGGGGATACATAAAACCAAAAATTGATCCTAAACCTACTGGCAGCTATGAGGGCACATGAAAAAAAATACAAATCCTATTTTGTACTGCCCTCCTCCCCTATACCCACACAAACTTATTTAAGGAAGAAGAGAATTATCACTAGGGGGATGTGGGAAAAGGTCTTCCCATAAGCTGCAGTACCTGAGTTAAGCTTTGAATGGTGAGTACTTCAAGTACAAAGGACAGCCTGGTACAAAGACACGCCACGGGGCATGCTATGGGCAGGAACCATCAGGGGTTAGTATGATAGGAACATAAATATGGATGGAAGAACATGGCAATCTGCAATCAGTCTGGAGAAAGAGGTTGGCAATGGCAGACTTTGTAAATCCTCATCCCTAAATCCAGAATTTTAATTCAGAAGACCTGCATCCAAATTCTATTCCCCAAGTCTCCATTCTTTCCTTTGCAAAATGGGAAGGGATGAACTAGATTGACTTATCAACTTCCTTGTAGTCCTAAAACTATGAATCTGTAGTTTTCTTGGAAAGAGCAGTTGGAGTCCTGTATACCATCAAACGACCTTGACTGAAAAGTTTCAGGTCTGACTGGCTCTCCCCATGCCCTTCCGCAGCTGGATTTTTATGTCTGGGGAGTGGCACTTGGCACTTCCACATGTCACCCAGAAGGACCCCCTAAGCATCCAGGCCCCAGGAGTCCCACTACCCTCAAGGCAAGGTTGCAGTGGAAAACATGTGCAGGGCTTCTCTTGTGTGATGCCTAATACCCGCTGACTAGGGAACAATCATCTCTGGGCGCTCGAGTCAATTGGAATCAAATGGCTTGGTGGGAGTGGTCCATCAGCTGGAGGTCTCCCTTCACATGGACACTTAAGGAATAGCAGATGGACAAACTACTATAAAAAAAAAAAAGAGGCACATTCTTTCCCTCCTCCCATTCTATGGCTGCACAATTAAAGAGATGAAAACATAGACTGTGGAGTCTGGTCAGTGTCATCTGGGCCTGAATGAATGAGGCATCAGTGGGGAAGATGATGGGAAATGAGTCCTCTCCCTTTGGCCTCCAGCTCTCTGAACCCACACTGTCTTAAGTCTTGATTATATCCACGCAGTTCCTTTATAGGCTGAATGTTTAACACTTCTATCAACAGCTTAGCTAAAGACATAGAAGGCAGACTTGTTAAATTAGCGGATGGCACAAAGCTGGGTAAAAATAATACACTCGATGACATTTAAGATTTTAAAAGCCCAGAAGAACATAGAACCATGGACCATTTTTTTTTTTGGTGGGTGGGTAGAAAATTATTGGTGAGGGGCTCATCCATCAATTCGACTTTTGTCTTAGAACATTATCAGAGGCATAACATCTTACCTCAGCACAAGGAAGGAAACTGGAAGCCATCGAGACCAACTCCTCGAAATACAGTGGAGTAGAGGGATGCCAAAGAAAGGTCATGATCTGTCCAAGCTCATGCTGATTCTTCCATTTGGTAGAGTTAGTTCCCCTTATTACCTCTGGCAACAGGAATAACTCAGCGCCCCTGGTTTGATGGACAGCGTTCTCTCCTTTCATAGAATGCTTCTGCCCTTAGGTATGATGTGGCTTCTGCTGAGATTCTTGTAGAGTCTTGAAGCTGCCTCGTCATGACGGGTCTAGTTTCTCTTCCGTTCTACGTCAGAGGCTCCCGTCAGCCGCTCCGGCTCTGGAGATTCTGCTAGGACACCCAGGAGAAGGCCGGAATGAGCAGGAGCCAGCCTTCGGGGTTTTTGTTGGGGGAGGCGTTGTTTTCTTTCATTTTCTTTAATTAGTCAGGGTCTGTCTTCTTGCCCTCTCATCCCAACTCATCCCACCTCATCCCACCTCATCCCCCAATTGAGAATGCATGCAAGAAAAACAAAACTCATTATAGTCAATGAAAACAAATTTCCACATTGGTCAATGTCCAAAAACAAATTCTTTTGTCTCATTTTGGATTTTGAGTCCTCCTTTCTGTCAAGAGGTAGATAGCATGTTTCATCATTAGTCTTAATGAATTCTGACTAGTTATTACACTGATCAGCACAATAGTATTCTGGCACATCATAGATAAATAGATAGATATACCACACCTTGTTCATTCATCCCCCAATTTAGAGTCACTCCCTCAGATTCCTATTCTTTGCCACCTCAAAAAGAGCAATAAATATTTTTTCACATCCTCACAGTTTAATTGATTTAGGAATAATCCCTGACTTGATCAACCTTCCTTCTAATTCTCCCTTCTCCCTTTCTCCCCTTTCATCCCTTTCTCTTCTATTTCCATGTTGAAAAATGTTCTTTTCTGGAACTCAACTCTGTGTGTGTATTCTTCCTTCTTTTGACCAGTTTGGATAAAAGTGAGATTCAAGAATCAGCGGCTCCCCTACCCCTCTTCCATATGTGTATAGACATGTACTCTTTTTTTCAACTTCTTAGCTTTGTTTTGATATCTCTTGTTGCCTCATGAAACCACTGCCCTTTATTTGATCCATTCTAATTTTCAGGGAGTTTGTTGCTTGTGTGAGGTTTCGTGCCTCTCTCTTTCCAATTCATTTCTCCATAACTCTCATCTCTCTTCCAATTTTTTCCTCTCATTCCATTTATAAAAATATTTTAACTGTTGTTTTTTTTTAAACTCTTGCTTCATGTGTTCAATGAATTCTTGTGCCCAGGCGGTGTTTTTCTCTGAGGCATTGCTTGTAAATGTTTTGGAGTCGTTCTCTTTTATATTTGGGTCTGTAGCATCCTTGTCAACATAAAAGATTGTTATGATTAGGTTCTTTTGTTCGCCCTTTCTTCCAGCCTGTTTCCTGACCAGACTGGGCTCTAGCAAAGCTGGAGGGAAGGTCTGGGCTGGTCCTCTTGCTTCTTGTTTGGAATATCAGGTGTTGTGTTATTCCAGGCTCTGAAGAACAGGCTGGGACCTGCAAACTTTCAGAGCTCCAAAAGTGGTCTGATTCAGGGCAAAGCTTGATTCTGCCCTATTGGCAAGTTCCTCTCCTGGGTTTGGATCTGAGCAGGAGTAGCTGCTACTGGACTGAGCAACTGTAAGTGCCCCAATCAGCCATCTGCTGATTCAGAACAGCGAGACTGTTGGCTCCCTTTGGTCTGATATTCCTCCACAGGCTGAGCTAGATGCTATAAGTGAGATTCACTGCTTCTGGCTTTGGAACTTCTTCCTTTCTTGACATTCCAACCTTTTGAAGTCCACAAGGCCATTCTCTGGTCAAGGCTCTTCTCCTTCTCAATCCCTCCCCACCCCCAAGGAATTTCCTCCCAAGGGTTTGGCTAAAACTGATTCCATGACTGAGCTAACCTGCCACTCAAATGTCCAGGTTCTGTACAGGTTTTATACAAGGGTGTTACTGAGTCTCCTTAAGAGACCTCAAAATACTTCCTGTGCAGTATCAATTCATTTCATCCACTGGCTTTCACTCCTTCCAAAAATAATAAGGGCTTTTTGTGCCTAGTTAGTATCTTTGATTGATTGATTAAAAAGGTGCTCTCCCCTGACTAAGGTTGTTATCTTAAGTGATGTGGGGTGACTGATTGGTTCAATCAATCCCCACTCTTATACTCTCTCCCAGTTTTTGACAAAGAGGTAGTCTTTTTCTTGCCAAGGCTAACCCCTCTAGTTGTACCCTTGATCCCATCCCCTTCCTTCTTGTTTAGCAGATTACAAACTCAATCATCCTATCTCTCTCAAATCTTCAGTCTCTCTGCCAATCTGCTAATTAATTCCTTCCCTGCTGCCTTCAAACATGCCCAAGTCTCCCTATCCTTAAAAAAAAAAAAACACTACCTTTCTAGACCTTATCATCCCTTCAAAGTATTATCCTATATCTCTCCTCCCTTTCTTCCTTGAGAAAGCTATCAACACTTGTCACACCTCCTGAGCCTGTCACTCAGAAATGACCCAAAGGAGCTAAATACTAAATCAGATGGTCATTTCTCAGTCCTTCTCAACCTATCTGCTGCCTTTGACCATTTTTTCTTGGATATCCTCTTCTCTCTGAGTCAGGACACTACCGTCTCCTGGTGCGGATCACACCAATCTGTCTCTTTTGCTTGTTCATCATTCACAACATGCTCCCTGTTTCTCAAGGTGGGGTCCTAGACCTCTTCTGTCCTCTGGGTTTAACTTATTTCTATGCAGGGGACTCCCTAATTTGCATTTTCCACCCACGTCTGTCCCTGGAGCTTTTGCCTTGCATCATCAATTGCCTATTGGGCATGTTTAACTAGATTCCCCTAAGACAGCTCAAACTTGTTATGCCCAAAACTGAATTCATTATCTTTTCCCCTAAACTGTCTCCTTCTCCCAAATATCACTGTATCTATTACCATCCTCCCATGTTCCCAGTTTCATAATCCCAGGATTATCTTTAATTCTTCTTCTCCTCTTCCTCCTCCTTCTTCCTCCCTCCCTCTCTCTCCTCCCCATCCCCCCTTTCTCCCTTCTCCCCCTCCCTCTCATTCACGTGTCTAATCATGCTGTTTCTATCTCAACATCTCTCATGTTGTACTCCTTCTCACTACTTACACAGAAGGACTCCGTCACCTGGATTATTGCAAGACCTTATTGGTCTGCCTCCCTCAAGTCTCTCAAGGTATTCTAACAAAGGGATTTTCCATAAGTGCACTACCCTACTGAATCAACTCTATTGGTTCCCTACTAACTCTAGGATAAACTATGAGTCTTCTGTTGATCTTTTAAGCCATATACAAATTGACCCAACCTAGCTTTCCAAACTCACTGAACATTATTCCCCATCTCAAGCTCTGTAATCTAGCCAAATTTCCCTTCTCTTTGTTCCTCACACATCATACTCCATCTTCCATCTTTTGGACATATGCCCTGGTAATTCCTGATACCTGGAATTCCCTCCCTCTTTACCTCCACCCAACACTTATCCCTCTTTTCCTTTAAGACTCAACTCAAGCACTATCACATACAATAAGCCTTTCCTGATCCCCCTTTATGCTAATGTCTTCCTTTCCAAATCGCCTTGTACAAAGGTGTATTCACTTTGTATTTATTGTATTATATGCATTCACTTTGTATTTATTCAGTATATATTTATATGTGAATGGCTTGTCTTGGCAATTAGGGTATAAGTTTCTCACAAGTAGAGATTATATCAATGTATCCCCAGGACCTAATACAATGGCTGGCACATAGTAGGTGCTTAATAAATGTTTATTAATTAATATATTTTTGTCGGAAGTGGCGAATGAATGGATAGAAGAGTAAATGGAAGGACTGTAATTTGAACTCAAAAATTCTCTCAACTCCAAATCCAGTACTCATTCCACCAAATCTCACCACATTCTTTCCCTCTGGCCATGATGTTTTGTTCTGTTTTGTTTTCACTGGAGCTAGTCTAGGGATTCTTCCTCTTGAAGTGAGCCTCAAAACCAAGAGCACCAGTCATAAGTGTCTACTTTTACAGCAATATCAAGGTGACAGGTTTATAAAACTAGCACTAGAAGGAACCTCTGAGGTCATCTAATTCAACTCTTCATTTTACAAATGAAGAAATTGAGGCCCCAGGAAGTTAAGGTCACATAAGCAGTAGTAGGCATCAGAGGCAAACTGTGAACTCAAGTCTCATGCATCCATGCATACAGTGTTCTTTCTATTGTACTATGCTTCCTGGAGTCAAGAGCACCAGCTGGAAGGCTATTGTGGTCATCAAAATGTCAGGTAATGAGAGCATGGGAAAGGAATGAAGGAGTAACAGTGGGAATGGAGCAGAAAGCAGTGAAGTCTCTTCTTGCGAAGGAACATATAGCTCTGGTTGGTGACAGAGAAAATACCGCTCATAGTTGAAAGAGATAGCCATCAGATGAGAAGCTATAACTGCAAATCCAAGGCACTCAGAGATGTCTCCTGCCAGAGTACCCGAATTGCATGAACAAACCATTTCAGCATAACCACCAGGAATAAGAATGTGAAAAAAAAAAGTTCCTTTTCATTTCTGTGCAAAATATGAGGGCTGCTCAAAAAGTTGGTTTACAATATTAATTACTAGTGCATTACACAGAACACAGTAATTTTATTGGTCACACAATATTTTGTTAGGCATGTATGGCAGCCCTGTAAATTGGATCAGCTGTGACTGCACTATTTTAATGAAAGATGGCTGCTCTCCTCAACACGTGGTCCCCAGATGAAGTCCACACTGGGATCTAGTTTTTAAAGGGGGAAAAAGAAAGTGAGAGATTTGGGAGAGAGGAGAGACAGAGACAGAGAAATGGAAGAGAGAGGGAGAGAGAGAGGGAACAAGAGAGACAGGCAGAGAAATGAAAAAGAGAAAGGGAGGGAGGGACAGAGAGAGAGAAAAGAAAAAGGGAAGGAGCGAGAGACTACACGAGAAAGTGCTATTGAAATACTTGTAACAACGGCCCTCCTTGCCATGAAATTAATTTCTCAGAAACACATTTTAGGGTTACTTACTACCTGTATGACTCCAGGCAAGTTACTTGGTCCCTGGTTTCCTCATTTGTCAAAAGGGGCTGGGCAGAGGAGGATGTGATGGAGTTTTCTCCTGGCTTCTACAGCTACATCTATGATCCAAATTCCCCAACTCCTCCTGTCACTGGACTGAGAAACCTTGAAGTAATGCTTACTGTCTCAGCTAAACTTCGTACCTTCCCAGCACCCAATAAAAGTAATCTGCAAACAGTTGGTGCTGGATAAATGCGTGTTGAATTAAATCCTTTTGAGTCATTCCCCCCCATCCCAGTCCCACCATATTGTCCTCTTATTAAATCCTAAAATTTGACCCCACCTTACCTGAGCAACCCACAGCATTCATTTGCCAAACTAGCCAAGTTTCCAAGTTTCCTCCCCACCCTGGAGACCACCATAAGTCAAGTTTAATTTTGCTGTTCTCCCTCTGGATTGAGGCAGAAATGACGTGGGCACAGCATAAGACCTGAGTTTGAATCCCACTTCAGACACTAGCTGTATGACCCTGAGCAAGTCACTTAACTTACCTGGGGCAGGCGCCCGTTTCCTCATTTGGAGAAGAAGGATAATAATGGCACCTATCTCACAGGGTTACGGAAGGGCCAAATGAGAAAACCTTGAAGAACTACAGAGACACAAGCTGTTATTATTCCTCTCTTCCATAAAATTATACCCATTCTTTAAGACCCAGGGAAAAAATCTCACCACATTATGGGCAGAGTATTGAGCTTGGAACAAGTAAGACTCACCTTAATGAGTTCAAATCTGGCCTCAGACACTTACTAGTTGGGTGACCCTGGGCAAGTCACTTAACCCTGTTTGCCTCAGTTTCCTCATCTGTAAAATGAGCTGGAGAAGGAAATGACAAACCTCTTTGCCAAGAAAATCCCAAATGGGGTCATGAAGAGGCAGACACGACTGAACAACACTATCATCCCCATTTTGCAGACTGGAAAAGTGTAAGACTGAGAAGAGTGGTCAGTGGACGTCCACAAAGTCAGTATGTGAACCCAGATCTGACTTCAGGCTCCCCCCTCTCTCCACTAAGTCAGACCTAAGAATTCCATCCACACTGACCTTTCTGATTCACAGCCTCTCAGAGCATCACACCCACATAGCTCCAAACGACTAGACCTTTGGACACTAGGGTGCATTCTTCCTCAACATCTTGTATGGAAGCATTTTGTTCACTGCTGGTTTCCCATATAGGCTGAAATATCATGTTACCTTGGCTATCTTTTATCTCCCAGGCTGGAGTATAAGCTCCTTGAGGTCAAGTCAGACAGTCATGGGCTTCTCTTCTCTTCCCAAGGGTAGGCACACAGTAAACACTCAATCATTACATAATGAATCTAACCTAATTGTTTTAGTCCTAGCACCAATTTGGCAGGGTCTAAGTCCCCATGGGTCATCCTTTGTCCAGTCAATCACTTTACGACTTATCGATATTCACGTAAATCCCCCTGGGTCTTCTCTTAAAAACTGATCAAAATGAGCAGTAGTGTAAAGTTTTTAGACTTTAGAATGAGGCAGGAGACACTGGTTGAAATCCTTCCTGAGTGACCTTGGTCAAGTCACTTATATTTCCTTGGGCCTCAGTTGCCTCCACATGTATACAATGAAGGATTGAACTAAATGTGCCTTGTGAGGTCCTTTCCCACTCTAATCTATGATCCTAGGATGCCATGTGTGAACTGAACTACCACTGTCCCTACCAATTTTAAGCTCTTACAGTTCTGTGATGGCAAAGCTCATTCATGCTTTATTCCCACCAATCCTAAGTTATGGGAGGCCCATGATGCAAGAGAGGACAAAGAGAAGAGACAAAAGACTAGACCAAATACGATGAAAAGATGCTAGGTGACAGTAATTCAGTTCAGCTTGTTGCATTTTTTATTTAACCTTTAAAAAAAAAATCTGTATCCAATGAAAAATCCACTTTGGGTGAGTTCTCCAGCTTTTTCCCACGTGCTGCTAAGCTCAAACAAACCAATGAGAGAAAACCAATTTTGGCTGGAGCCTTCAAATGCACTGCACCAATTAAATTACACCAAATATATTATTATACCTTTGAAATGGCTTTCAGACCAATAAATAAAAAAAAAGACAAATTCAAATAAAAAAGTCAACTTTGTATTACCAAAAAAAATAGAAATTAAATAAAAATCACAACACTGAGTGAAACAACTATGTGCAGTCAAGTTTTTCCTTTCCTTCTCTCTCTCTCTCTCTCTCTCTCTCTGTGTTTTCCTTTTTTAAGCTTCTAGGAATGATAACATGCCAGTAAAACCCCTACAAAACAATTCCAGTCTGATGATAAGCAATCGGTCATTCATTCACATTTGTACTTGAGAGAGCAGGTCTGAGTAATACACCCCGCCCCTCTAATTTCAACCTGAAAAAAGATGCTTCTGATACCTGGACCAGCTATTCAAACATGGAGGCCATTCCAGGTAACCACACTTTGATTTCCACCTGGCATCTCAAAGCACTTTCTGAACATTAGGGGAAGATTTGCAGCTCACCCATGAAGGGAAGGATTGGTATACCCATTGGGCAGATGTGTAAACGGAGACACTAAGGAGTCTTGCTTAAGAGGGATGAATACCTGGTACACCAGGTTCCCTTTCCAGCATCATTAATTCCATGGAAATTAATTAAACATCACTCCTGTGAGGACTGGTAACAGGCAGGCTAGAATCCAGCAGAAAAGTTGGCTGAAGGTATTCTCCACTATTTCCAATTTCCCTTTAAAAGAATCTATGAACTTTTCTGCTCTGTAGTCAGAGGTCTTGGGTTCAGCATCCCACCCCTGATAACTACATTTGTGACCTTGGGAAAGTCACAACCTCCCTGGGCCTCAATTTCCTCACCTGGAAATATGGAGGTCTCACTAGATGGCCCCTGAGGTCCCTTTGGCTATAGGTCAATGATCCTATAATGTATTACTTGTGTGATGTTGGAAAAGTCTTTGACATTTCCGAGTTTCTCCCTCTGTAAAATGAGGAGTCAGGCTAGATGGCCCCTGAAGACCCTTCCAGCTCTAAAGTCATCTTTGCCCACAGAGCGCAATATAGAAGTACACTGGGGGTGGGGGAGTGGGGGGGTGCTAAGAGGGGAAGAGTACATGGGAGCAAGATGGTACTTCAGTGGGTTTGGAAATACACGGAATCAAAGTCCTTTGAAGGAGATTAACAGCTGTTTGGCAAATTTTAAAAGGAGGTGCTGAAAGCAATGAGAACATCTGCAGCCTTTGTACCTGAATCACACGGCGGGTTTCTTGACCAGGCCAGCAAGGGGCCAGGAATGGCTGGCAGCAAAGAAGGCTTGGTCTATCATTTCTTGCATTTGTGATGTACAAAATGACACCAGGGGGGGCTACCAAGAGCCTTTGCCCCAGGGGCATGCATTTTTAGGAAACATCCATTTTCCTGGTTAAGTTCATATGGAAGGGAGGGGGACTAATTCAAAGGAAGGGACAACAGCATTAGGATGCAGTGAAAAGAGCATGGATTGACTGGCTGTCCTGAGAACTGGGTTCAAGTCTTGCCTCTCTGGCTAACTCTCTGTGGGACATTGAGCAAGGCACTTCACCTCTTGATTCTTCATTTCTTTAATATGTATGATCCCCAGCATCCTTTCTGGTTCTAACATTCCTATGGGGCTGAGCCCTTCTTCTGGCCCCATTAGTTGGCTGAAGGAATGAATCCAGGGGATGATCTCCTAAAAGGCAGAGACTAGTTTTTTGCTTTTTTTCTGGGCATCCCCATTGCTTAGTCCAGCACCTGGCATGCAGTAAGTGCTTAATAAATATTTATTGGTTGACTGGTCAAGAAGAAAGCAAGGCAGTGCCCTCCTGGTGAGGAGACAGATGAGTTCTAGATGACATTCTTGGTGCTCCAGAGGATCGGGGGTGCTTCCTCTTCCATCTTCCTAAGCCTTCCTCTCAAACAAGTACATCCTCCCTTCATTTCTGTGCCTCTCAGAACCTGGCAGTTTTCAATGATTCCAATTTGTCCAGGCCCAGGGACACTGCAATACCCTCCCAACTACAATTACCCACTAGCAGGATGGAGAACCATTATGGGTTCTGCCTTGGTATTCCTGAGTCTAACTGTCTATCCTTCCATTTCAGGGTCTGGAATTCTAACCATTCCTCCAACTAACTGTTCCATGCCAACTCTAGACTTGGGAATCAGGAAGTTCTAGGCTCAAATTCTCCCCCAGTTACCTAGTAGTTGTATGACCCTGGGCAGATTGCTTAATATGTCTGGGCCTCTGTTCCTCATCTATAAAATGAGGGAGTTGGACTCAGTAGCTTCTCAAGTTACTTCTATCACAAATCTATAACCCTATGATCCATTTCAGTTTCCTTTTAAAAGCCCAGAATTCTGATGCATCCTCCAAGCTTACAACCTAATGAGTTATATTCTATTTGGAGGGAAGGCACATTCCAATGGCCCCTCCATTCCTTGACCCAACACTACACCCTTCCCATATACTAACATTCTAGAAGCAACCTACTTTTAACTCTCCAATTCCTGTGCCCACCTCCTCTAGCAAGACAGCACTGCTTGCAGACACTGAATACAGCCAAGTTGAACCCATTAACCCTTTGGAGATTAAAGACATGAACAAGGATGTCTAGTCTAAGGCTGGGAGCCTGAGAGGCAGCATTCTAGTTAATACTGCGACCTTAGAAAATATTAATGTCTGTTCCTGAGGTTGGGGGGAGTTAACTCTCAGTCATCTAGGCTAACACTCAAGAGACTTCTCCCTCCAGCTTTATGTCTGCTGCTAATTTTACTCGCTTGCTCCTGTGGAGCCTTTCCTCAGAGCTAAGGACAAGTAGCACACCCAAGAGATTTTACCCTCTTTTCCCCCCACTGCTCCCCAGGCAGATATGAAAATGGGGCAGTGAGATGGATAAAAAGGTAGTGGGCAGCAAGAGGGGACAGAGAGCATCCACATGGGGCCAAGAACAAAGCACTGGTTACATGTCTTTCCCACCAGCACCCAAAACACGCTAGTGACCAAGTCTGAGCTTTCTTTTTGGGGTGACTATCAGGGCATTTACCCAATGGTATCCTAGAGGCCCAAGTTACAGATGCTCCTGCTCCCAAAGGGAGTGAACTCAGCTCATGGACAGGGTTTCATAGCCAGTGCCTTGGTAAGCTCAGTGGTTGGTCAGACTAACCCATTCCTACAAACTCCTAGGAAGAAAGAGTAATTGGTGGCCTCATTTGGGACTGACTCTCCCCAGTCTTGCTTTCTCCCCCACTGCCCTGCCCAGAAGCAGCCTAAATGAGATTTCTAAAGAGAGACCTCCCAGACACTTAACACCAACTGCTGTCCTCAGAACAGATGGCACCAGGTATATGCTAATGAGACCAAATGGGCAGGGCTTCCTTTTCATGCGCCCTGTGCAGTTTGGCATGCTCACAGGATTGGCAAAGGAAGGCCCCTCCAACAGGTTTTGAGATCCTTGCTATCTGTCAGTAAACCAGTAACCAGGCAGGTATTACCACCAGCACAAAGGTAATCCATTGCTCCCCTCTGCCCCCGCCCTCCCCTCCCCATGTTCCCCACCCACCCAGTCGCTAATTAAGTTTGTTGCAGATTTCTAGGGCTTTCTTATACACCTGAGTCACATCGTCCATATCCGTGAGCAGAGAGAAACTGTTGTCCACCATCCGGTTCCGATACCGTTTTAGGTACTGAGGCCGTGGTCGGTTCTGAAGCCCCTCAAAATCCTGGATCTGGAGGAAGTTTTCAGCAGAGACGCAGCTCCGGATCCGCTGCTGGGCCAGCCGGCTCTCCTGCAGGTCGAGCAGGTCAAAGGAGTCACTGGACAGGATACTGTCATCGCTGATCACGCTGGATGGGCGGCTATAACTCCGAGAGAGCCCCTCCCCCGGCACGCCCCGCTCCTCCATGGATTCCAGCATGGTCACCCCAGGGCTGACAAGCGTGGAGTCTATGCTACTGGCCGAGTACTTGCTACTGTGTTTCAAAATGCCCTTCCTCCGATAAGAGAGGCTATGGGGGCCCCCACGGGCTGAGTCAGGGACACCTGGGGAGGGGAGGTTGCTGCCTCCTGGTGCATCATTGCTATCCAACAATTCGGATGATTCGCTCCGTTCCGGAGAGGAGTAGTAACCAGATTCTCTCTGCTGGGTCTTCTTCAAGATGCCTTTTTTGGGCATTGTCGCTGACTGCTTAGGTCCAAGTTTGCCCGCTCCCTCAGTCTCTGCAGGGCTCTTCAGGGGTGGCCCAGTCCTACATAGCTCCTGCTCCATTTTAAAGCCTGAGGGCAGGGTGGGGCTGACCACCCCTTCAATGAAACCAGCACTGTGAGACCGGTGTTCACTGTTGCTCCTCTTCTTCAGGATGCTCTTAGGCCTTTTGGAGCTGGATTTGCATGGGCTCTCTGCTGGCCCATCCTGGCCCGATTGGGAGATGTCGTTTTCCTTCTTGGATTTCTTCAAGGACCTCTGCCTTTCCAGTGTGCCTTCTGAGGCACCAGGTTTGGCTGAGCTCTTGACTTTGGTCTCTCCCTCTGCTTGCAGGCCAGTGGAGCGGTGGTGCCAATCAATGATCCGGGCCAGCAGCGGGGACTCGGAATCCCTCAGAGTGTCACAGTCACATACACTGTTCCTGCAGCCCCAGTTGACCCACCAGTGGTTGGCGATGTCCTCGATGGTGGCTCGGCGTTCGGGGTTAACCATCAGCATCCACCTGATCAGTCCCCGGGCATCTAAAGCCAAGAACAGAAAAGTCTCTGGTAAACAAAGAAGGTGCATATTTGACAATGAAGAATGAGAACTGGGCGGGTAGATGATTGAAGAAATGCCAGGAAGGAAGGCCTGAAAAGAAGCTGTAGACTTCTACAGGCTACTGGATTGGAAGTGAATTCAGCTTCAGGACTCATGTTGAAGGCCCGTGATCCCCTCAGAGAAATGCACTAATGGGTTATCAAATAGCTGAATGTTCTTCCATATTAGTGAAGGAATGTCAAAGAGCTTCAGACCTTTCCATCAACTCTAGATTTTTTTTTAATAGAAAGGGGGAAAATGGGCAGAAAGAGAAAAAAGTTCTTGACCTAAAACAGGCCTATCAGATTCCTCCAGTGGGTATCATCCCCCTCCCCCCCCAAAAAAAGGAAACACAGATTACCAAATATTCCTTTATCACTTGAAAGGAGCACTTATACAAAATATACATATGTATGTATATATGTCTCTGTGTGTATATGTGTGTGTATATATATACATGTGTGTATACACACACACATACTATTATTTGGAAAGGACAGGTAAAATCTTCCCTGGAGAAATGAGCCTGGGGCTGGCCCAGAACACACCCATGCATCAGAATGGGGAAACTGAGGTCAATGGACTCCTGCACAATTGTGAGGACTTTCTCTAGGGCTCTGATCCACTCTAGGAATGCAATAGCCAACTGGAGACATGTTGGTGCCTAAAGCTGGCTTTGGTTGGATTGGGTCATGGCTCCCTATTTCATTAGCAATCAATCATCTTTTCCATGTTTTATTTATTTAGAAGGTGGAGGTAGAATGCATAGGGACCCCCCAGGGAGGAAATTCTCATTCCAGTACAGATTGCTTGGTTGACCTTAGATAAATCATTTAACCTCTGTGGGACTTAATTTCCTCAAGTGTGAAATAAAGCAAATAGTGCCAAAGTGGGAGGCCACATATTGACCTGGAAAATTACATATTCACATTATCTGTCTTCTATTTTATTTTTTTTGGGGGGGGGGGGGCAGCTAGGTGGTGTAAGGGATAGAACACCAGGTCTGGAGTCAGGAAGACCTGAGTATAAATCCAGCTTCAGACACTTATTAACTGTATAGCCCTGGGCAAGTCTCTTCACCTTGTTTGCCTCAGTTTCTTCATCTGTAAAATGAGCTGGAGAAGGAAATGACAAACCCCTCTGGCATCTTTGTCAAGAAAATCCCAAACAGGGTACAAAGAGTCAGACACAACAGAAAATGACTGAATACACACACACACACACACACACACACACCCACACACACACACACCACACTCTCTCTCTTTATTTTTATCTATCCTGTTAAATATTTTCCAGCTACACTTTAATCTGGTTCAGGTCACAAGGAGCTATATGTGTTTGACCTCTTAGGACTGAGTGACCTCTGACATCCCTTCCAACTTTTACTCTCTGAACACCTTTGGTCTCACAGAGAGGCCTGGGGCTTGGAGACACTGAGTGACTGGCCCAAGATCACCCAGAGTGAGGGGCAGTACTTGAACCAAGGCCCTTGTGATGCCCAAGCCAGCTCTCAGTGCCATGCCCTTCCTCCATCCCCTTTGGTTGTCATATAACCCACCTCCCACCTCAAGGTCAGGAAAGAGAACTTATCCATATCAGGGCCTGCTCTCAAATTTCAGTTTGTCTACATTAACCCACTGGGAAACTTCTGCTCTCCCAGACCTATTTGGCAAAGACCCTATTGGAACTTCCTAGAGGCCAGACAAACCTACCATATATCTTGGTTTATGAGGCTGACCTTTGGAGGTTAAAGGGGGAAAAAATAGTTCCCAAATTGAGGTCAGTTTATAGGCCAAATACTCCAGCAGTTAAGTCCCTGACTGACCCCCACTCCCACCCTCACCCCCTCCCAGCGGCCTCAGGCCTACAAAGTGGCTCCCAGACTATCTTCAGCTAACCCTTTGCTTTGCTCCTATGGTAATATCCTCCAGCTATAAGCCACAGCTGGATAAAAGAAGTTTCTCTATAAGTTGACCAGAATTTTCATCCAAAAAAATTTCAGGCTGGATTATGTCAGATGAATTTAGACTAAAATATATGATAGCTGCAACCAAACAAAAGTTATTTCAAAAGGGAAGGAAAATGAGGAATGGGGAAAATTAATTGGTCAGAACAGCAGGGGAGGGATCCTACAGATATGGTAGCTATCACAGCCTAGGGAAGGCCCCAGCTGCTATGACTTCAGCAGCCGTCCCTGTGGCTGGGAGTAGAATGATTACCCCATGGCCCAGCCCCTAATTCTGCGACTATTTCAGAGTGACAAGGGAGAGGGGTGAGGGTCTAGAGACCCCCTTTGTAGGGGGCTTCTCTTGGATAGCTGACTCACCCATCCTTCTCTGTAAGGTGTAGCACACTTTGTCAGGGGTTGGAGTGGGGGGACAGTTGGGAGATATAGATGCTGTAATAAAATGATGCCCAAAGTATTAGCAGGGCTTGGCAAGGCAGCAATCCTGAGCCTCCCCAGCTGCCCTTGGTGGCAATTCTCCTGACTCTGTTACACACCTGAAGGCTGCGTGGGCTCCCGGTATTCACCACTGCTGATCTGGCGGATGAGATTCTTGTGATCAAAGCCATCAAAAGGCATCGTCCCATAAACCAGAGTGTAAAGCAATACTCCCAGGGCCCAGCTGTCCACCTGGAGCAGAGAGATTGAGAAGCAAAAGATTAATAAAAGGCCAACCCCTGTAAAGTCTCCTTCAACCATGGGCTCTCACCCCCTTTGGCAGTCTGGTGAAGCCCATGGATCCCACCTCAGAATGTTTATAATATGTAAAGTTCAGAGGATTACAAAAAAAATTGAACACGAATAGCCTAAAATTTCAAAAAGACTTTTGGAACACCCTGTGTACTAATCCAATTTTTTTTTCAAACCAACGAAGATGAATTATTTCCAGTTTTTTTGCTTTCAACAAAAAATGCTGTCATATAGATTTTGTTGTATATAAAAACTTTTTTTCATTGATCTTTTTTTTCCTTTTCCCACCATATTCTGCCCTACTGATACCACACTGGGAGCACTGTGTTCCCTTGTCTAGGAACGACATTGATAAGCTGGGGCATGTGTTCATATGGCAAAGAGGATGGTGAAGAGACTTTAGGTCATGCCTCGCTAGGTGGAAAAATGGTAAAAACAGAACTCTGGAGTCAGAGCAATGCACATTTACCACTTGCATGACCTTGGGCAAGCAATTCTAGCTCCCTGTGCCTCAGTCTCCTCATATGTAAAATGAGAGGACTGGACTAGATCAGGGGAGTCTCTCCTTTTTTGTATCATGGACCTCTCTGGGCAGTCTGGTGGACACCCATGGACCCCTTCTTAGAATCATGCTTGTCACCTACACTCATAATTGAAGAAATGCTCAATTTCAGGTAAAGATTAGTAAAAATGAAGATGTAAATGTATGCCCAACCAAGCTCACAGACCCCTGAAATCTACCCACTGACCCTAAGTTGAGGATTTCTAGCCTCTAAGGTCCTTTCCTGCTCTAACACATAATCTGTGTTTAATCTTTGGGAAATATGGTGGCCCACAAAGCCAAGGCTTAGACAGCCTCAATGGAAGAACAGGAGCCATGAGGCCAAGAAGAGAAACCCTGGGGAACATGCTGGCTGTCTTCAAGTATTTGAAGGGCCACTACATGAATGGGAGATTAGATTGTTTGTGTTTGACTCCAGATGGAAGAACTGGGAGCTATGGGCGTGAGTAACAGAAGCAAATTTAGGTTAGATTTCAGGGGAAAAACATCTTAATGACTTTGGCTGCCCAAAAGTGGAATAGGCTCTCTCCATAAAGTTAGTGAGCTTCCCATCACTGGAGGACTTCAAGCAAAGACTGGATGACCACTCATCAGGCCTGTTATAAATGGGACACCATTGGGATTGGAGTAGAGTGCCTTTGTAGTTGGGTCCTCCAAGGCCTTCAAGTCCAACCCTCTCATGTTATAGATGAAGAGAGACTCAGATGTGAAGTGACTTGCCCAAGGTCACAGTCTTGATGTACTCTCTAATTCTGACATTCAGTGATCATATGTGTATGTATCCCTATTGGCATTTCATCTTCTTAGCTGGAGCCCATTAAGGTCTTTCTGGATCCTGACTGTCATCCAAAATAGCCTTCAGCTTTGGTGTCACCTTGGGCAAGTTCCTTAAACTGTTTGCCTCAGTTTCATCATCTGTAAAATGAGTTGGACAAGGAAATGGCATCATTTGGATCTCATGTCAATCTGTTTAAAGAAGGCTTGGGACACAGAAAGGGATAAGGGAAAGACATGGAGAAGGAAAAAGAATGTATGTGTGTGTGCGCACGCACATTTCTCATCTATCAGAAGAATTCGTTGAAATCTATTTTTGTATTTAAATTCTACCCATCACACCAGCTATATCACTTACCTCAGGGCCTCGGTACGGTCTTCCATTGACAATTTCTGGGGATGCATAAAGAGGGCTCCCACAAAAAGTCTGCAGAAATTTATCCTTTTGATAGAGGTTGGAGAGACCAAAGTCAGCAATCTGCAAAGAGAATCAAGATACCATTCTGCTCATTAATTCAATTCAGATCAACTCAGTTCACTGAGCATTTGTTAAGCCCCGCAGTGCCTAGTTCAATGGAATTCAGGTCAACGTTTCTGACATCTCCACCTTTTCCCAAAAAACACTGGTTGTCTGTTGAGAGAGGCTCATTTCCCACAGGAGCGCTCCTCTGTTAGAGCATGGGACTTCATTTCCATTTTCTCTCAGGCATTCTTTCTCCAAGAGGAGGTCCATTTGACTCAGGGAAAGAGAAAGTTACAGTAGGAGATAAGACAGATATCCACTGATATGTGTGTAGTTTAGATGGAGTCACTCATTGGAAAGTGACTTGTAAAAATCCCTTGACCAAAACCTTGGCTTATCTGCCTATAAATAATCATGGCAAGTGCCTAATGACACATGATGCATAATCACTTAACTGAACACCTGTCTAGCAGAGTGAATATAAAATACTTGGTCCTCTATTTACATGTTTAGTACAGTTTTTCATTTAAATATTATTTTGTATCAGCTCCCATTATGGACAGTTGGGTAAAGTTTAGAGCACGGATGTGTGACCTTAGGAGTGTATATATAAATGGAATTAAAAACGCACATCCCTCCCTTCATTGCAGACGTGGGGGATTATAGGTATAAAATATGGCATATATGGTCAGCTACAGTTAAAGGGTTTGTTGGAATGCCTTTGTTCCTCTTCATTTTGTAATGTCTGTTACTGGGGATGGATGGATGGATGGATGGATGACAGGGGAGGAGAAGAGTTATAGTTAACAACAAAAAGGGTGAATAAAAAAATGTTAAAATAAAAGTAGAGCAACCACCACTGCAAAGAAATTGGGCACTCACTAACCATATGATCCTGGGCAAGTCACTTAAACTTTCTAGGTTTTAGGTTCCTTATTTGCAAACAGAGGGTTGGGCAATTGATTTCTAAGACCCTTCCAGGCCTAAATCTATGATGCTAAAAACTGAAAGGATCCTTAGAAGTTAGAACCCAACACCATCTCTTTTACACATGAAGAAATGTCAGCTCAGAAAGGCTAACTTAGCTGGGGTGACATGGTTGGTAAGAGGGGATAGGAACCCAGGGCCTATGATCTTCCAGGCAAACACCATGTACTTTCCATGAGCCTTGGAGTTACCTATACTTTTGTTCCTTCGGAAGGTCATGCTTTCCCATTTAGAGATCCATCTTCCCAGTCACATCTGTCTTTTGCCTTTCCTCCCTTATGCCAGTGTCCGGCACACAGTAAGTGCCTAGTAAATGCCTCTTGACTGCCTTGAGCGCTGAATTCAGAATCAAGAAAAACCTGGGTTTGGATCGCACCAAATCCCCACATGTTTTGGTTGTGTGAGGGCAGACAAGTTGCTATGCTGTCAGTATTCTCAAATTTTCTTTTCTGTAAAATGGAAATGACAACAGCACCTATGTAACAGGGTGAGAATGGAATGGGATGAAACAAAGTATTCTGCAAACTCTACAATGCTCTAGAAATCAAAGTCATTGTTATTATTACTGGGGGTTTTTAATTGTTGCTATTAAAAGGTAAAAGGGCAGCTAGGTAACTCAATGCGTAGAGCACTGGGTGTGGAGTCAGGAAGACTCATCTTCATGAGTTCAAATCTGGCCTCAGATACTTCCTAGCTGTGGGACCCTGGGCAAGTCACCTAACCCTGTTTGCCTCAGTTTCCTCATCTGTAAAATGAGCCGGAGAAGGAAATGACAAACCACTCCAGTATCTCTGCCAAGAAAACCCCAAATGGAGTTGGACACGCCTGAAACAAGCCAACAACAACAGCCATTAAAATGGAGCATCATTTCTTTACACCTGCCCAAGGATGCCTTTGTCTCCCAGGGCACCATATTGCCTTCCCCTCTCATCCCTGCCCCCTCCCTTCCTTCCCCTTTCTGTTCAGCTGATCCTGAGACCATCTGCTGGGCGAGATTCTCTAAGCAGCAGCTTCTGCGTTCTGAAACTTTTCTGTTCTGTCTGAGCTGTTTCCATGACCGTAAAATTTAAATACAATGAAAATGCTGAGGCTTGAAATTGGAGACTTTCTCCACAGTGCCCAAGCCTGATCATGCATTACCTGAGACAAAAATGAAATAGCCCTGCCCTCAGGGAGCTTATATTCTCCTAGGACTCCAACATAAATATGCTCAGAATAAATCAAAACAAAAGATACAGAGACAAAAATGAAACAGTCCTACCCTCAGGGAGCTTATGTTCTCCTAGGACACTAACACACACATGTGCTCAGAATAAGTGAAAACAAGAATTTCAAATAGAACAGAGCGCTAAGAATTGGGAAGGATCAAGAATCCTGGATGGGTAGTAACCTATTAGGGGCCCTCTAAGTTCCAGAAACCATTCTAGGCACCAGAGTTTAAAGATAAAACAGTCCCTGCCCTCAGAGGCTTACATTCTATGGAGGGAAACATTTAAATATCTAATTAGGTACAAAGTAGATATAATAAATACAAGACCATTTTTCCCCAGGGACATGGTATAAGTGCAAAAAGCACAGGATTTGTAATCAGAGGAC
>CM053585.1:393654664-393716715 GCA_028646515.1 Pseudochirops corinnae
CAATCTCTAGCTTGGCTACTTTGTAACCTGGGGCAACTGCATCAGTTTCCTCATCTGTAAAATGAATGGACCTCAGACCCTCCAACAAGTCTCAATCTATGATCTTACTGTGGATGAGAAAATGAATGCCCAGAGAAAGGGTCTAGTATCACAAGGCAGACAGAGCACGAATTCGAACCCAGTGCTCATAAGCTGCACTAATACTTATTCCCCCAAACCCTAGGAAGTTCTATAGCACTGAAAAGTCCTTTAGATATCAACATGTCCAACTCCCTTATTTCTCAGCTGGGCCAGGACCAAGGTCATGGAGCAATGAGACGTAGGGGGAACTCAGGGCTTTCTGAGGTCCTCTCCTTCACAACCCCAGCTGTTTCCTCAAGAAGACTCAAAGAGGCTCTGAAGAAGACATTTCATTGACCCGGCTGGGAATCTCCAAAGAATGTATATATTCTCTAGTTCCCACTGATGTCATAGCACAAAACCATCTCCCTTCCCCCAAGTTGCTAGAGGACAGCAACTCATGTGCTTAGTATCTTGGTGTCTACCAAGTAACATCCAGGCCATGGTGATGCAAAGAGACAGCAGTGAGTGGTGGTAGAGGGGCAGACTATAAGACAGGGATACCTGGATTCTGCTAGGTATGTGAGCAGGGACAATTCGCTCCACCAAGGAGAACCTCAAAAAAGTTGAGCTAGACAGCTTTTAGATCTACATCTGTTCCCATGACCTCCCTGAGCCTCAGTATTCTCATCTGTATGATGGGCACAGCTGTCAAAACCACCTCACAGGACTGTTGTGAGGCTAGTTAGGATTTCATTTATAAACTCAGCAACCTTCCAGGAATAACTTGAGTGGTCAAAAAATGTGAGCTCAGATCCTCCTAAGTGGCTCCAGCCTACTTCCCAGAATTAGCTCCCATTACTCATCTCAAACCCAGCTGGACTACTTGGTATCCCCAGAATCGATCTGACCTTACCTTCCCACTTCCAGGCCTTTGCTCCCAGGTAGCTCAATGGCTGGTGTCCTATCTCTTTCTATCCTATCCCCACCTGTCAAAACCTAGTTCATAATCCAGGGCAGCTGGTGGTATGATGGATGGAGCACTGGGCTTGGAATCAGGAAAACTCATCTTCTTGTGTTCAAATTTGGCCTCAGACACTTCCTTAGCTGTGTGACCCTGGGCAAGTCACTTCACCCTGTTTGCCTCAGTTTCCTCATCTGTAAAATGAGCTGGAGAAAGAAATGGCAAACCACTTCAGTGTCTCTGCCAAGAAAATCCTAAATGGGGTTACGAAGAATCAGACACAATTGAAAAGGACTGATTGTCATCTTGGTTCACAATCCGCTTTCTCCATGAAGTTTTCCCTTTCCTCTCCAATAGAAAACAAAAGTTCTGGGTCAGCTGGTGAGCAGTGAATAGAGCACCAGCTCTGGAGCTGGGAGGACCCGAGTTCAAATCTGACCTCAGACACTTAACACATACTAGCTGGGTAACCTTGGGCAAGTCACTTAACCCCAATTGCCCTGCTCTCCCCCTGCAAAGAGAGAGAGAAGCAAAAATAAGTAAATAAATAAATGCTCTGTGCTCCTTCTATACCTTGATCCTAGACTAATTTGTATTATAGTCCTATCTTACCATCCCAACTAGACTGTAGGCTCTTTGAGGGCTGGGATAGAGTCTTTTCTCTGCATCTCCCTTCCTTCCACCCCCAGAACCTAGCACAGTCTATGGTTTTTAAACTGTGGTTTCATCAATGTAGAAAGCTTCTTGTACCAAAGCAGATCTGAGCATCATCTTCCTCATCTGTAAAATGGGAACAACATCACTGTATCTATTTTTAACACAATGTTAGATAGTTTGTTGGTGTAAAGCAATTGAAAAGAACCAAATAAGACAAACCAAAAAAAAAAAAAATCCTATTCCAAATCCCTAACTGCAACTAACAATTCTTGGAATGGAATCAGCTTCCTTCATTCTCTAGCAATCCATCAGCAATCATTCATTAAGTCTTTACTATGTGCCTGGACACATCCTGGGCGCTCCTTTTCTGCACTAAGTGTCCTCATCTGTGAGATGAGGTGGTCAGACTGGACGGCCTGTGAGGGCCCTTCCTGCTCGAAACCCAGGATCCTTCTTGCTGAACTCTGCTAAGGCCGGTCTCCCGGTTTAAGTGCCCACAGGTTTCCATTTTGCTTCTGGGGCTTCTTCTCCCTTCAGTCCTCCTGTTACATTTCCACTGCAGCAAGGGGCAACATGGGTCTGGACAGAATGACTGGGCAGCCAGAAAGTTCCCAGCCCCCCAAGGCCCCTGGGACCTCGTCCTCATCACAAGTCACTGTGCAGGAAAATGCTGAGGATCATCTGCATTCCTCTCTCCACCATGATTAACTGCAAGCTAATGACCACGATGGATTCTTATTTTAGAGCAGACTTCCACAGAGTGCGGAATGCAGCCAAGGGAGGAAGTGCATTTCTTTCTTTTTTTTTTTCTGTCAACTGACGGGGGCAAATATTTTTAGAATCTGCACCCTTCTCAACGGCCAGAGAGCTCATTTCCACTTCCAGATGTGCCGGTTGCAGAGGCCTGTCAATGCCACACCAGGGAAGGGGGATGAGCTGCCCTGCAAACATCAAGACACAGAACACAGTGGACATCAACAGGGTGTGAGCAGGCTTTCAAGCTACAAGGCCCCCCCTAAGCATGAAAGGGGAAAAAGGGATCTAAATCCCAAAAAGTGTTGTTGGAGGTGGGCTCCAAAATAGAAACTGTTTTCAGTCATCGCACTGACTGCCTAAGAGCCCATCTGTTAGACTGCTGACTTTCTGAAAGCAAAGCCAACTTGCACATCATGGGCCTGCAGGCCAGCTTGGGGCCATGTGTTCTTCTTTGGGTGCAAATGCCTTTTATAAATGTTTCCTGCAAAAAGGCTAAGGCAGGAGAAGCTGAGCATATAGAGTGATCACACAATGAAAGCCTGGAGGAAATGCAACAAAAGTCAGGAAACAAGAAGATAAAATGGATGGGGAGTCCAGAGACAAGACCCAGCTCCCCACCTAAAGCAGGGGTGAGGAACCTGTGGCCTTCTAGGTCCTCAGGTGCAGCCTTTTAACTGAGCCCAAGTTTTACAAAACAAATCCTTTTACGAAGGAGATTTGTTCTGTCAAGTTTGGATTCGGTCAAAGGGCCACACTCGACGACCTACAGGGCCATATGTGGTCTTGAGGCCACAGGTTCCCCACTCCTGCATGACTAGTGGATCAGAGGCAAGTTGTTTTCTCTTACAAAATGAGAGGATTGGACTAGCTGATAGCAAGGTTCCTTCTGGCTCCCAAGGTCACAGGAACATAGATAAAGTTTAGAGGAGAGCTTAAAAGCCATCAACTCTAGTCCCTTAATTTGATAAAGAAACTGAGGGTCACAGAAGTTCCCCAAAGTCACAAAGGCATCAAGAAGCAGAGCTGGAATTCGAACACTATCATTTCCACTTGTAGATGGTGAGTCCAGGAGAACAAACAGGCGTATGGCATAATATCGTATCTGTAGAGTTGATAGAGACCTCAGAGGTGGTCTAGTCCAACCACTTCATTTAACAGATAAGAAAACTCAGCTTCTAGAAGGGACCTTGCTTGCATCACATAAGTAGTAGGTGAGGTGAGCTTTGAATTCATGTGCCATGCTAGGTCAAAACCACAAACATAATGGAATATTACTGTGTAATAAGAACTGGCAAAGATAATGAATTCAGAAAAATTTGGAAAGACTTCCATGAACTGATGAAGTAAACAGAACTAGAAGAATATACACAATGATGACCTAATATTAAATGACTAAACGAAAACTTAAAAACCCAACTCAATAACTGAAAAACCAACGATGGTCCCATAGAATGGACAATGCTCTCCTCTCTGCAGTGAGGTGGGGGACTGCTTGTGCAGAACACTGTATACATTGTCAGATTCAATCACCACATTCTCCATTAGAATGTAAGATTGTTGGAGGTAAGCACTCTGTGCTTGAATGCCCAGTGCCTTATGTACCTGACACATTATGGGTAGATTAATTAACCCACAATGTTAGTTGTTTATACTTAACTGCTTTTCTTTTGTTACTAAGGAGAATTGGTGGTAGGGAAGTGGGAGGATATATTTTAAAAGATCATGATTTTTTAAAAATATGCCAATAAAATTTCTTTTAAAAAATTAAATATGTCAATGATGCTAATGTTATCTCTTGTACAAATGGATGAAGAATACAGTGGCTTCTTAGGGTGAAGGATACATTTTCCATTATTTCATTTTCATAACAAATGCCTAAAAAAAGAGCCACAATTTCCAAGCAGAAGCCAGAGCCTGGGCTCATCAGAATTTTCATTTTAGAAGCACTACCCCTGGCAATTTCCCTACCCAAGGTACAAAGGTCCCAGGCTTGATGCGCTCAGCTCCCACTGAACCTTCTGACCTCGACATAGTTTCCTTTCTAGCTTATGCAAATTAGCCATTCTCCTAGGATTCTGGCTCATTGTCCCTATCCAATCGAGTAGAATTGTAACCATTCTTCTTTTCACAATGGGGAATTTTATGACTAGCTAGAAAGTTATTTGGCTTACCTCTACTGGTACTACATCTTGCAAACCAAAAGGTCATGCCTGGCTGGAAGACCCAACCCTAGCTCATTCACTGACTTGAAAAGGGCTCTTTTTTGTTTTGAAAGCGATGGGGGAGGGAAGCAATGTCCCTAATTGCCTCCTTCCTATTGAAAAGAGATAGGAAGACACCAACAGAAAGGAAAGGCTCATATACAAGAACATATTCATAGCAGCACTTTCAGCAGCAGTAAAGAAATGGAAGGAAAAGTGGGTGTCCATAAGTTGTGGAATGGCTGAACAAAGATTCATGAATTAAAGGAATGCTACTATGACATAAAAAATGATGAATTCTGAGTAACCTGGGAAAACTTCTCTGAACTGATGCAGAGCAAAGTAAGCAGAACCAGGAGAATAATATACAAGGCAACCACAAGAATGTAAACAAAAAGAACAATAAAACAAAACCGAATTTTGGGTAATGATAATGATTAGTCTCAATCATGGAGGAGAGATGAGGTAATGTACCTCCCTCCTTTCATTGGAGAAGTGGGGGACTGTGGGTATGGTATGTTGTATATGCTATCAGATCCATCGATTGGTTTTGCCTTTTTTTTCCCTTTGTTTCAAAAGAAGTCTGGGGGAGGAAAAGGAAGATGGAAATGGCCACAATGTAAACAAAATAAGGAAATAATGAGACAAACTTTTGAAAAGAAGGCATCCCTATTCTTTAAGCAATAGGGCCAACTCATCCTCAGGAATATACCCTTTTATTAGATACTGTGTTTGGAAAATCTCTTTACATTGTTTCAAATCATTGGTTTATTCAAAGGTACATTCCTGTAGTTTTATCCCATTACAATAAAAACTATAGACCCTTAGAGTTGGAAAGGGTCTCAGAGGTTATCTGAGATCCCATTTCTACCCCCATCAAGGCACCCCTACCTGACAAGTGTTTGGACACATATAGTACCATATGGTCTAGACATATATAGCATCATACAGTTTGGACACAGATAGTACCATATATTGGACACATATAGTCCCAGTCTCTGTTTGGACACATATAGTCCCATAAGAGCTCAGTACCAAATAAAGTAGCCATGACTGTTAGACGGTTCTAGTTACTAGAAAACACTTTCTTACAAAAGTCAAAAGTGTTTTCCTTTTAAATCCTTCTTTGTTCTTCCTTCTGGAGCAAAACATCATGTATCTAAGCCTTCTTCCACAGAAAGCCCTTTGAGTATCTGAAGACAGCCATCACAGTCATCTTCCAAGTCTTCTCTTCTCCAAGCTCAACGCTGCCAAGCTCTTTGGGCTACCAGCCCATAGGACTTGGCTTTCAGGTACCTAATCATCTATCATTTGTCAATGTGCCCCCTAAAACATGCTACCCCACACTCAGTCCAATACTCCAGATGTAGGTTATTACCATATGGTCAAATTCCACTTCTATTAACAATTAAAACCAATTAAGATACACCCACTCAGAATCTTGCTCTTTGGACAGAAGTGAGGAGTCAGTTCTATAGCTGGGCATTAGCTTCTGGGGACAGTTATATAGGATTGTAGGATGACATTTAAAGCTGAAAGAAATCTCATGAGGCCACCTAGCCCAACCCCCTTATCTTAGAGATGAGAAAACCAAGGGCCAGGCAAGTTGGTGTGACTGCCCAAGGTCATACTGTAAGTGGTAAAGCTGGGATACAAACCCAGGTCCTCTCATTCCAGAAATAGTTTTCTTTCCACTGATTCCCAATTTATTATCTCATCTGATTTTCCTAACATCCTGATGAAGCAGAGAGTATAGGTTTCATTATCACCAGTACAGGTTAGGAAATTACAGTTTAGAGATGACGGTTTGCCCAAGGTCACCAACTAAGTAAGAGGAAATAGAAGTACAGCTTTGAACACAGGTCTTCTGACTCCAATTTTTGCATTTTCTTACTATTATTGGAATATAGATTTAAAGCTGGAAAGGACCTTAAAAGTCATCAATTCATTTTATCACTCATTATACAGAAGAGGAAATTGAAATCCAAGGAAGTTAAGTGATTTGTCCAAGGTCACACAGACAAGTGTCAAAGCTGGGATTCGAACCTGACTCTTTCCATTATCCCATACTGTCTCTCTATTTCAACAGACAGTTGTCCTTCACTGACATTTCCTTTTTTCCCCATGGATTGCCCATTAGACTAGGGGAAGAGAAAACTGAGTCAGGATGACCACTCATTCACTGAGGGTGAAAAAGGTAACCTATCCCTGGAATCTGGGAGTCACGGTGCATAAACAAAGACCCGGAAGGCCAAAGGAACTCCATCTGAGTAAAGGAAATCTTCTCCCCATGCCTCTCAGTTCCCTTGACAGAAACATCAACAAAGGAGGCAGAGAAGGACCCTTCGCATGCTTTGTCTGGGGATCGCTGACATGTCTCTGATGTCATGGATGGCCACTTAGGAAGCCCTGACGATGCCTGGAGACCTAAGGCCATTCCACACTAAAGCTCACGGGATGTACAAGATTTATTTTAAAACTACATTTGATTATTTTCAGGACGTGATCAAAAGGACACTGGGAGCAGTCGGTAGGAGGTACTTGAACTCTGTAGGCCAAGAGAGTTTTTTCTAACCCCAGTAGCCACCAGCAATAATACTATCTATAAAGTAAACTCTTCAATGAACATACTTTGCTCTTTTTCACAAGCAAATGTTGATGCTGTCTCCATGATTTGTTTTATCATGGCTGGGAATAAAGAGGAATAGAAGATGGTCAGGGAAGGATAGTGATCCCATAGATGCTAAAATATTTACAGCAGTATATACTGCAGTAGCAAAGGATGGAAAGCAAGAGAATGGCTAAACAAATCATGGGCTGTGGATATAAAGGGATATTATTTTACTATCTTTTTTGTGGCATCAAAAATGTGGAAACAACCCCAATGCCCATCGACTGGGAAACGGCTAACCATATTGTGGTACATGAACAGAACAGAATCTTAATGTGCTGTTAGAAAGGCAATGGATACAGAGAAGCATGGGAAGACTTATATGAACTGATGCAGAAGGAAGGAAGCAGTCAGAAAAACAATGTATACAGTGACTACAACAATGTAAATGAAAAGAACAATTAAGAAAACAAAACCAAATACGTGGAAAGTATAATGACCAAGCTTAGCTTCTAAGAATAGATATGAAAAGGCATCTTCTCTCTCACTTTGCAGAGGTGGGGGACTTTTTCAATCTTTATTAGTTTTGCTGAATTGTTACTTGTCTCCCCCCCCACTCACCTTTATTATTCTCTAAGAGAGGATTCTATAGGAGGACATGGAGGGGAGGATATATTGGGATGATATAGGTGAGATAAAAGCAAAAGGTAGAAATAAAAATTGACTTTAAGAAATATTACTGTATTGTTAAAAATGATGAACATAAAGATTTCAGAGAAACTTGGGAAGACTTGTACAAACTGATACAGAGAAAAGTCAGCAGGATCAGTAATTTCCATGATAGCTAGAATAACATAAAGGAAAACAACAAAGAAGGAATTCATAACTCTGAACAATGTAGTGACCAATTGTAACTGCAGATAACTGTTTGCTTTAACAAGGCACTAGGAAAAGAAAGAAAAAATGACATCAATCTTACCCTCATGGGGTTTACCATTCTATCCTTTATCTCAGTAGGAGGACAATAAACATAAACTTTTATCAGATGGAAACATTATGTTGATTTGTTTAGCTTATCCCTGTTTCTTTTGTTACATGGACAGAGGAGGGGAAGGGAGAGTCACTGATGAAGAAGTGAGTGATGCTTTAAAAACCATATCAATAAAGTATGTCTCTTAAAAATGATTCCCAACCCTACTATGAAGTCAAACTCTACTTGGTCTCAGTTGCTTTCAGTATTCCTAATATGGGATTTTGAGCCAAAAGGGACTTTAGCTCAACCCTCTTCATTTAAAGATCAAGAAACTAAGTCCCAGAAAAAGGAATTGAGTTGCCCATGGTAGGATGTGAACCCAGGTCCTGACTCCAAATCTAGTGTTCTTTCTGTAATACCATCTTTCCTTTCAGGCAAAGTTCATGGAGGTATTGGCCTTTTTACCTGGAGAATGGGCATATTATTCACAGTCAGGTCCAACCCTGAGCTCTGCTCAGTAGCAACCAAAGACCTCTAAAAAAGGTTGACTCTGAGAGGGGCATCCCCAACTCAAGGCAACCAGACAAAAAGTGAGAGTTGGTAAAGGCAGAGCTGAAGTGAAGGTATTCCTTTGTTGAAATACCCAAGGCTTGTACATTTATCAATTACCCCGGAGCCTTACCTTAATATTACAGTTATCATCAAGCAAGATATTCTCCAGCTTCAAATCCCTGTGGACAACACCATTCTGAAACAAGAAGATGAGACATGGGATGAGAAGAGGGTTGGGAACAGGGGAACAGAGAGAAAGAATGAAACAAAGAAAATGAAGTGGGGGCAGTAAATGATGAGACAGAAAATAAGGTAAAGACAATGGGAATAGACAGAATGAGATGGGAGAGGGGAAAGAGAAAGAGAGAGAAAAGAATGAGTCAGAAAGAATGAGACAAGGAGAGTGAATGAAGAGACAAAGACAATAAGGCAAAGACAGATGGGGATAAATGGAATGAGACAGAGAATGAGAGAGACAAAGAAAGACAGGGGAAAGGGAATGAGTCAGAAAGAATGAGACGGGGATGGTGAAAATGAAAGAGAGAAGAAATGAGACAGGGTCGATGAAAAACAAAGAGAGAGGAGCAAGGACAGAGAAGGAGAGAGCAACAGAGAGCCAGAAAGAGACAAGCAGAGAAAGAAAAGGAAGGAGGACTTTGAAAAAAGGGAAACATTGAACAGATTAAAGAATTGGCCCAGCAGGGGTGGTCTCTGTATCTACACTTTGGGGCTGTTTTTACAGTCATAACACTCCCAGCCCAGGGACTAGTGACAAGAGCCATATTAGTCACTTGCTGTGTGTGGTTAAGGGAAGAATGACTGGAATCCATTTCTCCCCCAATGCCTGTAAAATAGGGGGGGGGGGGGAGGAGGGGATTCTTTTTTGGAATGTAATTCCACTGTGTGAATACAATATATTCTTCACAGACACCGGCAAACAGTATCTGCCACTGACATCATTCCTGAGGAAAGCACTGATTTTCCCTCTCTTGGGTCCTCTCAGATCTGGGAAGCTCTCACCTTACCCAAGCAAAGATTGGCAATGAAAAGGAACAAGTCCATTTGGGGTGCCAAGCCTTTCTCTAAATCATTCAAAGTCAAACTGGGCCCAGAAAGCTTTCAGGGAGGGTTTCTGGGCTATATAGCAGGCACGTGATGTGCTTCACTCTGCTGACCATAACTCAACAGAAGAATCTGGAGAAGAGCATAAACAGAAGGAGGGGAGAGGAGAATGATGACAACCCAGCAAAGCAATGGCACTTTTTCCAATGGAAAATCAAAGAAGACCCTGAAACTGGACTTTCCTGATTCCCAAACAACCAGTCAAAAAAATTTTTTTTTTCACAAGGTAGGAAGGGACAGGCAACAGAATCTTAATATCCAAAGGTGCTTTTTAGAGATCAGCTAGTCTAACCTCATTATTTTACAGAGGGGGAAACTGAGACCAAAAAAGAAGCACCCAACCCAGAGTTACATAGTTACAGAACAAAGTCTCGAGCCCAAGTCTAATGACTCTTGGAAAGCTGCCCATTCCACCCCAATGAATTGTCTTACAGAAAGATCCCAGCTCAGTTTTAGTCAGAAGTATGTGGCTTACAGAGGTAAGCACTGTAGTTCTTTAAATCTTGCTCCTTATTGTATTAACTCAGCTGGTTCTTTTTTTCTAATTGACTTGATTTTTTTTTAACTGAATTGACTTTCAATTGATACACACAACAGAGAAAGGAATCCCCAAAGCCAATTCTGCCTCTCACCTTATGGCAATAGTGTACTGCCGAGATTATCTGCCGAAAGAAGTGTCTCGTCTCCCTCTCGCTGAGCCTCCGCCGCTCACTGATGTAGTCATACAGCTCCCCTTTGCTGGCATACTCCATGATGATCACAATCTTATCCTTATTCTCAAACACTGAAGAGCAGAATAATATAGAGAAATACAAATTCAGTGAACAAGCTCACAAGAAAACACTAGAGAAGAACAGAAAGTCTGCCAGGGAATTCAAGGGTCCATGAGAGGCCAGAAGGAATCATTCACAATGTCAAGGCATCTCTCCACAGATGAGCAGGTTCCTTATTCAGGGAGACCAAGATGACTGTAGAATTAGTAAGACTGACTTTGTTAAATTAAAGAAATGTATTTAGTCAAAAGCTTTAGAGCTAAAAGGGACCTTAAAGGCTATCAAGTCCAACTCCCCCATTTTACGGATAAGGAAAACTGAGGCTCAGTATGTGAAGTGTCTTAGAATCCTAGATCTAGAGTGACTTTTATTCTAAACCCGAGTAGGAACCTCAGAAGCCATCTAGACCAACCTCTCAGAGAGAGAGAGAAACTGAGGACCAGATATCTTTGCTCAAGGTCACACAACTAGTAAGGAGTTGTGGCAGGATTGTAACCTAGGTCCTCTGATTCAATCACATCCCCTTGCCACTCCTTCCATTCTGATCTAACTAGGAACCATCAGGTCTAATGTGAGCTCTGTGTTCTGGGTCACTCGACCCAGGAAGCCCAGGCATGGGGATGCTACATTGTCCAAGGCAAGGATACTTTAGGTTCCTAGATTCCCTTCAAAGTAATTTCAGTCTCACCTACCACTCTCCATTAACCCACCAGTCACTGGCTAAATCAATTCATCAATATGTTAAGCACTTATTAAGTACCACTATGTGCCAGGAATCCAAAGACTAAAATAACTCAGTCACTGGAGCTAATATTCATGTGGAGGAAAACAATGTACACAGAGAGAAGTACATACATTTTTTAAGCACCAAGTAATTTGGAAGGGAATAGGACACTAAGATGGGAGGAATCAAGAAAGGCATCTTGTAAGAAAAACCCCTTAGACTAAGCCATAAAAGGAGACAGGGATTCTAAGAGTTGGTGGTGGAGGAGTGCATTCCAGGCATGAGGAACAGCTTGTGCAAAGATATGGAGGTAGAAGATGGAAAGTTAGCAAGTAGGACAGGTGGGCTAATACACAGAGTTCACTGAGATGGAGTGATACATGTAATTAGCCTGGAAAGATAGTCTGGAAACAGACTGTGAAGGGCTGATCAAACACAGGAGTTTCTAATTTTATCCTCAAGGTACTAGGGAGTGACTGAGATTTCTTGAGGAAATGAGCCACATTACCATACCTAAAAAAATGTTTGCAGCAGGAAGGAAGAAGAGAAGAAGGGAAAAAGGAAAGAAGGAAGGAAGGAGGGAGGGAGGGACAGAGGAAGGAAGGGAGGGAGGGAGGAAGGAAGGTGAGCTTGTTCTAGATCCCCTTTTCCCCAGCACAGATGTCATAAATCCACTGTTCAAGGAACAGAGATCAAGAGATTGGCATCTAAAGCTGAAGTTCCCTTCACACACAGACATCCTCCATTCATAGTTTGATCTCCCACCTTGACACAAGTCTCTAGAAGCCTCTCCCTGTCCTTTTTAGCTCCTAAGCCTCACTCAGGCCTCACTGATAAAATGAATTGAGAAAGAAGAGACAGGAAGAGTCAGAGAAAATTGGCTGCTCCCCATCTGCTGGCCTCCCTGTACCTCAAAGCGCAGGCTTTTGCCAGAGACCTTAGCCTGCATGCACATTCAGTAACAATAAACTCTGGAAACCGGGAGAGCTATCTCTGGATGCAGCTCCGGCTCCTGGTCCAAGAATGATTAGGCTGCCATACCCTAGAGAGGCCTGGTTTCCACATTAAAAAAAGAAAAAAAAGTAGAAATACAGCTTTTACAGGTTGGTGGGCCAGTATCAATACCCACAAATTCCCATCCCTCAGAACTCAACATGGCAAAGAGTTACTGGGTGGCTCAGTGGACAGAGCGCCAGGCCTGGAGTTAGGGAGTTCAAATCCACCCTCAGATACTTGCCAACTGTGTATGGCCAAGTCACTTCCCCTCTGCCTCAGTGTCCTCAACCGTAAAATGGGGATAATAGTGCACTTATTTCTCAGGGTTGTTGTGAGGATCAAATGAAATGGAAATTGTAAAGCACTTAGCAGAGTGCCTGACTCATAGTAGGTGCTTAATAAATCTTTGTCCCTTTCCCCTTCCCCACGCCAGGCCAAAACAAGCAATCAAACCCACTGTTGGCTCTGCATAGACAAAGCAACTGATTAGAACCACTGAAATTTTTGCTTTACAACTGTGGAAAAGTTTTCTCTGTGTCTGTATGTGCTCACACATATATGCATATACGTGTGTGTGTATGTGTATGTATAGCACATGTACAAATACACATATGTGTGTGTATATAATATGTGAAGGGAAAATCTACCATTCCACTTTCATTTTTGTGTTTATGCAAAGTAGGAGCATATAATAACAAGACAGAATCCAAGACAGTGTCACTGGTTTATATACACCCCATTTAACATCATGACATACCTACTATGTCCCAAAAGTCTTAGTGCGGCTTGAAGCTTAGCCTCTTTATTTTCTCCAACACCTAACTGTACATTGTACAGGGCAAGTGCTTAATAAATGGTTGCTTGAATTAATGAGTGAATGAATGAATGAATGAGTGAGTGAATGAATGACTTCTCTGGTACCTTCCAGCTTAAAAACATGACCCTGTGACCTATGAATTTTACATTAAAACACCCTAAATAACAAAATCTAGGCTGAATGTGTCAGGTCTGAAAGTAATTAGGGGGAGGGAAAGGGAGGCGAGACCAAAATGGTTAAAAGTCATCCCTGACCTTGCTAGCACTTATATAACACAGTAAGGTGTGCAGAGTATTTTACAAGTTAATTGTCCTAAAATTCCAATTTCTGATTGAGACACTCAGCTGCTGGGGTGACATGTTTGGTTTTGAATGCCTTAAGTAAAGAGATGTATATTTCTTTCTTTCAGCAACTAAGGTCTTAGGATGGTCTGCTTAACATATCTGAAAGTTTTCATGAGGTAGCCAAGGGGTATGGGAGTCAGGAAGACCTGAGTTTGAATTCTGCCTCAGTCACTTACTAGCTCTGTGATCCTGGGCAAGTTTCCTAACTCCTGTCTGCCTCAGTTTCCCCATATGTGAAATGAGGTTAATCACAGCCCCCTACCCTTATAGGTTTGTTGTGAGAACCAAAGCAAATAGCATATGGAAAGTGCTTTGCAAATTTTAAGGTGCTTTATAAAGATTAGCTTTTGATGATTTAGATTATGATGCCTTAGATCATGATTAGACTATGATGATTCTTATTATTATCTTGCCCGCATGCCACCCCACCTTGGCCAGAACTGTTTTCCTCCAGGAATTCTCAATTCTTTGTCCAGTACTAAATCATGTGTCTGAAAGTGGCTTGTTTATCCTGCTAAACTGTCAGCCCTTTTAAGCACCTGGACCACTCACAATGTCAAGTTTGCATCCCCAAAGACACCTCCATGAGGGCCTGTTCTGATGCCTCAACACGACATGGAAAAGGCTACAAATGCCAGAAAAGCACAAACCTCAAGAGGTGGTGTGCCATGACAGAAAATCTTCCAGGACAATCCTGGCAATAGTTGGTGTCTGCTTTCCAAGGACCAGCTTAGCTAAGCACCAGGGCTCATCTCCAATAGACTGGTCACTTGGGAATGAATTCCTTGTCCATGACAACCAGTGAAACAAAGGAAAATATAAGACAGCCCTTAGCACTGCCTGGCCCCCTTCCGGTCCTGTACTGACAGAGAGGGCCGATGAGGCCAACCATCACTTTTTAGAATGTCTCTAAACATCTACTTAGAATTTACAGGGGCATGTGGAGCAGAGTCTGGTAGGACAGGCTAACATGTCCACTATTAGAGATGATATCAATAACCTAGGGATAGGGGCAGCTAGGTGGTACAGTGAATAGAGCACCAGCCGTGGAGTCAGGAGGACCTGAGTTCAAATCCAGCCTCAGACACTTAACACAAAACTAGCCGTGTGACCTTGGTTGGGCAAGTCACTTAACCCCAACTGCCCTACCCTCTCCCCTCCAAAAAAAAGAAAGCAAAAAATAATAATAATAACCCAGGGGCAGTGGGAAGAGGGTCAGAATCACAGAAGCTGAACTCTAAATCCAAGTGTGGGACAGTGCAAAGAACAACAGCTCATGAGTCAGGGGGCTTGTGTTCAAATCTGGCCTCAGGCACTTACTAGCTGTGTGACCCTAGGCAAGTCATTTAACCGTGTTTGCCTTAGTTTCTTCATCTGTAAAATGAACCAGGGAAAGAGATGGCAAACCACTGAACAAAAAAAAAAAAAAAAAAAAAAAAGAGCTTTCAATCTAGAATCCTATGTGCTGCCTACCTCTGTAACTCTAGACTAGGCACACCAGCCACTGAGCCTCAGTTTCCCCATTTGTAAATGAAGAAGTTGGACCAGATGGCCTCTGAGGTCCCTGAATCCTATAGTCTGATCATACTTGGTTGTTAAATATAATCAGATGGGGGAAGGGAGAGGAGAATCCCTTGCAACGTTTGTACAAAGATGAAATAATAATAGCCACCATTTATATAGCACTGACAAAGACTTTACATGTACAATTTCATTTTATGTCACAACAACTCTGAGAACTGTTATTAGCCCCATTTTACAGATGAGGAAATTAAGGCAGACAGAGGTTAAGTGACTTGCCCAGGGTTACACAGCTAGCAAGTGTCTGGGGCTAGATTTGAACTCTCTTCAGTCCTGCCTCAAAAGATGACTAATGGAATTGAATTGTAACTGAGTTGAAATAAATCAAAGGACACTCCACCACTCTCCTGGCAGAAAAAAAAAAATGTTACTTCCCCTGAGTCAGTGTGGGGCCAGCTATTTATAAGGCTCTGAGAGTGGATGAGCGTGTGTTTATGTTAACTAGTCACAAGGCAAAATTTTCTTTTCCACAAGTAGGGAAAGATTTCCTTTCTGAAGAGCCAAAACCTGTGTCTCCTGCCTAGACCGCTTAATCAGGAGCCTGATGGCCCCCAAAAGGGTAGGACAGGAGCCCATCCATTATCAGAGAGTGGGAAGCTGTAAAAGCCAGCAAGGAAACTTAGTTGATCACTCGGAGTTGTTAAGGCAGCAGCATTTGGGCAGGAGTCCAGTAGTATCAAGAGGCATTTAGCCATGAAAGAATCTAAGTCCCACCTCCTCCTCCAGGAAGCCCAGCTGCACGTCCCTAGCTTACAGCGCTCTCCCTGCCCCTTGAGAAATGTAGCAGTCATGGAAGGTTCCCCGGCAGCCATGAGGCTTGAGCCAGACCTTGAAGGATGGGCACAATTCTGATTCTCTGCTGATTCCCACGTGATCCAGACACACACTGACATTTGACAAGCTCTGCTTAAACACAAAGCTCTCTAGAAGGAGCAACTCTCTCTCTCCCAAAGAGAAACTACAGGCATTCTGCTCATCTCCTTTGGAGGCCTGGTCACTCCAGCAACAGTCCCTTCTTCAAATGAATTGCAGGTTTCATCAGATGTTGAATCTAAAAGTTTGCTTTTGCCCCCAGTTGTCTGGCTTTCAACCAGTTAATGACCCAGCCCCTAATGATTCCCTCCCCAGTGCCCTGGAGGTCAATACCAAACTTGTGTAGCAGCAGAAAATGACTCTCATAAAAAAAAAACAAAGCTTTGACCAAAGGGAGGGGGCCAGCACATGGAGCAACTATATCACTACCTTTTTAAAGACAGGGTCTACAGTTTTGGTTTGGTTTTTATTTTAACTGTCAGAGAGGTTTACAATTTCCTATACAATCCCGCTTCCTGGTCTCCCATGAATATTGGCAATGGCCATGTTTATTGATCATTAAGTTCCCAGGGGAAAAAAATCTCTTTTTTAACACGAAGCCAAAAAGAAAAAATGCAAGAGACTGGCTTTTTGCTTTGTTTTTTTAAGAAAAAGGAAGCTACTTTATTATGGCCTGGTTTCCTCTGTTTCCACATAACCCCGGGCTAAGAATGCTCATTTGTCAGTTTTAAAAGAGAAGGACGATAGAGCACCTAGGTTTGGTGCAGTCCAAATTCTCCTCATGCCTTCCTCTTCCATCAAGGCAATTTTCTAAGGATGTTGACATTCCTTCCATCTGGTGTCTTTCCACTGGATGGTATTTTCATTACTTGCCAAGCAGTCACAATCCCCAAGTACTGTTCCACGCTAAAGAAAGTTGCTTGATTAAAGGTCTTCGGGATCCAGCCATATGGGCTGCCTCTCCTTTAGGGAACACAAGCTGGGAGCAATATCTCCACCCCAAATCCAAGCATCTGCAACTCAATTCGGCTCATAAATACAAAGCTGACAGAGGCTTGCAAGCTGAGCTAGTCCAACCCCCTCACTTTACAGATGAGGAAACTGAGGCCTGGAGAGGATCATAGCCTGAAAAGTCATTGAGTCCAACACATTTTACAGATGAGGAAACACAGATTTAGGTTTGGATGGGACCTCAGAGATCAACTCCCTCATTTTATAGATGGGAAGACTGAGATCCCCCAATTAGAATGTGAGCTCCGTAACATCAGAGACGGTCTCGATTTGCTTTTTGTGTCCTTGGGGCTTAGAACAGTATTTGGTATGCAGTAAGCATTTAATAAATGCTTTTCATCCATTCATTGACTAGCCCAAGCTCACATAGGCAGTAGTGTCGAGAACTGAGCTCAAGTTATCTAACTAAATTAGGCATTCTTCTCAATCACTGCAAGAAGTATCTAGAAGGTACAGAGAACATTGTGTCAGGCCTAGCATCAGGAAGACCTGAGTTCAAACCTGGCCTCAGCTGCGTGACCCTGGGCAAATCACTTCACCCTGTTTGCCTCCGTTTCCTCATCTGTACAATGAGGTGGAGAAGGGAATAGCAAACGACTCCAGTCTTTGCCAAGAAAGATGAGGCCACTCCCAAATGGGGTCATGAAGAGTCAGACATGACTGAAAATGACTGAACAACCAACAACCCAATCACCCTGCTTTGTCCCCTAATGAGGATATTGGATTGAGAGTTGTCTGAGGCCTCTTCCAGCTCCAAACCTTTAGTCCTAAAAACTTCCCTGAAAAATGACCATTCAGCCTCCATTTGAACTGATCCAAAGCTGCCATTCTGTACCAGCACTAAGTATAAGAAAACTCTCCCTTCCATTGGGCATAAATCTGTTTCTCTAGATCTTCCACCCATTACTCTTTGTTCTGTCCCATACAGCCAAGCAGAACAAAGCTAATTAACCAATCTCTTTCACAGGATAGTCCTACACTTGCTGGTCTTCTCTTCCAGGCTGAATATGGGCAGCTCCTTCACTGGTTGCTCATGAGAACTTCTTCTAGGCACCAATCCTGCTTCTCCTTCTCTGGATGCCTTTGGGCATTGCCAAGTGGGTGCTGAAATGTGCCCCTGTGGCCCCTGACCATTAGATCTTAGGGAAGAGAGTGCAGGGGGATGACATAGCCAGGAGAGCTGACAGCATCTTTGCTTGCACTAAGAGGGATGTGGCTTCTAGGAATAAGGAAATGTTCTTCCCCCTCCCCTCTTGCCTTGTCAGCCAACATCTGGAGGCCTGTGTTCCGTTCTTGGCACCACAGTTTAAGAAGGACATCAATCAGCTGGAAAGTTTGCCCTAAGGAAGGCAACCAGATTGATAGTGGAAGGTTTTGAGGCCTTGTCATATGGGGAATGGTTGAAGGAAGTAGGCGTGTTTAGGCTGGGAAACAGTAGATTCAGGGGAAGCATGATAACCATTTTCAAGTATTTGAAGGACTGACAAGGGGAAAGAAGGATCTAACTTGCTTGCTCACAGAGGATAGAATCAGGAGCAATGGGTACAAATTAGAAAGAGGCAGATTGAAGCTTGACATCAGGAAAAACCTTATAATAATTAGAGCTATTTCAAAATAGAATGGACTGAATTAGGGGTGGCTAGGTGGCGCAGTGAATAGGACACCGGCCCTGCAGTCAGGAGGAACTAAGTTCAAATCCAGCCTCAGACACTTAACACTTACTAGCCTTGTGACCTTGGGCAAGTCACTTAATGCCAATTGCCCTGCCTTCCCCCCTCCAAAAAAAGAAAAGAAAATAGAACGGGCTGCCTGAGAGGTGATGGGTTCTCCCTTCTTGTAAACCTTCGAGCAGAGGCTGGCAACCACTCATCAGGTCTGTTATAGCAGGGACCCCTTTCACCTACGGGATTGGACTAGATGGCCACTGAGGTCTCTGCCAACTCTGGAAATTCTGTGTTTCTATGAGCTCATCGAGTTCAACCCCTTTCTTTTACACATAGGGAAACTGAGACTCAAAGATATAAAATTACTTGTCTGAAGTCACAGCCAATCAGTAGTAAAGGCCCATTCCTGCCTGGTCTTGTTTCCCAAGGACCACACTACCATGCTATCAATGAACATTTATTAAGTACCTACTCTATACCAGACACTTCCCCAAATCACTGAAGTGCATAAGCATTTTACGTGTTTTATTTTTTTAAAAATACACAACTTGCTCATGTAAGAAGCAGCATTCTTTCGGCAGGAGAAGACGTTATATTCCAGGAAACTCTAAAGGGTGAGGCAGGACAGCTGCTTTTGTGTTCTCCTTAATCACCAAAGAAAACAAAGAAAATAATAGACCTGAAGGTCAAACAGCCCACTTAATAGGAAGCTAATTAGAAAAGTAGCTGGGCAATGTCAGGAAAAGGGATCTTTCTTGACTGAAGGTGGAGAAAATTCATTACTACTTTCTAATGCCTTGTCATTAACCTTTGATTTTGATCCAAAACATGGGGACTTAATATAGAACTGATGAAAACTGACATCAAAGGATCATTTTTCCCCCAACTATTTAACAATTAGCCATGGGAATAAAAGAGTAAACACAAGTACAACATATCTCTCTGCCAAACTCAACAACCTGTTTTAGTGTGCTGGAAGTCCCAGGAGAAGGGGAGTTGACATTTAGGTAACTAAACAAACCACTAGGTTGGAAACCGGACCACAAAAGCATCATTATTCATTGGCCAATTGCTGTCAGACCCAAACCAGAAAGAACATCAGCTCTGGAGTGTGAGGACGTGGGTTGAACCCATACCTCTAATGTTTACTATCCATGACCTTGGTCAAGGCCCTTCAATTCCCTTTGTCTCAGGTTCTTCATCCCTCATTTCCTCATTCTGCAAAATGAAGGGCTGGCTGAGTGGGCCTTTGAGATCCCATCCACTACAGATCTGAAATCCTTCCATTCCCAATGACCCTCTTCTACTTCTACTTCTTGTACTGGAAGTAATGTGGAAGTAAGACCAACAGATTGCATTCCCTTTTGCCCCTGTCAGTAAGGACCTTCTCCTTGGGAGAGCAGTATGTTTTGTACCTCCAGTACTCTTATTATATAATTCTTACAATCATAGCATATAGCACTGGATGAAACCTTAGAGATTCTCTCTCATTTTAGTCATCTGGGGCAATATCTTTGCCCTATTTCTGATGCCTGTGATGCCCTCCCTTTTTACTCCCTGACTCGTCACCATGAGTAACTTCTCTGAGATAACCTTCCATCTACTGTCTGTATCTTGTATGTACATGGTTGTTTACATGTTGTCTCCTCTATTAGAATTTCAGCTTCTTGAGGGCAATGGGATTTTTTTTTCCTTTCTCTGTATCCCCCACATAGTAAGGGCTTAATAAGGCTGAGTCTTGCTTATCTCCTACTAGATTGAAAGCATATAGAACTATACAAAAACTATAGAAGAAAGATCTCAGCATCACTGAAAACCATGATGGTGTGGTTACTGACGTAGAGCCAGACATCCTGGAAAATGAAGTCAAGTGGGCCTTGGGAAGCCTGGCTAACACCAAGGTTAGCGGGAGTGAAGGAATTCCTACCGAACTACTTAAAACCCTAAAAGATGATGCATGTTAAAGTGCTGCACTCCAATCTGGAAAACTCAACAGTGGCCATTAAATTGGAAAAGATCAGTTTATGTCCCAATCCTAAAGAAGGGCAATGCCATGGAATGGATTAGATATGTCTTATCCAAATTTTGCATCCCCCTCAGTGCCTAGCAAAGTGCTGAGCACACAGTAGGCACTTAGTTTCTCCAATATATTCATTTAATTCAATTCAGCAAATATTTATTAAAGACCTACTATAGGAAAGTTGGAGTAGCTATGTGGCATAGTAGATAGACCACTGAGCTTGGAATCAGGAAGATTCATCTTTACCTTATGACTGTATCACCCTGGGTAAGTCACTTAACCTTGTAGTGCCCAAAGCAACACTCTAAAACTGTAACCAATGAGCCGATGCATAGAAAAATCAGCCCCTTGGCCATGTCTGACAATTCCACACCTATATTCCACTAGGCAAGGGACATACTTCACCAGCAATGTTCTAAAGTCATGATTTAAATCTATTTTCCCCAAGCTGATCTTCCACAATTCCCCTATACAAACCCTCCAGTCCAGTCAGACCAATTTTCTATACCACAAACACCGTCACGTTTTTTCCCCACATCATTTTTTCGACATGGAATGGTGATACTGTATTCCCTATATTTGAATTCTGTCTACCCCTCAAGGCCTGGCTCCAATCTAGCCTCTATGAAGACTTCCTGGATCATTCTAGTCTACACTGACCTCCTGCTACCATAAACTCCTTCGTCTCTACCACTCACAAAGATTTCATTACATCATACTTGCTTCTTATATGTGTCTGATACGTAGTAGGTGCTTAGCAGATGTTTGCCGATTGATTATGGAAGTGAAATCATTATTACCATCATCCTGAAAAAATAAGACAAAAAGTTTCTGGTCACAGAAATGAGGACCTGGAAATCGCCAAGAGGTGGGCAGACACCAGACTTCCTCAAGCTTTTGTCTTCGCGCACGGGAGGGTGACCAGATGGGAGTCAGGGATTCCCTAGGGTCGTCTCAAGGAAGATATGAGCTACAAGATTTCGCATATTGGATATCACAGGCTTTCAGAGAGGGGGACTGGGAAGGGTCCCATGAAACACCCCGCTTTGAAGTCAGAGCTCAGGTCCTGAAATGAGAACTAGAGAGATCTGTTTTTATCTCTCCCAGCCAATTCTCAGAACATCAAAGGTTTGACAAAGCCCTTCCTTTTCAGCCGCTCTCTCCATATCACCAATTACCTTCCTGCTGAGAAGATGGAATTTCTTTTGACTAAGAACAGGGGTCCCACCTCTTGAAGATCAAGGGGGAAGATAATTTTTCTCCCACCCCATTATAAAACATATCGGCCAGGCTAGAAAGCTCACTGGAATACATTTGTATTTACTTAGCATTAAAGACAGAGGCCTGATTCTGGCTGAAGCAGAGTTGACAAATTTAGGGATTAATCACCTACTATCCACTCCTTCCCCCAAGGGGTCAAAAAGATACTGATTGTTATAGGACACAAGGATGGTGGTCTGGTATGTCAGCCTTCAGCTGTCCTGAGAATCACAGATCTGGAGTTGGAAAGGATTTCAGAGGTCATCTAGTCCAATTGCCTGATTTTACAGATGAACCTCGGAAGTTAAGTGACTTGTCCAAGGTCACCCAAGTAGCATGCATCGAAAAGTGGGATTTGAAGCCAAGTCATCTGATTTTAGAACAGTGCTTTTTCAATGAGTCCTTACAACGTACCTGTTACGTGCAGAGTAACTTGGAATCACTCTTCTGTACAATAGCAATCTGGTCTTGGAAAATCTGGGTTCAAGACTAGTCTCTGACACATACTGGCTGGATGACCCCTGCTAAGTCACTTAGTCTTGAAAGGCTCTAGGCAACTACCCAAGACTGTCAATTACAAAAGGTGCCAGCCTGCAAGGGTAGAGGGACTTTCTATCTCTGGGAATCCCTTCTACCAGCGAAATCACAGGTTTGTTTGTTTTTTCAATCTCACTACATGATAGGCAGGGTGGGGAATAAAACAAGTGAGGATAACACCTGTGCTCAACATGCTTACACTCTATGCACATAAGAAAAGTCAATTCAGAATATATACAAATGAAGGAACTACTTGGAAAGGGAATCAACAATTTGGAGGGGGAATCAAGTTAGGGCTCCTATTGGCAATGGAAGGTCTTGAGTTAAGCCTTAAAGGAAGTGAGGGCTTTAGAAGGTGGAGGTAAGAGGAAGGGCACTCCAGGAATTGAGAGGCAGGGGAAGAAGGGATGTAGATGGGTCCCACAGCATGGCTGCCCTCCAGTACAACATGGCATTTTGGAAACGACAGGAGACCAGGGTTCAAGTCCCAGCTCTGAAAACAGCAAGCCATTCTTGGTTTTTTGGATTCTCCTTAGGAAAAAAGACCAGGAAGCTGAGCCAGATGCACTCTATCTGCCCACATGGCCACTCAATACAGTCCTGGTGAAATGCCAGCATCCATGGTGCTTTACAGGCCTAGGTACTTCATACATCTGAAGGGCTAAGAACATACAAGCTTCCACCTGGGATCTCAACAGGAATAATATTTTTAAATAGTTAACCAAAATGTCACAATTCTAAAGCGCTTTGGAGTTTATAAAACAATACCCTCATAAGGATTCCCAAAGAGTAGGCGTATATTTGATCACCACATTTTTCTGGACCTGATTTGTGATATCGTTGGCGTAGGGAAACTCCATCTCTCAATTCAGATACCTGTTCTATGGCTTACAGCCTCAGAAAGCTGCCTACAGCTTTGAGAGACAGTGACTTAGCCAGGTCACACAGCGATGTGGCAGAGGTAAGGCTTTATCTCTATCTCCTATGTCATGCTGTCTCTCACTCTCTTTTTTATAAATGAAGAAACTGATGGTCATGGAAGGGAACTCAGTGGTCCAGGATCATAAAGTCACAGGGGATTTTCTGGAGCCCAGTATGATGGGACAAAGGAATTGATGAGAGGCAACAGGGGATAAGAGGACGCTGGACTGGGGAGTCAGGAACTCTTGGGGTCCAATCCTGCCTTAGATATTACTGTGTGACCCTGGACAAGTCACTTCCATTTTCTAAGCTTTTGGCTAGAACATCACTAGCCTTAGCTCCAGGAAGATGCCACTAACAGCTACCTCTGTGGGACAAGCAAAAAGTCTTTTCTTGGAGCCTCAGTTTCCCCATTGAAAAATGAGCAGAATTGAAGTAGATAATCCTCTCAGTCTTTACATTTTCAGCTCTAACATCCTATGAATAGTCTCAGTACCTACTGAGACATCATCTTTTTTTGGACATGGCCAATGTAAGAATTCATTATGTTCTGACTACATAATTTTGTAGCAGGTTATTTGTTCTTCATGCTTTCTCATTGGAGGGAGATGAGGAAAGGGTAAGAGAGAAGGCAGACTTTGAGTGATTAAAAAAAGAAGTTAAATTAAAAAAAAATAAAACCACTCTATGAGTCCGTTATTTTCCATGCCATCCAAATTCTGGCCCTGTTGAACCTTCTAACAGCTGCTAATGGAAATAGACAAGCGTAATTACAATTTGACAGCAACCACAACCCCAAAAACCTCCAAAAACACTTGAGAAAGGCACACTAGCAAACACTCAGGATAAGATATTATCAAAGTCAGTTTCTAATATTAGTAATAGCTGACATCACTTATATAACACTTCATGGTTACAGTGCTCAGCACACAAAGGGGCAGAGAGAGACCTCAGAGGCCATCGAGTCCACCCCTCCATTTTACAGGTAAGGAAATGAAGACTCTGACTTTCTTTCTCTCTTTTCCTTCCTTCCCTCCCATCTTTCCCTCTCTCACCCTCCTTCCCCTATTATATTATACCAGAGATAACTCAGGCTATATTTGCAAACCATCTGCTGGCTGGCCGAATGGCCCCCTCTCTCCTGGTGTCCCTTGGGCCTATTTGGAGTTTATTCATTTATTCGAGATCAGGCCATGTGTTTATCAAAAGAACAACATTTCCAACAACTCACGGCTGCTCTAAGGCAACTCCATCCCGAAGCTGCCTCCTCTCTGAAATGGGATCTTAGCCCAGGTGCCATCTCCTCTGGAAAGCCTCCCTCCATTCTCCCCAAGGGCTCACACTCTCTTTCCCCAAATTCTCTTGTATTTGTTCATTTCTGCACAGGGGGTATACAAGTCAGCTCAAGCCAATGTGTATTTATTACGTGTTTCTTGTGTGCTAGGCACTGTGCAAATTGCTGGGAAGAAAGGAAAAGGAAGGAAGGAAGGAAGGAAGGAAGGAAGGAAGGAAGGGAGGAAGGAAGGGAGGAAGGAAGGAAGTAAAGAAGGAAGGAAAGAGGGAGGGAGAGAGAAAGAGAAAGAAAGAAAGAGAGAGAGAGAAGGAGAAAAAGGAAGGAAGGAGAAAGAAAGAAGGAAAGAGTGAAAGAAAGAAAAGGAAGGAAAGAGAAAAAAAGAATATAATCTGCTCCTTGAAGACACCAGGGGGATAGGTGTCAGACCTGTTATTTCCCTGCTACAAGGAACTCTACACTATACACTATACAATGTATAGTCTCAAATTGCTGCCCAGGGCATTGGAAAATTAAGTGATCTGCCCAAGGTCACATAGCCAGTATACCTCAGAATCAGCACACAAGCCCAGTTCTTTCTGGCTTTGAGGCTAGCTCTCTATCCACTACACCATAACAAGGACAGGGACTCTTTCATAATTGTCTTTTAATCCTTTGCCTCTAGCATGATGTATTGTACACAGAAGGTATTTAATAAATGCTTGCTAAATTATACATGTCATCAGATTCTTTCAATGTATTGATCAGCTTTGCTTTTGCTGGGGTTTTCTTTTTAAAAGAATATTTGTTATAAGGGATAACTTTCTGGGAGGGAAGAAGGAATTTCAATGATATAAAACCAAAAGATATCAAAGAAAAATATATATTAAAAATAAACGGATGCTTATTAAATTAAATCCACACCCACCTCACCCCCCAAATAGCTGTCTTTGTTTTTATTTGTTTGTCTTTCAGGGAAACCTGTAGGCAGCCTCTATCCTAGAAAGCAGCCATGGTTATTGGGTTGCTGGGTGACATCAAACTCAGGGACCCAGCTCATCACACACCATGATGTTTTACAAGTAGGTCTAACCAGGTGCATCCAAGGTTATCACAAGGGTTAAGCAGGCTGCCATCCCACCTGGCCATTTTGTAAATTGAACCACAAGGACTGGCTTTTACCAGACACATAACCCCCTGAGAGACTCTTTGGTCTCAGCCTGGGGTCGGGGGTGCCAGGGAAGGAAGCATCACTGACCTTCATAAATGCTGATGATATGGGGATGGCTGAGGGACGACATGATCTCAATCTCTCGTCGGATGTGAACCATATCCTGCTCATCTTTAATCTTATCCTTACGGATGGATTTTATGGCAACCTATAAAGTCAGGAAATGAAATGTTATTCAGGGATCTAAACAGATGCAAATCAGCCACTGAAAGAGTTGGGAAAATAAATACAGATGTCACTTGGCAAGACGCACAATGAGGAAAACAGAGATTGGGGAAAAAAGAAAAACTCCATCATTTCTTTCATTTATAGCAAAAACACCCTTCCCATGGACACAGGGAGCAGGAAGTAAGATGGGCAGGACACTGAGGGTTTGGGGTTGGGGTCTTCCTGTGGCTGAAGCTTAACAATGGTGGGGGCTGATTGCACCATTGACAACAGAATGCCAACATCTTAAAACAAAGCAAGATAAAACCCAGTTTAAAGAGTGCCAAGGATTAAATGGGCCACATATGCCAACCAATCCGCACAGGTGGCTGTTACATCTGTGACTGTGGAGCAGAGCCATGCAATGGTTATGACCAGTTTAGAAACCACTTTTTTCTCCACTCACCATGTTTCTACAACTTCAATATGGCAAGTGAAAAAGGCACCAAGAAGCCCTGGGTTGGAGCCCAAGCTACATATGTAATCCAGTCCAGCTCTGAGACCACAACCAAGTCATTATGCTCTTCCTAGCCTCAGTTTCCCCATCTCCATAATGGAATAATAATCCTGCACTAAACCCATCTCAAAGAGTGGTCTAAGGAAATCCTTTTGTAAAAGTTTTGCATTTGTATCCAGGCACATAATAAGGTGCTTAACAAATGCTTATTGACTGACTAAACTGGAGATTTTGACAATAAAGGGAACTCCCAGTGAGTGAACCTCCTCTACCAAAGGAGATTGATACCTTCTAAGGAATTCAGAATCTTGGAGAGATGCCTATAGTGCTGAAAAGTTAGACGACTACCCAGGGTCACACAGTCAGTCTGTGTCAGAGGAAGGGCTCAAACCTGATTTTCCTGACTCCAAGGCCAATTTGTAATCTCAGGTCTTCCTGACTCTTAAGTCTAGTACCTGTGCCAAGCTGGTCCCCAAGAAAAGACTGGCTGCACTGCCACCCAAAATCAGACGCCCAAAACCCTAGGTAAATGTGCTCTCTGAAGGGAGTTAAATGATTAAATGAAATAGCTAGTGAAGAAAGCCACCATGGGCCAGTTTACTCAGCCGTCACGTGATAATAAAAGGCCAAAAAATGACAATGGACGATCTAACAAGAAAAAACCTACCTGCCAAAGGAACCATCTCTCTGTCTCTGTAAAGAAGCTGGTCATGTGATCTGTCTGTTCTGGCCACAAGAAAAAGAAAAAATTAACTACTTGGGTATAAGACCAGAAAATTTACTGCCAGTTACAGAAAGCCTGGTTCTGTTGTACCCACAGCCCCCTTGAGACTCTCCGCCTGTGACCTCAGCTCTGACCCAAAGGCCTCCTTTCATGAATGACAGACAGGTCAGCCATCTGTCCGGACAGCGAGAGCATGAAACTTCCCAGAGAAAACTGGTCCTCAGTCAGTGACACTCCATCAAACCAAGTCTCATCTCCAGTTCACAAACATGATTGATAACCAGCTTCATTGATCACCAACTTCCACTTTTCCCTCCCACAAATAAAGGTAATGACCATCCCAGCTACTGATTTTCTCCCCACCTCCAAGCTCCCATCAGGGACCAAAATGAAACATTACTGGACCATAAGCATTGATCAATTAGAAAGGTCCAGTATAATTGAAAGACTTGAAGTCAGGAGATCTGGGTTCAAGTCCAACTATAACCTTGGAGAAATCACTTCACTTCTCTAAGACTTACTTTATTATACCCAACAACAAAATAAGGAGGTTGAAACTCTACAATCCTTCCCACTTCTGGCATTCCACATTCTAAATGCCATCCCAGGTCTAACTTCCCCTGTTCTAAAGCCCATCTTGGCTCTGACATTCCCTGTTCTAAGCTCCCTCCCAGATCAGATATTTCCTGTGCTAAGGTTTCCCAGCTCTGTTTTATGTGTAATTCCAGGACAAATTTTTACTGTAACCTACTTCTGTTCTCAGCCCTATGTCAGAGGCTAGTGGGAAAAGCTCTTGGGAGCTCCTTAATGCCAGTTATGGGTTAGTTTACAACCTGCAAAGTACACTCCTCCTCCAAGAGAGGTAGGGAAAGTGTTAGTACTTTCATTGTACAGATAAGAAAACTGAGGTTATCTGGGACTTCCCAAAGGCCAGGAAGTTAGTAAAGAGCAAAGCTATGAATGGAATCCAGGTCCTTTGGCTTCAAATTTTGTGTTTCTCCCTCTCCCCTGGCCCCAGGGGGCTTCAAAGGTTTTGTTTTTCTCTTTTTTCCCCCATGGGGAGTTGAGAGAAAATCAATTGTTAATTGAATTTTTTAATTGATTTTTTTTAAAGTAAGACCTTACAGACCATCTGGTCCTTTTGCCAAGCTATTTTCCCCTCTTTTTCATTTCTATAGTTGACTTGGAAATTTGGTGGATGTAAAAAATCAAAGATATCAGTTAAAATATATCTTAAAAATAAAAAAGATTATTGGGACCAATCCCTTCATTATCCCTGCAGGAGACAAAGGCTGGCCTTCCCTTACCTCCCCAACCCCCCAGCAGCAGCAGGGTAGAGGGGGCCTCACAGAATGGACCAGAAACAAACCTTAGCAGAATCCCATTATCCCCTAGCTGAGCCCCAGGGCTCCTTCTTGGCCAAAGTTATAAGGGTAGACAGCATTACCCTAAGTAGCCAGTTTCAGTCATCCTGCTACAACAACTGCAGAATTCTGCTTCAAAATCCTTCATTTTCTTCTTTGACCCCTGGGATCCTTAATACTTTTTCTTGGGGGCAGAGGGGAAGGGGAGGAGGCTGTGAACCCATGTCTAGACCCTGTAGACAACCAGGATGTGGGTGGCTCTTGGACTCACTCCTGCATTCTTATATGAACTAAATACAGGCCTGGGGGTGGAAGGGGGGGGGGGGAGAACACCCCTCTGATTATGCAAGGGCTGCACTTGGCTCTGCAGAAGAACTCAAGAAGGCCCCTATTGTCAGATATACAATGAGGATAAATTCTTTCCCCATTCATGGTCCATGGAGGGATAATACCATTCATGGGGAGAAGGGGGGCAGGGGGGGAGAAACCAGCTGGCTTGTGAATCCCAGCTAATAGTTAAGAAACAGGCAATCCCACCTCCCCTTCTCCCCATCTGCCAAAGGGGATCCTGAAGACAGGGAACAAAAGGGACAATGTTTGCATTCTCAATACAACTCCATCAAGAGCCAGGGAAACTTGAGGTGTCTAACCAGCACTGGACAAGCCTGCTGCTCCCTACAGCTCCACCAAAGCCCCCCTTCTTCCATTATAACCCTCCCATCGACCCTGTGAAAGAAGGATGATGGTTTTGGCTCCAACTCACCTCCCCAGGATGCTGTGAAGGGGGGCCTAAGAGGGATGTGCTTCTGGGGAGGAATCCTAGTGTGAATGTAGGAAAGAACCTCGAAGACCACCCCTAGTAATGGAGGTCAAGGACCTGGGTTCAAAGCCTGCCCCAGATACTTAGTAGTTGTGGGCACATCACCTCAACACGATGTGCCTCAGTTTCCTCATCAGTAAAAATGGCCTCTAAGTTTCCCTTCTGTATCCAAGACTATTATGCTACCTATGTGACCTTGGACAAGCCACTTAACTTCCTTGAACCTCAGTTTCCTAATCTGCAAAATGAGCTGGTTATTCTAGGTCTCTGAGGTCACATCCAGCTGTAATCAATGACCACACAGGCCAAGCCCAGAGGGACTGGACCAATCTGCTAAAGTCGCCCAACATCTTGGCCACTGTTTGAAGGCTGGAGTTACTGGGCTGGGGGGGAGGAGGGGGGAGGACAGAAGGAAGTTTTTATTTTTATTTTATTGTTTCTCATCTTTGTATTCCCTAGAACCTAGCAGAGGGCCTTGTAAACAGCAGGCACTTAATAAATGTTTGTTGACCTGAATTTCCAAATGAACCAGGATGAGAATCCAGGACTCTAGAGTCAATGCTCAAACACTGAACAGAACGGTATAGGCTAGCCAATGAATCATAAAATCACAGATTTAGAGCTGGAAGAGATCTCTGAGGCCGCCTATTTCAATCTTCCCATTTAACAGATGAGAAAACTGAAGCTTGGGGTGTTGAATGTTTTGCCCAAAGTTAGTGAGTGACAAAGTCAGATTTCAAACCTGGCCCTTTGGCTACTAGCCAAATGCAGGCTTTACCCTGCCCTCCTGAGGTACCACAAAGCAGAATGTGCCGGTGACAAGTGACTGTGGCAGACAAGGAAGGAGAGAGGGTTCAGAAGAGGAAAACCTTTGTGGGTTGTTCTAAGAAGGCTGGGGAGAGGGGGAGAAGTGGGGGGAAGACATTCTCACCCTATTATTACTTATAGAATGGATCTGAGGCATGTGAGCTCTTCACCACAACAATCTTCACCCTTCCGTCAGCAAAATAGCTTCCTTGATAGATGCCTTTATTTAATTCAAACACTCTGCCAGGTATAATGGAAAGTACCATGCATTTGGAGGCTCTGGAGAGAGTTACTGTGTCAAACAGTCCTAGTGTCTGAGGGTGCCATAGTGTACAGAAGTGTTGGGCATAGAACTGGGAAGACCCAAGTTCAAATCTGGCCTCAGACACTTCCTGGCTTTGTGACCCTGGGCAAGTCACTTTACCACGTTTGCCTCAGTTTCCTCATTTGTAAAATGAGCTGGAGAAGGAAATGGCAAACCACACCAGTCTTTGTCAAGAAAGCCCCCAATGGGGTCATGAAGAGTCAGACACGAATTAACAAAAATGAGGATAATAAAAACAGCCCCCAGGGTTGTTGTGAGGCTCAGCTGAGATAGCTGTAAAGTGTTTAGCACGGTGCCCGGTGTGTAGTAGGCATTATTCAAACGTCAGCTATCACCAGCAATGTCACTTGTGCTTGCTCTAAACGTTCTCATCTTAGAGAGAGGCTTGAGGCATGCGGAGGGTCAGTGACTTGGCTCATTATGCGTTAAACCTGAACTTTAGAGTTTCCCAATTTTACAACAAGCTCCCAGTCCCCTGTGCCTTGCAAGCTCTTCCCCCAGATGGTTACTGAGTTATAATTTCATTTTTTTAAATGTCTGTTATAATAAACTCTTCAAAAAGTTACAGCTTGCTCTCAGAGAAGGCAGAGGAACCTCATCCATAAAGGAGACATGAGTTGGCTGGCTCAGGAAATCAGGTGTTACAGTTAATATTACCCAGGATGGCCCATTTAAAATATATCCTGGAGTCTAGACGCTGTAGCATGGCTGTAAAAGGATCGCTTTTGCAGGGGCCACCCTATAGTTTGAGGCTTCAAACCTCTGTAGGCCACCTGGCTTAATATTAGACCCATGGATTTCCCACCTCCAGAGCCTGAAAATTTAAGAGAGACACAGCCAGACCAATTCCCAGCTCTTGTTAAATCAAACAGGCCAGGTCTTCTCATTGTGGTCGAACACTTTTCTCTTTTGAACAGTTAGACACTCTGAGTTTTGCTGAATGCATTTTTCCCCCTGTGGCTGCTATAGATGGAAAGTTTTGATGATCACAGACAACAGTTATAAATCTCTGTCAGGTTTGCTCCCAGAGGGGTCCAATGCACAGGGCCATTACCAGGATAAATAGATATTGGGGTAAATCATACTGTATCCCAACCTCAGTCTTCTTTGCTCCCCAACACACACACACACACACGCACACACACACACACACGGAAGGGCTATTTGGGGGGAAGAAAGAATCGTTAGGAAGAAATAGTGCTTTTAAAATAAAATAAAAAGCGTCAATAAATTATTTTGAAAGGGAGGTAGGATGTCATAGTGATTAGAAATCCAGGAAGAGCTGAGTTTAAGTCCTGCCTCTGACACATCCTGACTATATGATCCTAGGCAAGTCACAACCTCTCTGAAGCCTGAATTTTCTCATCTATAAACTGGGGATAATTACAGCCCCTCTCACAGAGTTGTTGCAAGAATGGGATAATATAAGCACTTTTGCAAACTGTACCATAAAAATAATAGCTGTTGTTATTATTAATTATTATCCTTGAGGCAACTGTATGTAACAATTAGGCAGGAATCTTTAAAAACACTTTTCTGGGAGCAATATCATCATCATCATCGTCACCACCACCATCATTGTCATCATCATTGTCATCATCATCACCATCACCACCATCATCATCACCACCATCATCACCATCACCATCATCATCATCATCACCACCATCATCGTCACCACCATCATCATCACCATCATCACCATCACCACCACCACCACCACCATCATCATCACCACCATCACCACCATCATCATCATTGTCACCACCATCATCACTGTCACCACCATCATCATCGCTATCATCCCCACCACCATCGTCATCATCATCATCACCACCATCATCACCATCATCACCACCACCATCATCGTCATCATAATCATCACCACCATCATCACCATCACCACCACCACCACCACCACCATCATCGTCATCACCATCATCACCACCACCATCGTCATCATCATCATCACCACCATCATCACCATCACCACACCACCACCACCATCATCATCACCACCATCACCATTATCATCATCACTACCACCACCATCATCATCATCATTGTCACCACCATCATCACTGTCACCACCATCATCATCGCTATCATCCCCACCACCATCGTCATCATCATCATCACCATCATCATCATCACCACCACCACTACCATCATCGTCATCATCATGAAGCAACTGCTGTTTAGCCCAGAGAGAAATTTGGGGGGAAGGAGGGTGACAGTCTAGTTGTCTTCAAATAGCTCAAAGATTTTCAAAGGGAAGACACCTGTTGCATGAAGCCCCAAGGGGCAGAATGAAGACTAATGGATAGAAGTAACTGGGGGGAGGGGGGAGGGGGAGTAGTGGTGGAGGGAAATCAGCTCAATGTAACCAAAACCCTGAACTAAGAATTGGAGTTCTTAGAAGATAACTATCTCAAAGTCCTCTGAAGATGAAAAAGCTATCTCAGGAAGTAGTAAGCTGCCTCTTTCTGGGTCTTCCACCACTTCTCAGGAATACCACAAAGCAGTAGTGAGAGCTTCCCTCAACAGGAGTTAGACTAAACTGTCTCTTGCTTCTATTCCCATATGAAGATTGTGCAATTCTAGGAATCTATGCAAGAAGACTTGCTTCTATCTTGTCAATATTTCAGATAAGTGAAGACAACTTTTATTTAAACCCAGGCAGGGTTGGCAGCTTTCTGGCCATTTGTATTGTGAATCCATATTTGGAATAGGACACAAACTACATAAAATGCCAAGATCTTTACAGACATTTGGGGAGAGATTTGTCTTAAAGAAGGGTCTGGAGGCTACTCTCCACAAAGAAAAAAAAATAAAGTTACACTAAAGGCCAACCTGGGCATCAAAGTGGCCACCATAATACACAGTCACTAAGATTCCTCTTCATGAGTTCAAATCCAGCCTCACAAACTTATTAGCTGTGTGCCTTGGTCACTTCACCCTGTTTGCCTCAGTTTCCTCATTTGTAAAATGAGTTGAAGAGGGAAATGGCAAACCATTCCAATATCCTTGCCAAGAAAACCCCAAATGGGATCACGGAGTGTAAGACATGACTGAAAACAGCTCAACAACAACAAAAGAAGCCAACCTACGTGGGGCTCTTGGCTTTGTCTAAGACTGAGAAGCAGTGACCCCACCGCTTAGGAGGAGGGATGTCTCAGGAGCCTTTTCCTGCTTGGCACCAGAGGACAGAATGGGAGCTGTGGATGGAAGTTACAAACAGGTCCATTTAGTGTCAGTGGGAGGCAAAGCTTCCTAAGAGATAGAGCTATCAGTAAGTGGAATGGGCTAGCCCTTGAGAAATTCATAGTTCTGGAACTGGAAAGGACCTCAGAGACCTTGTAAATCAACAAACTCATTTTCTAGATGAGGAAACTGAGACCCAGAAAGGAGAAGTGACTGACCCAAGGTCACCTAGTGGGTCCTGGAATGGTCTGGGTGACTACTTGTTCAGTAGAGTTTCTTAATAGAGTTTCCTCTTGGGCATGAGTTGAGCTGGATAGCAGCTGAGGTCTCCTCTCATTCTTTTTGGTAATTTCCATTCACATAAGAATAAGACGAATGAACAAATATCGTGGAGAATATCACGGAACCCAACTAAACCTGGAAATCAACCAACGACAAACAATCAGAGGCCATCCTTGGACCAATCAGGTAGGCTTTCTTAAAATCACTTTCCAGAAGCAACTCATAACGGGGCTCTGGGAGCTCACAAGACCTCTTAGACGTTTTTCCTCAGACCTTTTGGGAGAGCAAATCTATTTGAGAACCAAAACTTATAAGTTTGACAACAAAGTCCCATTCCCCAGGGGGCTGGGATGGAGGAGGGTGGGGAGAGCCAGGGACGGGGTGGAGCAAGGGTTCCACCCAAGGCAAGGGCAGGAAAGGTAGAAGGGAAATACCTTCAGGGAGTTGTTTTCCCTTTAGGGAATGCCAACATACCCACAGACAATTACTAATGTAATAGTCATAATTCTAGCCCACATGATACAACATTTTAAAAGTTTACCCTTTCGTCAGCAACACTGTTCTAACCTATCAAAAGAGAAAACTGGAAGGTGGATTAACTCATAACTTTTCTGCTTCTCAGAAGCCAAGGTTTGGGACCCATAAATGATGGTCTATGTTTTGGACACCACTTCCAGCTTATGCCGCAATGGAATCAAAGACAAAGGCAGCATACATACATACATGACACATGTATGCAAATACATACATATAAATGTGTATACATGTATACACATGAGTGGGGTACACTCTCTGCACCCTCTGTGAAGACTCCTCAGAATGAGAAGGGGGAGAAACTATCTGGAAACCAGAGAGAGACTTTTATAAGACTGGACAGACCTGAGTCCTGGGTTTACACAACCTAGGACCCTTCCCCCTCTTCCCTTGCTGTCATCAGCATTAGGCCCCTTTCAGGAGTTTTTGACCTCCACCCTGGCTTGTGACCATTCCCCCTCCCTTGCTTTGGTGTTTACCAAATGAGGCCATGGATGATACCTTGGCTCCCTGTCCCACCTCCCTGCCAATAGGAGATAGTGGCGGGCTTCTTTGTTATCCACCACTGGGTTAGATTTCTTGCCAAGACTGAGAGCCCACCTCCCAGCCAATGGGAGAAGGGACAGCCAGGGGGAGGGGACTTGACTGCCTTAGGGTATAAATTTTTATTCTGCCTTTTGTAATATGCCTCCTCTCCTTGATCCCCACCACAGAGAGGACTGCTTCCTGTGGGGGAAGAGAATAAAACCTTGTGTTCCTTCCTCAAGATGTCTGACTTTTTATTTTTCTTGGGTAGGGGATTTTTGGGGTCCCCATCCCCCACACACTTATGTGCATACACACATATGTACATGTGTGCATGTGTGTATACCCAAATATTCATAGCAGTGATCTTGGTGGAAATAAATCCCTAAGAACAAAGTGGGTGCCCATGGATGGGGAAAGGCTGACTCAATTACAGAAGTGGCCTCAAACTCAAATTGTGCCACATACTAGCCTAGAAAGCCACAAATTCACGTTATGACTGTCATATTGTACTTTTAGTTATCTTTGCTAAATATTTCCCCATTATATTTTAATCTAGGACAGGGCCCAAGTTTGATACCTTTGAGCTACAGTATCTGAATGTGATAGAATATTATTTTGCAGTAAGAAATAACAAGTATGAGGAATTTCTAGGAGCATGAAAAGATTTGTCTGAAATCACATAGGCTAAAATATAGATATAGAAGAAGAATAAATTCAAGGACTGTTGTTGTTCAGTCATGTATGACTCTTAGTGGCCCCATTTGGGGTTTTCTTATACTGGAGGGGATTTCCATTTCCTTCTCCGGTTGATTAAGGCAGAGATTAAGTGACTTGTCCAGGATCATATAGCCAGTAAGTACTGAGAGTGGATTTAAACTCAGGTTTATCCACTGAGCCACCTGTTTGCCTCCTAGGTAAGTGGAGATTAAATGACATGCGCAAGGTCACACAGCTGGTAAGTATCTGAGTCTGGATTTGAATTTGGATCTTCCTGACTCCAGGCCCAGGGCTCCTTCAGCTGAGCTGACTAACTGCCTCTTAGGGACTACAACAATGTGAATGAAAAAATCCCTAAGAGCAAGCTGAACTGAGTAACTGAAAAACCAGTGACAGTCCTTGAAATAAGAGCAGAGAGGTGGGACACCATTAGGATAGAATGGTATATACATAGTTGCAGTCACACTATTGAGTATTTTTGAATAATTATTTTTCTTTGTAACAAGGGAAGGTAAACTATGGGATGGGTGATTTCAGAAAGAAACAAATTGCATCAACAGGATATTTTGTTTTGTTTTGATTTTTTTTAAAGAAAAAATTTCACTTCTGTCTCTGAGTTCTAAGAGGCAGGGTGGTTTAGTGCAAAGAGAACTGGACATAGAATCTAGGTTCAAATCCTGACTGATAGCCATCTAACCTTGAGGAGCATTTAATCCTCATTAGGAGCCTCAGTTTCTCCATCTGTAAAATGAAAGTGCTTCTTATCTCACCGTGCAGCTAACCTACAGATAGCAACTAATGAGGGTTAGATAGAGGGGCATAAGTTAGAAGATTGCAAACCATGTGGATAAAAAATCCAAGAAGGATGCAAAGATTCTGCCTGACTCATTCCCCAGCAATCCTGTTAAGTGCTCTGAGACACTTTTTCAGGATTCCATTGATGCTTTCCATGTTTGGATGATAAATGTCAAGTCTGATTTTATTTGAAGAGGTTGAAGTAGTTTTGAATCTCGAAGAGTTATCAACATGGAGATTTATTCCCTTCCCTCTGCTTACCCTTCAAGGACTGAGCTAAAAATGTCAGCCTGTCATTGCAAGAGGTGATTCTGCAAGAGGAGGCATGAAGAACTATGGGATAGCAGGAAATTGGCTCCTTTTTCTCTGCATTTTCTCCTTAGGGTTTGAGTTCTGATAGCACCGGCCAAAATCCAAAAAGTTAGTTTATGAGAAGGTTCATGCTGAACAGTGCCTCAAAGACAAAGCAGAAAAAAAAAAATAATGCAAAAACGGTGTTGAAACTAGGACTGGAAACCGGGACCTTGTCCCAGGGCTCCAGTCTTGGAGGATGCCAACTGCACTCAGCAATTCTTCAGCAACACAGTAACAATAGTTTGGTACCTAGTCGGGAAGACTAATGAATGAATAACCAACCAACAAGCATTTGTTAACTTCTACTAATATACAGGCATTGTGCTAAGCCTGGTGTAAGCTTCCTCCAGGCACTAGAGTAGAGTTAAATCGCATAGGGTATAAAAGACCAGCTTCCATAGGGCTTTAAAAGCCCAAACAGATGGATCTTCAATGTGATCCTGGAGGCAAAAATTATTGGAGTTGATTGAATAAGGGGGATAACACACAGTCTTGAGCTTGAGTAAGATCAGTCTGGCAGCAGATGGAGGATGGACTGGGCTGGGCAGTGACTTGAGGCACGCAGATCCACCAGCAGGACATTGCAATAATCCAGGCATGAGGTGATAAGGGTGTGCACCAGGGTGGTGGCAGTGTCAGAGGAGAAGAGGAGGGATGTTTGAGAGAAGTTACAAATGTAACATTGACAGGATTTGGCAAATGATCAGCTTGGGGTGGACAAAGTGAGACATCAGGATGAAAGTTCAGCTTTGGACATGTTGAGTCTATGATGCCTATGACACATCCAGCTCAAGATGTCCTATAGGGAGCTGGAGATGCAAGAGTGGAGGTAAGAAGAGAGATTAGGACTGGAAAAATAGATCTAAGAATCATCATCATAGAGATGCTTGTTGAATGCATGGCAGCTAGTGAGATGACTAGATATAGAAGAGGAAGGACAGAGTCAAGTGGGGGCACCCACAGTTAGCAAGTGTGACTCGGATGAACATCCAACAAAAAAGACTGATCAAGAGGTTAGACAGGTTAAGATGAGAACCCTGATACCAACATCTTGAAAACCTAGCAGAGAAGAAGGTATCATCAAGGAAAAGAGGAAGTTCTTGGTCAAGGTTTTGGCATTGACAAAGGCAGAAGGAAACTGTCATCAGATAAAAGGATTTCAGAGTTCATGAACAGTTGTGAGCAATGGCAAGATCCAGAGTATGACAATCTCTGTATGTAACTGTGGTGGGTTAGAGGAGTGGGAGTGATTCTATGGAGAGAGGCAACATCAGTTAGTGGGGGAGAAATTAGTGCTGGATTCGTCTACATTCGAATCCCTTTTCTCCCACTTATTAGGGGTGTATTGACCATGGACAGGTCATTTAATCTTCATAAGATTTGATTCTCATCTGTTAAATGGCATTAATCATTCTTGCACTACCTACATAGCATTCTGTGAACCTGTGTGTGTGTGTGTGTGTGTGTGTGTGTGTTAGTTAGAGAGATAGCATGGTATAGTCAAATACTATCTCCAACACATACTATCTCTGTAACCAAGGAAAATCATAATAACTTTTTAGCACCTTCAGGTAACTCTCTAAAGCTATTCTGTTCCAGGGAAGTTGAGAGATCTACATAGGTAGAGGGAATGTCCCCTCTCTTCCCCCAGGAGCTTGTATGATTATAGCCAAGCTTGTCCCCAAAGAATTGAGACTTTAACCTCCTCTCACTGCTTTGGAGACATGGGGGACTATGGGTGCAGAATAGGGCATATTCTGTCAGATTTGGTGGATGCGTTCATTAATTTTGTTCAATTGCTTTTTTTTCCCCTTTCCTTTTGATTCTAATCCAATGGATAGCTCAATGGGCAGGGGAGGAAGGAAGGCTATATTTGGAAACCAAAGCAATGGAAAAGCTAAAAATATCCATTTTTTAAAAATGTAATTAGGCAGTCTAGGCTGAACATACTCCAAAAGACAACTCCCTGGCAAGAGTGTGGGCTTTTATTCAGTGGGTGGAGGGGTCAAGTCATATATTAACTGGTCTCTACAAGTCTCCCAGCCTTGTGTGCCAGCCAGTGCTATGGGTTAACACAAAGGCCAATATGCGAAATTGCCCTAGTTTAACATAAGACACATCTAAGGAAGAGCAGAACCAGAGAGCATAAAAATGAGGCAATCTCAAGTGCGTTGCTCCAGTTGCTGAACAGCTGCTTACTTCTGCCTTCCCCCATTGTCCAAAGCCAAATGCAATATCCGACTGAAATTTTTGCAGAAGAGAAGTCAAGTCACTTTCCTTCCAGGTTACAATTTTCCTGGAACACCACCAGGCTAAGGTCACATGTAAACTGGAGGAACAAAACGAGTAACGTCTGATTGTTCTGTGTCTGTTTATGTCGTGGCTTGGAAGAGCCCAGGCTTACCCAACTTTTATCTATCAAGCATAGTGGAACCTGAGCCAGGATACACGTGGCAGAGAGACAAATTCAGTGTCAAAGAGCCTGGTCCTTCATCTGCTCTGGGAGTTTTCCTTCCAGCAGAGGGAGACCCTAGGATTTAGAGCTGCAGAGATCTTCAGGGACCAACTTGTCCTAAGCCCTCCCTCACTTTAAGGAAGGGGAAAATGAGGCCCAGAAAAATGAAAGCGCATTGAGACCATAGAGTTGTATTTGATGAGAACAGCCTTGGAGATCATCTCACGAAGTCAACATTAGGCACTGATTGAGCGCTTACTATGTGCCAAGAACTAAATAAAAATACAAGCGGAAAGACAGTCCAGCTCTCAAGAAGTCTGCATCCTAATGGAGGAATTCAATATTTAAAGCAGAAATGAATGGGGATGGGAAGAGACAAGGGGACGAGGGGAGAGTCTGGAGAATCAAGAGAGGGGCCAGAAGTAGCAGTGAACGCGGCTGTCCTGGATCTTTCCTGAAAATGGAGATTCTAGGAGAAAGTGGCACCAGGAAAAGAGGGACCTTCCAGGGTGAGAAGCCGCAACAATGTCTTCCACAAGGCGTAGCTCACTCCTTTAAGGAGAGGAGAGATAGGGCGGTACTACAGGAAAGCACTAGCTTTGGAGCTGGCGGACCATGGTTCAAATCATGCATCTGTCACTTACTACAAACATAACATCTATAAGCTTATGCAGCTGCAGCCTAAGCGAGGGAAAATGACTTTAGGAAGACTGCTTTCAAGTTAGAAGGAAGTTCATCTCATCCATTTGACAAGGGAGGAAACTGAGGCCCAGAGAGGAAGTAACATGAACATAGATTTAGAGCTGGAAAGGCACTCTGAGGGCTTATCTAGGACAACCCCCTCATTTTACAGAGGGAGAGGCAGGTCTTAGAAGTGATATATTCAAGGGTCACACAGAGAATCAATCAGGATGATTTGAACCCAGCCCTTGGTCTCTTTTCAGTGTATCAGGATAATGGCTACCACACATCTAAGTATCACAGATACTAAGCCCAAGTCCTCTGACTAGGCCCTATCCAACACACTTTATTTTCTGTCCTCTCCATATACCTTCTATTACACCACTAAAAAGCTAAGCTAGAGAGTGACAGTCATAAATCTCCCTCCAATTCATGTTTTGTTTGGCAGTCTGCTGAATCGACCTGCCTCCCTAGAAGGGCAGGGCAGCATTCTTCCACATCAGCCACACCCAGGACCCATCAAAACTCTTTGCTAGTTTCCAAAGCCTCATCTGACAGCATCCCACATGAACAGACACATCGCTAGAACGAACGTTTTTATTCACGCATGGTTACTTTGTTGAGAACACTTCTTTTAATTATTAACTTCATGCTGAAGACACATCCAGTCTCCTCCCACTCCAGTCCATCTGCCGCCATTCCAGCTATCAAGGAGATCTTCCTGAAGCACAGGTCTGACCACACGACCCCCCCAGCCCCCATTCAATAAACCCCAGTAGCTCCCTATCACCTCGGGGATCACATAGAGTATCTTCCATTTGGTTTTCAGAGCCTTTCATATCGGGGCCTCTTCCTACCCTTCTAGTCTTCTAACAAATTACGTCCTTCCAGTCCTCTTTGAACCAGCATTATTTGTCCTTCCTTCTTGTAGAGAACCCTGACACCAGCGAAGGGGATGCTGTGACTAGGAAGCGGACTGGATTTAAGTGAGGGAGGGCAGTGCAAAGTCACCTACCTCACTTTCTCCTACAGGACCCACCTGGGTCCAGTGGCCAGAAACAGATCAGGACGACTAAAGATGGCCCCGGCCCAGCGGCACTGACCTCCTTGCTCCCACAAGATAAATGATAATTCATAATAGCATTTACGCAGGACTTACCCACGTGCCAGGCACTGTGCTAAGCACGTTACAATTATTATCTCATTTGATCCTCACAATAACCCTGGGAGAGAGGAGCTATTTTTACCCCCATTTTACAGATGAGGAAATTGAGGCAAACAGAAGTAAAGTGACTTGCCCAAGGTCATAATACAAGCAAATGTCTGAGGCCGCGTTTGAACTCAGGTCTTTCTGACTTCAGGTCCAGTACTTTATCTCCTGAGCCCAGGCAGTGTCTCCAGCCGTGCTCCGTCCCGGAAGGCTCTTCTTCATCTCCAGCTCCCTGATTTTCCTTCGGGTCTCAGCCAAAACCCCACCTTCCATAAGAAACCTTTGCCAATCCCCCCCCCTCCAGTTCCTTTCCTCGGTTCCCTCCCATTTCTCTTTTATCTGTCTAGTCTGTACATGGCCGTTTGTATGTCTCCCCCATTAGACTGTGAACTCCTTCCTGACGTATGGAGACTATTTTTGTGCCTTCCATGGTATCCCCAGAACGTAACACCTGGCACATGCCTGGCACACAGCTGGCACTTAATAAATGCTTATGACCTGACTGGCATCACTGGCCTTATAGATCCAAGACATGAGTGTAAATGACAGCACTCAAAACTGAGCAGAAATCTTGGTCTCAGAAAACAAATAACGACCTTTGCAGAGAAGACTCTTGGGGTAGAACGTTACATACATGCATACACTCTTATTTTTGCATAGCTAGTTTAGAAGGAGAGTTCTGTTAGTGTGGGGGATGGGACGTTCAAATAGGACTGTGATAGAGGGAAAAAAGGAATCAATAAAACTTTTTTTTTTAATTTAACCTGAAACTGGTCTGTCTGGTTTTGACATCCAAAATGGGTAGCATGGAGAAAATCCAAAGACTGCAAAGCACAACTCATGGTCTCTCTTTAAATAGCCTTTTAAGTCTAAGCTACAGAACAGGTTATTTTAGTTAACCAAAGGCAAGGTTTTGCCGCAGAGTTGGTCTTTTCAAATGGTCCTTCATGGAATCCTAGCTCTGGAGCTGAAAGGGTCTTCATTGGCTATCTAGTCCAACCCTGAATTTACAGAGGAGCAAACTGAGACCTAGAAGGGTTAAGTGACACACAAAGTCACACAGAGATTAAGTAACTGAAGTAGAATTAGAACCCAGGCCTCCCACTGCAAAGCCTGTGCTAGGTTGGAGGGGAAGGTCTGGGGTGAAGCAACCTGTGCTCTAGTATGCGTACTACCACTCATTTCCTCTGAGTCCTTGGGCAAGGTCCTTCCTGTTTCTGGGCCCAAGTTTCCTCATCTGCAAAATGGGCTGAGGGAGTTGGACTAATGACCTAAGGTCTTTTCCAGCCTTGGCCATACCAGTAAGTCCTGGGATAGTCATTACCCCCCATCTGAGCCTCAGAATAAAAAAAAGGAGTTTAACTAGAAGAGTTCCCTTCCATATCTCCTAGTATGTGATCCTATGACTATGAAATGTCTAAGGACACCAATTATATGGAATCTAAGGCTGATTTCTTTCAGCACGGCCATTATATGAGTGTAGCCCACTTGATTTACAGCATTCAGGTTGGGCAAGGGTATGTGAATGTGCCTGGGTGTGGAGACCAGCAAAAACTAAGCCCCAGGGAAGAACTCTGCTTTTTATCAGATCCAGACCCAAAACATCACTGACACAAAAGCTGCAGTTCCAGGCTCTTCCAGTAGGGGCGACTCCAAGTCCTGATACTAACTGGAGGCAGCAAACAGAAGCTTTTCCCCTTTCCACTGAGTGCAAAACCTCTCTCTGCTATCTGTCTGTTCACCAAATAAAAGATCCAAACTTAACATAGGTAGGATCAGAGCTCTAGAATTAGAAGGGACTTCAGGAATCAAGCGAGGCCCAGAGAGGCAAAGTCACAGGCTCACAGAATCACTGACCTCAAAAAAAATTGATAAAAATATTTCAAGAACATTGATTTTGGGGGCGGCTAGGTGACAGTGAATAGAGCACCGGCCCTGGAATCAAGAGGACTTGAGTTCAAATCCAACCTTAGACACTTTACACTTACTAGTCGTGTGACCTTGGGCCCAATTGCCCTGCCCTTCCCCCTCCAAAACAGAAAAAAAAAAAACAACAACAAAAGAGTATCGCTTTCTTTTTGTAATCCAATGTATTTTATTTTATGCATTTATAAACACGATTCTGAGAAGGGGTCCATAGTGTTCACCAGCCTGACAAAGGGTTCCAAAGTCACACTTTGTCCCTGGACTTCTGACACCTTCCTTCAAAGAAAAAACATTTATCAAATGCCTACTACCATGTACCAGACACTGTTCTACGCACCAAAGACATAAAGACAAGAATAAAATGGTCCCTGCCCTCAAGGAGATTCCATCCTACTGGGAGAAAGAAGCATACATCTAAGGGAAGACAAAATATATTCAAACTAAACACAGGATTTGGGGGGGGGGAGTAGGGTGGGACACTAGTGTCTCAGGGAATCTTCATGAAGAAGATGCCACCAGTTTGGAAGGAAGTTAGGGGTTCTAAGAAGCAGAGGGTAGGAGGCAGTGCGTTCCAGGAAAGGGAGTCTGCTTATGCAAAGGCATTCAGAGAAGAGATGAAATCTCTTCAGTTTGGGTCACCAGAAAAATTGGTTCAGACAACACAGCGAAGAAATGTCCACTGAAAGCCTTGGCTGAGCTGAGAATAGGAACAATTGGAATGCCAGGAGAAATGGGAAGGACAACACTCCTTCTTGGGGCTGGTGCCAATTCGATGGCAAAACTTCAAAAGAAGCATCCCCTAACAACAGCATTGTCATAGCCAGCAGCCACAGCCCAGAAACATCCCAGCTGAGCTCAGGAAAGCTGCCTTCTGAGGTTGCCATACACCCAAACACCAATACTCCCCAGATGTTCTCTATGTAAAACAGTTGGTTGGAAACACCCAGCCCTGCTTTCCAGAAAGCCATTATATTTGCTTAATAGTCTTGTACGGTTCAACTAAAGTATCCGGGAGCCGCCATCTGAACACAAGCCCCCTCCAAAGTGTGCGCCCCATCTGAGGGAAAGATAAGAAGGCAAAAGAGGGATCGCTTTCCATGATTTATGCAGCTTTTATGGTGGGGCGGGCCATCAAAAGTAATCCAGGCTGCAGACAATAGCCCAAGACATTTTCAAGTGCATCTCAGGGCCCAGCCCGCCACTGATCCTGGCTGATGTTGAAACAAAAAGACCAGACACAGATGCCAAGTAGAACTGGGGCCAAGACAAACACTTTCACCTGAACACTGAGGCTCATTAAGAGGAAAACGAGCTTTTAGCCGGTTCGGAACCCTTCGCTTATCTGGACAGAAGGACAGGGGCATCGGAAGCTGGGCCCTTAGATCACCAAATCCAACGCCTCTTTTACAGACGAGGAAACTGAGACAGGTTGAGGGACTTGCCAGTGGTCATGCAGTTAGTGAGTATCAGGAATGGAATTTGAATCCAGGTCGGACTGAGACTTAATTCAGGGCTTCCCCCACCAAACTACACCACATCTCTGGTTTCTGGGAAAATTAGTACATGAGCTACATCTTTAACACAAAGAGTGTCTGCAGTTGAGGTGAGAAAGGAATGTATTCCAGACATGGGAGACAATTAACACAAAGGCACAGAGATGAGAAGTGGCAAAAAGGGAAGGGGGGAAAGAAGAAAGGAAGGATGAAGGAGGAAGGCAGGAAGGAAGGAAGGAAGACAGGAAGGGAGGAAGGAAGGGAGGAAGGAGGGAAGGAAGGAAGGGAGGGAAGAAGAGAATGAGAAGGGAGAGAGGGAGGGATGAAGGGAGGGAGGGATTTCAAGGTAATGGCCAATGAGGCTGGAAGGATAGGTTGGGGCCAGGTTAAAGGGCTTTAAAGCCTAAACAGGTGGTTTTATGTTTTACCAAGAGAGGCATTTAGGAAGCATTAGAGTATATTGAGTAGGGGGTGACATGGTCATTCCCTGATTTGGGAAGATCATTTTGGCAGCTGAGCGGACCATGGTCTGGACTGAGGAGAGACTTTAGGCAGGCCAACCCATCAGTAGACTATTGTAATAGCCCAGACATAAGGTGGCAGTGTCAGAGGACAAAAAGGGAAACAGGTGTGAGATGTTACTAAGTTAAAATTGAGAAGCCTTGGCAACAGATTGGCTACAGAAAGGTGAGAGAGGCATCCAGGACAACACCTCCATCGGGAGCCTCAGTGAGTAGGATGGTGGTATCCTGAACAGGAGCAATAAGGATTGGGTCATTTCACTGAGCACCAGACGCCAGCCCAAGCTAAGATCTATGTGGGCTTAGAGTATAAATACAAAGGCAATCCTTCCAAATGCCACTGGAAAATTGGTAGCTTATCCAAACAGCTGATACAATTAGGCCTCATTTTAAGACCATAAGGAGATAAGATGGAATGAGAGAAGGGGAGAGGATGCACTTATGATTTTCCTCCATCGACTTTTAAATGATACCGATGGATGATGAGTCAGCAAGAGACTGAGAATGAGGCAAGACAGGTGTAAGGGCCTCTTTTACATAAGACCCTGAAACCTCCTCCCCCCTTTATCACAATAGAAAGGAGTACTGCACTGCATATAATAAGCATTTAACAAATACTTGCTGGATGGTTAAAGAGGGAGGAGTAAGCAAAAATCTTATGTGGCATTTACCAACAGCCACCATGGCAATGAACCACGCAGTACCCCTCCCCACACTACCAGACGTCTCCCACCCCCTTCTCCTGCTCAAAGAATTGAAATAACAGGGTCAGATAATGGTATTTTATTTTGGGTTGGTATTTTTATAGGCCATTAGAGAGTTTCCAACTGGTATGTAGCTCTTCCATGCCTGGGGAAAGGGGTGACTCCAAACTAAGCCCCCTTCCTGCTCAGTACTCAGATACACAGGAGTCTTTCCCATTCCCAGACCCTGGGGATGGGCCTTCCCACAGAGCACCAGATGCCAAACCAACCTAAAGATCTCTCCCTTCCAAAGGCTACTGGAAAATTGATAGCTAATCCAAACAGCTCACACAACCAGGCCTCATTTTGTGACCAAAAGGAAATAGAATATAATTTGGGGGGGGGGGGGGGAGGGGGAGTAGAGGATGCACAATATTTGCTATGATTTTCCTCTATTGACTTTTAAATAGGAAAAAGGATTTACGCAAATCTCTAAGGAAAAAGAAAGGATAGGAGTCTGAGTGGGTTCTTTCAGGGGAAGTATTTCCAGGCCCAGAATTCCAGAGGGATGGTCCATCTTAATTACTCAAGGAAGAGAGATAATATGAATATGCCTCTTAGAGTGCCTCCAGGCCATGCATTTAAATGACTACAATCTTTTGGGATAATCAGTATGGTTTCCTCAGCAATTCCTTCCACAATACAGGAGTCTTCAGCTCAAACAATTACAAAAGACTTTACCAGGATAGGTCCAGTTATTCATACACTTGTCAATTATCTCATCCAAAGGGAAATCTTGAATAATAATTTCATTATCTGAGACCAGATAACGAAAGAATACAAGGGAAAAAAAATACCCCCTCTGAAAACGGAGAAGGCTGGACTAGCCTACTAGAGGTTGGACCCCTAAGACTGCTTCCAAGCTCTAAATCTGTGATCCCAAAATCCTTACCAGCTGTGTGACCTTGACCAAGTCATTTAATGAATGACTCACACCTTGCTGCCCCGTGTTCAGTATGGGGAAAAATTAGGATTCTAATATAGAACAAAGTTATTCCAATCATTCCTTGCATGGCCTTTGGAATTTTAAGTTTAAACTGAATGTCAAGGAATCATGAAATCTGTTTTTCCCTCAGGAACACCCTAAGAAGTTAGCAGCATTGGCTGATGCTCAGCCCTGGCCAAGTACTGAGTGGATGAATCCTTCCAGTCCTCAGCCTTTCCAGATTTCTGCTGCTAGCTGCCCATCCACACACTTACACAGCTCATTCCTTCCTCTGACACAGCCACTTCACTCGGCTTAGGAAACTGGGGGCGATCAGCCAACCCGAGAAAAAAATGCAGCAAATGCATCATCACTGAGCCTTCTCAGTCAGAACACACAGACACACACAGGGATGTCTGTGCCCTAAGCATGCAAAACGTGAAATGTTGATTTTTAACTTCTTTCCATCTTGTGGTCACAATGTTGCCCAAACTTGGTATTTTATCTCCCACACGCTATTCCCTACACCTGAAATGCATTCCACCTTTTGGAACCCCTGGTTTTCTTTGGCTCAATTCATCCGCTACTTTACCAAAAGAAGCCTTTCCTAAGTGCCCAAATTTATCATTGCTCTTCTTTCTTCCTTAAAATGAGGGAGAAAAAAATCTTTACAGAAGGCTTCTTTAATAAACATCCCAATTACAAGACAGATAAAGAAATGGTTAAAATTCATAAGAATATGAGCCATTTCCCAATGGAGAAATTGTTGAAATAAAGGAACAGATAATTTTCTAAGGAAGAAATCCAAATGATCCATAACCATGTGAAAAAAGGCTCCAGATCATTAGAAACTCTAGAAATGTACATTAGCAACTCTGAAGTTCCACCTTATACCCATCCATCAGATTTTCAAAGGTAAGGAAACAAGGAAAATGACAAATGATGAAGTTGTAGGAAAACAGGTACATTATAACGTCACTTTTTGTGATGGCAAAAAAAAAAAATAGAAACTAGGGGCTATCCATCAATTGGAATGGCTAAACAAATTAGCCAAATGAAAATAACAGAAGACTATAGTTCTAAAAGAAATTAAGAAGATAGTTCAGAGAAATCTAAGAAGACTTGCATCAACTGATGCAAAGTAAAATCAGGCAGAATTAGAAAAAATTATACTTTTAATAAATTATACACTATATTTATTAGAAATTATAAAATTATACTATAAATTACAAAAGGGAACTATTTTGAAAAACGTAAGAGCTCTGATCAATAAATGATCAACCATGATTCCAAAGCACTAATAAAGAGCACTGCCCACTTCATGATAGAGAGATGAAAAACTAATATTCAGAATAAGAAATTTTTAGGGGCAGCTAGGTGGCACAGTGAATAGAGCACCGGCCCTGGAGTCAGGAGGACCTGAGTTCAAATCCAGCCTCAGACATGTAATATAAAAACTAGCCATGTGACTTTGGGCAAGTCACTTAACCCCAATTGCCCTACCCACCCCCCTCCAAAAAGCAAAAAAAAAAAGAAGGAGAAGAAATACATTTTTGGGCTTGACTAATATGGAATGATGTTTTACTTATCTCTGCTTGTATGACAGGGGAACTCTTTCTTTTTAATTCATTTCTTTCTTCTTCTGTCTTTCTTTTCCAGAAGGTGGAAAGAGGTAGGAGAGAGAAAAATATGAAATATCTGACAACTTAAAAGTAAAAGGATAAAATGTTTTTAAATCTAGTCCCTCTAGAAAGCAATCTGGAGTTATGCATCCAGAATTACTACAATTACTATTTAATGTTTTCATTTTTAACAAATTGCAACCATCTGAAAAGCAAATGAATTTCATACTTTTTAGTTTATCACGAAAAAGTTCCACTTTCTCAAAGAACTAGTCAATATAAAAGGATAAGATGAGGTGGATGGGAGGCCCGGAATGTCAAAAAGCATTTGTTAAGTGCCTACTATATGCCAGGCACCATGCTTGCTGGAAAGAAGGGCCAGGCACGAGTCACCAGTGGCTCTTGTTCTCACTGTCAGATGGGTAAGAATGATGTCCAAGGGACTCAGGATCCAGCAGAATCTCAGAACTGGGAAGGTACCTTAAGGGCAGATTCATGCACCTGGCAGACATCAGAGGATTAGTTGTCTCTTTAGGAAAGAATGAAATCTTCCATGCACTCAAATTGGAAAAGCTCAGCTCAGCCCCCACCTCCCATACCTACCAAAATGGCTCCTTCGGTAACTTGAAGTTGGGACAATTGGAAGCTCTGGGAATTGGGTAGAATACCAAACCCCCAGTACAGCACTTAAAACCCTTCACAATCAGGGTCCTAATGAACTTCCCACTCTTGTTCAATAATATTCTCCCTCACTGAGCCTTACAAATAGAGAGCTGGTGGCCTCAGGTCCAGGAAGCTCTGGGTTTGAGTCCTGTCCTTGACATAGGCTGACTTGAGATAAATGTCTCTCTCAGTGCCCCGAGACAATTACAAGTCAGAGAAGATAATGGCCTGGATTTCTCCAACCAGGGAGTTTAATTCTCCATAGCAAAAAATCACAGGTTAATCCCTAACCCAACCCCTGCTCTCCCTCCCACATCTTACAATACAGCCATCTCCCACCTCCATGCCTTTGTATAGGCTTGCCCTCAGACCTGGAATGCACTCCCTTCCTCACCTCTACCTCTCTGAATCCCAAATTTTTAATCAAAACAAATCCCAAGTACCACTTCCTCCAGAAGGCCTTCCATGATTCCTGGCAGTTACTAGTATTTTCTTTCTCTTTGAATTCTTCTGCATTGCCTTGATATATAAGCTCTACCCCCTCAGCAGAATGGAAGTCCTTTGAGGGTGGGAACCATCTCATCTTGGTCTTTTTACATCTGGCATAGTCCCTGCCCCATAGCAGGTGCTAAGAAATAATTGTAGAATTCACTCATTGAATTGAACACTAGGAAAAAGGCTTGTATTTCAACAGAACAAATCCCAAGTCACAAGGTCCTTGTATTCAATCATAGGCAGATAGGTGGAAGGGAACATTCCCCCTGACAATTATTCACCCCATTCCCTTCCACCTATCTGCCTATGATTGAATACAAGGACCTTGTGACTTGGGATTTGGATCACAGGCTAATAACAGATTTAGGGCTGGAAGGACCTTGGGGACCATCTGGCACAACCCCCTAATTTTTACAAATGGGTAAACTGAGCTATGAGGAAGACTTGGAATTATATGATAGTAGATCTAGCATTAGAAGGGACCTCAGAGGTCATTCAACCCAACCCTCTCATTTTACAGATGGGAAAACTGAGGTTCTAGAGAGGTTAAGGGACCTGACCAGAGAAAACACAGGTAGTAACTTTTAGACAAGATTTAAACTTAGCCAGATGTCACTAGAGTCAGTGCTCTTGCCTCTGTACCCAACCTTGCAGGCATTTTTGCATCTCAGATTTCCATCTGTTACACAGATACATATTGGCCATTCTCAGGAGAAGGGCTGGAATCTTCAGGAGTTTGGGAGGAGAGGGGAGGGAGTCCCAAGGATGCTATGGGGCTCCATAAAAATGATCTGCTGGTTGGGGTGGCCATTGGCTGTGGGACATATGGACAAGATGAGAGCTGCCTTCCGCCCTTCCTCCTTAGAGAGTTGTCCTTGTACTTCAAGGGAAACAGCACTGGAAACAGCTGTCTGGCAGTGGTAGCAGAGATGCTGCTAAGGAATGGGGGATGGGAGGGAGGGGCTAATAGGAATGTTTGGGGGGGAGGGGGCCATCATTCCCAGATCTACCCTGAGCTCCACTGTCCTGGGTTTCTAATGATTGTATTTGTGATTAAAATATTTAGTAATTGTGAATCTAGATTAGTGACTGATTAAGTTAATGGTTGCCCCGTGAGTGGAAGTTTGATTCTCTTGTTCCTTGTTCTGAATATTGTGGCCACTGTAGTGAAAACTGTGTGGCCATTTTCTGTGATAATATGTAATGTTTTGAATGTTTGTCTTGATTTGTAATGGAATAAACAGTGTTCACTATATTTTGTAATCTGAACTCTAAAAGCTGTTCATAGTAGCATTCTTTTGGGACTCTGCTGGTGCATGACATTACACTTATCTACATCCCCTCATCTGATCCTCACAACAAGACCTACAAGGACATGTACTAACATCTCCCAGAAACTCAGGCACCTGTCCAGGGTAACATAGTCAGTAACTGAGAGAGGGAGGATTTGAGCCCAGATGCCTCCTACTGCAGGACAGCTAGGTGGCGCCATGGTACATGGAGCACCATTCCTAGATCCAGGAGAACTCATCTTCCTGAGTTCAAATCTGGCCTCAGACACTTTCTAGTTAGGTGACCCTGGGCCAGTCACTTCACCCTGTTTGCCTCAGTTTCTTCATCTGTAAAATGAGCTAGAGAAGGAAATGGCAAACCACTCCAGTATCTTTGCAAAGAAAACTCCCAATAGTCTTGGAAACAAGTGAACAACAATACCAAATTTCCTATTGTATGCATACTATAAGCAATGTGAAAACGAAAGCTCTTTTTTTGCTTCAATAAAGACTACTGAAGAGGATGCCTGGAGGCTTCAGCAACACCCCCCCCCCCCCCCATGCACACGCCATCCCCAGCTTTAACACTCAGTGAAAGGCTCCTGCAGGGCTCTACATGAATTCAACATCTGGTGTCCCTGGTAAATGGCCAGGATACTTTACCAATATGGCCAGACTTTATTCATGGGTGGTGCATCATCTGGCCCAGCCCCTGAGCATTCAATGGCCCAGGATCTCCTAATTCATACAATGTTCCTCATTGTCTGAGGGCCGAAGATGAATCTGTTCTGTTTCAAAGCAGATACTTAACAAATCATAGCTCCCACATGCTTCCAGACTTTCATGTGGGTAGAAGAAATGAGGGTCACTATGTCTGCCGGAGCGGGCCGAGAAGACAGGAAACAAATGCTACTGAGGGAAAGTCTGCTTGATTTTGTCTTTCTAAAGGAAGGGGTCATTCAATCTAGAAGCTGGAGAAGAGCAAAGGCTAGGGCAGGCCGTGGAGTGCTCTGTCTACCTTTGCAGACTTTTCCTTGTATCTGGACATGTTTCCCCTACCTGACTTGGTTTTTCAAACATATTTAATTTAATGCAATTCCACAAGTATTCGTTAAAACACCTACTATGTGCCAAGCACTGTAGTAAAGATAAAACTTAAAAAAAAAAACCTCCCTGCCTTCAAGGGGCTTATAGTCTGTTAGGGCTTCCTCACTCAAGACATCTACACCACTAGGCCTGGAATTAAATCTTCTCCATCTCCACTTCTTAGAATTCCTTAATTCTTTCAAAACTCAGTTGACATAATAATTGAAGTAATAGTATTCATAATAACACAATAAAAGTGTTAAAGGTAGGTAGAACTGAATTCCTAATGAACTACAACATGGTGGAAAGCCAATCATTCTACATCGAGCTAGCCTATACATGGTGCTTTAAGGTTTGCAAAATTCTTTACAAATCTCTCATCTGATTCTCAAAACAACCCTGTGAGGTAGGTGCTATTATCATTCCCACTGCACAGGTGAGACTAATAAAGGTTAAGTGACTTGCCCAGGATCAGGTGGCTTGTAAGAGTCTGGAGCAACATTTTAATTCAGGTCTTCCCAACTCAGCCCAATGCTCTATCCACTAAGTCACCTACCTGCCTTTCCAGTTTTATACCCCCACCCACGGCTAGTACTTTCCCCAAAAAATTAGTTCGCATTTATTTTTTTTGTAGTCATACATATACATTTTGTCTTCCCCAATGGAATCAATGTTCCATGACTACAGGGATATTTGTTTTCATCTTGTTTCTCTAGAACCTAACAGAGTATACTATAGGTGTTTGATAAATGCTTGCTGCTTGTGTCAGGTACACAGTAAGTGCTTAATAAATGCTTATTACCTTCCTTCCATCCTTGATCATACATTTGGGGCTGGAAGGGGCTCCAGTCCAACCCATTCATTTTATACATAGAGAAACTGAGGTTAACACTCTGTGCCTCATTTTCCTCATCCGTAAAATGAGTGGGTTGGACTAGAAGATACAGAGTCAAATGGAACCTCAGAGCTTTATTCAGGAGAAGTAAAACCCATGATTCAAACCCAAATCCTCTAACTCCAAATCCATCATTACTGACCTTATGCCACGAGAGTTCCGGAAGCCCAGAATTCAGGTCTGAATGTTCAACCGAGTGATCTTGGCCACATCAGGTTGGCACAATGAAAAAGTGCCTTGATTCTGAATTGGAGAACCTGGGTGGCTTTTCATGACCTGGGCCCAGGCTCCTACCTTCAACTGGGCTTCAGTTTACATCTCTTTAAAATGAAGACTGGATTACATGACCTGGGATGTGCCTTCCAGCTCTCAATCTCCCCTCCGATGAGGTCTCTGAATTTCTCAGCACGGCCCCTAAGACTATCTGTGACAGTGCAGGTAGAGATCTGCATTTGTGGAGGGAGTTTCCATTATGGGAGTTCCTACAAGGATGAAATCCCAGGTAACTGTGAGGATACTAAGGCCCAGAAAGTTCAGTGTTCCAAGTAGCCCAGAGACAAAGGAGAACCACAATTCAGACACAGGTTCTCTGTGCTGATTGTAGTTCTCATTTGGTGAAATGTATCACCTGGAGTTCAAGGCCTCAAATAATCCTTTTACTAAAAACATATTCTAGGAGCAGATAGATGGTGCAGTGGATAAAGCATGGGGCCCTGGAGTCAGGAGGACCTGAGTTCAAATATGCATCAGACATTTCACACGTACCAGCTATGTGACCCTGGGCAAGTCACTTAACCCCACTGACTAGCCAAAAAAACAAGAAAAAATACCCCCACATTCTAATACCCCCAGGTAAAGACAGTTCAAAAAGATGAAAGTAACTGCAAAGGAGGTTCCCTGGGATCTCAGGACCTTCCCACCAAAGTCCTAAGAACTACTTTTGTGACTGCTCAAGGCCAAGAGACCCAAACCTGGGTCCCAGATCATTTACCCGAGGATAAAGTAAACTCAAATTTGTCTGTCTATACCACAGCTTCCTGGCTCACTACATTCTTGGCTGGTGTAACCCCCACAGGGTGGGTGGGTGTGGTAACTCACACCTCCCCCAGTTGCCAACAACACCCTCTCACTTCTATCTTCTCATCTGTAGAATGGGCACCACAGCTTTTTACAACTGCACAGGACACAGCAGACCTCTGTTGGCTGGAATGCATAGTTCAAAGTATAAATGAATTAGATGTCAGGTGATCCAGTCCTACCCCCACTAGCTCTATTGCTCTTGCACAAATCACTTCCCTTCCCTGGCCTCATCTGTTACTGGACATAGTCAGACCACAGTATGTCCAAAGGCCCTTCCAGCTATTAAAAAAAACAACATGCCAGTCATTTTTAACCTTTACAGAAGGACTGTCAATACTGATGGCAGTCACTCGTTTCCCTGTTGGCTTCCAGGGACATCCTCACAGGTTCTTCCCCTGATAAATGCTCCAACTAACAAGTTAGCCTCCCAGATTTTTATTTTTCCAACCCTAAGCTATAAATAACTTTTGGCCAGTGCTAGAAATACTTTTTGGTCAGAAGGCTCTCCTTGCCCAGCAAGTATCCAGGACTTCAAACAACCAACCAACTCCAAGATGGCGGCATCGGGGTTCCCCAGAGATAATCCAGGTTTGGTCTGGCTCCCCTCACCGTGTTCCTGATGCCTCCCAGGGCATGTGATGCAAGCTACCCAAAGCAAGAGATAACTGAGGTTCAACCTGGAAACAGAAATTGGCCCTCGTTCATGATCCCATGATGCCCTCCTCCATGGAATTGACTTGTATGTGATACCTCTGAGCTCCTGCTCCCAGGTTACCATAGGGCAAATCAACACCAAGGGCAGGCGCCCTAACTGTCTTCTGGATGGACCCAAAGGCAATGTCTAATGCACTTTCAAAACAAAAGTTTTGCAACACACCCAAGGAGGCCAGAAACGCCCCAGGATCCATTGTAAGAGCAAAGCTTCCTTTCACTATTTCCTGCTATCTCACCTTACTAATTGCAACTGGGCATACTCTTAATTATTTGATTATTTACTGAAGTCCAAGGAAGAAAACTCCTATCCCACCAACGAACAGAGAGAGGCAAAAGGAAGAGGTTTCAGAGTAGGATGGAGGGGCAATGGCCAGATTACATAGTCCAGGCTCCGACATTTACTATCTGCGCATGTGATGTTGTCTCTCAGAGGCTCAGTCTCCTTATCTGTAAAATGGGTATTGTAATACACTGATCTTCTCCATTTTTCATAAGGACCTGAGGCTAAGATAGTAAAGCCCCATCTGGAACTGAAATGAGACAGACTTGGGGAAGCTAGGTGTCTCAGTGGATAGAGTGTTAGGTCTGGAGTCAGGAAGACTTGAGTTCAAATCCAGCCTTAGCTAATTACTGGCTGTGTGACCTTGGGCAAGTCATTTTTGCCTTCTCTGTGACTCAGTTTCTCCATCTGTAAAATGGGAGCAATTAGAGCACCTCCCTCCCAAGGTTGTGAGAATCAAACAAGAGAACATTTGTAAAGGCCACAAAATGTTGGTTACTGTCGTCATCTTTGTCCCCAGTCACCCAGCTAGCTGAGACTGAAAGTAGGATTTGAACCCGGAACTCCTGAGCTCTCAAAGTCTCATTTACTTACAAAATGGGAATAATAAGCAATTCCTTCCAGGGCTGTGTTGTGAGACCCAAATGAGACCATGTTTGCAAAACGCTTTGCCCATTCTAGAGTGTCAAGGAACCATCAGCTGTCACTAACCTTTAAACTACTATCACAACAGTCAACAATGGCTTGCCTGCAAACAGTCAGACAAGGTGGGAAATCCACCCAGAAAGAGTCAAAATGACCCAATAATGACAGTGGGATTGTGGAATGCATGAGGATCTGCAAATCCTTTGACAAATATTATTTCATCTTCCTAACAATCCTAGGAGGCAAGTGCTTTTATCATCTGCATTTTATAGATAACAAACTGAAGCGGACAGAAATGAAGTGACTTGCCCAGGGTCACACAGTCCATGTCTGAGGATGGATTTGAACTCAGGTCTCCCTGACTCTAGGCCCAGACAGCTGCTACCCACTGTGCTAAGTGGTTTGTCCTTTCTTATATAATCTGGTAACTATTTTTTTCTCCTTTTTTTAATTCACCAGTAAATAAATGGAAAGAATTATCACAACACTTTATATTTAGGGGTAGGAGGAAGGATACTGCACCCTGTATCATTCTCCTTTGCATAGAAACAAAGAACTGGAAAAAAGCTTAAGGAACTCTTCCAGCCTATTTTACAGATGAAAACACTAGGGAAGGAAGTGACTGGTCCAAGGCCACATGGCTGGTAAATGGCAAAGCTGAGAAGAGAATTCAGATCTGCTGACACTGTTCCCACACTAGGCAACAAATATTTTTTTAAGCACCAACACACCACTTTGCTAAGCCCTAGAGAAGACAGAGAAGTTTGAAGAAGACGTAGTTCTTACTGTCATGGACTAATTTACAACCTTAATAGGAATAAAGTTCATATACAGATAACCTGTGATCTCCTCAGGGTTGGAAATGCCACTCCCCCCCCAGGAGCTTCCCCCATCAAGAAAGAGGGACCATCTGGATTCAGAAGGATGTTGGGAGGGGAAAGGGGGACATTATGAGGTTGCATGATTTCCACAACTTTAAGTGAGATGTGAAACTCAGGTCTCCCTCAACCAAGACTCATTCTCCATCCTCTGCAAGATAGACAATATAACCTGATAAGTACATTAGGAAAGGGAAAATAAGACTCACAGAGGGCAGGGAGCTGTTTGTATTCCTGGCACACAGTAAGTAGTAGGCGCTTAACAACTGCACGTTTAAATGAGGTGGATTGTGGAGGGTAGGCAGTGGGGAATGAGTTAGTGACAGCAGATCAAGGAGGGCTACCTTTGGTTTTTGATAAAGACATTACCAGATGACTATTCAAACCCAGCGTATAATGGGAAGAGTCCATCAGTGGTATAAGAGAACTTGGATTCAAATCCCAGTTCCTTTCTCCCTCAGGGACATTGGGCTTGGGGCTTGTCACAGAATGTCCCTGGGGCTCACCTGTAAAGTGATGAAGTTGTATTAAATAGCCCCTGAGGTCTCACTTCCATGATCACTCAAATAAAAGAGAATGGTGAAACCAGATGGGAATAGAAGGTTTCTGAGGTCCTTTCCAAGCCTGGATGGAGGAGCCTATGAAATATTAATGAAGGACAGGACCCTCCCGCTCCTTCATACCTGGGTGCTGCCTTCTTAGCATCTCACATAATCACCCCTCTGGCAATAGTGAGCCCCAAGCTCTGCCTTCAAATCCCATCATGGCAGAAGGAGGAAACACTAATGGATAGCATCTCAGCCCTGCTCTTCCAAAGAGCTTGTGAATCAAAAAACAGGAGACCGAATTGGGAAATAAACCAGCTTGCAGAACGGACACCCACCACCCTGGGAATTCCTCCCAATCTCACTACAAATCCATATTTCTGCTTGGCTGGCTGGGCCTATTGGCTCAATTTTTGTGACTGGTCTTTAATGGCCAACTGGGGTTAATTCTGCCCTAACTTTCACTGTATGGAGAAACACCCCCCCTTCCCCCAACTAAATAAGGAAAAGGGAAGACCTGATACAGAAATTCAGAGCCCAGATTAGAGGGGCACCCTCCCCACTTCAGAGGCAAACTGTCACCAGGGGCAGCTGAGTATATTAAAGAGAGGGCTGGATCTGCACTCAGGAGGTCTGGATTCAAATCCCACCTCATCTATTATCTATCATCTATTACGTGGCTGTGGAACTCCGGGACAAGAGTCTCATCATCCATGAAATGGGGATGATAATACTTGAGCCTGCACAGAAGGGAAGCTTAGGGCAGTAGATCTCAGAGTCAGGGTGAGAGACCTGGGTTCAAGCCCCACCTCAGAAGCAGAGTGGCTAGACAAGTCTGGGCAAGGTAAGTCATTTCTCAAGCCCCAAGCAACTAACACTAAAACAGTCTAAACTGTAGGACAGCACCTGTTCAGTGTTGCCCATAGGGGTTCCTCCATATGGGGATTTCCCTAGAGAGAAAGAGACAGACAGACAGACAGATAGACAGAGATAGGTAGATGAATGAATGAATAAATATACATATAAATGAATGAATAAAAGAATATATAGATGACCAAGTTAATGAATATACATGTAAATGAATGAGTGAATGAATGAATGAAAGAATAGCTAGATAGGTTGTTAGTTCTTTGTTCTTTTGAAGAGGCTCATGACATCAGAAATGTGGACCAAGCTAAGAGAAACAAATCATACACACTCTCCCCTCATATGGAAGTTCTAAGGGATAACAACAATAGCAACGTTTTTGTGATTGGAGGGGGTGACGATTTGTGATTTAACAGAGAATTTCCAGTGTGAAAATTTCCTCCACTGATATAGATCACAGAGTCTTGTCCATGGTTACACAGTCATCATGTAGCCATCGAGGGATTCAAACCCAGGTTTTCCTGACTGCAAATCCAGAACTCTCTAGCCACCATAACAGAGGAGCAGCATGGAACAGTGGACAGAGTTCAGGGGTGGTTTGGGGTGGGAGGAAAGCACTGATTTGTCAGTCAGAGGATCCAGGTTCAAACCTTACATCACAAAGTTCCTAGCTGATATGACTCCTAGGCAAGTCACATTAATCTCTATATACCTCAGTTTCCCCATCTATAAAATGGGAATAATAAATAACAGCACCACTCTTCCATGCCTGTTCAGAGGCTCAAATGACATTTAAATGGTATGGCAAAACCATCCACTACAGGTATGCCAGCCATCATGTGCCTCTCTGCTCAGTAAAGCAGTTTACCCATCGAAGGTGTTAAATAAATCTGAGTGATTATTATCTATCAAGCAAGAGAAGCAGCTGCACTACCCAGGAGTGTGTAGGGACCCCCAGCTTGGGCTGCAGTGACCTCGGCGCCCTGGTGGTACCTGACCAGGCTATGAGCAGAGAGCGGCCAACCCCGTTCTCATTGCACCCCCTGGTGGCTAAAGCAGGAATATATTGTGCTTCTCTCTAAAGAGAAACAAATGGAAATCTGCTTGTCCATTGATGCAGACCCCTTTCACTCTACCCTCCACCAGTAGAAATAATGGCCTGGAGGAGAATTATCATTAACCTTTAGCCAGGGACAAAAATCCCAAGAGTGAAAAAGTCGATGGTCTTAAGCACTTAAGCACTGCCAGCCAGCCACCCAGGGCCATTCCCCACCCCCTCCCAAAGGCAGATCTCCAACCCTAGCCAAATCTAGCTACTCTCATTGCCCATTTTGCCAACTACAACTCAGAATCCATCCATTTTTTTTCAGGATCTCCTGCAGCTGGAGGAGGGGGAAAGAGCCAGGTTTTTGCTTGTCTGAGAGGTGAGGTAAAATCATATCCACTCCAAGAAACCAATTCATGTTTTTCAAGTCTACATTCCCTCTTGAAGCCCAAGACAGATCTTCACAGCCCTTCTGCTCTGCTGAAGGTGCTCTCTTGCTCAAGCCTGGCATAGACACACCCAGAGTGCTCAGTCTAAGTGCCCTAGGTTGCTGTCAGCCACTCTAGCTGAATGCAATATCCAAGGGGCAGCTATTTCCCAAAAAGTAAGGAAGGCTCACCAACCCACCTTAACCGACCCCTGAGAGTAGCTTGGCTCCCCCACCAGCACCACCCAGGATAGAACACAAGCCTATTGTCCAAATATTTCAGTCCTACTCCCTCCCCCCCCCCCAAAAAAGATCTTTTACCTGAAATACCAGATACTTAAAGGCATTTTAGTCTTGTACTACTATCCAGATGGTTACCTCATTTTTTCCATATCACTGTGGGTGTGCAGACTCAGGGAAAAAAAAAATCAACAATCCCACTTCATTGAGCGATTTATTTTTCCTGTTTTCCTGTGGTCACTGCTGAGATTAGAACTCTCTTAGCACACACCCCTACCCCCAACAACAACAAATTTAAACCTCACCAGATTACTCTATAAACACGTTCCTAACTAGTTTCTGGCTCTGATTTGCAACCTATGAAAATGTCTTCAATCTCCTTTAAAGATTCGGGGACATTTCTGCCACATAAACATCTCCCTGCAGCTAACTGCCTGTCACTTTCCACAAAAACCAATGAGTATGTAGACAGAAATCTGCACTAATATGACAGCATAGGGGTGGGAGTGGGGGGCGCTGGGGGGGGCGGGGATCGGTAGAAACCCACCGGAGCTATCAAAGCTTTTGCCCACTCTCAACCATTAATAAGCAATCAATGGTCAGTCTGAGCCAGATCACCCTGGGCATTGGACCAAGGAGTGAGCCGGGTTTCAAAGGCAAGGAATCTGGAATACAGCCTGTGGCTGGTTGCAGATGCAGAAAACCTGAGTTTCTCCCCACGCACCCATCTACCCCCAAAGCAAGCGAAACTGTCAGCAGCCCCCTCTTCCATGCAAGGTTCTTCGCTGCCCCTGCTTAGCTGGCTGAGACCAACACTCACTTCCAGCAGCTACGCCGAGAGCCAGCCACCAGCCTCTTAGGAGCAATGCAGCCCCAGGGCTCAAGTGGGTGCATGCATGGGTGGATGCTGTAACATAAGGTTCGCGTGCCTCCTGAGGCTGTAGCTTGGGGAGGTTTAAGGAGATGAGTTGTGTCTGACCTGTAGACGTGTCTGGAGAAGAGCCTTTAAGGTATCCCTGCGGCTAGGTCTGAATGGGTGTGCGTGACGGACAATACAAACGCGTGACCCCCATCCCCAAGTGCACTAAGGTGTCTTCCAGTCAAAAATGCCACTTTGCAACCCGGGTCAATACCGGCGCCCCCCTACCCACCCAAGTATGTGCAGACAAGATGTAACAAGTGCTTAGGAACACGTCTGTTCGGTGGTTTGCCGGGGCCGAGGGAATTGGGGAGGGGGCTCCCCAGAGAAGTTCCTAAGGATTGAGTCTCCCCTTCCCCCCCAACACACACAAACATACACATAAATACACACGGAGACACAGACACCCAAGCCATCTCGGTCCCCAACTTCCCCTAAGCAGAGGGGTCAAAGGGGGCTGCCCTTACCACTCTGCCGGAGAACCTCTCCGTAGCCCTCTTGACTTTGCCGTAGGTGCCCTTGCCCAGAGTCTCTTGCAGCTCGTAACGGTGTTTGAGGTTGTGTTTGTGATGGTGTCGTTTCACACCATGCTGTTGTTGCTGCTGCTGCTGTTGCTGCTGCTGCTGCTTCCTCAGCTCCGGGGCCGCCCCGGACGCCAGGGTGGTGGAGCTGGCCACCGAGACTGCGGGTGCTGAGGTCCCCGTGGCCGCCGCGGCCGCGGCAGCCCCAAATCCTGGGTCCGAGGAGCCGCAGCCCGGGGGCGGAGGGGGGCCGGCCAGCTGCGGAGACGCAGCCCCCTCCATCAGCCAGAGTGGGAGGCGTGGGCTGGGCTGGGCTGGAGGGTCCCGGGGACTCCCCGGCCGGTCAGTCTCGGTCTTGCCCCGCGCGGCCCGCGCCCGGTCACTGACGGCTGCGGACTGTGTTGTGGCCGCGGCCGCTGCTGCTGCTGCTGCAGCTGCTGCACATCTGCCAGAGCCCGCGCGCCCCGCCCCGGCCCGGCCCGCACCGGCCGTTCGCCCGCCCGCAGTCGAAGCTCGGCAGAGGTGGCGGCGGGGGCAGCCGAGCCGCTGAGGTTGGTGAAGGGGAGGGCGGAGGGAGGGAAGCAGGGGGAGGGCTGGCCGGCCGCCGCGCCCCCGACCCCTCCCGGGAAAGATGGTGGGGCGGGGCAGGGCTGGGGAGAGGAGGGGAGGGGACGGGGCGGGGAGCGGGACGGCTCTTTTGCCGGGGCCCCCAGGACTGACTGGGAGGAGTGGCCCGCGCGTCTGGGGCTTCCCCCGCCTCCCAGCTGGCGGCGGCGGCGGTGGCTGCCGCCCAGCCTAGCCCGAGACCCCCGGGATTTGGAGGAAGAGGAGGCGGGGAGGGGGCTGCGTGTCTGAGCTCGCTCTTTGTGCAGCCGGGGAAGAGGAGGGAGGGGGAAGAGGAGACTGGAAACTGGGGGGGGGGGGGGGG
>CM053585.1:393717215-393737655 GCA_028646515.1 Pseudochirops corinnae
GGGAGGGAGGGGAAGGGAGGGGAGGGAGAGGAGAAGGGAGGGAAGCAAAGAGGGGGGAGGAGAGGGGAAGGGAAGAGAGAGGAAGGGAGGGGTGGGAGGGGAGGGAGAGGAGAAGGGAGGGAAGCAAAGAGGGGGGAGGAGAGGGGAGGGAGGGGAGGGGAGAAGAAGAGAAGAGAGGACAAGAGAGGAGTTACTTAGTACCCCATAACAGAAAGAGCCCTGAACTTGAGTTCAGAAGACCTTGGTTCTAGTTCAATTCTAGATCAATTAACAAGCATCTGTCCTGATCTTACTATTAGCTCCAAGTCTCAGGTTCCTCCTGTAACATAAAGATGTTGAACTCAATGATTTATATGTCACCTCCTCATTCTCCAGTTATGTGATTCATATTCTAGATCTCCAACCCTAAGCAAGTCACTTTTCTGTAGCCCTCAGTTTCCTCATTTGTAAAAAGAGGGAGGGGTGGCTAGGTGGCAAAATGAATAGAGCACTGGCCCTGGAGTCAGAAGGACCTGAATTCAAATCCGGCCTCAGACACGTGTGACCTTGGGCAAGTCACAACCCCAATTGCCCCCTCCAAAAAAAAAAGGCAAAAAAAATTAAATAAATAAAATGAGGAAGACAGACTCCATGATCTCTCCCTTTCTCTCTTTTTTTTAATTTTTGGAGGCAGTGGGCGTTAAGTGACTTGCCCAAGGTCATACTGCTCTAAGTATCTGAGGCCATATTTGAACTCAAATCTTCCTGACTCTAGGGCTGATACTCTATCCCATGTGCCACCTATCTGCCCCAACTCTGTGATCTATTAACCACCTCCTAGTTCTGACCTTTGGAGATTCTTCGAGAAGTCACAAAATCATAGATTTACTATTAAAGTAGACCTCAGTGCTCATCAAGCCTAGACTCTGTTTTACTGATGAAGAAACTTCAGCCCAGACAGATTAAGGGAGTGTTCCCAGGGTCAGACTGTAAAGTGGCTGAGCCAGCAGGATCAGAACCGAGGTCATTCTGATGCCAGGTCCAAAGTCTCAGGGACCTTCACCTTCCCTTTCCTCATTCAAAGTTTCTCTGGAGTTTTATTTGTTTTGTTTTTCAATAGTATCTTGAAACTGAAAAATAATACAGTCTCTTCCTGGGGAATAAAATGAAAGGGATTAGTCTGAGAGGGCTGTAATAGAGAGAAAAAAAAGTTCCCAGGCTACAGGGAAAGGACTGGCAACGCCCCAGAAACACCACACGATCCCACCCTGGAAAAAGAGAACGATCAAAGGTCAGAGGGCTGGCCCGAGGATAGCCAATGTCGCCAGCCAGGAAATCCTCGGAGTACTTTGGTGCCCGAAAGCTACCTTTGACTCTGACTTTCTGGAATCCCCTCTATTTCACTGATGTCCCTGAAGTGGGCTCTGATTGTATAGATTACAGTATCTAGAGATGGGAGTGGATGGGGAAGGACTGAGGTCACCTCTTCTCAACCTGTATGGCCCTGGGCAAGTCACTTCCCACCCCCTCGTCCCCAACTGCACCCCCATCACTGAATTTCCTCAACAATAAAATGAGGAGGTGAGGCCAGATGGCTTCTGAGTATTCCATCCAGAGAAGTGACTTGATTTACCCAAGATGACTTAGGTAAATAGGAAAGCTGGGATTCAAAACCCAGACCTTCTGACTCATTCCGTTTTCTATCAGAGGTTCTTCACTTTTCTTATGTTCTAGATCCCTGCGGAAGGCAGTCTGGTGACCCCTTCCCAGAATCCCATTTTTAAATGCATAAAACAAAATACATAGGATTACATAGGAAACCAAGTATACTGAAACACAGTTATTAAAATAACCACAAAACTAAATTCAGAGGCTCCAGAAGTGTTTTCTGGGACCCCAGGTTAAGAACTCCTGTACTAGACCATCTTTAAAAGTGTGATAGCTAGAAAGGAGAGGGAAGGAAGAGGGGGGGGGGAAACTTCAATAAAACCACAGAAAGGGGCATCTAGTCCAACATTCTCCCTTCATAGATGAGGATACCGAGGCTCAGTGGTATCAAGTAATTTACCCAATTGAATACCCATTTTTCCTCTCCTCACTGACTGGTTATTTATATCCCCTCTGGAGGTGAGGGAGGGAGTGGATACGGCACGTGCACAGATAAATAAATATAATTTCAAAGTCTTTGCAAAGGGGAGAGAAGACTAGCAATTGTGGAGGGGCATCAGCAGATAAGAGGGAGACCTGAGCTGTGTTCTCAGCTAGAGCTGGAATTACAAAAGGCAAAAATTACATCTAAGGTCTGTTCCAGCTCCAAACCCTGGGACAATTGAAACAATTACCTGCAAACTTGGCCCCCAGACAATACATCTCAAGCAAAAGCAATTTCAAGGCCAGTTCTCATCTCTTTCTTTCTTTGTGTTCCTTCATCTCTGTCTCTGTCTATCTCTCCACCTCTCCCTCTTTGTCTCTCTCTCTCTCCCCCCTTTTCCTTCCTTCAATCCTCTCTTTCTCTCTCTCTCTCTGCCTCTCTCTCTCTGTTTCTGTTTGTCTCTGTCTCTCTCTGTCTTTCTCTTTCTCTCTCCCTCTCAGTTTCTTTGTCTCTCTGTCTCTTTGTATGTCTCTGTCTCTCTCTCTTTCTGTCTCTGTCTCTCTTTGGGTGTCTGCCTGCCTCTTTCTCTTTTAACCAGGGTAGCCCTGGCTTCTCTCCTCAAACATGTAAGGTACAGGACCTTGGTACCAGGCCCTCTGTTGAGTCATGTTTAGTGTCACCAGGGATTTGGGTTCCTAAAGGCAGGCATGAGGACAAGAACATTTCTGGCATGTTGCAAGCCTGTCAGTGATGAGGGAAGCATGCTGTCCACCTGTTCCCAAGCAGTAATATGTCCCCTTAGATAGTACAAAGCTCCCATCCGCCTGGCCTAAGTGGAGACAGGCTGTGCAGCTGACTGCCCAATGAGTAAGATGTTACCTATTTCATCGATGTCCAGGCAACATCTCCTCCCCTGCCCCCTGAAATTCCACTGTGACCAGCTCATAATCACCAACCATTTCTAACTCTGCCTCCTTCCTGGGACATAGGCTCTAGAACAGGGATGGGGAATCCCTTAGTAAAAGGATTTGTTCTGTGAAGTATGGATTCAGTCAAAGGGCTGAACTTGGGGGCCTAGAAAACCACATGTAGCCTTCAGGTTCCCCACCCCTGCCTAGAACATGCAAGGAAACTGGGCTTATCCTACTTCTCCCAAAAGGAGCTTTATTATAGACTTCACATGTGGTAGATTCCCACGTGATATGATCATACCCCAAAGGCTAACCGCTTCGTTTTACAAAGGTGGAAACTGAGACCCAGAGGGAATAGCAGCCTTCTCAAGAGCTGAGGTTCCTAGATTTAGGGCTAGAAGGGACCTTGTCCAAACCCCTCACTTTACAGATGAGGAAACTGAGGCTCAGACAGATCAAGTTCTCTCAAGGTCATAGAATCTCAGGATCACAGATTTAGAACTGGACCTCAAAGGCAACTGAGTATACTTTTCTCATTTTACAGATGAGGAAACTGAGGTACGGGGCATTAAGTGACCTGCCACACACAGATCATAAGTGACAAAGTCAGAATTTGAGCCTAGGCTGTCCAGCTCCAGAGCTGGCACATTTTCCCACTGGATACATCCCATGGCACCGGCCTGATGCTTCTCCCTCTGTAGTCGCAGAGAGAACACAGGATTTTCAGCCAGAAAACCTGGGGCCCAGCCGCACTAACTGTCACTTCCTATGTGGCCCTGGGCAGGCCATTCAGCATCCCTGGGCCTCAGGGTCCTGTGAGGGAGCTGGGCTAGGGCAGGGGTGCAAAACCTGTGACCTTGAGGCCGTGCGGGGGCCCCTAGGTCCTCAGGTTCTCCAGGCCTTCTCCTGGGCTGACCCTCATGTCTATCTTGTTCCAGCCACTGACCTCCCTGGCTCCCTCTAAGTTCCAACCAAAGTCCCATCTTTTACGACCTTTTCTACCCTTCTCAGTTTTAGTACTTTGCCTCTGTTCACTTTTTGTCCTGTATGGGCTGCCAGGTGGCACAGCGGATAGAGCCCTGGACCTAGAAGCAGGAAGACTCATCCTCCAAGTTCAAATCCAGCCTCAGACACTTACTGGCTGTGTGACCTTGGGTAAGTCATTTAACATGCCTCAGTTTCCTCATCTGTCAAATGAGCTGGAGAAGAAAATGGCAGACCACTCCAGTGTCTTCCCTAAGAAAACCTCAAATGGGGTCACGAAGAATTGAACGTGACTGAACAACAACAAATGTATCCTGTATGTATAACTTGCTTTGTTGGTGTACTGTCTCCCTTGTTAGATTGGAAGCTCCTTGAGGGCAGGGATTGTCTTTTGCCTCTTTTTGTATCCCCAGTGTGGAGCAAAGTGCTGGGCACACAATAGGCATTTAATAAATGCTTATTGCCTGACTAAGGTCACCCTGACAGAAGAACCAGCATCTGAATCTAGATTAAACTCTAGGTGAAAAGTTCCCTGAGACATTCCCTTCTTTCCTGACTCTGTTCCCTCCCATTGTTTCTTATGCATTATATTAATACATCTCTAAGGTTTGTTAAAGAGTTTATCTGATCCAGAGTTATTGTCAGCAATATTGGCACCCAGGGTGAGTTCATTTGTAGGGGGTAAAGGGAGGGACCTTGGACTGTGGGGTCCCTGTGGTGGGTAGGGAGAGGCCCTAGGACTCACCAAGGCTGCTGCTGGGGTGTCAGAGAGAGCAAGATGGAACCCCCAGTGGAGGAAGCCGCCTTCACCTGGGGTGCAGCAACCAGGGGGAAGACGTAGGATTTGGCAACATGACTGAAGAAGCCACCAGGTGATGTACACTTCCTCTCCAAAGACCTTCCTATTTTAACTAACTGTCCTTGCTAATGAGGCCTAAACTCACTTGTTTCAGCCTCCTGGGAGAGTGCATGTGCTGTCAATACCATCTACATTTCAGCCCCCCTTGACAAAGTCCCAGTTGCCTGGCCCTAGTTCTGACCTCATCTATCCCTTTTTTTTTTTAAAAAACAACTTTTTATTTAATTTTTAATGTTTTTGTTCTTTGTACAGAATAGGAAACCAAGGCCCAGGCCAAAATCACATAAGATACAAAGTCTGACTTCAAAGTCAAGGGCCTTTGACTCACAATCCAGGATTCTTTCTGCTACAACGTGTTGCCTTTTCTGCACTGTGTAGTATGATGAAAAGAGCCCTAGTCTTGATGTTTGCAAAGACGCAGGTTCAAATTCTACCTCTGATACTTACTGTGTGACTATGGGTGGATTACTTCCAAGGAAGCAGGTATGTAAATATAAGCAGTGCAGCCTACTGGGGCTTCAAAACCAAGAAGATCTGGGTTCAGGCTAAACCTCTGAGACACACTGGCTGAGCTCATGAGGAAGGCTTTTCATATGCCAGAGGTTTAGACAAACCTCTAAGGTCACAAGTTGCAAAGGGGGTGCCAACCTGCATTGGCAGAAGTGGTTTCCTCACCTGGGAGTTCCCCATGCCAATTAATCTTGGTTTCAGTCCTTAGCTCTATTATGATCCTCTGTCCCTTCCTTTGGGAAGCAAAGACCAATACAAGCCATACAAATGACTGAAACCTCCTGCTGCTGAGAAAGGGCAGCATTAACCACACACTAAAGTGAGGGTGATTTTTCTACCAGGTGAATTCAGTCCTGAAGGCTCAGACTTTTATGCTTTAAGGCCATCCTAGGAAATAAGTGGCATAAGTTTATTATTGTGTCCACTTTACAGATGAGGAAACTGAGGCTTAAAGGAGGGAAGTGGCTACCCACAGATCAGCTTGATCACCATCCCAAAGTGGATGATTCTGAGTCATATATTTCATGTGTCTTTGGAGATCACATAGCCCAATAGGATTGGTTTCTTTTGTAATCCTTTGTATTTTACACATTTAAAAACATGATTCTTTGAAGGGGTCCCTAGGTTTCCCAGGACACAAACAGTTAAATAAACCCTGCTCAAATCCAATCCTCAATTTAAAAAAAAAATTGAATTCTTCTTGTTGTTGTTTATTTGTTGTTTTTTCTTACACCAGGAATTTCCCAAATATGTCATCTTACCCACTAGACCCTCCTTAGTAACAAAAGGCAGCTGGTCTTTACAGTAGATAGAGGGCTGAATCTGGAGTCAGCAGGATCTGAGTTCTCAGACTCCTAGCTGTGTGACCCTGGGCAAGTCACTTCACCCCCAGCTGCTTCCATTTCCTCAACTATAAACTGGAGATAATAACAGAGCCTACCTCTCAGTGTTGTGGTGAGGATCCAATGAGATGATAACTGCAAAGCACTTGGCACAATGCCTGGAACATAGTAAGCACGATTTAAATGTGAGCTATTATTATTGCAGGAGATAATGTTTGTAAAATAGTGCCAGGCATATAGTAAGTGCTACATAAATGTTATTGCTGTTATTCTATGAGATAATATTTTTAAAGTGCTGCTAAATCGATGCTGTCTGGTAGCGTATGCTACATTCAGTCTCGGTAGCCCCCCACCTCTTTACTCAGAAGAGGAAGATGGTGCTCGTTGCCTGTTCTGCAGACCCGAGATGGGCCACAGAGCAGTCTTCTTCTTAGGCTCCTTTCCCTCTTCTTTGCTGCAGTTGCTGCTTCTCCTGTTCTCCTGGCTCTGCTTATCTCTCTTTGCATTGGGGCACACGAGTCTTTCCATAAGTTTCTGTTCCTCTTTTTTTTTTTTCTTTAGTTTTTTTTCCTTTGCTTCTTGGAGGACAATTGGGGGCTAAGTGACCCACCCAAAGTCACACGGCTAGCAAGTGTGTCAAGTGTCTGAGGCCGGATCTGAACAGTTCCTATGGTGCAAAAAGTATTCTAATACATTCCTAGATCACAATTATTTTGGTCATTTCACCTTGAATGGAGACTCACTTTTTTCCTTTTTTCATTATGTTTCTAGTTTCTTGATAATGTAAATATGCTTATATATATATATATACATATATATATATATACATATATATATATATACATGTATTATACATATACAAATGCTACTCTGAATATTTTGTATATAACTTTCAGTTGGTCAACCAACAAGCATCTAGTGTGTACCAGGAAGATGTTGGACAGATAAAAAATTTAAAAATCCCTGCTCTCATCTTATTGGAGGAGTCAAGTATGTCTAGAAATATGTGCAGCGTAAATACAAGAAGAATAAATATGAATCAATAAAAAGGTGGTTTGGGAGGGAGGACACCAGAAGCTGGGTGCATCAGGAAAGGCTTCTTGCAAAATGTGATGCTTAAACTACATCTTAAAAGAACAGAGAGGGGCGGCTAGGTGGCACAGTGAGTAGAGCACCGACCCTGGAGTCAGGAGGACCTGAGTTCAAATTTGAACTCAGACACTTAACACTTACTAGCTGGGTGACCTTGGGCAAATCACTTAACCCCAAATGCCCCTCTAAAAAAAAAATTTCTGGACCTGTCTTTCCAGTCTCATGATACATCACCTCTCTTCCCACAGTCTAAAACGTGGTCAGACTGGCATTCTTCCTGTTCCTTTAACACAACACTATGTTCCTTCTTTGTACCTCTGAATTGACTGTGCCCCATGCCTAGAATGTTCTCCCTCTCACCTTGACCTCTTACAATCTCTTCCTTTAAGACTCAGGCATTACTTTCCATATCAAGCCTTTCCCAACCCTTACCTGCAAGTATAGCCGCTCGTGCTCACTACAGCAAAGTTAGTTGGGATTCATTTTGTACCTACTTTGTATATATATACATACAGTATATAGATTCTTGGAACATCTCGTGTGTGGCCCTCTGGTAGAATATAAACTCTCTGAGGGCAGGGATTGTTTCTTGTTTGCCTTGTCTTTCCCAAAGACTGCACCTATTAACCACTAAATAAATGATCCTTGAATTGATTTGAGTAAAAGGGATAGTCTTTAGAAAGTAAGCTCCCTTAGGGGAGGAACTGGGTTTTATTTTCATCTTTTGCCTTCTAATCCCCAGTCCTTAGCATGATGCCCGACTCACTTAACAAATACTTGCTGATTGATTGGCGGTCTGCTAGAGACCTGGAGGCTGTATTTGTTCTTGTTGTTGGTCCTTCATTCTAGAAGAGGACCAAAAACATCTCCAGGGCGATGTCTTGACTTGTGTGATTTAGATTTAAGTGAGGCAGAGCTCCCAAGGTGACCTGTGAGCCCCACAGCAAGTCAGTTAGGTATTCCAATGGCCACAGAGGCGCATCTATCTGGCTAATCACCACTTCCTCTGCCACTGTGCTGTACCCACCCAGCCAGAATCGATTGTTCTCCAAGGATTTCCTTTCTGTTGACAAATTGTACACAAAGAAAAGTCCTAAAGTTCAGCTCACAAGATAATCCCAAGACTTTTTTTTTTTCTCAGCCCATCAGTCTGCCAACAAGCACTTAATAAGTCTCTACCATGTGCCAAGCACTTTGCCAAGCTTTGAGGATAGAAAGACACGAACAGTACAGCCCTTCCCCTCAAGGAACTAAAGGGGCTGACTGTGCAATGGGGAGGAGAAGGGAAAGAGCCTCAGACTGTCTCCCCAGTATAAAACAAATGGGCATTTGGCAAACATCTGCAGGCTTTGATCTCTAGATCAGCTAGCTATGTGCCCAACGAGACAGACAGCTAAGGGCATGCTTCATCCCAATCGGTACCTCATGCATGTGCTTCAAAAAAAAAAAAAAAAGCTCACTCTGCTCATGCCTAAAATGTTTGTCCTGACTGTATCCACTGACCAGCCCGGCAGAGTAAGCGCTAATGTTAGAAGCACATGGCATAACTACCCACAGATAATGTTCTGCAAGCAGTTATGGCTGAAATTAGGATCAGAAATAGCTTTCGCCAGCGCCACCAAGTGGCTAAGGATGCAGGCTCTCAAACCCACTCCCCTTACAAGCCCCAGAAACAGGAAACCACTTTTCCAGGGGCAGAGGGAGGGGAAAGTTGAATTCCATTCCTTCTTTCCAAGAATCAGAATCCAGAATGGTGGCCCTCAAAGGAAACGGGGGCAAGGGTTGAGATGAAAGGGTGGGCAGAATTCAGTGAACTACAGAGAGGCTTGCTTCTTAACGTAGCCTCCCACAGCCATTAGGAAGAGAAATCTTAGGCGCGTCAGCCGATCAACCACCAATTTACTGTAGGACCTTAAGTACCATTATTTTATATCTCAGTTTCCTCTTATACAAAAAGGGATAATACTTATCTGCTAATTAACCTTTCTTAGTGACATAATGGATAGAGTACTGAACTTCATTTCAAATACTCTTTCCCATACTTAACAGCAGTGCAACCCTGGGTAAAGTCTCTTAACTTCTCTCCCAGCCTCAGTTGCTTCAACTGAAAAATAGAAAAAAATACATATCTGCTCTGCCCACATACTTTTCTATTTTTATCCAGTAATAATAACAATAGCTAGGATTTATTCAGAGCTTGCCAAAGTGTCTTACATGTTATCTGATTTGATCCTGCTAACCACTATGGGAAGCAGACTCTAATAATAGTTTTTATAAAATACTTTTGATGGTCTCCACTTTGTCCCTTGCACTATAAGAAAACAGGAATATGAAGAAGTCAGAGAAACACCAGAAGTAGATGAACCAATACATAGTCAAATTATCAGACCCAGGAAAACCCACAATGACTTCAATAATGTAAACAAAAAGAAAAAGAAAACGGGTATTGTAGAATTATAATGAGAGACTTGCTCTGCAGCAGCGGCCCTGGAGTTAGGAGGACTGAGTTCAAAGTCAGCCTCAGACATTGACACAACTAGGTATGTGACCTTGGGCAAGTCACTTAATCCCAATTGCCTTGTCTTCCTCCCTCAAAAAAAAAAGAGATGAACGGATACATAGTGAAATAATCCGAACAAGGAAAATCCTATACACAACAACTAAAATAATGTAAACAAAAAGAAAAAGAAAAGAGAAAACTGTAGAATTATAATGCCATACTTGTTCTTAAAAAAAGCTGAGAAAACACTTCCCTCTTTAAAGAGAGAAGGAACTATGGGTTTGTAGAATGTTGTAAATGCTATCAGATCTATCTATTGATGAGTGGGCAGATTCTGGTCCTTTGGTAATAGTAGTAGTAGCAGGAGCAGCACTGGAAGCAGTAGTAACAGTAGCAGTCATAATAACAGTAGTTGTAGAAGTAATCATTATAGCAATAAAAGTTGTAGTAGTAATCAGTGTAATAGTTAGAATCCTTAAAGTAGTAGTAATAGTTGCAGCAGCAATAGTTTTGGTAATACGAGTAGCAGTAATAGTAATGGTAGCAGCAGCCCCAGCAAGAATAATATAGCATAGTTTAATTATTAATTAAGTATTAATTAATAGTAGTAGTAATAATGGTAGTTGTAGAATTAATGGCAACTGTAGAAAAATGGGAAATCTCTGCAGTATCTTTGCCAAAAAAATCCCAAATGGGGTCATGAAGAGTCAGACATGACTGAACAGCAACCATGTGAGGACAGAGGGCATTCCAAGCATGAGGTATCATTTCTACAATGTCGTGAAGGTCGATGGAATGCTGTATGTGGGAAACAGCTATCAGGCCAGCTTGGCTGGAGCAGAATGTGTTAATATGAACTACCATGAAATAAGAATGGGAAGGATATCAAGGACAAGGTTGTAGAGGTCTTTTAATGCCAGGCTAAGAATTTTGAGAGTACTAGAGAAAAAAAGTGAAGAAGACATGAGAGTTATTAAAGAAAGAATTTTTAAAAGATATTAATAGCTTGGCAGAAGAGGTAAAAAAAAAAAAAAAAAAAAAAAAAACATTGCCCAAACAATTCTCTGAAAATTAAAATGGACCAATTAGAAAATAATGACTCTGAAAAGTGCACCAGGCCTAGAGTCAGGAGGACCTAAGTTCAAATCCAGCTCAGACACTTAATACAAAACCAGCCTCGTGACCTTGGGCAAGTCACTTAACACCAATTGTCCTGCATTCCCCCTCCAACAATCAAAAAATAATAATAATAATATGACTCCATGAAACAACAAAAAATATCAAGACAAAGTCAAAGACTGGCAGAATGTAGTATATTTCATAGCAAAAACAACTGACCTAGAAAGCAGAAGAGATAATTTAATAATCACTAGACTACTTGAAATTCATGATCAAGAAAAGAACCTAGACGTCTTATTTCAAGAAATCATAAAAGAAAACTGGACAGCTTTCTTAGAATTCAGAGGCAAAATGGAAATAGAAAGAATCCTTTTATCTCCTGAAAGAAACCTCAAAATGAAAACTCGCAGGAATATAACAGCCAAAATCAGAGCTTCCAGGGGGAAAAAAAATACAGCAGGCAATCAGAAAGAAAAAATACAAATTCCAAATAGTCAGGATCACACATGTTTTAGCAGCTACCATTATAAAGGAGCAGAAAGCTTGACATATGATATTACCAAAAGCAAAGGATATAGGCTTCCAACCAAAAATAACATATATAGTATAATCCGACGGGGGCGGGGGAGAGAAATGGGCCTTTGGCGAAATAAAGGACTTTCCTCACATTCCTGCTGAAAAGACTAGAGCTGCATAGAAACTTTAAAGTGCAAACACAAAAGTCAAGAGAAACATAAAAAGATAAATATGACTGAACAATCTTAAGGAAATAAAGAAGAAAAAAATTCATTCCAGAGAATAATTTGGAACAATGCTCGAAGGACTATAAAACTGAGCATACCCTTTGATTTAGCAATACCACTACTAGGTCTGTATCCCAGAGATCGAAGAAAAGGGGAAAGGACCTATATGCAGAAAAATATCTATAACAGTTCTTTTTTTGGTGGCAAAGAATGAGAAATTGAGAGGATGCTCATCAATTGGAGAATGGCTGAACAAGTAGTAGCGTGTGCTTTTGTGAAGGAATACTACTGTGCTATAAGAATTGATGATGAGGATGATTTCAGAAAAGCCTGAGAAGACATATCAATTGACAAAAAGTGAAGTGAGCAGAACAAGGAGAGCAGTAACAGCAATATTATAGCGCTGATCAAGTCAAAAAGCTTTAGCTACTATGATCAATACATGATTCAAGACAATTCCGAAGAGCCACCACCAGAGAGAGAACAGATAAACTCTCAGTGCAGACTGAAGTATAATTCTTTACTTAATTTTTCTTGCTTTTTTCGCAACATGGCTATTATGGAAATGTTTTGCATGATTTCACATGCATGATTGATCTCAAATTGCTTTCTCAGTGGGTGAGGGAGGGACTGGAGGGAGGAAGAAAATTCAGAATTAGAAAAAAAATTCTAAATCTTTAAAAAATGAATATTAAAAATAATTTTTAAAGGAACAAATTGCTTACATTCTAATATGGGGAGGTAATAGTTGTATTCCCTCTGAACTCTATCATCATCAGGGTGTCATGGAGGCAGTCGAAACAGAAACAGGGCATAAGAGTGGTTCTGTTATGTCTTAGTGATCTTAAAAAGAAGAATATAAAGGGAGAGGGGAAGGAATATGCTAGGGAGGAAAGATGGGGGAATTGTAATAGGGGTATAACATTTGAACCTAGCTCTAATTTGACAGAACCATAGGAGGGAAGAATATCTGCACACATAGTAGGGTGCAGAAATATGTTTCACTAAATAGGAAAACAAGAAGGAAAGAAGAGAAGGAAAAGGAGAAAATAAGAGCGAGGGAAAATTAAGGAAAGGATTAGTTAGGAAGCAAAATAAACTCTAAGGATGTACAAAAATATTTATAGCAGCTCTTTTTGCCATGGCAAATCATTGGAAACTGATGTGCTGTCAACTATGGAATGGCTGAAAAAATATGTTATATAAACGTGATGGAATACTACTGGGCTGTAAGAAATGATGGAGAAAATTTCAGAGAAACATGGGAAGACTTGTATGAACTGATACAAAGTGAAGTGAGCAGAACCAGGAGAACAATTTATACAATGACAACAATATTGTAAAAACAAAAAACCTTGAAAGACTTAGGAATTCTAAAAATGGAAATGAACAACCACAGTTCCAGAGAACTCTTAATGGAATATGCTACCTACCTCTCAATAGAGAGCGTAAAAGACTTAGGGAAAAGGGTACATTTAAACATGACCCATGTAAGAATTTTTTTTTACTTGTCTATACATCTTTGTAATAGGGACTTTGTTTTTCCTTCTTAATTAAAAAATACCTATGCTACACATTTTTAAGATATTCAACAATAAAGAAAGAAAGCAGTCTACTAAATTTTTTATGAGACAAATATAGTCATAATACTTAAACCAGGGAAGTATAAGACAAAGAAAGAAAATATCTTTAATGAATGTTTATTTAACATTTTAAATAAAATCCTAGCAAAATGACTCTAGCAATGTTTTTTTTAAATCAGGGCAGCTAGGTGGTACAGTGAATAGAGCACCAGCCCTGGAGTCAGGAGGACCTGAGTTCAAATGCAGCCTCAGACACTTAATATAGTACTAGCCATGTGACCTTGGGCAAGTCACTTAACCCCAATTGCCTTGCCTTACCCCCTCCAAAAAGCAAAAAAAAAAAAATCATTCTCTGTGATCATGTTGGATTCACACCAGGGACATAAGAATGGTTCAATATTAGGAAAGCAATTAACATAATTAACAATATTAAAAATAAAAAAACCTTCAAAATGACATTATTATTATATAGAAAAAATCTTTGACAACGTAAATACTCATTTATGTTTTAAAAAAAACTCCACACAGGCATCTTTTTTAAAATGCATTTTAAAGTATCCTTAATATAAAACAAAAAGCTAGCACTACATACAATGGAGAAATACTAAAAACTTTCCAAGTAAATACAATACTAATACATGGACGCCCTTTCCCCCTCCTTTTATTTGATATGATTTTAGAAATGCTAGGAATAGCAGTGAGGTAGGGGAAAGTCATTAAAGGCATAAAAGAAAGGCAAAGAGGACACAGAAGTATCTCTATTTGCTGATGACATGATGATTTACTTAGAAAATCCTAGAGAATCAGCAAAGAAACTAATTAAGATAATTGATAACTTCAATAGAGTTGCAGGCTACAAAAGCAAATCCACAAAAAATCCAAAGTATTTCCTTCTGACATTAACCTATACATAGTCCTGGAAACAATAACAAAAAGGGACATCTTATTAAAAGTAATCACAAAACACCTACAATGCCTTGTAGTCAATCTAACAAAAGCATGCTCAATATAGATATAATTTTAAAGCACTTCTATTTAGTGCTCATGGCTATCTCATGCTAATATGGTTAAAACAATAATAATACTGAAATAAGTTAAAGATTTAGTTGTAATAATCAAACTGCCAAAAGGATACTTTTCAGAGGAATTAAAAAGTAGTAAAATTCATTTGTAGAAATAAAATGCATAGAGTATCAAAGAAAATAATGAAAAGGGGTAGCAATGAAGTCAATAAATAATAGATAGTACTTTTATGCCCCAAATCCTATTAGAAAAGCAATAATCATCTAACCCATTTGTATTTGGCTTTTTTTTAATAGAAAAATTAAACAGACTAAAAAAAATAGGAATAAGAAATAATTCAAACCAACAATCCAGTTTTTAATAAATTTAACAACACAAATTATCTCAGAAAGAATTATATAGTTGACAAGAGTTGCTGGGGAAATGAAAGCAGTCTAAGTCTAGCAAAAAGTAGGTCTAGATCAGTGGTTTCAAATGCAAATGGAAACAGAGCCCACTAAACCATACTTAAGGATTTCAGTGGGTCACATATTGGTTTGTTTTAAAGTGAAATGTACCTGTGTTTTTTAAATTTATTAAATATTTCCCAATTATATTTTAATCTAGTTCAGGCAGCACTCAGAAGTGTTGTGGGCTACATACGTACTTTAACATCTCTGGTCTGGACTAATATTTTACCTCACATGCCACAATAAATTCAAACTGGATAAGTGACCGTACCATAAAAAGATAGTACCGTAATAAAAAATTAGAAGAGAGGCAAGTAATACACATTCAATGGTTTTGAAGAGAATTCTCTTTTAAAAAGTTAATGAATTAATTTACTATTTATTTATATAATTGATTATTATTAATTTCTCTATTTATTTTTAGTTTACAACATGCAGTTCCACAAGCTTTTGAATTCCAAATTTTCTCCCTCTCCTTCTCCTCCCCCCCTTCCTCACCTGTGGCAGAATGCAATCCGATATAGATTCTACAAATACCTTCACATTAAACATTAATCAGATTGTAGAGAAGGATTGTAACCAATGGAGTGAACAATGAGAAAGAAGGAACAAAACAAGACATGAGAGAGAGAGAGCAAGTAGTTTGCTTCAATCTACATTCAGACTCTGTAGTTCTTTCTCTGGATATGAATAGCCCTTCCCATCAGGAGTCTTTTGGAGTTGTCTTATAACCCTGCATTGGTGAGAGGAGCCCAGTCGTCACAGATAAGATGTGTCTGTGATTGTGTGCAATGTTCTTCTGGTTCTGCATCTCTCACTCAGCATCAGTTTATATACGTCTCTCCAGGTTATTATGAATTTCATCTGCTTTTCGTTTCTTACAGCACAGTAGTATTCCATTACATTCATATACCACAACTTGTTTAGCCATTCCCCAATGGATGAGCATTTCCTTGATTTCCAATTCTTTACCACCACAAAAAGAGCTACTATAAATATTTTTGTACAGATGGGTCCTTTTCCCATTCATATGATCTCTTTGGGATACAGCCCTAGAAGTGGTATTGCTGGATCAAAGAGTATGCACATTTTTATAGCCCTTTGGGCAGAGTTCCTAATTGCTTTCCAGAATGGCTGAATCAACTCACAACTCCACCAACAATGCATTAGCATTCCAATTTTCCCACATCTTCTCCAGCATTTATTATTTTCCTGTTTTGTCATGTTAGCCAATTTGGTAGGTGAGATGGGGTACCTCAGAGTTGTTTTGATTTGCATTTCTCTAATCAATAGTGATTTAGAGCATTTTTTCACATGATTATAGATATCTTTAACTTCTTCCTCTGAAAACTGCTTATTCATATCCTTTGACCATTTATCAATTGGAGAATGACTTGTATTCTTATATATTTGATTCAATTCTCTGTATATTTTAGAAATTAGGTCTTTATCAGAGATACTGGTTGTAAAAATTCTTTCCCAATTTTCTGCTTCCCTCCTAATCTTGGTTACATTGACTTTGTACAAAAACTTTTCAATTTAATGTAACCAAAATTATCCATTTTGTATTTTGTAATGATCTCTATCTCTTGTTTGGTCATAAATTCTTTCCTTCTAGGAGGAGAATTCTTTGTTTTTTTTTTTTGAGGGGTGAAGGTAGGGCAATTGGGGTTAAGTGACTTGCCTAGGGTCACACGGCTAGTTTTGTATTAAGTGTTTGAGGCCAGATTTGAACTCAGGTCTTCCTGACTCAAGGGCCAATGCTCTAGTCACTGCATCATCTAGCTGCCTCTCTAGGAGGAGAATTCTTAACCAAATAAGGAATAGCAATAATTACAAAAGGTAAAATAAATAATTTTAATTGCATGATATTTAAAGCTTGTGCAAAAACAAAATTAATGCAACTAGTATAAGAAGGGAAGCCATCCAATGGGGAAAATATTTGTATCAAACATCTCTCTCAATGGTCTGGTTTAAAATATGTATAGTTTGTTAGTTGGTTATTGTCCCTTGTTCTGAAAGAAGACCAAAATGACCTCACCGTGCTAAAGTCAAGTTTCAAAGTGTCCAGCTGTGGCTGATCAGACCAATACAAGCTCAGAATGCTCTACCACAGCTCAGGCATAAGTAGTCCGTGTGAACATTTGGGGTGGATTCTCCAAATTTGCACAACCTGGTTTTCCTTTGAGCTGTTTCACTTCTGCTCTGCATATTAATAGTATATAAATTCTCAAGTCTTCTTATACAAAATGATTAATATGGAAATGTTTTACATGATTGTACATGTATAGCCTATATCATGTATAACCTATATCTGATTGCTTACTGTCTCAGGGAGAGAAAAAGAGAGGAGAAATATAATTTGGAACTCAAAACTTTAAAAAAAAACAAATGTTAAAAAAAAGGTTTTACCATGTAATTGGGGGAAAATAAAATATTATAAAAAATGCAAATAAAGAAGTATATAAGCCCAAAAGTCATTTCTGGATAAATAAACACGACTATGAGGAAACCAGTCTCAGAAGAATAGCTGCATATCATTAACAGCTCCATAAGAAAACATGCTTCAGATAACTAATAAATAAAATGGCAAATAAAAAGAATCCTCAAGTTTTACCTCATATCCAGAAAATTGGCAAAGATGGCAAAAGATAGAAATAGTCCATGTTGGAGGAACTATAGAAAGGTAGGCATACTGATGCGTTGTACAGGGATATGTGAATTGTTCCAATCACTATGGAAAATTATCAGAAAGAGTAACTAAAACGTCTGTATCCTTTAACCCAGATGTTCCACTGCTAGGCGTATACCCCAAGGAGGTCAATGACAAAAATAAAAGCCCCATATGTTCCAAAAAAATTTATAGCAGCATTTTTTCTTGTTGCAAAGAATTGAAAACCAAGTAGATACCCGTTGATTGGCAAGTGGGTAATCCAATTATGTAGCACATAAGTGTAATGGACCATTACTGTGCTGTAAGAAATGTTGAATATGATAAAAAATGAGAAGAGGCATGGACTTTTATGAGTGTGTACAAACTGAAAATAGCAGGACCAAGATGACAATATACGTATTAAGGGTGGGAATAGACTGAGTCAATCAATCATCCCATCCCTTTTAAAGGATCCAAGAAAATACTATAATTCTAATACTTTAACCAAATGAACGTACATCCATTGAATCATCAAAGGCACTATACTAAGTTGGAATGAAGTTAATCAATTTGGAAAAAGGAAGGGCCTTTGGATAAAGTGAGTGATCCTGCCCAGGAAACTGCTGCCATTATGCTGCTGGATGAGACTGGCAGGAGCTGGCTTGGTAGGGGCAGTGCCATGAAATCACTGGAAGATATCAATGGCCCTTACTTGTCAGAGGGGAGGATTTCTCTCCACATGTATTTTCTGGTTAAACATGTTGTGTGAGGCACTACCTAAGTTCTTTAGATGTGTCTACTTTTCCCACTGTTGGAGTGTGTGTTTGTAGGAGTGTATACCACCAGAGTAGTGAAGGAAATGTTTTTTGACACTTTTCTTACTTTCTCATTTCATTAAATGCTTTTCTTTTAAACTAATTGTGTTCTCTAGCTGATTAATAAAAGTAAAATACATCCACTGGGGATTGTGAGCTATGATTTTTGGTAGATACAGATCCGCAGAACTTTGAACCTGGAGTAACCTTGTTTGGGAATCCAATCAAACTTAAGAGAGTGGTGGGTTTGAGTATTATAGCAGAGGTCCTCAAGGTCTGGTCTATGGACCCATCGAGGTCCCCAAGATTCTTCCAAGAGATTTTTAGGTCAAAACTATTTTCATAATAATACTAAAACATTATTTGTCTATTAAAACACTCTTCCCTTTTCTAACTGTATCTGTGTGAGGTCAGATTTTCTTCACTGCTTCAATATCAGAACGGATAAGAATCTATGTCTTCTATTAAGCCAGCCACTAAAGAGATTCATAAAAATATGTGTAAAAATGCCACTCTTTTCACTATTGTTTTTAAATTTGAAAAACAAAATTATTTTTCCATAAAAATATGCCATCCATTAGGTAATGGGTTTATTAGTGCCATTTTAAAATGAATTTATAAATTAAAAATTTTCAGTTTTAATTTCCAATATGATAAATATTAAAAAAATATAACCAAGGCTGTGCTAACTTAATTATGTAATATATAATATATAATATAGCATATAGCCAAGGGTGAGCTAACTTTGTTAAATTTTCAGTGTGAACATTTGTAATTCAGAAATCTAAAAACACACCAAATCAAGACTTGGTTTACTGTTTTGCTGATAAAGAAAGTATGGAGAAAGTGTTAACAATGTAGATTAAATTTTAAACCATGGGGTGATGGAGCCAAGATGGCACAGTAAAAGCAAGAACTTGCATGAGCTCCCACACTAACCACCCCCAATACCTGTAAAATATGACTCTAAACAAATTGTAGAGCTACAGAATCTACAAAGTGATGGAGAGAAAAAAATCTCCCACTGAAGGCAGCCTGGCAGACTGACAGGAAGGGTCTGTTGCACTGAGCTGGGGGCTGAGAAGTCCCATGTGAGCCGCACAGGCCCATACCAGGGGCAGCCCTGACCAGTGGCACAGACCAGCCAAGCAGACTTCAGGAGAGTGAATCACCAGCAGCTGCGGTGATTTCCAGACTTCTCAACCCATAAACCCCAAAAAGGTCAGTAGGGACCTCTGTTGGAACTGGGTGGAGAAGACCGTGATCCAACCCCTGACCCTGGAGCAAGAGGTGGCAGCAGCATGGTGGCTGCAGCTGCTGCCACATGGCTACCTCCAGAGCTCCTGGCCTGCAGATTGTAGGAGGACCAAGTGACCATTCAGAGGGTAATCATTCTTGCTTTGACCTGCTTGGATCTGGGTTGCTTTCTTGGGTGGTAGTCCTGGGGTGAGGAACGCTAGCTGCCAGAACTTGTGATGACTATAGAGAGGGTGCCCCCCTCACAGCTCTGACAACCCCAGCAATTTGGGACACAGCTCTCTCCACTCTGGGAGCAGAGTTTTCTACTGTGGTAAAGAGCTCAAAAATCAAGTAACTGGCTGGCAAGATGAGCAAGCAGAGGAAGAACAATCAGATCATATCTTTTTTGGGGGACAAAAAGGATCAAAACATGGAACCAGAAGAAGACAACAAAGTCAAAACTCCTGTAGCAAAAGCTTCCAAGAAAAATATGAATGAGTTACAGACCATAGAGGAGCTCAAGAAGGATTTTGAAAATCAAGTAAGAGAAGTGGAGGAAAAATTGGGAAGAGAAATGAGACTGATGCAAGAAAATCAAGAAAAGCAAGTCACCAGCCCGATTGAAGAAAATAACACTGGAATGTTATGGAAGAGAGGTCCAAAAAGCCAATGAGGTGAAGAATGTCTTAAAAAGCCAAATTGCCCAGATGGAAAAGGAATTTCAAAAACTCACTGAAGAGAATAATTTCTTCAAAATTAGACTGGAGCAAATGGAAGCTAATAACTTTATGAGAAATCAAGATATTATAAAATAGATCCAAACAAATGAAAAAATAGAAGGCAATGTGAAATATCTCATTGGAAAAAACACTGACCTGGGAAATAGATCCAGGAAAGATAATTTAAAAATTATTGGACTACCTGAAAGCCATGATCAAAAAAAGAGCCTAGAAATCATCCTTCAAGAAATTCTCAAGGAAAATTGCCTGGATATTCTAGAACCAGAGGGCAAAATAGAAATTGAAAGAATTTGCTGATCGCCTCTTG
>CM053585.1:393738155-393757319 GCA_028646515.1 Pseudochirops corinnae
GGGGAGAGGGTAGTTAGAAGCAAACACTTTTGAAAATGGAAAGGGTCAAAGTAGAAAACAGAATAAGTGGGGGGGGCAGGATAGGATGGAGGGAAATATACTTAGTCTTTCACAATATAACTACTATGGAAATGTTTTGTGTAACTACACATGTACAACCTATATTGAATTACTTGTCTTCCTAGTGGGGGTGGGTGAAGACAGAAGAAGGGAAAGAATCTGGAAATCAAAGTTTCAAAAACAAAGGTTTAAAAAATTGTTTTTACATGCAACTGGGAAATAAGAAATAACTGGGGTATAGAAATCCATCTTGCCCTACTAGAAAGTTGGGGGGGGGGGGATGGGGAGGATATAAGAGAGAGTAGATTGGGGGAAGGGGTATTCAGTGGGTTCACTATCTTATGGTGGGGTGTAGGGGAAACTCAAAATCTTGTGGAAATGAATGTTGAAAATTAAAAATAAATAAATCAATTGAGATTTAAAAATTTTTTTTAAAGCATGTCATATTTTCAGGAAGTGAGTTGTTAAACATTTGCCAGGGCACTCCTGGATATAACCTACATAAACAAAAGCTCTTTAGATACATCAATAGTTTTTTATTAAATGTTATGAATTTATAACATATAAATTAATATATAAAAATTTTATAGAATTATTTATAAAAGGGTCCTAAGGCCCCAAAGTTTGAGAATCTCTGGCATTGTGAAATAAATAATTTATTTTGAGTTAGAGGATTTGAAATCTTAGCTTCCTATCAGAGACTCAATTTCATCATCTAAGAAATAAGTTTGGAATAAATGATCTCTAAGGGGCCTTCCTGGGCAGGTAGGGGGTGTTATATTGCATACAGTGCTGAGCTTTGAATCAGGAAGACTCATCTTTCTGGGTTCAAATCTGGCCTCAGACTCTTACTAGCTGTGTGACCCTGGGCAAGTCACTTCAGCCTGTTTGCCTCAGTTTCCTCACCTATAAAATGAGCTGGAAAAGGAAATGGCAAAACACTCCAGTATCTTTGCCAAGAAAACCCCAAAACTGAAATGACTCAACAATAACAAAGTTCCCGGAGGGCAATAGAAACATAGAATGAGAAACTGTTGAGATCAGAAATAAGTGTGTTCAACAGAGAGCTAACAAGTGTCAGAACTCACACTGAAGATGAGAAGAAACTCCCCAAATCTATAGGAGTGAAGAGTGTATGAAGAACACTGGTTTGCTAGGGGTTATCTACTTCCAGTATATATATCAGCTTAACTTCTTCTCCATGGTAGTGAAGCACTACAGTTGTTGAAAAGTCTCTGGAAGCCAAAGCCTTAGGCATGACCAGCCTCCTTCCGGGTTCAAGTTGTCTTTGCATGCACTGATGAAAGGAAAGAAGAAAAAAAATCACTGATCAGCTACAGTATACAACAGTTTTTGAAGAGTCATAGAATGGCTTCCTAAAATTTTTTTTAAATAAGAGTTTCTACACATGCATGTTTTAAAATAGTAAACACAAAAATATTCCATTCAATTTAAACATTTAGAACAATGAATGTAAAATTGCATTAAGTAAATAAAACAGTAAAAATATATATGCATATACAAAAACACATAGCATACACATTAGAGAACCAGGCTTAATGTCAGAAGGAGCTAGACCTGGCTTCCAGTCTTGCCTATGACACATACAGGTTTTGTGACCCTGGGCAAGTCTCTTAACTTCTCAATGCCCCCAGGTGTTTCTCTAAGACTATAAATTGCAAAGAAGGTATAATCTGCATTCATAGAGGAAATTCCCTCATCTGGGAGTTCCCTGTACCAACAAAATCTTTGTCCTATCCCTCATGCAAATGCACACACTATACATATACATATACATATACATATACATATACATATACATATACATATACATATACATATACATATACATAGATACATATCACGTCTATATTCTAATTAATTATTAAGAAGAGACAGAAAGGAAAGAGGGACAGAGAAAGTGGGAGGAGGAAGAGAAAGACAGAAACAGAGACAGAAAGAGGGGTCAGAGAGAGAAGGGAGGGAATGAAAGAGAAAGAGAAAAAGATGGAGACAGAAAACAGGAAGAGAGAGACAGAGACAGAGAGAAAGAAGAGAAAGTGAGCAAAGGACATTAAAAAAAAACCACAGAGATAAACACACTAGGGTGGCACATGCATCTGGTTACAAGAGAAAGAAACAGAAAGACAGAGACAGATTTTTTTTCTTTTCTTAAGAGAAAAACAGATGAAGATGAGAAATAAAGACATGGAGGACAAACCTCATTTTTGTTCAAGGCCTTAATGTCAAGGACTGAAAACAGGGGTAAATATTGCTCAAATTTTTTATTAAAAGTATTTTCATTCCCAACAAATGTTTGAAAGCCCAGGCAGACCTAGAATAAGCATGAGACAGTCAGTGGAGGATTCTGGGAAGGTGGCGGACTGGGTTATAAAATTCCAGCCTCTCAAAATTTCATCCACAAACAAGACAGAACATTGAATGAAGAGCAGAGGAAATAGGGCAAAGCATTTGTCCCTCTAAAACTAATTGTGAGAACCTAGGGAAAGACTGGACCTCCCATCCCCACCCCTACCCCAACCCCCACCTCAGACAGGGTACAAACATCATCAGAAGCTCTACTGGGTTGGGGGTCAGGTAGCCTCACCCTCATGAACTTTCACCTCACAGACCATGTGAGAGGTGGTAGGGGGACAAGACAGATTGAAGGACCCTTTGCTGTCACCAGACGCCAGGACTAGGTGTCCTGACCAGATTCGATGGGTCTGGGCTGCAGGCGTGATCATGGAGGAGTAAGCTCATGAGGGTGGGGACCCTGTGTAGTGCTAATGCAATATTCACAGCACCAAAGGTCACTATAAATATACCTGCATAGTGCTCAATCACAAAATATAACAGACACTCCACATAGAAGACAGAAGCAAAACATTTATTCAGACACCAGAAAACCGAATCCATCACAGCAACATAGAATTTAATGCACCACAACATAGCAGAGAGCCATCCGTTAGTCTTGCCACAAACCAACATAAGCCTAGCTGTCATAGCAGGTGGCAAACACCAACTTTTACTCACAAGCCTAACTGTCCCCTTCCTATGCATCCTCTCCTCCCAACTATGTTTAGCTGCTCTGACTCCCAGCTTCCTGTGGGCTCTGCTCCACTCTTCAGCAAACGCCTCCCACCACAGACTCCATGTGATTACATTTAGCCTATTAGGGAGCAGCATTTATTTTCAAAGCAGGGAAGATCTTCAAATTCCAATTACCATTACACCCTGCTGGCTATGTCCACTCATAGGACAGAGGAGTCCCTGGTTCGGGTTCCAGGGAGGAAGAGAATTCATAGGACAGTGTGGCTGGGAGCCCACCTATGGCTCTGAGGTCAGCCCAAATAACAGTAAGATGGACCTGAGGCCTGGGGCATCATTCCCCGCACCTCAGCACCAGAACCTGATTACAATGATAAGCTGCAGAAAACAAAATGAAAACAATAATGAATAAGCAAAGGAGTAAAAACCTGAATGTGAACAGTTATTATGGGGATAGAGATCTGAGTTCATCTTCAGAAGAAGATAGTGAAGTTTAAAAAGTCACTCTGACTTCAAAAAGAACTGTCAAATGGCTACAAGATCAAAAGAAAAAGTCTTAGAAGAACTTAAAAAGGATTTTAAAAATCAAAGAGAGATCGAGCAAAAATTAGGGGGGAAAAAATAAAAGCAATCCAAGAAAATTATGAAAAAAAGTTAACCTCTTAGAAAAAGAGATTTAAAAACTTAGGAAGAAAATAATTCCTTAAAAACTAGAATTGGGCAAGTGAAAGTTAATGACATTGTGAGACACACAGAAATATTTTTTTTAAAAATCAAAAGAATGAAAAAATAGAATAAAATGTGAAACATCCCATTAGAAAAACAACTGATCTAGAGAACAGACCAAGGACAGAAAATAAATATTGCAAAGCTACACACAGGATCACACAAAACCCTGCTAGCAATTTCTACATTAAAAGACTGTAGGTCTTGGAACATTATATTTTGAAGAGCCAAAGAGCTGGAGGCGCAACCAAAAATAACTTATCCATAAAAGTTGAATGTGATTTTCCCCCTCCCCCAGAATTTATTTATTTATTTTTAGTTTGCAACATTCTTTTCCACGAGATTTTGAGTTACAAATTTTCTCCCCATCTCTCCCCTACCCCCACCCCAAGCTGAATATAATCTTAAACAATAACAACAACAACAAGGGAACTTAATGAACTAAAAGACTTTCAGGTATTTGTAACAAAAAGACAAGAACTCAATGGAAAATTCAACATAGAAGACCCACTTGAAATATGAGATAAACATTAAAGACTAGTTAGTTATAAGAGATTCAATAAGGTCAAACCATTTATTTCTTTTATGTGAAAATCTTCTTAGTATTCTTAAAACTGTTATCATTCCTTGGGCAGTAATGAAAGACTTGGTCTGAGGTGAGTATGATGTGATGATTCTAAAAAGTAAAATTGGATAGGAAGAAGTAAAAAGGAGTAAGTATCTCATGCAAATCAGGCATGAACAGAAGAACTGATACAGAGGAAACAGGTAAGGGTGAAGAGCTGGTAGTGCTGGAACCTTAGTCTCATAACAACTGGGTTAAAGAGGGAACAACGTACACATCTAGAAGGGTATAAAAGTCTTGCAAATTTATAAAGAAATAAGAGGGCAAGAGGACAGAATAAGGGAGGGACTTTTTGAAGCATGTGTGGATTAAAAATTAAAAGGGTAGAGGGAGAGGATAAAGGAGAGATTCTTTAAAAGGGTGTGGATTAAGGAAGTAACCAAATATGTGAGGACAGATAGGGTAAAAAGAAAGACAGAGAAGGATAATAGTGAGGAAAAATAGGATGGAGAGAAACATACAAATAGTAGTTAGAACTTTCAATGTAAATGGGATGTACTCACCCATAAAATGGAAGTAGATAGAATTAAAAATCAGAATTCAACAGTATGTTGTTTACAAGAAACACGTTTTAAAATGATGGATACATGCACAGTTGAAATAAAGAGCTAGAGCAGAATTTGTTATAAAAAAATGTGGGGGTAGCAATCATGATCTCAAAGTTAAAGCTAAAATAGATTTAATTAAAAGAGATAAGTAGGTAAGCTACATTAAGATAAAAGGTATCATAAACAATGAAACAATAGCAATACTAAACCTATATGCACCAAATACATATATGCATCTAAATTTTTGAAGGAAAAGATGGAAACATATAATAGTACTATAATAGTAGAGGACTTTAATCTTCCCCTCTCAGAATTAGATAAACCTAACACACACACACACACACACACACACACACACACACACACACACACACACACACCTACACACAAAAGAAAAAAGAAAGAAGCCAAGGAAGCAAATAGAATTTTAGATAAGCAAGATATGATAGATATCTGGAGAGAATTAATAGGAATAGAAAGGAATATACTTTTTTTTTCTCAGCAGTAATGTTACCTTTACAAAGACTGACCATATATTAGGGCATAAAATTTTTATAGTTAAAAGCAGAAATATTAAATATATCCTTTTCTGATCACAATACAACGAAAATTATATTTAATAAGGAACCACAGAAACAAAGAATAAAAACTATTTGGAGACTAAATAATCTAAATTTAAAGAATGAGTGGGTTAAGAACAAATCACAGAAACAATAATTTCATTAAAGAGAATGACAATAATGAAACATGTCAAAACCTATAGATACAGCAAAAGTAGTAATCAGAGGAAAATTTATGTCTCTAAATGCTTACATCAATAAAATAGAGAAAGATGGGGTGGCTAAGTGGCACAGTGAATAGAGCACTGGCCCTGGAGTCAGGAGGACCTGAGTTCAAATCTGGCCACAGACACTTAACACTTACTAACCATGTGACCTTGGGCAAGTCACTTAACCCCAATTGCTCTGCCTTCCCCCTTCCAAAAAGAAAAGTAACTTAGAAAAAGAACAAACTAAAAATCTCCAATTAAACATTAAATTGGAAGTCCTAAAAATTAAAGGTGAGATTAATAAAATTGACTGTCAGAAAGCCATTGAATTAATAAATAAAATTAAGAGTTGGTTTTATGAAAACAATAAAATTGATTAACCATTTGGTTGATATAGTTATAAAGAAGAGAGAAGAAAATCAAATCACTAGTATTAAAAACAAGAAGTGTGACTATATTGCTAACAAAGATAAAATCAAAGCAATTATAAGAAGTTATCTTGACCAGTTATATGCCAACAAATTTAACAATTTAAGGGAAATGGAAGAATACTTATAAAAATATAAACTGCCTAGATTAGTAGAAGAGGAAATAGAATATCTAAATAAACCTATTTTAGAAAAAAAAAAAAAGAAATTGTGCAGGTCTTAAATGAGCTTCCTAAGGAAAAAAGCACCAGGAACAGATGGACTGACAAATGATTTCTATCAAACATTTAAAGACCAACTAATTTCAATAATAAATAAAATTTGGAATAATAGGCGGAGGTGTTCTACCAAATTCCTTTTATGAAACAAATATGATATTGATACCTAAGCCAGGAACAGTAAAACCAGAGAAAGAAAATTATACACCAATTTCATTAATGAATATGGATGTAAAAATGCAAAATAAAATACAAGCAAGGATACTACAATAATGTGTCACAAAGATTATACACAGTCACCAAGTGGGATTTATGCCAGGAATGCAGGGGTGGTTTCACATAAGGAAAACTATTAATATAATTGAACATAACAATAATAAAAGTAACAAAAATCATATGATTATATCCATAGATGCAGAAAAAGCTTTTGATAAAGTACAACATTTATTCCTACTAAAAAAAAAAAACACTCAAAAATAAAGGTATAATTGAATTTTTCTACAAATTGATAAGAAGTATTTATTTAAAACCATCAGCAAGCTAGAAGCTTTCACATAAGAACAGATGTGAAACAGGGACGCCCATTGTCACCAATATTGTTCAATATTGTACTGGAAATCCCAGCAATAAATAAGAGGAAAAAAAAAAAAGAAATAGAAGAAATCAGAATGGGCAATGAGGTAATACAATTAACTTTTTTAGCGAATGATATGATATTATATTTGGACAATCCTAAAGGCTCAAACAATTAATAATTTTAGCAAAGTAGCAGGATATAAAGTAAACCCATATAAAATCATTAGCATTAGCAAGAGATACTGCATTTAAAATGACTATAGACAGTATAAAATACCTATAAGTACACCTGCCAAAACAAATCCAGGAATTACATGAACAAAATTATTTTTTTAAAAACTTTTTTAAACAAATAAAATCAGATTTAAATAATTGGAGAAATATTAATTGCTCATGGGTAGGTAGGGCCAATAAAATAAAAATGACAATTTTACCGAAATTAATCTATTTATTCAATGCCATCTAAATTAAATTACCAAAAAATCAATTTATTGGGTTAGAAAAAAATAATAATAAAATTTATTTGGAAGAAAAAAAGATCAAGAATACCAAAGGAACTAATGAAAAAAATATGAAGGAAGGAGGTTTAGCAGTACTAGGTCTCAAACTATATCATGAGGCCATGATTATCAAAACTATCTTGTACTGGCTCAGAAATAGAAAGGTAGATTACTAGAACAGAGGAGACATACACAAACAGTTAATGACTATAGTAACCTCGTGTTTGACAAGTGTAAAGGTTTAAGTTTGGGGGATAAAAATTCACTATTTGGTAAAAATTTTTGGGAAAGCTGGAAAGCAGGCTGGCAGAAAGTGGGCATGGATCGGTATCTTATGCCATTTATCAAGATAAGGTCAAAACAGATATACAACCTAGATATAAAGGGAGATATTATGAGAAAATTTTAAAAAACATGGAACATATTACCTATAGGACTTATGGATATGTAAATAACTTATGAAAAAACAAGAGAAAGAGAGCTGCGTGAGGTGTAAATCAATAATTTCAGTTACATTAAATTAAAAGTTTTTGTACAAATCAGACAAATGTAGCCAAGATCCGAAGGAAAGCAGAAAACTAGGGGAAACAATTATAGATAGTTTCTCAGATAAAGGTCTTATATTTCAAATATATAAAGAACTCTGTCAAATCTATAAGAATGCAAATCATTCTCCAATTGATAAATGTTCAAAAGGTATGAACAGGCAGTTCTTAGATAAAGAAATCAAAGCTATCTATAGTCATGTGAAAAAATGCTCAAAATCACTACTGATTAGAGAGATGCAAATTAAAACAACTCTGAGATATCACCTCACAACTATCAGATTGGCTAATATGACCAAAAAGAAAAATAATTAATATTGAATGGAATGTGGAAAAATTGGGGGGACACTAATACACTGTTGGTGAGACTGTGAACTGACTCAACCATTTTGGAGAGCAATCTGGAACTATATCCCAAGAGTTATTAAACTGCCTATACTCTTGGATTCAGCAATGTTACTATTAGGTTTATTTCCCAAGATGATTAGGGAAAAAGGAAAATAATTTAAATGTTCTAAAATATCTATAACAGTTCTTTTTGTGATGGCCAAGAACTGGAAACTGAGGGGATGCCCATCAATTGGGGAGTGGCTGAACAAGTTGTGGTATATGATTGTGATGGAATACTACTGTGCTATAAGAACTGATGAGCTCTTTGATTTCAGAAAAACATGGAAAGACTTGCATGAAATAATGAAGAGCAAAATGAGAAGAACCAAGAGAATATTGTATACAGAAATAGCAAAATTGTATTTTAAGAACAACTTTTAGCTGCTATGGACCTATGAAGGAAGATGCGATCTTCCTCCAGAGAAAGAACTGATAAATGGATGTATGTATAGTATGGCTGCATGTGTGTGTGTATGTGTGTGTGTGTGTGTCTGTGTGTCTGTGTGTCTGTGTGTCTGTGTGTGTATATGTGTACACAGAATAAAAGAAAATACAGAAAGAAGCCTAGAAAACAGAGTAGCTTTGAAAACAAGCAGTATTTATTATACAGCAAACAGCGTGAAATTTAAATTCATGGTTTTATGGTGAATCCTCTTTTTAGGTTGTTCTAGAAATTTTCTTTTTTTTATTTATGTCTTTAGGTTCAAAATTAATAAAGAATTTTTTTTTAAAAAGAGTCAGACACTTGCTGGGGTGGGGAACCTATGGCCTTGAGGCGTGGTTAGGGTCACATCCTAGCTTAGTACCATACTGGTTATTTCATCTGAACCAAACGACCTCTAAGGTCCCTTCTATTTCTCAATCTTAAATCCTATAATGAAGTCATTTAACATCCTTGGGGTCAGTTTCCTTTTCTGTAAAATCAGGAGGCTGGAATAGATTTCCTTTCCAGCACTAAATCTATGATCCCACAAAGTCAGAGTAACAAAGGACAACACTGCCTGAGTCAGACACTACTTTGCCAGCTGGCCCCCTTGGATAGTGCTAAGGGGTGCCCCAACACTGACCACAGGCACCAGTCAAATCCTCTCCACCCGCTTCTCAATGCAAAACATTCTAGTTCCGCCTTTCTGAAACACCAAAACTGGGAAACCCTGCAAATGAGGTTTGGTTCCTTAGAATTGTTTGCTCAACTATTCCAGCCTGGTCAGGAATAAGCAACAGCAGGGCTTTAATGGAGATTCCCAAGACTCAGCATGCCAGGCATATCCCTGAAATGCAGAGACATGAGCTCTAACCAAGACATGTGAGCCAGAAAAGGCTGTTCTGAGGTTTTGAATTTTGGGGTTCATTTAGGAAGGAGAAGGCCCAGTGAAGGGAAACTCCCCATCAACTGCCTTCTGTATTCCTGGTTTCTTCCTTATAAAGAGCTGGAGTTTCTCTGACAATCTCAGCTGACTCATATCTGAGGGTCCCCTCCAACCAGTCCTCCCTCTGACAAATAGTTTCCTTGCTCTGGTTTTTTACTCACAAGACTGGCAACATTTTCATCTGCTTGTTATATCAAGGTTCTGCAGAGTGATCAGAAGGGCCATATTAAGGGGCCCTGTAAATGGGAAGAGCCAAATCGAGGGGTCCTGTAGAATAGTAGGAAGAGCCATATCAAGGAGTTATGCAAAGAAATGGGAAGGGCCATGTCGAGGGGTCCCATAGAGTAGTGGGAAGGGTCATATTAAGGAGTTGTGCAGAGTATTCACAAAAGCACCATTTTCAGAATCAGAAGACCTGGGTTTGAATGTAGTCCTGCTACTTCCTGGCTGTGTGACTGTGAGCAAGACATTGATCCTCAGAGCTTCAGTTTCCTCGTCTATAAAATGGAGGGGCAATGTGGTGCAGTGGAAAGCGCCCTGAACTTGGAATCATACCATCTGAGTTCCAATTCCAGCAGTAAGAGCACCAGTTCTAAAGTTAGACGACCGGAGTTTAAATCCCACCTTTTCCATTTCTTAATTGGGTGATTTTGGACAAGTCACTGAACCTCTGTTGGCCTCATTTTCCTCATCTGCAGAATAGGCATAATTCCAGCACTTACAGGGTTGTTGTGAGAATCAAATGAGACAATACACGAAACTCGAAGTGTACATCTATGTGAGGCATTTTATTGTGTTATAATGTCGCATGTATAATGGAAGTGTTAGAATGTAACATTAGGTACATTGCAGAGCCCAGCTCTACCTCACTTAAATCCAAGAAATATGCAAGTCAAGACGTGACGTCTTTGGTCTTCTTCAAGAACAGAGAACAAGCAACCATGATGATTGAGAGACTAACGTTGAGTGGGCTGCTGGATATCCTGGTCTCTGTCTTAGAGTCAGGAAGACCTGAGTGTAAATCCTCCCATAGACACTTACGAGCTGTACAATCCTAGGCTAATCATTTATTCTCCCAGCCTCAGTTTCCCTATCTGCAAATGAGGATAATGATAATAGTCCCTGCATCCCAGGGCTGATCCTATATGTACAGTGATTTGGAAATATATATGCCAGGAAAATCATGTTATAGTACTTTGACATCATTATATGTACAGTGCTTTAAACTCATGTATGCTACGAGATCTTATATTACCGTGCTTTGAGATCCTCTATGTGCAGTGCTCTGAATTTGTATGTAAATACTAGCTATATTGATTATACTGTTTGTGAAGCCCTTACCCTCCAATTTAGTAGACAGGTTCAAAAGAGTTGTCTGAGGTAGCAAGAGATTATATGACAGCTGGTAGGCATCAGAGTCAAAATTTGAACTCACGTCTTCCTAACTCCAAATCTGGCTTGGACTTCCAACCTTAAATCTATTGTCTGTGATCTATATCTTACGATCTCTGAGACCTTCCCACTCTGATTATCTACTATGACCCTCTGAACGACACTTTAACACAATTCCATTTAAATTTACCCAACAGGAAAATTAGGAAGAGGGAATCCATCTTCATTGTCAACAAGCATTTATTAAACACCTACTATATGTCAAGCAATGTGCTGAGCTCTTATTGTGAAAGAATAATGAGTTCCCCGCTTCTATTTACAAAAGAATTTGATTTACAAAAACCTTCTAGGAAGAAATGAGTGCATAAAGCAAAGTGAACCCAAGGAAGCTAGTCTGCATTCCCAGATGTGGACACCAGATGGTGCCATTTTCTTATTCCAGTGGCGGTTCCGGTATATATGTAGATATATGCATTCTGGATCTCTGAAAGTTTGTGCCCCTACATCAGCAAACTGGAGAATTTGATTTTAGGTGTATGTCTCCCATGGGGGCAATAGGGAGAAGTAAGATAGAATGGTAGCAGCTGGCCTTCTTGGTGACCCTGGGCCAGGGGTGGGGAGCCTCTGGCCTGGAGACCTCATATGGCCCTCAGATCTAGAGAGCCAGGTGTGGCCTTGAGGCCCCTAGGTCCACCACCCCTGCCCCAGGCAACTCCCTAAGACTGGAAATGGCAATGCACTAGTAGAGGCAATTTCCTCCCTGTGACAATTAAATCACACACCCAGATCAAAATACTGAGGAGCTCCAGTCCTGCTACTGTATTTTTGCCTGTCTTTGTATCCCCTAAGCTTCTCACAATGCCTAGCACATATTAAGTGTTCATTATTAAGTAATGCTTGTTGACTGACTATCTAACCACTAGCCCATGGGAGCCAGAATGGTAGTGTCTGGAGTGCTAGGATTTGGGTTATATTTGGTATCTAGGCAAGTCGCCTCATCTCTCTTGGCCCAATGAATATCCCTCTCATCTTTAAGCCATCTGTTGGTGGAGATGTGAACCAATTCAACCATTCTGGAGAATAATTTGGCACTGTGAGCAAAGGGCTATGAAACCGTGCATACCCTTTATACCAGCAAGACCATTACTAGGTCTGTATCCCAAAGAGATTAAAAAAAAAAAAAGGAAAAAGACTCTATGTACGCAAATATTTATAGAAGCTCATTTTGTATTGGCAAAGAGAATTAGAAATTGAAGGAATGTCCATCAGTTGGGAATGGCTTTGAACGAGGTATGGTATATGATTGTGATGGAATACTTTTGTGCTGTAAGAAATGACAAGCAGAATGATTTTAGAAAAAACCTGGAAAGACTTACATGAACTGATACAAAGTGAAGTAAGCAGAACCAGGAGAATGTTGTACACGGTAACCGCAATATTGTGCCATGATCAACTGTGAATAACTTAGCTATTCTCAGCAATACCAGGACAATTCAGAAAGATTTATGATGGAAAAATGCTCTCCACCTCCAGAGGAAAACTGATAAGAGTCTGAATGTGGATTGAAGCATAATTTTTTCAATTTCTTCATTGTTCTTGCTTTTTTTTTTTGCAACAGCTAATATGGAAATTTTTTTCAAATTTTTCAAATGAATGCTAAAAATAAATAAATAATTTTTTTAAAAAAGACATGGTACTACTTTTCATTTCAATATGATATTCCCATGCATCTGTTATTTCATCAAAATGAGTCACCCCTCCACCACAGCAGATGGTAACCCGGCATTAGCAGGCATGCCTGCTAATTCTCTCTGATTTTTGTTTGTGGCTTCCAAAATTCCTCTGTGGAGGCTCTCTCTACCCAACCTGCTGGAGGCCTTTCTATCAGTTAAAAATATATAATGTGTGGTTACCAGTGAAGCTACCCCTGACTTCTGCTATCCCTCTCTTTTGCCATGTGACTGGCCATTACCTAAAGAAGCAACCCATACAGAGATCTGAGCTGGCAGGTACAGCAGGCACAGCTTCTGATGCTATGCTGGTCACCAACGTCCTCGGCCATGTCAAATGGCTCCACCTCAAAAACAAGCATGGAATCCATCCCGTGGAAATGAAAAAGACACTCAGGAAAGCCCCTGGGATCTTCTATCTACCTTGAGGCTGACCTGTTCCTATGTGTGGTTTCTCTCCCCTGTTACAGTGTTTCTTAAACTCCACTCTATGAAGTTGTTTATATATGTGTGTATGTATATGTGTACGTGCATGTACATGTGTATGTGCGTGTGTGTATGTATGTATATATATATATATGTATATATACATACATATATATATGAGAGAGAGAGAGAGCACTATATTTCAGTGGGTCACTAGGTGGCATAGTGGATGGAGACTTGGGCTTGGAATCAGGAAAACTTATCTTCATAAGTACAAATCCAGTCTCAGACACTTACTAGCTATGTGACCCTGGGCAAGTCACTTAATCCTGTTTGCCTCAGTTTCCTCATCTGTAAAATAAGCCAGAGAAGGAAATGGCAAACCACTCAGGTGTCTTTGCCAAGAAAACTCCAAATGGAGTCAAGGACACAACTGAATAACAACAAACTGCATTTCAACATCATGGATTTCCTTTGCAACTGCATGAATTTTATTTCATTTTATGCATTTAAACATTGTTCTGATGAGGAGTCCATTAACTTCAGCAGATCGACTGCCAAACATGGCCGTGGTCCAAAAAAGGTTAAGAAACCCTGCCCTGTTAGAGTGTAAGCTCCTTGAGATCAGGGGCTATCTTGCTCTTCAATTCATATCTTTAGCGTGTAGCACAGGACTTGGCACATAACAAGCACTTAAATGCTTTTTTATTCATTCAATAATTATAAAAATAACAAATAACCAGCATTTATATAATGCTTTGAAGTTTACAAAGTGCTTTACCAATCTTATTTGATCCTCACAACAATTGGGGCTAGATGCTATTATCCCTATTTTGAGGATAAGAAACCTGGGACAGACAGAGCCTAAGTGACTTGCCCAGTGTCACATAGCTAGTATTTGAAGGTGGGTTTAATCTGAGGTTTTCCCAACTCCATGTCCTGCACTCTATCCACTGCCCCATCTCTGTTCAGCAAAGGGTCATCTTCCAACTCTGATTGATCTCCGTGAGTCAGAAAGCTTGGCCTGTATGACTTTGGACAAGTCATGCCATCACCTCAGGCAACCATCTGTAAAAAAAGGCATATTTGGAGGGCGCTTGGATCAATTAAGCTAATAGGTAGCTTCCAGCTTCCGTTTGCATGCTATCTCCCCATTCCCGTTAGATTGCAAGCTCCTTGAGGGCAGGGACTGCCTTTCTTATTATTTATATCCCTACTGCTTGGCAGAGTGCCTGACCCACAGCAGGAACTTAAGAAATGTTTAATGAATTAAACTGAAAGCACTGGAGACATTTTTGGTAATGCTGTTTTATACTAATTGACCACTAGGTGGCAGAAAATGAGGTCCACGGCCCTCAATCCCCAGTGCCCAGAATTCCTGGGGAACTGGTAGCCAGAATGCATCCTTTGGGTGTGAGGAGGTTCACTCCTGCGATTCTAGGTCCCCAAGGTTACCCAGCACAGCACCTGACTCACAAAACTGTGAGGCAGATCTGGCCTCATTTTACAGAGGAGCAAACGGGACTCAGAGACATTCTCACTCTGCTCAGGATCCCCCAAAGTGGTCAGAGGCAGGGCTGGCACCCGGGTCTTCGCCCCCCAGATTCTCTGTGTGCATGGGCCCCATCTGTAACTGATCCACTAAATTATCAGCCTCTGATAACTGTCCTTGTGGCATCTGGGCCTGTCCAGAGCCCCCAGAATTGGGAAGGGAGCTCAGAGGCTGAGTGTGGAGCAGCCCACACCTGGGGGCTGGTCCTTGGTACCTGTTCCCCGCTCCAAGGCAGCCCCAGCCAAGCCTGCCCACACATGCTCAGAAGCAGCTCTCTTGTCCTCCTTATCAGGATAGACAGGTCCTGTCCCTTTATCTGAACCTCCTACAGGAAGCAATGGGAAGAGCTCTGGAGCCAGAACATGAGGATTCAAATCCAGCCTACCTGTGTGACCCTGGGCAAGTCATTCACCTGCCTGAGCCTCAGTTTCCTCTTCTGTAAAATGAAGAGGCAGAACCAGGTGGTTCTTACAATATCCAACACACACACACACACACACACACACACACACACACACACGCTCATGCACACATGTCCTACTGCCATTGCACTCCAAGCCCTTCACCATCCTAGTTGCCCTGCTCTGGACATTCTCTAACTTATCCATGTCTGTCTTACACCTTGATGCCCAGAACTGAGCATGATGTCACTTCAGATGGGGCTGGGGGGTGACTCTCCCCTCCCTACTACTGGAAATTGGATCCCAAGATCTCACTATCTTTTCTGGCTGCTGCATCATAACTGTTGACTTTGTGCTTGTGGTCTCCAAATCTTCCTCAGAACATCTGCTATCTATCCAGACCTCCCTCATCTGACATTTGTGAAGCTGATCTTTTGTACCCAAGTTTAAGATTTGACACATAGATTTCCCTTTGATGCCCTGGACCTCCCTTTGGGTGGGTGATTCAATCTCTCATTCCCAGTTCCTCCTCTACCTGTTCCTGACATGTTTGCATGGGGGAAGGGGAAGGAGAAGGGCTGTCCTCATGAAGAGGGCAGTTCTACAACTCCCCCCTCCCCCCAATTTCTTCTATTTAGTTGATTCTTTAAACTTTCCAAGCTTGCCCCTCCCATTTGCTGAGCTCCTTTGGATTCAGAGGAAGGGTCCTGGTGGCTTTCTGCCTAGCTTCCCCATGGTGGCTCCTCAAGAGAAAACCCCCCTGGGATGCTAAGCCTCTCATCTTTCCCTTTGGGGAATGTCTGCCTGCCCTGGGGCTTCCTAACCTATATCTCCCAGGAATCCTGGGTCTTCTAGCATAAAACTGAAGCTCTTGTGCAGCTGGGTGCTTCCCCCCACCCCAAACTGTGTCTGCCCTTTCTCTCTTTTGGGGTCCTCCTACAATGGCTGATCTTGATCCAGGGTCAGGGGCTCTAATCTTGTTGCCCCTGAAGGTCCCTAGTCCCCCATGTGCTCCACCCTCTGGCCTTGGCTCTGCTAGCTCTCTGACAAGCTCCTTGAAGACAGTCCTCCTCTTTGGACTTGTCCTGATCTGTGAAGAAGCTACTGGACCCCGTGACTGATTGCTGACTGACCTTGGATCACAGATGGTTGGGGTGAAGGGGAGGGATTCTCCAGGATCCCCAAGTCCAACCCCTCGTGACCCAGGTTCCAGTCTCCTTGTGGCCAGAGCAAGAAGCAGGATGAAACCCAGAAGGGCAGCCCCTGCATGCCCACCCAAATGGCAGCTTTCAAAGCCAAGCCCCAGGGTAATCAGCTGATCCAGACCATTTGCAATCATACACCCTTGACCTCTGGTCATAAGCAAAGTTTACTAGTGAATTCTAGACACAGAGCTTACAAAGTTCCCCATCCCCGTGGTTAGGCCATCTCCCTTCCCACAGACAGCCCACAGACAGCTAGACAAACTTTTGGTCATATCTTTTTTTTGTTTGTTTAATTTTTTAAATTAATTTGTTTATTTACTTTTAGTTTACAACATTCAGTTACACAGTTTCTTGAGTTTCAAATTTTCTTCCCCTCTTTTTCCTCCACGCCCCTCTCCCCCTTCATGGCAGCATGCACTCAAATATAGGATCTACAAATATCTTCATATTAATCATTAGTCAGATTGTACAGAAGGATTGTAACTGATGGAATGCTCAGTGGGAAAGAGGAAACAAAACAAAACAAGAAAAAGAAACAGCAAGTAGTTTGCTTCAGTCTGCACTCAGACTCCGCATCTCTTTCTCTGAATGCGGATATCTCTTTCTATTATGAGTCTTTCAGAGTTGTCCTATAATCTTATGTTGCTGAGAGGAGCCCAGTCTATTGAAGTTAGTCAAGTTAGTCGTCACACATACATTGTGTCTGTGATTCTGGACAGATTTCTCCTGGTTCTGTTCTTCTTGCTCAGCATCAGTCTATATAAGTCTCTCCAGGTTATTATAAAGTCCATCTGCTCCTCATTTCTTATAGCACAGTAGTATTCCATTACATTCATATACCACAACTTGTTCAGCCATTCCCCAATTGATGGGCATCCCTTTAATTTCCAATTCTTTGACACCACAAAAAGAGCTGCCATAAATATTTTTGTATATACGGGTCCCTTCCAGTTTTCTGATCTCTTTGGGATATAATCCTAAAAGTGGTACTGCTGAGTCAAAGGGTATGCACTTAACCCTTTGAGTATAGTTCCAGATTGCTCTCCAGAATGGTTGGATCAGTTCACAACTCCACCAACAATACATTAGTGTTCCAATTTTTTCCACATCCTCTCCAGCATTTATCATTTTCCTGTTTTGTCATTTTAGCCAATCTGGCCTGTGAGATGTGGTACCTCAGAGTTGTTTTGATTTGCATTTTTCTAATCAATAGTGACTTAGAGCATTTTTTCATATGCTTGTAGATATCTTTAATTTTATCTTCTGAGAACTGCTGTTCATATCCTTTGACTATTTATCAGTTGGGGAGTGGCTTGCATTCTTATAGATTTGACTCAATTCCTTGTATATTTTAGAAATGAGGTGTCTCTTTATCAGAGACACTGGTTGTAAAAATTCTTTCCCAACTTTCCACTTCCCTCTTAATCTTGGTTACATTGGCTTTATTTGTACAGAAATTTTTCAATTTAATGTAGTCAAAATTATCCATTTTGCATTTTATCATGCTCTCTAACTCTTGTTTCATCATAAAATCTTCCCCTCTCCATAGATCTGACAGGTAAACTATTCCTTGTTCTCCCAGATTGCTTACAGTATCAGCCTTTATACCTAGTTCGTGTACCCATTTCAACTTTATTTTGGTGTATGGTGTTAGATATTGGTCTATGCCCAATTTCTGCCATACTATGTTCCAGTTTTCCCAGCAGTTTTTGTCAAATATTGTGTTCTTATCCCAAAAACTGGGGTCTTTGGGTTTCTCAAAAAGTAGATTACTATGGTCATTAGCTATTGAGTCTTGTGTACCCAATCTATTCCATTGGTCCACTACTCTATTCCTCAGCCAGTACCAAGCAGTTTTGATGACTGCTGCTTTATGATACAGACTAAAATCTGGTATGGCTAGGCCACCTTCCCTAGCATTTCTTTTCATTAATTGCCTTGATATTCTAGATCTTTTGTTCTTCCAAACAAATTTTGCTACTATTTTTTCTATCTCTAGTAATTTTTTGGTAGATTGATTGGTATGGCACTAAATATGTAATTTAATTTAGGCAAAATTGTCATTTTTATTATATTAGCTTGACCCAGCCATGAGCAACTGATGTTTTTTCCAGTTAGTTAGATCTGACATTATTTGTATGAAAAATGTTTTATAATTGTGTTCACGTAGGTCCTGGGTTCGTTTTGGCAGGTAGATTCCCAAATATTTTATAATGGGTTCGTTTTGGCAGGTAGATTCCCAAATATTTTATAATGTCTACAGTAACTTTAAATGGGATTTCTCTTTCTATCTCTTGCTGCTGGATTTCATTAGAGATATATAGGATTGCTGAGGACTTATGTGGGTTTATTTTATATCTTGCAACTTCGCCAAATTTATTTATTGTCTCAATTAGTTTTTTACTTGATTCTCTAGGATTCTCTAAGTATATCATCATATCATCTGCAAAGAGAGATAGCTTAGTCTCTTCTTTGCCTAATTTGATTCCTTCAATTTCTTTTTCTTCTCTAATTGCTACTGCTAACATTTCTAGTATCAGATTGAATAAGAGGGATGATAGTGGACATCCTTGTTTCACCCCTGATCTTATTGGAAATGCTTCTAGGGGTGGCAAGGTGGCACAGTGAATAGAACACCGGCCCTGGAGTCAG
>CM053585.1:393757819-393775335 GCA_028646515.1 Pseudochirops corinnae
TTACACCAGAACCAATGAGGGTGAAGCTCATATAATGTTCATCTCCCTCCCTTCTTTCCCTCTACTAAAATGTTTTTATGCCTCTTTGTGTGGCATAATTTACCCTTTTCTGCTTCATTCTTTCCTCTTCTTCCATTGCAGTCCCTTTGCACCCCTTAATAAGGTTTTTTTAATCATCATTTTGTTTAATTTATACCCACACCCTCTATTTGTCTATATCCTTTTTAAATGTCACAATAAGTATAGAATTCTCAATATTAACAGGTATCAGCTTCCCATATAGGGATGTAAACAGTTTACTCTTATTAAATAACAAGTTGTGTGTGTGTGTGTGTGTTTTCCCTATTTACCTTTCTATGTGTCTCTTGAGTCTTGTAATTGGAGTTTGAATTTTCCATTGAACTCTGGCTTTTTCATCAGGAAGGTCTAGAAATCCCTTATATCATTGAATGACCATCTCCTTGCCTGAAAGATTATGTTCAGTTTCACTGGATAGCTGATCCTTGGTTGTAACCTGAGCTCTTTTGCCTTGCAAAATATCATATTCCAGTCCCTCTGATCTTTTAATGTAGAAGCTGCCAGATCCTGTGCGAGCCTCATGTAGTTCTGTGATATTTGAATTGTTTCTTTCTGGCTGCTTGTAGTATTTTCTCCTTTACCTGATAGTTCTAGAATTTGGCTACAACATTTCATGGAGTTTTCAATTTGGGATCTCTTTCAGGAGGTGTCCAGAGGATTCTTTCTATATCTATTTTACCCTATGGTTCTAGGAACTCAGGGCAGTTTTCCTTGATGAGCTCTTGGAAGATGTCCTGGCTCATTTTTTCATCATGATTTTCTGGTAGACCAATAATTCTTAGATTATCTCTCCTGGATCTGTTTTCCAGGTCAGTTATTTTTCCATTGAGATATTTTATCTCTTTTTCTAATTTTTCATTTTTGATGTTTTGTTTGACTGATTCTTGGTGCCTTATAGAGTCATTAGCTTCAATTTGGTTGATTCTAATTTTTAGAGAATTATTTTCCTCAGTTAGTTTTTGAAGCTTCTTTTCCATATGTTCAGATTTCATTTTTAGTTCACACATTTTTCTTTTTAAGAAGCTGCTTTCTTCATTGAAATGTGTTTTTTTTCTATTTTTGCAATTTTTATTTTAAAAGAATTAGTCATTTTATCTTCTACCCTTCTACTTTGGTTTTCAAAGTTCTTCTTGAGCTCTTCTAAGAAGGCTTTCTGGATTTGAGATCAATTCATATTCCCTGTTGAGGCTTCAGCTGTGGGTGTGGGTCAATGCTATCTCCTGCTGAATTTTGTTCCTCCTGCTGGAAATAATAGGATTCTAGAGTCTATGTCTTTGCAATCTATTTTTTTACCCATTTTGAGGCAGAGCCTTAGCCATGCCCTTCTTCTAGGACTCTCAAGCCTTCACTATTTAAAATTTTGCTCTGGGGCAATAATTTCTATGTTTTCAGAGTCAGAGAGAGAGGATTGGAACAGCCAGGGTTCACTCTGCCATCCTGGTCCCTGGAAGTTCAGATAAGTGCTTTTTAAATTTCCAGGCAGTGGGTTGCTAGTCCCAGGAGTAGCTGCTGCCACTGCCATGGGCCCTGCATTTGTCTCTTACCCAGCTCTGTCAGATCTCAGCCCTGTGGTGATAGGCCTGGTAATGGCCCTGCAGTTGGTGGATCAACTTGCCAGCATGTCTTCCAGGCCTTGTCTCGGCTTCTGTGAGCCTCATTGTCAGGGCCTCCTGGTCATATCTTTTTGAACGTATTTCTCTTACCTGAGCTTTTGGATTCTGATTTGCCTGTAGGGGGTTGGGAGCCAGAAGGATCAGTGTTTTCAACCTAGGCAGGAGGAAGCCCTGCATTGGGAAATGCTGAGGCTCCATATTCAGGAGGAGGGGATCCATATCCAGGGGAAGGGGCATGTAGGCAGAAGGAGGGGGGACATATCCAGGGAGATGGGCATGTATCCAGGAGGAGGGCATCCATATCCAGAAGGAGGAACCCCATCCCCAAGGTCTGAGGTGGTAGCCATCTGATACCCTAGACAACAAAGAGGCGACACAATGCATCAAATGTGACTTCTGAGGCACCTAGTACCATGCTAGTTTGGGGGAAAGACCTTGGTCTGCTCCTCTTAGAGTTGCCAGACTCAGCACCCAAATATTGGTAATCCAAAGGGACACATGGGCTAAGTTAACCAAGAGAGGGGCAAGCCCACTGATTCAGCAGAATCAGGGGATGCGTCATGGAGGAAAGAGCCCCAGGAATGGGCACTAAAAGGTAGGAGGGAAGCCGGAGGAAGATGGAGACAGAGGACAGGAGTTTAAGGCACAATAGAGTAGGGAAAGGTGAGGGGGTGGGAAAACAGAGAGGGGACTAAGGGCCCCGGGCCTGGCAAGAAGATACAGCCAACATGTCCAGAAAAGGGGCCGAGGATGTGGAGCTTTACTCACCAGGTACTAGGGATCCATTATTAGGGGTTTTGGAGCAGAGAAAGGGTCTGAGCACAGCCAGATCTACAAAAGCGAGAGACGGGGCTTGGTGGGAAGGAGCAGCAGTGGAGAGAGACTCTTCCATTATTATCATCTCCTGGGCATGTGGTAGAGAAGCCATGGATGCAGGTATGGAGGGATGCGAGGTGTGGTGGGATGCAAGGTGTGGTGTGGCCATATTCAAGGGAGTGGCCCTAAGAGGTCCAGGATCAGAGGACCCCAGGGCCCTTATCCAACCTCCTCCTGCTGCAGAAGAGGAAATGGAGGCTGGGGGTGGGTGCCATAGGACACACAGGTAGTAAGCGGTAAAGCTGGGATCAGAATCCAAATGTGCCCTCCTCATTCCTCCTCCTGCCCCTTCCCCCCTAGTCCCCATATGGCTCAACCTGTACCCTGCTATGTCAGCTCCTGGGATTACGGGTATTTGGGGAATGTCCTAGAAGATGACAGGCTTCTGACGATGGGGTGGGACAGACAGACGTGTCCAAGGTTGCCATGGGAGGCAGCAGGGAGCCCAGAGGGAAGGGAGGGTTAGGTGGAGGACAGGGAATGAGCCAACTTCTGACTTGCAGCATCTGAGATGCTGACAGGCCAAGGAGCCCTCAGAGATGGGGCCCAAAGTGAAGTGGTTCTGGCCAGGGTCCAGAGGACTGAGCTCTTCATTGCGAGCCTTAATGGCAGGAGGAGGAGCCTGTGTCTCTGTCCCCAAACCCCAGCCCTACTCCTGGAAGCGGCCATACTGGCACAGGGCCCACAGAGATGGGAATGGGCATGGAGAAACGTTCTTCTGGGGGGTCTAGAATGGGAGGCACAGCAGAGACAGAACAGAGACCCCTGCACCAGGCCAGGCTGTGCCTCACCTGAGAGGGATGGCACAGAGGCTGTGTTGCTGGGCATCACATAGATGACCTGAATCTGGCCTGAAGAGACCCTGCAGAGGTTCATGGTGAGGAAAAAGCTGGGGGGGGGGGGGGGGTGAAGGGCAGGGTGGGGGGGGCTGAAGTCAAACAATGTCATCAGAGGTGGGAGCCCTTTGGCAGCTGAAAAGCAAGGCGGGGGTCCAAAGGGAGCTCAAGAAAGAGCCACAGCCCCCATTAACCCGCCACCAAGAAGGATCTATCAGGCACCTCTGGACACTCCAGATGGTGCCACTCACCATTGGAGGCGCATTCCAGCATCAGCCAGCCAAACGTAATGGCACCTCCACTCCGGAAGGTCAGTTTGACTGTGGCCTGTCCTTCCCAGCCAGCTGGTGGGAGAAGAAGCACAGATATTGTCAAGGGCCAGTCTCTGACCCGGTCCATAAATGGGAAGTCTGGGCCAGGATTTCTCCCAAGCCAGCTCCCCGTGAAGGCTATATTATGCCTTAAGATTGGCTCACCATTGCTTCCTGACTTGCAGGAGTTTAGGATGTGATAACCAAGCAGTGACCCAGACAGAATGCATGCAAGGTGTTATGGGAATCTGAAGATCTTCCCTGCCCCTAGGCCCTTTGATAGGCTTAAGTGACTCTGAGAACCTTCCCTGATTTGAAAATATACTCTGCTGAATAATAGGCTAAATGTGGTCACATGGAGCCTGTGGCTGGTAGCTTGTTTTTCAGGAACTCCCACACCTTGTTACTTTGTGATTGGGCAGTGGGTCAAGAGGGCTGTGGTTCTCTGATCCTAGAGAAGGCTATATATATGCCCTGATGTGAGGTTTTGCTCTGGGGCTCATTTTGGAAAGAGTTTGGCGAGACGAGACTCTGGGCAGCCATTGAGCCTCCCACCCCCATCCCACCCGGCTTTGAAAACCCTCTGGTAACTAACTAGGTATGGATGTAATGGTCAGATGGCTGAAAGCTACTTAAAATAAAAAGCATTTAAGACTATATTTAATTCACATATTCTTATTTTTTCTTTCTATAGCAAAATTTCTATGATCAGAATAATTAGTCAGTAAAAGGTATGAACTCTTTTGTGTTAGCTTTATGGGAAATCTAGTATTTTGGTTTAAATAAATCTCAATCTTAAAAGTTTTGTTTTTGCTATTAGGTAAAAAAACAGAGCTATCATTTTAAAACTTTTCGATTAATTTTCTTCATAAAAGTTTCTTCTTAAAAAAAATAAAAATTTATGAATTTTAAAACTCTTTTGAATAAAGGGGATATACTTTTAAAATTTCTTTTCAATCCCTAGTATGATTTTTAAGAGGCCTAGTAAAACTTTCATTTCAAAGACAATTTATAGCTAAGTTAAAGTAAAGTAGAACAGATTTTGCTGTTTTGATTTCAATGTATAGTCATTCCATGGCCTAAGCAAAAGTTAAGTAGTGTCTGAACTTTATTATAGGTAAAAGATTCAATTTCTGAAGTATCTCTTCCAAAATGAATATAATCAGAGGATAAACAAGCTTTGTGAAACAAGGATGTATGTCTGCTATTCAGTTGTAAAGTTCTAGTCAAGAACTTCTTTTGTTTATCAGCTTCCTGGAAATGCAAGCTACTACATTAATGTTAATAACGATAAAGTTATTAATATTCACTTTACTTTTGCCCACTAGACACAGCTTTCTCCTATGATATTATTGTAAAATGATTTTTTCTTTTCCCTTTAATTTTGTGTCAGATAGCAAATATTCAGTGTACGTGTACCCATATATTGATACTGCTAAACTCAAACACACACAGTATCCAGACCTTTTTAACTTTTTTTCTCAGATTACAAATTCTCATAAGATAAAGGTCACAACCTATTTAACCCATTTTACAGCTAATTCTTCACTTCCTGGACCTCTTTGTCGAAGTAATGCAACTGTTAATCAAAAAGTTCAAGTTTTCCAACTCTTTTTTTTTCCAACTCTTTTTTTTTCCAAAATATTCATAGAACTGCATTATCTCACTCTTATTTTCATCAAAGTGCACACACTCTATGTAAACAATTCCATGTTACCAGGGAATAAACTGTATAGATTGTTAAAAACTGACCTCAATGTGTTTTATATCTCTCTATATCTATCTATCTATCTATCTATCTATCTATCTATCTATCTATCTAAGCTGTATAAAATGTAATTAACTCTATGTTACAAATTTTTTTGTTTTTACTTCAATGGGCCTTCCAAAGCAATTGAAAACTGATAATGCCCCCACCTACACTAGCAAATTATTGTGCTCTTTCTATGATATTTCAAATGATATTAATTACAGGCATGACCCTTATAATCTTGACAAATGAAATAAAGATATTAAACCTACTTACAAAATAAAAAAGAACTTGGTCTAATTCATTATAAAGGCAATTAGCTACTGCTTTATATACCCCCCCCAAAAAAATGTGTTTATACGTCACTAATAACGAGTGTACACTGGTAGTAAAATAATATGAAAAGGTCCACCCTTCCCAAATGCAGGTCATCCAAACACAGGTATGGGAAGGGCCTGCACCTTAACTAAGGGGGGAAAGGGGGGAGACCATGTTTATGTTTTCCAGAAACCGTGGAACAACAAGTGTGAGTGCCTGAAAGAAATGTCAAGGCATATACTCCAGCCCACCTAAGATGAAGAGAGCTCCGGCAGCAGCAGAAGAAATCACGGAGACAGAACATGGGAATAAAGAAGCAGCCTCCTAAGGCAGTCACTGCACAAAAAAGCTATGCCCACATGGGGGCAAACTGAACATTTATTATATCAAGCCAAAGAAGTGATGCCTGTTACCCCCAGGATTTGTGTTTCTTGCTATGATCACTCTGACTTCAATACAAACTGAACTGGTTACATCTTGATTTAAGTCTTGAGACATATACCCTTATCACGTCAATTGTTTCATATATAACCTATAACTACGTGTATCTGACCACCTCAAGCCTTCCTTACTTCTACTAATGTGAATCATTTACAGATGAGATAACTCAATATTACATTTTATTGGAATATAACCTGCTTGTAGAACCACTCTCTTTTGGTTTCAGACTTTGGCAGAGCCTGTACTTTTATTAATATCTGATTCTCTAGCTACAAAAAGGACTTCTAATCACGGGACTAATTGCTATAGCCTCCCTCTTAATATCAACAACTGTGTCTTCTATTTATTTATTAAGTGAAATACAAACTGCTCAATTTGTGACTGACTTGGCAAAGAATGTTAGCTTGGCTTTAAAAAGCATGTAATTATGGATACACCTATTTATACATGACTCTTTTGTATGGAATATTATGTATTAATTGTATTCTTATTCAATGTATAACTGGTAGAGATTTTTCATAGTAGTTGAACAATCTTCATTTCCTTTTTCCAACTAATTTTTTAAAAATTCTGATTTCTTATAAAGAAGACGGAAAGATTTATCAGATTTCTTGCTACTAGATGCACTGCCCTACTATTATTCTAATATTATTGATAATTTTAACCACTGTGTCTACAATTCCTCTACAAAAAGAAATCCAAACTGTACAATATGTTAATGAATTATCCAAAAATGTTTCTGTAGCCTTCAAGACACAACAGAATATAGGTAAGGATTTTTTGTATAAAAACAATGTACTAGAACAACTAGTATTGTATTTACATATATTTATGTAACCCCTTTACCACATATTAGCTCTGATTCTAATGTTTTTTTGGGACAAAATACATGCCCAATTTCTTGATGCTTGGCATAATTCAAATATTACACAGTATATCAGAAAACATCCAAAACTGTTATAGCTCTGGAATTGACCCAGGAACATTGCCAACACAATCTGATGCTTATGATTTTACATATTTCACCTGTATTGATTATTGTATTATTTCTTTGTATATGCCTTCTTGCAGTGACCAGACTGATGTCACAGCCTTTGTAACCATTATTAAGTCGATAATGTATGTACTGAATATATGTGTTGAAAATGTATGAACATAATTTTTATAGGTCAAGATTTATATTGGAGCGTTACTTACAGAAATTGTAATCTTATGCAATGTATTGTTAGATGTCAACAGTAGGTAAGGATAGTAGAGCACAAAATTGCAGTGCGACTGTCACTATACTTATGTTTGGGTAACCCCATGTATTTGGAATAAGGAAACTGCTAATGTTACTTGGAGTCAAGTTAGAAATAGGTGTAATGGCGCTTTGCATAGTTATAATCTCACCCGGGATATAAACCAATTGTCCTACATGACTGAACAAACTACACAAAGTCAGATTTCAGGAATTGGTCCTGAAGATAGAGCCAATCAGATATTTCATTGGATGAATCAGATGAATCAGATTAATCCATTCAATTATCTTAACTCTGTTGCTTCGCTTTGGTCCTGCTGCTCGCTTGCTGGTGATATTGTGCCTTGTTGCACCTCTGGGGATTCACATGCTCGCCCCAGTCTTTCCTGCCTTTGGGGACCGAGGTTCACACTCTGTGCAAGTTACTTGCACAGAAAGGGGGAGATGTCAAGGGCCAGTCTCTGACCCGGTCCATAAATGGGAAGTCTGGTCCAGGATTTCTCCCAAGCCAGCTCCCCGTGAAGGCTATATCATGTCTTAAGATTGACTCACCATCTCTTCCTGACTTGCAGGAGTTTAGGACGTGATAACCAAGCAGTGACCCAGACATAGATGCATGCAAGGGAACAAGGATATTAAAACATGAATTTACATAGGTGAACAAGGACATTAAAACACACAGATGTGCGTAAATGAACAAGAATATTAAACATTTTCTCATGGGAACCTAAGAGATAATGGCTTTACATTCATTATATAAACCCTGCCCTCTGATCAATAAATGGGAACTGCTATGACAGATCCTGCCTGGCTCGTGTCCAATCATTCCACACTCTTTGGTTCGGCCTATGTCCATTTTGGTGCAGGCATCAAAACCTGATGAACTTGGCATCACGGGCATGCAGAGAAGGGTGAGGTGCTGCCCCAGGACCTGAGGCTGCACACAGGGAGGGGGAGGGGCACAGGGGGGCACATGGGGGAGGGGCACGAGATGGCATGGGAGAGCACCTGTCCTGGGACCTTGGGTGGAACATTGCTTGGGCTTGTAGCTGCCCTCTGGGACCTGAGGCTACAACCAGCCTGGGCTTAGGTACCAAGGGTACAGCAGAGATGGTTCCTTTCAAGTAGTTGTCACCAAAGGTGGGCTGCTCCACCACATAGGCCCTCATCAGATTGAAGGGCATCATGAAGGACATGAGGGAGTCCTTGGCAGGGCTCGAGGCAGTGAAGATCACCCAGGAGGCCAGTGAGGGGAATGAGGGAAAGCAGGGGAGGTAGGGTCAGGTAAGAAGCATTGCCTAGGACCAGGAGACTTTAAGGAAGAGAGTGGGAAAGCTGCCTCTGTCAGCACCCAAAGAGGGAACTACTTGGGGACATGTCAATCCAATCCATTTAAGTGGGCAGGAGGCTCCCCCTCCAAGGGCCAGGCCCCAGGACAGACCCACACCTCACCAGGGAGCCAAGAGGGGTCAGGAACAGAGATGAGGCTTGAACCCCCACATTCCTGACTCTTGGCATCCAAGGCCTCATCTGGAAAACAAGAATCCAAGCCCCAGGACCAGGACCGTCTGCCTTCACAGCTGATCTCAAAGAAGGAGCAGTGACAGCCCTCCTGCCCACCCTGCCCATCAGCCCCAAGGGAATTAGAGATGCCCAAGGAAAAGACCCCGGGCCGGGGAGGGGAGGGTCCTCCATTATCCTATACTGAGTGAGGAGCAGCTGCCCCTTCCTGGAGCTCTTGAAGAAGGTGGATGGGGCAGACATATTAGAGAAGGAGAGTTCCACATCTTCATAGCTCATCAGAACACTGCGGGGAAAGAGGAGAAAGCCAGAGGGCAGAAGGTCATCTCATGCTGGCCAAGACTCTCCACCCTCCCTCCCTTGAGCCCATGCTCACCACCCCCTTTCTTTTGTCTTGGCTGGACATCCTATCATTTCCAGCCCCCAAAGACTTAGTCAACAAACACTTGTTGACCTGTGTATGTTACTCATTCTGTACTGAGAGTACTTATACAGCCATAATGACCCAGTCTTGTCTGTGATCTTCCACTGGTCCTGCTAATACAGCAGAAACCACAACTACTGACCCAGCAGTCCCCACAGGTGCTGTCATTGCCAAGTTATTGCCCACCCCCACCACAGGACCACTCACATGCATCCTGCACACTGCCAGAGGCCACTTCTCAGGCTCAGGTCATTATCCAGCACTGGCACTTTGTGCCCACCATGAACATCTCCACCTTTCTGAGAATGGCCCACCTCAAAGATGGCCTGGATGAAAATATGAGAAAGGAGAAGGCACATTTCTGCAAACAGCCCTCTACTGCAGACCACATCTCTGCAGTCACTGGAGCCATGGAAAGATGCCAAGGAGGTGAGATTAGACAGTCGACACACATTTACTGAGCACCTACTATGTTCCAAGCATGCAAACAAAGACAAAAACCATTCCTGCCCTGAGGCAGCTTAGAGTCTAATGGTTTTAATTCAAACAGAGGTCCCCTGACTCCCATCTAGGGCCTTTCCCCTATATCACACGGAAGCCCCCCCCAGGGGCTCCTGTTGGCAGGTGATGACCAGGCTAATTACATCACACCTTAAAACATGACAGAACCATGATTACTTGAGAGACCAGTCCAACAATTCAGCAAATGAATGAATGAAAAATGCCTGATGGCCAGATTCTCCTATGGCCAGACTACCCATTGAAGGCACTGGCACCTGAACAGTGAGATAGACCCAGGACTGGAGAGGGAGAAGGAAGCAAAAGAGATTGTGTCTGGGAAATCCACAGGGCAGAAAATGCCAACATGAGTCAGGAGTCAGAAATGCTATATCAGGATTTCTTTTATCATTTTCTAGCTGCATGGTGCAGTGAAGCCTGGAGTTAGGAAGATCTGAGTTCAAATCCTGCCTCAGACATTTACTATCTGTGTGACTCCGGGCAAGTCACTTCTCCCTGTTTGCCTCAGTTTCCTCATTTATAAAATGATCTTGGAGAAGGAAATGGCAAACCACTCCAGTATCTCTGCCAAGAAAACCCCAAATGGGGTCATGGAGAGTAAGACACCCCCCAAAAAAGCAAGAAGTGCTGAAAGGGACATTTCTTCACACAGAAACTGGGGAAGACCACATCCATTTCTGTAGAACTGGCAATAGGCAAATGGCCCAATTTTCTGGAAAGGGAAGAGGGTGACTGATGCTTGAGGTTAGAAACAATGAGCTTACCTTGGGTTCTAGACACAATCTACATGTTGTTAATAAAAAGGGAGTCTATTAGTAGCAAGAGAGGGAGCTGGATTTGGAAGGGAAGCCAGCTGGGTCAGACTGATCTTCATGGAGGCAGAAGCTGTTGCCACCAGAGAAGCTGAAGAGGAAAGCCCCCCCCCCCCAACCCCCATTTTCCCCACCCCACCCCAGAATGATTTTGATTTTGAAAACCTGGATGGAGTGATTTTAATTCTGGGAACCAGCTGAAACTTGGGCTGAGTCCCAGAGCCAGCCAGAGCTGCTTAGGATTTCCAAGGGCCAGTCAGAGCTGAGGGCCAGCTGGAGTCATGATGCTGATACTTTATATGAACCTGTTTGTGGCTTTGTTAAGCCTTGACTTCCTGGGAGCAGAGATTGTGAAGGATTTAAGGTGGACTGGACACTGTGAACTTCAGTGTGGAGCAGGACCTGCACAGAGAGCTGAACAAGGACCTGGGAGCTGTCTGCCTTTGAACCCAGGTGACAGTTTGGGACGGTGACAGGTAGGATCTGAGACCATGGAAGGAGATCCAGGGAATCTGAGGGACCACCCCAAGTCAAGCTGAAAGAAGACTTTACTTGGATACTGTATACTGACTTAGAAATTGTAATTTACTAGTGACCTAGGGGTGGAAAGTCTGTGTATTTTCTGATAATTGGACAGTGAATGATGAAGGATGATTGAATGATTGATTGACTAAATGATTGAATTTAGTACTTAGTGACTGATGACTGAATAAGTGACTGATTTGTAACTTAGTGTGTCCCATGAGTGCAGAACTTTGACTATTATACTTTGTGTCCCTTAAGGAGGCAAACCTCCTTAAGGATAACTGAATGATTGAGATGATTGAATGCTTGAGTTACTAAATGACTGTTCTTTGTTGAAAACTTTGTGACCACTGTGGTGAAAACTATGTGGCTCTCCTAGTGATAAGTTGTTGAATACTTTATTTTGATTTTCTGTGATAAGTTGTAACATTATAAATGCTGTACCTTGATTTACTGTGAATGTTTTGCTCTGATTTGTTATGGAATAGATTATTCACTATACTGTGTAATCAGAACCTTAAAAGCTGTTCACAGTAGCATTCTTCTGGAAAGCTGCTCATGTATGGCATGACACCTAGAAAGGGGTCTCTGCTAGAGTGCCCCAGGGATCTGCCCTTGGCCCTGAGCTGTTCAACCTGGTTGTTAGTGACTAAGCTAGTTGTTTTAAACAGCAATTCTCAACCTGTGGGTTGCAACCCCTTTGGGGGTTCAAACAACCCTTTCACAGGGGTCACAGGGGTCGCCCAAGACCACCAGAAAATATATTTCCAATGGTCTTAGGAACTGAGACATGGCTCCTCTATTGATCAGGCAGGTCCGCCCACATGCAGATATGCCCACATACTAGTATTAAAGGGTAGCAGCATTAGGAAGGTTGAGAACCACTAGTTTTAAAAATCAGATTTTCAGGTCATGCACACCTGGGAGAGAGAACTAACAGAGCACACAGCACCTGGCACACAGGCTTAATAAATTTGTTTAATAAATGCTTGCTGAATGAGCAGTTAGAAAACAGAATTAGCAGCCAAAATGCTTTCAATAGATCAACACAATGGGATTGTGTGAGACACAAAGACCCTACCCTAAACTGACTATTCGGAGACATCTCAAGGTGAAAGTAGAAAGGTTTTTTTATTAGAATCTCTTGAGAAGCGGGCAGTCCAACCACTGGAACATCCAGAGGGAAGAGGCCCTCGTGCAAAAGCAGAAAGGCCAATTATGCTAGCTAGGTGGGCAAGGGTGGAGTTAGGGAGGAGTTTAGGAGTGGTCAGTGCTTAAAGGGACATGCACTTTTTACATCAACTGCGCATGTATATTGCCCATAATTCACTGGGACATCCCCCTAGGGGGAAGCTACAAGAACATGTTGTTTTTGCCTCAATACGTCACTAGGTTATTCCTGGTCAAGGATGAATGAGATAGGTCCAATACGGCTGTTGGGAGGATAGGTTTGATTGTTTCAGGAGGTGCCAAGTTTGGAAACTAGACTGATTAGGGATTTAGGAGGTACCATATTGGGAGGGAGTTTTCTTTTCTGATAATGTTGTTCAAGGTTTTCGGGTCCAGCTGGCCACTTGGAACAAAGGGGGTCTCTAAACTAAGGATTTGTTTGTGAAATGCTTGAGTGATGTACTCATAGGTAACTATCTAGGCAGACTGCTAGATCAAGGAAAAGACTTTTAGGCTGCGGGCAGAGGAGAAGCAGAGTTAATGCCTTTATGGCTGGGGGAAAGTGTGACTTTTACAACTTAATTGCACAGACTTATTACAAACTGATGTTACATACATAGGTACCCAAACACAAGTGAGATTTTACAAACTGAGGTTACAGACAAAAGCATCCCAGACCCCATCAGTCCCCCCCGCCCCTGCTGTACAGATGGGACCCAAATTCATTTGGGGACAAGGGATGAAGGTCTCAGCTTCCCAAGCAGCTTCAGGCTGAGAAAGGTCGTTGAGCTGTCCCTGCCTCACAGGGGTCCATCAGTCAAGAGGACAGGGGGCCATGGCCAATGTCTGGAACTTAGCAGACACCGGATCCAATGGGTGTTGGGTAGTGACTTTGGGCAGTGGTTGGTATTCAGCCTGAGCCATCATCTGCAAGTGTAGGGTTGCTGAGCCTAAAAGAGACAAATCTGGCAAAGAGATAAAACAAACAAGAGCCAAAAGAAGTAGGAGAAAAATGACCAGAAGTAGAGTGAATATGGGCTAGTATAATCCATTACTCAGATTATTTAACTGTCCTTTTATATTTCTACATGCTACATAGACTAGGTACCTCATAAGATATTCTTCTTCACTAACATAACTGTACTGCCTTAAACAAAAGCGGTTCCTGAACTGCATCTCACAACTGAATAGTAGACATACATTCACTTTGGAAAAAAACCTCTAATTATATTCACTTTGGAAGAGATACTTCAGAAATTGAATCTTTTACATATACACCCAGTTACAAATGTTAACTTTTGCTTAGATTATGGAATAACTACAAATTCATATTGAGTACCCCCCCTTGCAAACCTCTTACTTCTGATTGGCATTTGCGGTTACTTTCCCTTATTTGGCAGGTGGGGTGACAAAGAACAAGGAAGCTCAAGCAGGAGATTTCCACAGTTTCATTTTTCCCAAAATCCCCTGATTTCTAGTAAATCAAAACTGAGGCCTAAGGCTTTATGTACTTTAGCAGATAGTCTATGGAGAGACCACACTTCGTCCTACACAGGATGAATCTAATAATATGAAAGTTAATAAGGATAAATGTAAAATCCCATACTTGAGTTTTGAAAAACACCCAAACAAGCAGAGAAAGGAGAAAACTGGGTAGACAATAGGTCCTGTGAAAAAGATCTGGGGGTCTCATTGGACTGCCAGTTAGTAAAATGTGAATGGACAATATAGCCCCCAAAAGCTCACACCATCTTAGGCTCAGGGGTAGTATGGCAAAGCAGATTAAAAGCTGGCCTTGGATTCAGTAAGACCAGGGTTCAAGCCTCTCCCAGGGCCCCAGGCACCTCTTTGAGAAGAGTTACTGGCCTGCACTGGTAGAGGGATGTTCCTCATCTGGGAGTTCCCTAGCTCATGAAATCTTGGGCTGGGCTCAGGACAACATTAGTGGGTCCAAAAGGAGAAAGGTGACTGTGTTGCTGCCCATGCCCTGGCCAGGCTCCACACTCATTTCTGGGTGCTGGGGAAGGCCCCAAAGAGAGACAGTAAAGGACAAGAGAATCTTGTCACTTTAGGACTGAGAGGGACAGAGAGGACCCTAGGAAGAGGCAAGAGCCTTCACTGAGGGTCTGAGGGAATGTTGTGGGGATGAGGGAGGGGCCCCAGACTGGAAACCACAAAGAGAGGCAGGGATATTTTCTCTGAGGTGCTGCCCAGGCAGCAGGCGCATGACCCATCCCAGAGGGTTCCAAGCAGAGCACAATGACCACTTGTCCAGCACCTCAGTCAGGGTGCAGAAGGTCAGGAGCACTATGGCTGGGCAATCACTGAGGTTTCGTTCAATGATTGTGAAACACCTAACACTGAACTAGGTTGGGAGGCCCAGGGAGGCTTTGGCTGGGTAGAGGGGGAGGTGGGAAGGGCATCCTGGGCATGTGGGATGGTGTCAGCATGGGAAGGCAGGTGGGACACTGAGGGAGTCCTACAGCTTGATCTTTGCAATGCTCTATAAGATTTGGGTAAGGGAATAATGGAACCGGGGCCCCAGATCTGGAGCGGGAAGGGAGGAAACTGAGGTAGCTCCAGGAAGGGATGGTCACCCAGCTAGTGAGAAGCAGAGCTGGGATTAGAACCCAGGTCCTCAGATTCCCAGTCCTAGAGGTGTCTCCACTATTACCCAGCTCCAACAAGGGTTGGGCCCATTCCCTAAGGTGAACTCCAGAGGAAGCCCGGCCCAGCAAACACAGAACTGGCCTTGCAGCCTCTGATCCATCCTGGCTGGTGATCCTGGTCAAGTCCTTGGCCACTCAGTGCTCCGGATAGCTCTCAAAGGCACTGAGGAGCAGAAAAGGTGCTGACCTGCACCGAGAAGGGAGTTTCCTCACTTGGAGAGGGCCAGTGGAATCATGGTCCCCCTCCCCAGATGAGGGCTTAGACTTTATCCTGCAGGCAGAGGCAGGATGTGGCCAAAGCTGGAGGTTAGGGAGAGGAGCCACTTAAGCACCTACTGTGTACTGGCCCCTAAAGTTACCAAAATAAACTGAAATGAAATTGGTCCTGCCCTCAAGGAGCTTGCATTCTAGTGGGGACTAGGTATGTACAAGAGAGAATAAAGAACTATGGCTATAGTGGGAGGCCCAAGCTAGAGTCTAGGTGGTTGGAACAGAGGGAGGGGACATACCCTTGGGATGACTGGCCACAGAGGGGTCGGGCTACCAGGAGCTGGCATCCCAGAGCATGAAAAGTGACAGCCTCCCTTGGGATCACACAAAGCAAGTGCCCGCTGAGCAGGTGGAGTAGGAGACAGGGGCCCTGCTCAGGCCCAGGCTTGGAAACCTCCTTCCTGGTTACCCAGCTCCCTCCGAGATGGTCACCAGCATCTTCTTCTCAGTTGTGTTCATACATAGTGGTCTGCCTACAGACTCCTCCAGGGGACCATACAAGCTTCTTGAAAGAGCTTAATATCCTAGACAGTGTCTGGCACTTAAAATGCTTAGTGACCAGCTAAGGGACATTCAGCTTTAAGCAGCCACCAGGCAGCTAGAGACAGAGACCAGAGCTGAGCCTCTGGCATAGAGGCAATCATTAAACTCACGGAGCTGATAAGTTGATGAGTGAGAAGGATAGACAGAGAAAAGAGAAGGGTGTCCAGGACAACGATCCAATCTGGGGAATGCCCCAAGCCAGGGCAAGACATGGTGGAGACTGAGAAGAAGAAGTCAGCAAGGTTCTGGGAGACCCAGGAGAAAGGAAATCACATGGGAACAGGGAGAAGGCAGAGAGGCCAGGAAGGCTGTATCCTGAGAGACCATCTGATGTGGTACAGTCAGGAGATCACCCACCACTTTGGAGAGGGAAATTTCAGTTGAGTGATGAGGCTGGAAACCAGCCTTTGGAAGAGAGGGGAAAGATAGGAAGTGGAGGCAACCAGTATAGATGGCTTCTTCTGGGCATTTGCCTAAGATGAGGAAGAAGACACAGGAAAGGGATACCAGGAACCTGCCCAGACCATCCAGTGTTGTGTTCCTCCCCACAGAGGCGGAGTGACAACAACCTCATCATGCCCCTTCTAGGTCAGTCTGGTGAACACTGCCCTAGCACTGGGCCTGGCTCCACCTGAGAATGTCCTTTCTTGACCTCCTTGAGGTCACTCCACTGGTACCACTCAACACTGGCAAATGATCCCAGAAGGTGCTTAAATCAGGAAGTACACATCAAAAGGGAGTAGTAATTCCCTCCCTCCCTCCTGACACCAAGAGCAGGAACATTCTACCCTGAGCTCACATGCAGAGGAAAGAAGACCTCAGTTTGTATCACAGCACCTTGTTTCAGTTGCCACAAGAGTGTGGGCTAGTCATTCCCCTCATTAGCCTCAATGTCCTCACCTGTAAAATGGGCTCTATGGTAGTTATTTCACAGGCCTGTTGGGAGGGAAACACTTAGAAGTAACCCGTGAAGCCCCAAACCCATGTGAGCCTTTGACTTTGTGGGAGCGAAATCCAGAAATCCATGTCATTTCCCTGCCCTGGTGAGCAGGCACCAAGGCACCATCTTGGGAAGAATGTCCAGCAGGACAGAGGGCAGCCCAGCAGGGGAGGGAGAATGCCCAAGGGAGGGAGACGTGAGAGATAAAACCAGTGCCCAAATACGACCGGAAATAGAGCATCACAAGTGAAAATGGTCCCATGGAGGCTTCATCATTTTTCTGGGAAATTCAGTCAAAGTGATTTGGATATGGATGCAACAGCCAAAGTGCACATAGCATTAGGGTCTGATAGCCTCCCTGCATGAATGAATGAAGGAGTGAATGAGTGAATGAAAGGATGAGCAACTATCCTGGGCCGAGCTTTGCCCTAAGCTAAGAGTTGGGGATGCAACCAAGAAAAGATGGTGGTCCCTACGCTCCCCAGTTCTAATTGGAGGAGACAATGTGAAATTCTTTCCATGATGGTGTGTGGTGCCTGCTCAACAGGTTCTTTTGCTTTTAAGCCATCCTGTGGAAGAGGAATTAGTTTTATTAGCAGGAGGGGAATTGAATATGGACTCAGGTTCCTGATCCTGCTTCCTGCTCTGATTTCTGAGGCC
>CM053585.1:393775835-393851414 GCA_028646515.1 Pseudochirops corinnae
GGGGGGAGGGCACCAAGTAGAATTATGGAAAACAGTCATCAGTTCCAGGTCCCCACCCAGCCCCCAAGTCTTCTTTACTCCTTGATAAACAAGGCCTGTGCCTTTGGCCACACTTGGCATGGAATGCAAGAGGACAGAAGGGAGAGGAAGAAAGGAGAGAGAAGGGGAGACAAGGTGGGAACTAGAGGGAAGTAGAAAGGAGGAGAGGGGGAGAAGGGAAAAGGAGAGAGAGAAGGGGAGGAGAGAGGAGAAAAGACAAAGGGAGCAAAGGAAAAAGGAAAAGAGGGTGAGAGTGATGGAGAGATGGGGAAAAGGGAGGGAGTAGAGCTGAGGAAGAGGAAACTGAAGGGAAGGTGGTGAAGTGTCCCTACCAGCTCCAGTAGCCATGGGGGTCTGGTACAAATTGCATGGTAAGCACTTCCTGATGAGTTCATCGAAACACAGGGGAGGACATTTCACACTGGCCCCTCCAGATCCTTGCCCCGCCATCCTTGACTGCTGGCCTGCAGCTGCAGCTACCCAGCTGCCCAGGAGGCTTTTGAAGACAAGTATGCTGGGACCCCAGGAAGGAGGGGGCGGGTTTGGGGGGCAGCTTTCCCCTCCCTGGCCGGCTCTGCGCTTCAGAGGTCACCATGAGCCTCCCTAGTCTCAGTCCCAGCAAGAAGGTACCTGCAGTCCAGGGGCCCTGACTGGCTGACTGTACCCACACCTTCCTTCAGTCTCTGACTGTGTGTCCCTCCCTGCCACTCACAGTACCAGCTTACTCAGCTGTCACACTCTGAGGCCTCCTTCTCTATCCCCAGGGGCCCCTCACAATGGAGCCTAGCCTTCTGGAGTCAGCACAAGAAATCAGGGCTGCCTCCAAGTGAACAAGCTACTTTGATGGCGAGTCCACTCCCCCTCACTACAGGTGTTCAAGCGTTATTTAGAAGGGTTCCCCACCCTAGGTGAGCAGTTGGACCTGATGATCAATAAGAGATTTTTATGGAGAGAATCTCATCTCCGAGAGTCTGTGATCATCTCCCTTCCCCTCCCCTTCCCAAAGAAGAACAAGGTAGGTAGCACAGATCCAGTGAGGCAGAAAGGAAGATAGAGAGAAAAACATACATAGAGGCTGAGAAAGAAACAAGGGGTCAGAGACTGACCCAGCTGGAAAGAGGAAGAAAAAGAGAAACAAAGGTTATTTTCAGTCTTGTAGGTGGCTCCACCAGAGATAGGGACCATCAGAGCCAGAGTTAGAGCAGAACTATAGAAATGAAGGCAGAGAAAGGGACTGAAAGGGGCAGAGAGAGAAAGAGGCAGTGGCAGAAAGAAATAGAGATAGAGGAAGAGAAAGAAAGGAACGAACAGTCAGAGAGACAGACATAAAGAGAAATGGGCAGAGACAAAGACAGGAACAGAGAAAGAAACAGACACTGGCAGTGGGAGCCTGAGTCGGCATGACTGACCTCCTCTGCTCCTCCCCACCCCCCAGCCACACCTGGGTCTCTGCTTACCCCAGCCGCCCCAGCCTCCATCCCCCCCCAGCCTCCTTTGTGACAGAGACTTGTGGTCTGCCCCAGCTCTCCACTCTCAGCCGCCTCCGCTGATTATACCCTCCTTCAATGTCAGCTTTGTCCAAGCAAAGAATCTTTTTCAGGGTCTTCACCTCTTGGACTTCTCTGCAGCTTTCAACAGCAATACCCTAAATGCAGGGGTGATTAAGAGCCCTAACCAAACCCCTCTCTCTGGGGGGAGAGCTAGGGGGATCTGGGTTCTCTCCCTTTGGCTTCAGTGACGCCACTTCCTCCTGGTTCACCTCCTATCTCATGACCGTTTCTTCTTTTCTCTCTCCCTGGCTCATCATCAAAGGATCAGAAGGAAGATTCTTTGGCTGGCCCCGCCCGCTAAATGCAGGTGTCCCCCAAGATTCTGTCCTCAGCCAGAGACTGTCTCCTTCACGCCCACAGCAACAACAGCGGTTTCTTAAAGTTTGCCTACATCTCTAACCTCTGACCTTGTGAGATCTCTGGGAGCTCCAGTCCAGAGCAGTAAAAGGAGTGAGCATTTCTATAGGCTTTCTATAATCACTTTCAAAGTGATTTACAAAAATAATCTCTTTGGAACCTGATAACAGCCCTGGGAGGGAGGGGCTGTTATTATCCCCATTTGGGAATGTGGGTATGCCCTCCAACAATGCAGATTGCAGCCCAGACCTGATTTCCATTCTGTCCTATGGAGTCAGTGTAGGGAGACCTTCCAGTGTGCTGGGGCCCTCCCCAGGGCTACATGAATCAGATGTTGTCACCTCCTACCTCTCAGCCCCCCTATACAGTAGGAACAATAATTCGTGTTGCTGCAGTTACTTTGATTAAGCCTGGACCCCTCTTCCAGGAAGATGCACTGTCTGTCATACTGTTTGTTCCCTCCCCCTTCCTTCTCTGATTCCCTTGGGAATCTCTCTCTTTCCTAGCTCACAGTCCTGGCCATGGCCTACTGAGTTGACACAGGAAGGTGTGTAGGCGTCATGTCCCCGAGTGGGTGGGCTGGTGATCCAGATGTCGGTTTGAGTTGGTGGGGGTGGGTGTAGCTGTGAAGACATGGGGGCTGGCAATAGCTAAGGAGGTGATTTAGGAGGAAGAAGTCCAGAGGATGTGATCAGAGAGGCTGGAGGCTGGGCGTGGACCGCTCACCCCCTACTCCTCTCTGGCAGCCTCTGTAAGGAGAGAATCCTTCTCCCTATTTGACAGGGGGAAGCTGAGTCCCCAGGAAGTCATTAGCTGCTACCAGTTCATCTATAGAGCTAGCATTTATAGAACGCTTTATGGTTTTCAAAGCACTTTACGTACATTATCTCATTTGGTTTTCACCACAGCCCTGAGAGGTAGGAAGATGCCTCTATTGTCTACACTTTACAGATGAGGAAACTGAGGCAGGCAGCAATTAAGTGACCTGCCCAGAGTCACCCAGCTAGTGAGCATCTGAAATAGGGCTCCTGCTTTTTTGCTGTCCCAACACCATCCTGTCCAGCTGAAGTTCAAGCCAGAAGCAAAGTATAAAGTCCAGTCTTCTTCATCTTACAAACTTGTGGCTCCCTGACAGAGCCTTGAGGGAGAGCTGGGAGGAGCCTCAGGGGTCATCTGGTCCAACCTTCTCACTTACAGATGAGGAAATTGAGCCCCGGAAGGGGAAGGGGCAATAAGTGGCAGAACCAGAATTTGTACTCAGGTTCTTTGACTCCAAAACCAGCCTCTCATCCACTGTGGCAGATGTCCACTCCCTTCACCATGCAGATGAAGCACACTTGGACTTGTCCAAGGCCGCACAGCAAGGTAGGAGCAGAGCTAGAACCAGTGGCCAGGCCTCCTGAGGGTCCTTTGATCCAGTGCTCATGCCTTGACATCATGTTGACCTGTGGAGAATCTCAGTGACCTGGGACAGAAGAGACCCTGATACCAGAATGGGCCCCATTGCCAGCCAGAACTTACAAGAAATAGTGTTAGTGATACGATCTAAGAGAGATATTGAGAATTAAACATGGGAACAGGAAGAGGCACAGAGACATAAGAGAATGGACATGAGGGTACAGGGCAGACCTTTAGAGACACAGAGATAGAGAGCATAGTAAGATGAACATCTATGTCTATCATCTATCTGTCTATCCATCTGTCTTCTATCTATCCATCTCTCTCTCTCTCTCTCTCTCTCTCTCTCTCTCTCTCTCCCCCTCCCTCCCTCCCTCCCTCCCTCCATCCACCCATCTATCCCTACCACACACCACTCTCTTGCCCCCACTGCCTACCACCCCAATCAGTACACACACACACACACACACACACACACACACACACACACACAGACTGAGGCACACACAGACTTGGTTCTGAACCCAGGCCAGAGCCACCTCTGATTCCCTTCTCTCCTTCCATAGCAGAGTCCCCTGTAGCTGGGGGCTCAAGAGTGGGGTTGGCAGGGTGGGGAGGAGAAGCAGTGTATTTAGCTTTCAAACACTGTGCTTGTTCCCAAAGTTCCTGGGCCTCCAGGCTCCCCCCAGACCCTGCTGGCATCCTGCAGGAAGTCCTGGTCCCCTTACTATACCCCCCCATACCTGTTGCCTTACAATGAGGAAGAGAGGAAATGAAGATGATGACAGAGACTCAGAACCTGGGGGTTGGCTGAGGCCACAGGCTCCTGGATCCAGAGGTGGAGGGAATATTGGAGCTCATTGATTCCAAACCTTTCATTTCACTATGAGGAAGCTGAGGCTCAGGGAGCTCCCCAAGGTCATGGGTAGTGAATTTCAGAGAACCTAAGTCTATTGAGACTGTCCCTGTTTGTTTAACAGGTGGTGAAACTGAGGCCCAAGGAGAGAGGGGACTTGTCCAAGGTCACTTAATGAATCACTGTTAGAGCTGGGTCTAGTTAGATCCCTGGTCTCCTCCTTCCCATCCCAGGCAGAAAAATCTCTATCAGGGAGGATGAGGACCCTGGGCTGAGAAAGGAGTGATGACAAAGCCAGACTGGGGCCCAATGAGGCCAAAGGTGCAGTTATCAGCTGAGCTTATAAGGGCTGACCTGAGACCAGGATGGATGTCCCAGGCTAGCTCCTCGTTCTGGCCTTTGGGGGTGGGGATGGGGGCTGGGAGGAGTGAGAGAGGAAACTGAGCTCCAGCCCTACAGGTTCGCCCCCACTCAGGTGGGATCTGGGCCCAGCCGGTGACAGAATCCCTTTTAGTTTCTATAGTGAGGGAATGAGGAGCCAGCCCTGCAAGCTGGGGGCCTGGAGGAGCCTGGGGGCCTGGGATCAGAGAACCTGAGGTCAGATACCTCCTGAGGAGGTGAACTAGGTGACAGCCACCAGCCAGGGGGCACCGCTCTGTGCCACGCACGGTACCCCTTTCTTAGGTATTCACAAAGAAATACATGTGGGCATGCATGTGTGTATATGTATGTGTGTGTATGTCTGCACACAGGGTCCTAGTCATGCCCACCTGACATTAGTGTGTTGTATAACCTGTCTGAGTCCCAGGTCCTTTCATTGTAAAATAGAAGGGATTTTCTAAGCCCCTTCCAGCCCTGACATGACCTGTTCCTAAGGCCCCTTCCAGCCCTGACATCCCCTATTCTAAGGCCCCTCCCAGATCTGCCATTCCCCCTTCTAAAGTCCTTCCTAGCTCTGATATTCCAGATAAGGGTCTACCTGGCCTTCCTATTCCAGGACACTCTTCCTTTAGGAAGTCATAGGATGTTTGACCTCATGTGGTGTGGAGAAAAGCATGTGGATGGTGGAAGAGCATGGACATGTGCAAGGACCAAGAAAGTGGACCGTTCTCCAGGCTTTAACTCACTGTGAGGTGGATGGATGTGCCGAAGTTCTCTACCCCAGCTCACCTTCCCCTTCTCCTTCCCCTTCCTTCCAGGGCCAGCCCTTGGGGAGTCCAGAGGCCCCGGAGAGAATCTGGCCTGAGTCCTACAGAACTGAAAACAGAACTGTTTTCTTCCAGGAAACCCAGGCATCTGAGAGCCTACAGACTTTCTTAGAAGGGTCCCAAGGAGTGGTATTGGTGAGGAAATTCTTGGTCTGCAACAGCCTCAGCACTCATGTGCATTCCCTCCAGGCCTTTTCTGAGTGGGCCAGGCCTGTCTTGGGGCCAAGGGTCTTGAGAGTGAAGATGTTTAGGCCATGGCTTCTGAAAGTGGGACAGGGCAGTCTTTTTTTTTTTTTTGCAGCTTTATTACACTTAATAATATTTTATTTTTTTCCAGTTATGTGTAAAGATAATTTTCAACATTCATTTTTTAAAAACATTTTTATTTAAAGTTTTTTTTTTTGCTTTTTTTGGAGGGCAATTGGGGTTAAGTGACTTGCCCAAGGTCACATGGCGTGTGTGTGTGTGTGTGTGTGTGTGTGTGTGAAGTGTCTGAGGCTGGTTTTGAACTCAGGTCCTCTGGATTTGACTCCAGGGCCAATGCTTTGTTCACTGTACCACCTAGCTGCCCCGATTTAAAGTTTTGAGCTCCAAATTCTGTCCCTCCTTCTCCTCCCCCCTCGGGTTACAATCAGATATACATGTGCAATTATGTAAAATATTTCCATATTAGTCATTTTATACAAGAAGACTCAAATAAAAAAGAAAAAAATGGAAGAAAGTGAAAATAGCTTGCTTCAGTCTGTATTCAGTCAATACCAGCTCTGGCTTTGGGGCAGACAGCGAGGGCAGGGCGAGGGCCAGGCGCTTTATCATGAGTCCTTTGAGGTTCTTAGATGACTGTGTTACTGAGAAGAGCTAAGTATATCAAAGCTGATCATCTCATCACATTATGTACAACGTTCTCCTGGTTCTGCTTACTTTACTCAGCATGAGTTCATGTAAATCTTTTCAGGTTTTTCTGAAGTCCCCAGTGCAGCCTTTCAACACCTTGAAGGCCCTGCCCCCTGGTTCTGGAGCCCCAGGGCTAGCATTTCACAATGGAGCAGCCTGTTAGGAAAGCCAGGTCTCTCCCCTCTAGCAAAGATGCCTTCTCAACACACCTCACCCTTCTTTTTCCTTTTCTCTCCCTTATTGAGACCAGCCCCCCCCTTGGGTAGGGTCCTCAGAGCTCAGTTCTCCATCATTGTTCTCCTGGGGGTGGGTCCCAGGAACACTGATTCCACCACAGCTTTCAAACCCTCCCCTTCCTGTGGCCCAGCTTCCCAAAATGGCTTTCAAAATGATTTCTCACCGCACTTGTGAGAGGAGCAGGGATGATGGAGAGAGGAGACCTCAGGCAGGGTTATTGGGGGTCGGAGAGTGATCAGTCCTGAGGATGCCCTGGCTGACCTCTCGGGAAAATCTGAAATCAAGCCCGTTGGCCTTTCTGCTCCAAACTATCCTTCAGTCAGACAGGGAGTGGTCATCGGTTTATCCCCATTTCAAAGCAGAAACTGAGGCCTTAGGAGAGAGAGTGTGCTAGGACCATTAACTCACAGTGAAGTGTAAACCTTGCCCAGACTCACAGAGGAGACTTGCTTATAGTCAAAAACTAGTAAGTGCCAGGGATAGAGTTTACACCCAGATTTCTTGATTCAAAATTCAGCCCTGGAGGAGGAAAGGAGAAAGGGAGGCAATCTAGTGTGTTAAATCCTGCCTCTTGGGAAATTCATAAGTTCCCTGGCCTCAGTTTCCTCCTCCCTAAAATAAAGGGCGGGGCCAGGTGGCCTTGAAGGCTCTTCCAGATCTCAAGCTCCCACCTCTTCAGCTCCTCTGGCCTCTACTCCATCTGGCTGAGGGTCCTCACTGTCCCGAGAACTACCCTTGCATTTTTTTTCCGTCCCATGGCTTCTATTTGAGCCATTACCTACACAACCCCCTCCTCACCTCCTCTGAAGGGGTCCTTCAGTGCCCAGCTCAAGCCTTCTTCCTCCAGAAGTCCTGCCCTGACTACTACTGGTCTCCTCCAATTCAGGACTGCTGAGGCTGCTGTGCACTTGCTCTCTGGCTGCTTCCCACTGCTCCCAGGGAGGTCCATCTAGGAACACAATGTTTCAGCAACCCGGTGGGTGGCCTTTGGGCAGATCATATCACCTCTCTGGGCCTCATAACCTGTGCCAGATAACCTCTTTTTGTACCACACAGCAGAGTAGAAACCTAACTCTCATCTAGTCCAACCCCCTCTTTTACAGAGAGGCAAACTGAGGCCGGGAACAGTGACATTGACGTGCTCAGGGTCACACAGCTCGCACATTTCTAAAGAGGCAGAATTTAAGCTCCAGGATGAGGCAGAGCAGGAACTTGAAACCATGTGCTTGGGTTTCTAAACCACTACATCATACCACACCATCTACTTGGGCCTGTGTTTTTAAGGCTCTCTCCAGGTCTGCAGACCCAAACCTACTTAGCTTTTCTGTGCGCTCCATAGCCAAGCCATAGAACCAGTATGGGCACTGCTCTGCTGGTTTTTTTTCTTTTAAATAGCATTTTATTTTTCCTAATTACATGTAAAGAAAATTTTTAACATTCATTTTTAAATAAAATTTTGAGTTTCAAATTTTCTCCCTCCCTCCTCCCTAAGAGAGTAATTCTATATAGGTGTTATGTGTTCAATCATGTAAAACACATTTCCATATTAGTCATGTTGTGAAAGAAGAAACAGAACAGAAGGAAAAAACCAAACAATAAAGAAAGTGAAAATGGTCTGCCTGGATCTGCATCCCCCCTACGTTAGATCCTTCTCTGGATGGGGACGGCGTTTTCCATCGAGTCCTTTGGCATTGTCTTGGATCATAGCATTGCTGAGAAGAGCTGGGTCTATCAGAGCTGATCATCCCGCAGTGTTGGGTTCTGCTGTTTTTCATTTGAAGGTATTTTGTTTCCTAAAAATTCAGAACTTCACGCAGTATCCAGTGCCCACCCTTTCCCTGCCCCGCCTCCACCATTGGCCCCTACCTGCTCTCCTCCAAGCCAGGAGCTCATTGACGGGCAAAGCCAGGTCCAGGACCCAGCCAAAGTCTCCTCCCTTATTAGAATGGGAGCTCCTCAGGGCAGAGATGGTGTTTGGCTTATCTTCTCTCACTGGCACCCAGCACATTGCTGGGAATATTGATAAACTCACTTGATCGTTGTTCATTGACTGACTGGCTCAATCAACATGTGACTTTTCCCCTAGAGTTTGGAGGCTACCGTTCCCTACCCCAACCCTCTCTCACCTCCCTAATGAACTTGGCAGGAAATTCTCAGGATGTAGAGAGACAAGGATGGACAGAAAGTGATTGAGACATGGAGACAAGGGGGGGGGGAGAGAAGGAGGGAGAGAGAAAGAGGGAGAGGGAGGGAGAGAGAGGGAGACACGAGAGAGGAGATTGAACAGAGTCAGAGACAGAGAGACAGAGAAAGAGGAGAGGGGAAAGAAGTAGACAGAAAAAAAAGAAAAAAGGGAGAAAGGAAAAACAGGAGAAAGATGGGAGAAAAGAGGGAGAAAGAGAGGAAGAAAAAAACAGAAAAAAAATAAGAAAGGTAAAGGGAGAGAGGGGAACCAAGAGACATCAAGGAAGAGACAGAGGACAAAGGTCATTTATCTTGCAATATTTTTTTGTGGGGGGAACCAACAAGCCCTCAAATGTTGAGTCCATCAGTTGAAGGAAGATTCTCTGGAACAAGGCAAAAGAGAAGCAACGTGGAGGATCCATGCTTGGTTTTTGTGCCCTCAGTCAGTTGTGTGCTCAGGGGCCCCCTCCCAACTCTGCCAAGATGGTGAAGGCACAAGCCAAGGAGAAGGTGGAAGAGAAAGAAGGGGGTAGTTAGAAGTCAGACAAGGAAGAGGAGGAGGAAGAGGAAGAGGAGGGGAAGAAGAGGAAGAGGAGGAGTAGAAGGTCTTTAATGATGGAGAATTGATGTGTGTTTTTTCTAGTGATGCCCTATAGCTGCAAAACCACACTTTCAGAATCAGAACGCGAGGTTACCAATAGGGCAATGGAACTGGACACCTATGGTCTGTGGTCTGACCATGGATGATGTCTGATCCTCAAAGAGCAGAGCAGGAATCCCCCAACACTTGCCTCTGGAAGAGGAGGGGAGCCCATCCCCTATGCTTGCTTGCACTCGTGAGAGGGAGAGAGGCTCCCCAAGCTACACTGCTGCCCAGGGAGGTCTTGGTCAACTTCCAGCATGTGGGGTGGATGGCCTCCTTCCAGCAGGCCAGTGGACGGAAAAGCTTCACCCCATGAGAAGACTGAGGTGGTCTGTGGTTCGCCTTCAAGGAGGTGGCAAATCCCATGATGAGCTGGAGCATTGAAGGTAGGACCCACATGTTCCATGGGGTCCTGCTTCTACTGACTTGCCTCAGACCCACAGGTACATGCCTGCCTTGGCTGTCTCACATCCCTTCCTCGGTTGTCTCCTTTCTCTGTCTTGCTTCCAAGAGCTATCACATGGCCTTCCCTGGGCACATCTAGAATGTACAAGGTATCCCTAATAACCTTTAACATAACGAAGGCATGGGACCAACTGGCTGGTCAGAAGGGGTAGTGTAGTTCAGTAGAAAGTGCTGAATTTGGCACCAGAGTGTCTGAATTCAAATCCCAGCTATACCTCTAGGTCACTTATGTGACCTTGGACAAGTCTCTGGGCCTCAGTTTCCTCATCTGTAGAATGAAGAAGTCAAACTAGGTGGTGTCTAAGGTCCCTGCCAACTCTAAATCTTCCAGTGTCTCTCCAGGTTGGGCCCCTCAGGGAAGAGTTTCTCACTGGACAGTCAGGGATCTGTATGAACAATTCCAGAGTGGCCCTGGATTATCCAGGATTTACAGCAGCACCCAGGGGAGCCCCCATCCTGGGGCAGTTGCTCTCTATGTGGGCTCAGTCGGGACAGTGGCCTTTGGGGATGAGACTGGCCGTTGATGTCCAAGACTGAGCTGAGGCTGGACAATGCCTGGGGGCTGCAAGGTGGCAGCATTCCCAGCATCCAGCTGCGTTATCTAGCACATAGGAGGTCCTTAATCAACAGGAATTTATTAAGTACCTACTTTGTGCCAGGGTTGGCCTCTTATTCTAGAGACTGTAAACTAAAGGGAGGCAGGAGCCCTTTCTTGTTTAGATTTTTTCTCTTTCCATATACCTAGCAGGGGGCTCTCTAGACAGAGAGGAACAGGTGGTGGGAACTAGAGCCATGGGATCTGGATTCAAGTCCCAGAACTGCTACTCATCACCCATGGCTTAGGCAAAGCAGTTATCTCTCCTGTGGTATGGGATCTCAGCATCTGGCACTTAGTAGGCATTTTGGCTGATTGATGAATTTGATACCAGAAGGGACTTCAGAGACTGCCAGTCCAACCTCTTCATTTTACAGATGAAGAAACAGGTCAAGGGAGATGAAGTGACTTGCCCAAGGTCACCCAAGCAGTAAGTGGCAGAAGCAGGATTTGAACCCAGGTCCTGGCACTCTTGAGTTGGTGCTGTGGGTCCTCATACTGCCCAACAGGCATCCCTGGGCTGGGGAAGCCAATGGGCAGTTCTGGATGTTAGAGGGCATCAGGTCCTTACCTAGACTCCCTTCCCCTATTTCCAGGTCAAGGGGACTCCTGGGTGGCTGTCCTAAACCAGAGAGAACCAGTCCTTTGGGGGTGGCCTTCTTTGGAGGAGCTCTGATTGCCTTGTAGACAAGGACACTGGGTGTTTCTGGGAGGCAGCCTCAGGGTCAGAAATGAAAAGCCAAGTCCAACAAGGCTGTTCAGAGGTCTCTGCTCCCACTCTTCTCACCCATGGGCCTCTAGTGAGGCTGTGAAGGCTGGGGGCTGCTGGCACAGGGCCTGCTCCCCTCTCCTTCTCCCAAGCTAGTGAGGGCATCTGGAAAGTGGAGCTGAGCTGGACTCTTCCAGGGCTGCTGACCATCCCCAACAAGCCCTTTGGCCAACTGTTCAGCAGGCCTCACTTCCTCTAGGGGGAAGTGTCTGGAAATTAAGCTCTTCCACCATGGAAGGTGACAGGGGCCCAGGGACACATAGCCTAGAAAGGCAAGAAGCAGGAAGGGGCTGGTGGGAAGCCAGGGGACTCAGCCAGGCATCTTCTCCCACCCCCACCTCTGGATCCTTGGTACAAACATGCTGTCTAGCTAGAACAGACCCCCAGGGCCGAGAGGCTGGTGGACTATTCCAGAAGAAGCCTCTTAAGCTCTCTGCTGCATCCACACACAGTTCACCAGGGCTTTGGAGGATGGCAGAGGAGCGTCTGCCAACATTCTTCCAGTTTCTGAGACTGAGGAGCTGTTAAAAATAGTTTCCTGATGCCTTTTGTCTCCCTCCAGCTTATCCCCCATCCGTCCCTCCACATCCAAACCTCCCTTGTGACCATCAGGCAAAACCGCGATAAACAGACACTTTGACTACGTCCACAATCTTCTGCCCCCTTCAAGAGCAATCCCCACTGCGGGGGAAGGGGGAGTTTTGAAGCCTTCTCTCTCCTCAGGCGCCTTCAGTTTTTCCATCACCAAGTTCAGCTTCCTTCGAGTGACCTGGCCGTGTACTTGAGTGTACTCAAGTACAGTCTCTGGTTTGGGTTTCTGCTCCTTTCTAATGGCATTGATTTAGACCTGTCTTGCCAGGTTTCTCCACATTCCTTAGGGTCCTCATTTCTCAAAACACAATAATGTTCAACTATGTTCACATTCCCTGGTTTTGGGGCCATTCTCCAATTCTTTGGTAAAGGATACCACCATGGATATTGTGCCCTAGGCTGGACCTGACTTCTTGGAGGGTCCAAGTCCAGGTGTGAGATTGTTGGGTCAAAGGGCATGGATCACTCCATTGATTTTCCTGTAGAATCTCAAGGGGAAACCCACAATTGTTGGGAACACTTCCCAGCCCCCCTAAGCACCTCCAACACTGGCCACTAATATATCTGGTGCAAGGTGAGACTTCATTTCTCTTCCTACTCTCATTCTCATGAGCTCATTTCTGGTTTGCAAATTTAAAAAAATGTCTATTTGTACACAGAACAGAGAGGATTGTACATGAAACTCCAGATCCCCTTTTCTTTTCAAGTACAGAATTGTCAAGTCCTGAAATAAATCAAAGCCATGAGTTGAGGAATAAAATATCTTTAATTGAGATTACAGGGCAGCAGACCCGTCAGTCTGGGGGTTTGACCAGTGGATTTCTCAACCAAAGACACCCGTGAAAAAACTGTTTTAGTTTCAGGAGAAGAGAGGGAGGTAGCTCAAGGTAGCAAGGTTGGGTCATGAGAACCCAGTGGCCCTTGGCAAGCTGGGCAAGGAAAGTCATTTTGGCCTTCATGCCACGAATCCCAAGGGAAGGGGACAAGGACATGAGAGACTGAGATCCAGGGGGGACCCCCATGATGCAGGATCCTTGGGTGGGGGGGATCTAATCTCAGCATTTTAGGGATAGGAGTGTTAAGGATATTGCTGGAATTTTGACACTTGGTTATGACGACTGAGGCCATGCTATAATCAGTCATAACAATTTTCTGTCATTACATTAACAATTATATTAACAGTTTTGTCTGAACAAAATTCAACATGTAACCCCTCTCCCCCCCAAGTCTGTGATTCCTTCAGACCTACTTTCTGTTTCCTTCTGGACACTGAGAAGTTTGTGAATCTTCTCTTGAAAACCATTCCCTGCCATGAATGATATCTCCTTCTGAGCTGCTCTTGGGGTTATGACCGGGTCCCTTCTCTGTGTGCTCTGACCTAGACTTTTATTGGTGAGATCTGACTAGAACCCTGCCTCCCACCTCCCTACACACTCTCTCTCTGGTTCTCTGCCTTGAGTTTTTGTCTTGGAGGACTTGCCCCCTCAGAGCCCAGTCCTTCAAGGCCTACCCTCTGAAGAAGAGGATGGCACTTTCTCTTTGGCACCATATTAAACTGTTAGATTGGCTGCTGTTCAGAATGTGAGGGGTTTTCTGTCAGGGAAATATATCCCATGGGCCTAAAGACATCAAGGTAACAGGGGCAGGGGGGCTGCAAAGCCCGGGACTGGGCTGGTTTTGTTCTGGTTCATTTTAATTAAAGCTAATTTCTAAGAGTAACAACAACACTCCAGATGGCCCAGGGAAAGGGGCAGATTCTCAGGCAGCTGTCCCCCTTCCCACAGCAGGGCACAAGGCTGGTCACTGGCCACCCTGCAGAGATCAGTCTGGAGATGTCCCTGGGGGTGAGCTAGGTCGTGTCTCCTGAATGGTCAGCTCCAGAGACGGTTTCATCATGGATAGCAGGTTCAGGGCCGACAGGCCTGGCACACAGCCCGCACAAATCTGCAGAATTCGAATAAGGCGCTGGGCCACTGAGGCTCGGAAGGATTCCACCTAGAAAAAAAAGAAAGAGATTAGGAAATATTGTGGCTGGGGCGGAGGGAGGCTGGTCCTGTCCTTCCTAAGGCTGAATGGCCAGTCAGTCATTCACTGAACAAAGATACAGGGGGCATACTGGCAGGGGCTCATTCCGACTTTCTCCTCCTCCAAAGAAGCTCCCCTCACCCCCAAGAGAGTGATAGCTCTGGTGAGCCCCTGTGACATCACCCAAATCTCCATATCCGGTGGGCCCATTCTTGTTCTACGACATTCATGGTCAGAAGTTAGCCTCCCACTTGGGTTCACCAGATTTCAAACTCCAGCAAGCCCCTCTTTAAGCAGTGCCAGATCTACCAACCAGCTGGGGGAGGGGTTATTAGCATCACAAAGGCCTCTTCCCCCGCAGGGTTCACTTAAACAATGAGCCCCCACGAGCAGATTTAAAATAGGGTTCAATTTACAAGCCTGTGACTCATACCTTTCAGGAACCAAGGCTGCTCCCATCCTAAAGAGCCCCAGAGCACAGTTTATAAAGTCAATCTTCAGGCAAACCAATGAGTGGACTTCTACTTATCCCCATTTGGCAGATGAGGAAACTGAGATCCCCAAAGGTTAAGTGACTGCTCCAAGGCACACAGTGGGTAAGTGTTTGGGTTGGGGGCTGGACCCCAGGCTTTCTCAGAGGATTCAGGGAAACAGAACGGACAACTTTGGGAGAGGTCCTGGCGCTGTCCATGGTCCTGCCTCCTGTGGGGTCAGCAGGGTAGGGTTTATCCTTCCCAATGGACAGATGAGGAAAGTGTAGAGAAGAGTCCCAGAGGAGGCCAGAGTCCAAAGCTCCTTACCCAGCCCTGTTGGCTCCCTGCAGGGGTCCTCACAAACCCTAATGGGGCTTGGGTGCCCTGCTACTAACCTGCTGGGTCACTTTAGAACAATGGCTTCCCCTTTCTGGGCCTGTTTCCTTCTGGGGAAGGCTAGCGCTTCTGAATGGGATAAGCACCAAGGTCCCTGGGAGTCACCCAGACCCTGAGGTAACCACCGTGAATGAAGGCTATGCACAGAGGAGAAATGAGGCTGGGGACAGAGGGAAGGAAAGCGCTCGGGGGTCAGAGGGGCTGGGTTCGTATCTACTCTATTCCCCAGGACTTAGGTGACCACTCCAGGCCTTGGAAGAATGAGAGGGTTGGCCGACTGCCTGCCAGGGTCTCTTCCTCCTCTACATCCAGCATCCCAGGAGTCAGGTAGGACAAGGGTTTCTTTGTTTCCAGGGCCCCAGAAGCAGCCCCCTGCTCCCTCCAGGGGAGCAACACACAAGCCTTTCTTGGCCTGTCCTGCCATCTAGTGGGCACAGAAAGAATGACCATCATTGGGTCCGTCCAGTGCTTGGGAGGCCAGAAAGAGGGTATGACCAGAATTGGACCCCAATCCAACCCCCTGCCCACAGTGCTGACTGGGCAGCCACTCGTTCCTCTTGGGGACCTCAAGATGTCCCAGCAGACATCCTTCCATCAGAGCCCCATGAGCAACCCTGAGATCACAGGCTGGCACCTGGTTCAGAGAAAGAAACTGAGGCCCAGGGTCACATAGCTAGGAGGATGCCCAGTCTCATCCCCTGCCCACTAAACCAGCCAGCATCAGAACCAAGGGCAGGATGTGGTCAAGGTTAGAGGGGTGTGGGGCCGGCCTAAAGCACCTGGGTCTTTACCACCACACCCCCTGGAGGGGGGCCCTAGGGCCAGGCACTTCCTTTCCTTCCCTCCCCTGCAAAAGGTGGGGGTGGGGGTCAGTCTAGACATGGAGAGATGGCCTTATTCTGCATGGCCCCCGTGGCAGGGCCAGGAGCCAGGGCAGAAGTGGCTGCCCAGAGGGACCAGTATCCCCAAGGGGAGGGGCTGCCTCCAAAGTGATGTCCCTGGGGGGTCCTCCCTGGAGCACAGGGAGCAGGCCAGCAGGGATAGGCTAGACTGGGGGGGGGGGGTCCTCTGGTTGGCCACCAAGAGGGAAGAGGGAAGACACAGGCCTTGCCCTCTGGGCCTTTCTGCTTCCTCAGCCCATCACCCGGGGGCTCCTTTGTACCCTCAGCACTTAACACAAGCCTGGCCCATGGGAGGCTGATTGGCTGCCTCAGGGAGAGGGCCACCAGGGATGGTCAGAGAAAATGGAGCCCAAACCACAGCCTGACCAAAGGGGCAGCACCAAGGGGAGGGCAATGAGGGGGAAGGGGCAGCCATGCCCTGAACAGACCAGGAACATTTCAGGGCTTGGCCCCTCCTTCCCCTCAATGCATCCTGAGCCTTCACCTACTTCCTCCAAACAAATAAGGACACCCCTTTATAGAACTGCTCCCCAGTCAGGTGGGAGGAAGTGCCCACAGGGTGGAGGTGGCCACTGACGCTCGGGGCCTGCAGGGGTTTGCCTAAGGTGCCAGCATTGACCATTTCTCTGAGAAGAGGCCTCGGCCCCCAGGTGAAGAGCCTTGGTGGCCAACCAGAGGGATGCAAGGGAGGCTGTCTGGGCTCTGGCACATCTGCCCGGAGCACCTGGCAAAGGCTCATCTGAGCCCAAGCTGTGCCGCAGGGCGCCAGGGGTCCTTACCTCCAGGTTACCAAAGAGAAGAAGGCTTTGGTAGGTGGTGGCCATTGTCTTGATGGCGTCCATGTGGATACTGGTATTTGGTTCTTTTATGACTGGAAAGGGCAGACAGGATGTGGTCTGTATGGAGAATGGCTTACCCGCCCCTCCCCCAGCAGAACAGACCAAGTGTCCTGCCCTGGCCCCCTTGATACCAGGGCAGTCAGGAAGACCAGTTATGACTAAAGACCAAAGACCACGGGTGTCTAGAACCCCTCAACAGGTGTGGGAGACAGGAAGTGAACAGATGAAGGGAGGGAGGGTATACAGGTCCTGGCCCTGGGGTCCCAGGCTCTGGGTTCAAATCCCTCCGATGCTTGCTGCCTGTGCTATCATGACTAATTTGCTCCCCAAGCATCAGCCTAAATATTCCCTGGGGTCCCTCCCAGCCTGCTGTCTAGAGCCCAACCCAGCACCACCTACCTCCAGTGACCAGGAAGCACACCTTCCCCAGGAAGAAGCGGGCATCCACGTGAGGCAGCGACATCTGCACAGTCCTCAGGCTGGGCCAGGGCAGAGATGGGGAGAACATGGTCACGAGACCAAGAAGCCGCTCTTCCCAAGACCCTCCCCACCCAAGCTGCTCCACAAGGGCCCGAGGAATAACTTCTATCCCCTGACCCTGACAGGCCCTCGATGGCAGGAAGGGCCAAAAGCAAACAGACAGTGATTGTCAGCTCCTTCCTCTGCAGAACCAGGGGCTTAGAGCAGGTGGGCAATCAATCAGTGAGCACTAAGTGCCTACTGTGTGCCAGGCATGGGGCATACACAGCCAGAAATGAACCAGCCCCTGTCCTCAAAGAGCTGGGTACATATAGGCATCTAAGAACATGTGGGAGAAAGGCGAAGTAATTGGAAGGGAGGGAGGGGGAGGGGGAGGGGAGGAAGTAAGGCGAGGCGAGAGGGTTCTTCATGGAGAAAACACATTGTCCTTGAGTGAAGCTTTTGAGTATTCCAAGGAGCAGAGTGAGGAGGGAGGGCACGCCAGGCATGGGGGACAGCCTGTGCAAAGGCCTGGCGATGGGAGATGGGATGTGCAGAGATATGGATCCCTAAATCAACACTCCCCATGAAGTTAATAGGAAAAGTTCAAAGGGCTCTACGTGCTCTGAGGAGGAAGAGATCACTCTCAGCTGGTGGCTTGAAGGAGGGAGGCTCCCCAGGAGCCTTTGGGTTTGGTCTTAAAGAATGGATATGATTTAAACAGCTGGAGACCAAAGGGGAGAAGAGGAGGAAGCACCAGATGTCACTGAGGACCTAGAAGAGAGATGCTGGGCCTGTCCCAGGCAGGGAAGGCTTCCAGCACTGGAGGGTGGCCTTCCTGTGATGAATTTATGGAAGGACCCAACCTCCAGACTGGCAGGCATCCCTCAAGGGCCCCAAATACCAAGGTCACACAGGAACGTGTCTCAAGAAGAGAGCCCCAGTAAGAACAGGGGTCTGACACTACCCTAACCAGGGATCCCTGGGGCAGCCTCCTCTATGCTCCCAGCCACTGGGCCAATAGCAGAAAATGATATGGGTGCACCATTGGTGAGGGCATGAATGCCCTAGATCAGGGCACGATTCTGTACAGATGTTCATTTCATCTGACCCTCCCCAGGGGGACAGCGGCCTTTGGAGCAAAAGCATCACCCCCAAGGCCTAGAGAAGCCCCGTTGGTGCATAAGGTCCCAGGGCTGAGGCTCAAACCTAGACCTTTAGAGCTATAGTGGTTCATTTGGGCTATGCCTCCTCTCCACAGTGGGAGCTCCTGCAGATTTTCCAGCAGAGGTTGGTCAGAGCTGGGGTGCAAGAAGGTAAGCCTGGGACAGGACAGCTGGCTTATGGGGAAGGAGACCTTCACAGTGGTTGGGGTGGGATGATGAGGGTCTGTGGCAGAGCCAGGCTGCTGGAAGGAGGAGGGGCAGATGAGCAGCTCTGGGAGCTCAGAGGACTTCTGGAGACGGGTTCAAAGAAGCAGTGACTAAAGTCCCAGCAGTGGGGGGAGGTGGGAGAATGGGGCCCATCAAGGCCCAGAAGGGGCATGTCCAGAGACGCGGCCTGCACTGGGCAGACCACCACCACCATGGCTGAGGCTGACGCGGAGCCAGAGCTGTGAGAGGGCATTCCTGGAGACCAAGGCCAGGCAGGGCCAGCCCAGCCCACAGCTGCTCCAGGAGGCTCCCAGAGGCCTTGCCTGGAGTGTCCCCAAGAACCCGAGGGCTGGAAGCATGCCACCCCCACCCAAGGCTCACCTGTGCTTGCTGTGGAGGCTAAGCACAAAGACAATGAGGTCGATGCGGGACCGGAAGCACTCCCTGTCGGTGGGCAGAGGGAGACAGGAGGCTATGTGCCTAGGAGGGAAACAAGGTCAAGGCAGCTCAGAAACCCATCAGGTGCCAGCTACTACCCCCTCTGCAAAGGGTCGAGCCCACTGGTTGGCCCCTCCCTCCACCCTCAAGCTCCAGGGCACACCTGTGGCAGCCAGAGGCCATGTCCTGGGTCAGACCCCAAACAGGAAAATGTGTCAGGAAGCGAGCTGCAGTAAGAACAGGGGTATGACCCTGCGCTGCCTGGGCATCCCTGGGGCAACCTCCTCTGTGCTCCCAGCAGCTGGCCCAAGAGCAGAAAATGACATGGATGCACCACTGGTGAGGGCATGGAAGATGAGGCCTGACCATGTGCTCTGGCCTTCCCCTCTGAGCACAGCCAAAATGCAGCCTCTCCCCAGCTTGTCTGAGTATCTGCAAGGGGCCAGGGGCCCAGCTGAGAATCCCGGCTTTGTGACTGCCTGGTGACCCTGCATTTGGCAGTCAGGTGCTTGACACTGTGCTCCACACACAATGGGTGCTTAGAGAACTCTTTATTCATTCCTTCACTGCCTGCAGAGGGTTAGCTGGCTTGGAGTGGCCCCAGGTGGCATCTGAAGGATGACAGTGGCTTGCCTTGGCTGTCGGCTCCAGGGGATGCTGGGAGGGCAGCCAAGGGCCCCAGGACAGGCAGAGTCTCTCGGGGTCTCTCCAGGGACCCATTTCCATCCCCCGTAATAAAGAAGCCCCAAGCTCCCCAGACCTTATCCTCAGATGATACTCAGGAAGACAAAGTCAGGAAAAGGACCAGGCCAAGGACACACTACAGAGGGGCGAGGTGTCGGTCTTCCTTTACTCACCTTAAGAGGGGCAGCAAAGCCTTCAGGGACCCCTGGCCCAGCCACCCCAGCCCCTCAACCCACCACTCACTGACCCCTTTCCCCAACAGCCCTGAGTGGCCCGGGCAGACACCACAAAAACCCCACAGTGTCCCCTCCTGGTCAACTCACACCTGGACCTTGGCAGTGCCCTCAGACTCCTTGATGATGGCCATTGCCAGCTGCTCCAGAAGTGTCTCCTTGGCACCTAAGAGCTGCCCAGAGAGAAGAGGAAACTGCTCAGCCCCCTGGGCATAGCCTCACTGGGCCAGGTGACCCTGGCCAAGTCCTTTCCCTCCCCACAGACAAAATGAGGGAAGGCTGGGCCAGAGGGTCTCTGCAGTGGCCTCCAGACCCTCCAGAGACCCCTCCAAGGGCTGAGGATGCCGGAGTCACAATCCAGGTCTATGAGAGGCTCTTTGAGGCTGAAGAGCCTACCCAGTATGAGTCTGGGCCCCAGCTTGTCTGAGCATCTTCTCTGAGGGGCCCAGAGCAGGTTAGAATGCCAGTTTTTTCACTGCTTAGGTGACCCTGGGCATATCACTTCCTCATCTCAGGGTACCTCAGTTTCCTCATCTGTAAAATGAAGGGAGGTGGCCAAAAGGTTCCTTCCAGATCCAGCCCTGGGATCTTAAGCTACTTCTCCTCCCTGGGCCTGTTTCCCCAACCAGTAAAATGAGAAGCAGATGAGATGTCTCTGGAGACAGAACTTCAAGGCCTTCACACAATGCAAAAAGGCATTTAGAGGCAGGAGCCCCTTGGGTCTGGCCCACACCCAGGACTGGCAGTATGACTCTGGACAGGTCTCTTCCCTGCTCTGGGGGACAGACTAGATGAAACTCTAGCTGCAGATTCCTTTGGGGAGAGAACCTGCTGATGGGCAGTGCCTGAGGTTCCCCAGAGCCAGGGCTGCCTGCCCATCTCCACGCTGCCCAGCCCCCCCTGACCACAGCCCTCCCTCATCTTCACATTCTGCTCCCCTACCGGCAGTTGGGTCAGGACCTTGATGTTTGGTGTGGTCGACACTTCCTGACCCCATTTGGGGTTCTCTTGTCAGAGTTACTGGAATAGCTTTGCCATTGCCTTCTCCCGTTCATTTTACAGATGGGGAAACTGAGGCAGACAGGGTAAAGTGACTCACCCAAGGCCACACAGCTAGTTAGTGTCTGACACTGAATTCGAACTCAGGTCCTCCTGGCTGCAGGCTAAGCGCTTTGTGCCCTGAGCCACAGCTCAGCCCCCTTTCCATGTGATTCTGCTAACAACTCCTGGGGAACACCTCAAGGGTAGATCAAACATAGACAAAGAAGGTAAGTTACCCGAGTGCAGGACCGGCTTCCCCTTGGTCTCTGTGGCCTGAGATTAGCACAATGCCTGGCATACAGTAGGGACTTAATAAGTGCTTGCTGAGCAGGTGCTGATTTAGGTGCTGTCTTTGCATCCCAGCCCTTACTCGCTAATCGCTAGGACTGGCTGAGTCCCAAACCTTCATTTAACAGAGAGGGAAACTGAGGCCCGAAGGGAGAACAGGGCTTACCGGGGGTCAAACACTTCCAAACCCGCAGCTGTGCTACCCGTGGGCTCTCATTAACAGAGCCTCTGCCCCTTGCCCAGGGCCAGGAGTAATTAATCAAGGTTTCCCTTCCCCCCCCACCTCCAGCCGTGTGCCAGTGGATTCGTCCAGAGGCTTCCGAAATCCCTCCCAACTCCCGCGGAGTGACCAAGTCCGAGAAAGTGGGGGGGGGAGGGGGGGGAGGGGGGGCGGGGGATGACGGCGGGAAAGAAAACGGTGAGATTTCATGTAGACCGCCAATCAGAAAGCAGGAACGGCTCCTCTGCGCCAATTGGCGGGCAGCTCAGAAGGAGGCTTCTACGATTGGCCTAGAGTCAGTTGTTCCCGCCCCCACACTGCCAACTCCTCCAATAAGCATCTTGCCTCTGCTCGGCTTGCCGGGGAGACTAAGCTGCCGAAATAAGCGGGATAATCAATGGATGAATGGGACGACTGAGGGCTGATAACTAAGATTAGGACCTGGGGCCTCCCGGAACTTACCAGGATGGTGGCTACATCCAGGGTCGGCATCTTGTCCAGGGGCCGCAGCAGCGCCATCCTCACGCTAGTTTGAGAAGCCTGTCAGTAGGATAGCAGTGCGAGTGCGCATGTGCGCCCCTCTTTTAAACGGTCGTTTGGCAGTCGGCTGAGGTGCGTGACGTCACTTCCGTCCACGGTAATCCTAGGAGCATGTGGACGGAGATGGCTCTTTCTCATTACGTCATCTCTTGTGGGGCGGGGCTCTGGAGGCTCTCGCCTTTAAAGAGGCCGTTACCTGGTTTCTGAAGGTTTCTGTGCTCTCCCAGGGTCTCTGGTCAGGCGGGGTCTTCAGAGAATGCAACGTGTGGAGGAAGAATCAGAAGTTCAACAAGCACTTATTGAGCACTTGCTGTGTACCAGGCACTGTGCCAAGATGTAAAGACAAAACCGTATCTGTACATTTATCCGCACATTTATATATATTATAGATAAATATATACGCACGGACGTCTGTACAAACACAAAAACCGCGGAGGACTAGGGCTCTGCATTGCTTCTCAGCCTTCACACCTCTGGGGCCTCCCCGGGCCTCGGTTTGTTAAGAGGAGATGGTCCTGACACCACCTGACATACTCAGGTGCTTTTGACGCTACAAACATTTAGTAAGCAACTGTTGTCTGCAGGGCCGAGAGGACAATCCAGTCACATCAAACTGAGCATTAATTACGCATCTGCTGTATACCAAGTGCTGGGCTAATGAGGTGGGCCCAGAGAATTTGGAGAGTGTTTGGTGAGGAAAGCACTTTTTATAGACGATTATTCCTTTCACATTGCAGGGGTTGGAGGGGGGGTAATGGGCAGGGTGTCTCCCCACCCCCCATCTGGAAAATCCACGTAAAATTGTTTGACCCTCCCTTCCTACCACAGAAGAAGTCTGAATTTTTTTCTCTTTCTTTTATGGGGTGTTTATGGTACCTTGTTGTAAAATCTGGGCTAAGTATTTGGTCATAGACCTTGCATGGTCTGCCGGCCTGTGACTTCTGCAAAACTCCCCCCAAATTCCCATTTAATTTTTGATGCCAATCCGTGATATATCAAAACTGCAATGAGAAAAGTTGAGTCACAGTGTGGAAGGGATAACTGTAGTATACCATAAAGCGTTCTTAATGGAGGCTCTTGCTACTTCTGAGACCTTGGGCAAACCCTTTCCTCTCTGGGCTAAAGCATGGTGCCATTGGGATTCAGAAGGACCTAGGTTTGAAACCTGCCTCTCCCTCCTTGCTGCCTATGTGATCTTGAGTGAGTGACTTCTTCCTGGGCCTCATCTATGAAAGCGGGCAGTTACCAGCCCTCAGCACTGTGATCCTCTGCCATTCCAAAGGTCCAGTCCACAGGGTCTTCCTCCAAAGGCATATCCATGGATGAGGCTACTTTGGGAGAGACAGGCTGAGCAGGTTGGTTCTTGGAGCCTCTAAACCTCTCCAGCCTGTTGCCAGAGCATGGTCTTCAAGAAACCTGGGCTACCTGGAGGACATTATCCAAAAAGCATTTATTAAGCACGTACTGTAACAGGCAGGATACTGTTGCCTGCCTCTGATAATATGAAGAAAAAAATGAAGAAATCCTTGCTCCCAAGGAACTTGTGTGCTAGCTGGGGAGAAGAGACCTGCACCCTTCGGGCTACCATTCAGGAGCAGCTTCCCACCACCAGTTGGGAGGCAGCCTTAGCCAGCTCCTCAGATTACTGGGTGCTTACTGCCCCTGTTTCAGGGTCTCCCCATTATCCCCCAGAGCAGGGACTACTTTCTCTTTTGTCTCTATGTGCTCATGGTCACAGAGAGTGCCCTCCATGGGGATGGAAGGGGCTAAGCCAGGGGATCTGTTTATGGTCCTGATCCCACCTTGGCTGAACATTTGCCAAGTTAATTTCCTCTCTCTGAGCCTCAGTTTCCTCATCTCTCAAATCAGCTCCTACCAAATGGTCTTGTGTATAAAGAAGGCACCTAAACCATTCCCCTAGAAATAGATGATGGGCTCCTGAGTGCAGAGAAGGGGTCAGGTCTGGGACTGAGACACACCCAATTCACTGTCCACTGTTGTCAGTGGCCATCATTCCCCTTGTTTGCTGTTATTACTTTCACTCACACGGCTTCTGGACTGTTGCTGGATAGGATCAGAAGGGTTGAGAGCTGAAAGTCTAACCCTCCCATTTTACAGAGGAAGATACTGAGGATCAGAGTGGGGGGGGGGACTGACATGTAAGGTCATACCAGTGATGATAACAGCTGGCATTTACATGGTACTTTAAAGTTTGTAAAATACTTTCTATGATTGAAGCTCTCACAACAGCCCTTTGAGGAAGGTACTATTAGAATTAGTAGCATTCCAACTTTAGAGAAGAGGAAACTGACTGAGTCAGAGTGACGTTAAGTGACTTGCCCAGGCTCATGCAACTAGCAAACATCAGAGGCAGAATCTGAACCTACTTTCCAGTGTTCTTCTGCACTGATTGACTGAAAACAGCCCGGGTCATCAGCCAGGAGACCACTGAGCCACCAGGGAGATAGGGCACCGCTCTCTGGGCCTGGAGAGTTGCTCCAGAGGCCATCATTCTGCCAGGACTCTGGGGCAAGGGAAGAAGCTGACAGGAGGCGGCAGGACCAGGGCAAGTCCTGAGAACTGCCTTAGACCTGGACCTCCATAGTCAGGTGAAAAGGTGAACTGACCTCAGGTCTCTAGGGTGGTAGGGTGGGATGTGCATCCCCTACACCAGGAGCCAGCCCCTCCTAGCATAGGAGAGCATAGCAAGTCCTGTCCCTGAAACCATCTGTGTGACTGGGTACGTGAGGTCACCTTCCTGAGCCTCAGTCTCCACCTCTGTAAAATGGATTGTCATGAGAATCAAATGAGATCATATACGAAAAATTCTGTGGCAGTGCCAGAGGTGAGTCGCCCCACAGGGCCTGGTGCTCTGGCCACTCACCTTCCCTGGAAGAGCTGTGGCCCTGGCAAAGATGGAATCAACCTCTCTTGCCTCCTGGTTTGTCACCATCATCCAGGCTCCTAGGCACCTTTCTCTGGCTTCTGCTTCTTAAAGCCACTTCCCAACAGTTGGGTGGGGGCCGTTGGGGCTTCAGAAGAGCTCAGGCCTGGGTGCTCCTATCCTTCCAGATGTGACCGTGACAGGGGCCAGGGCTCTGCCAAAAGAGAATCTCAGGAAGATAACATCTCCAGTGCCCAGCTTATGACAGGCACAAGAAACGTTTGTTGAATGAATAAACAAATGAACAAGTGAGCCCATCTCTGAACAGGAATTTCCTCTATAGTCTCTAGGAAAAAAGTGGTCTTCTAGTCTCCACTTAGAGACCTCCGGTGAAGGGGGACCAACTCCCTTCCTGCTAAGTGGCCCATTCCATTTAAACTAGCTCAGATTAGGGGTGGCTAGGTGGCACAGTGAGTAGAGTGCCAGCCCTGGAGTCAGGGGGACCTGAGTTCAAACTTGGCCTCAGACACTTAACACTAAGTAGCAGTGTGACCTTGGGCAAGTCACTTAATCCCAATTGCCCTGCCTGTCTCCCTCCAAAAAGGAAATTTGAAAAAGGAAAAAAAAAAGAAACTAGGAATTATAAAACAAACAAACAAAGTAGCTTGGATTGTTATGGAGGGGCGGCCCCCCCCCCCGGCGGCCCCCCCCCCTCCGCTTAACTCTGAGGCCAAGAGGAGTCTGTTTGACCTCTTCCCCAGGGCCAACCTTCCCTGGATCCCTGGAGACTACTGTCCCGACCTGCCCAAGTCCCTCCAGACTGTATTTGATTCAATTAAAATTCCACCCCCCATTTGATCCTGGTCTGGCCTGGCTGGCCTCCTCCTCTGGCTGCCCTCCTCTTTAATGATGCCCTTGCTAGAATGTGGCCTCCAGAGCTGAAATACCTGTTCCAAACATTAACAGGACAGAGGAGAGTGGAGAGCCCTGGCTTCCTTGGCTCTGCACGTAGTCCTTCACCGAGACTATCAGCTCAGAGCTACCAGGAGCTCAGAGGCTTCCCACCCCCCTCATTTTACTGAGGAGGAGCCAGACCCAAGAGGAAAGGTGATTTGCCCAAGGGGGAAGAGTTAGAGCAAGGCTTAGAGGCAGGACACTTTCCATTGAAGTTCACTGCCCTCTGGGCTCCTACCCGTGCTTCCCTCCCTCTCACTCCAACTGCCCAGGTTGGATTCCTTAGGCAGAGACCTGTAGCTATCAGATGCCCCCCAGTCAAAGGTTAATGGAACCCTGGAGGCTAGGGAGAACATCCCTGGCTTTGGAGGCAGGAGACTGGCTTGGATCTCAGTTGTGCGTGTGGGAAGGGGCTTGGAGATCATCTTCTCCAAGCCTCCCATTTAACAGATGAGGAAGCTGGCTCCAGGAAGGGGAAGAGACTTGCCACACAGCCAGCAAGTAGCAGAATCGAGATTTGAATCCAGGGTCTTTGACTCTCTGAGCTGAGGAGCTGGGGGAAGACCCAGATCTCCTGACACCCAAGGCTCTACTTTTCTTGACCCTGTGACTTTCACAGCCTGTGTTCCTAGACCCTCCTGCCAAATAGGATGAGTACTGTACATGGCCATACATAGCCCCTCAAGAGTCTGATGATGTCAGCCCGAGAGCCCTGCCAGCCTAATCCCGCCCCCTCCCTCCCTCCCCTGAAAATAGCCCTGCTCTCCCTCCCCTCCTTTCTCCCCATCACAAGCTTGCCACCACGTGCATAAGTGAACCAAGGTTGGTTTCCCCGGCAACTATGGATAAAGCCCTCAGTCTGCCCCAGCCTGCTGATTGGCTGAGATAGATCCCACCTCCTGCCATCCTGAGATCAGGAGAGAAGGGAGCTGACCAGGGCGCTAGAACGTGGATGTGGTGGTGGACCAGTGAGGCGGCTCTCTCAGACCTGACTGAGCCCCAGGGCTCCATCCTACAGGACGGGTATCAATCCCAGCATTTCTTCCTGCAGCCCCAGGTCCCCCAGTGTCTCCTGCAGATGGTGGTGTCTCCAAGGAGTGCCCCTAGGCCAAGGCTAAGCCAAGAGCTGTGCCTGGATCAGGGGCTGATTATGCCCACAGCTTGAGGTGAGCCAGGGGCAGGGGTGGGAGCAATTCTGGGGGGCAGGGAGAGATGCTCAACTGGGGCTTGGCTGCCTAGGGGCCAGAGTGAATCGGGGAAGGTTCATTTCTAGGCGCTCCACAGAAACAAAGGGACCAGAGATGCCTTCTAGTGCCACTTGTATCCCAAAAAGCTAGGAGAGGGTGCTGCAGGGGGAGGTGGTGACCTTCTTGTATCCCAAGGGTTGGAGAGGCAGCCAGGCATAGTGGAAACAACCCAGATTGCACTCGGAGGCCTGGATGTGGATTCTGGCCAGGCTGTACTAGCTGTATGACCTTGGGGCAATCACTTTACCTCTGAAAAGTGTGATGGGATTCACCATCCCTGCTATGCCTTGGCCCCATGACTGAAGAGAGTGGTTTGTAACTCTTTCTATTCTGGGTGTGAGGGAGATATTTTGAGAGTAAAACATCAAACACAAGGTGATTTTTCTTAGCCTGGGGAGCCCCAGGCACTGAAGGACTGTTAGGAGGGTCCCAAGCTCTGTCTGGCAAAATCAAGCACACAGTGCCCTGAAAATGACCCTTCTTGTCTCCTCCCCAACTCCCCACTGTCCAGCCTTGGGGTGGCTGGAGAGGAAAGACCTCCACACACCTGCTGGGTCCCTTCCAGGAAGTGTAGGAGCTGTTTTCGGAATCTGTGTTTGACTCTCCAGAGAGGCTGATTGGTCTATGGGGAAGTGTGTGGAAGAAGGACCAGGACATCTGGATCCCTATTCCCCTGGGCAACCCGGGACTCTAGGCAACAACCCTTGCAGGTCTTAGCTTTACCCATGGGGAAAGGGAGATCTTGGGGTGGCTGCCTAAAGCCTGGAGATCCTTGGAGGCGTGAAACAAGCCGTGGAATCTCCACTGGGGATCGGGCAGAAGGAGGAGCCCTGAAGAATGACCTTTCCCCACCAAATCTAGGATGTTTGAGACAAAGTCCTTTTTTTCCCTACTGGCCAAAGAAATTCTTGGGCAAAGACACTGACCCCCCTCATACTGCGGGCCTCACTTAAGTTGTCACAAACCCTCACTCTCATTTCCTCAGGGCTTTCAGGATTACAAAGTACTTTCCTCACAACTCTGAGTGGTAGGTTCTGTAAGAATTCTTCCTCCCATTTTATGGATGGGAAAACTGAGGCTTAGAAAAGTTGCCTTTGGTCACATAGCTGGGTAAATGACAAAGGCAGGCTCTGTACCCAGGCCTTCCTGACTCCAAGGCTAGCATTCATGACTAGGCACCCTCAGGAAGTCAGTGACGTCATTGATGCCCCCCATCCCCACTCCACCCTTTGTGTCCTCTGGCCCAGAGCCCTGAGTGGATAATCCTGTAGTTTGGGGAAGGTCCTGGCCCAGGGTCACTGTCAGCCCTGCCGGCTGGAGTCCTCTCTGTGCCAGCTCCCCCAGCATTTGCCCATGGCAGGAACCACGGAAAGGTTGTGTCTCTGATCCCCACCTAAGCAGAAAGTCTCTCCCCAGCAGACCAAGTCCTGCCCACAATGAGAGGCCCCTGGGGATCAGGGGGTCAGGACACTGGGGTCCATGTCCCCATGGTGGATGGGAGCTTGTCTGGTAAAAGGCCCTGTAGGATGAGTGTGCCTGAGCAGGGAATAAGAACACCCACCTGCCTTTGCATCATGCCTGCTACTCACTGGCTGCCCCCTCTGGGCCTCAGTTTCCTCAGATGCAAAGTGGATGTGAGAAGGTTCTTCAGGCTGTTCAAGGTGTGGTTATTATTGTAAATGTGCATTAACTACATGATTCCTCCCTCTGTCCTCAGCGGCGGCAGGGGTCATGCCACATTTCCTGGATTGGTTTGTGCCTGTCTACCTCATGATCTCCATCCTTATCCTGGTTGGTTTTGGGGCCTGTATCTACTACTTTGAACCTGGTTTGCGGGAGGCCCACAAGTGGAGAACACAAAGACCACTCCTGGACCGGAACTTCCGCAAGAGCCTGATGATCCGGGACAACCTGGCTTTTGCGAGTCCTGACGTCTGATGGGGTCTGAGGGCAGGGCCCCTGGGGCACAGGCCCACTGCCGGAGCCCCCTGCCTCCAGGCAGTCTACCCCTTGTGTGTCTGGTTGAAACTAGTGGCCTCCTGGAACCCGTGTGGCCACTGTGTCCCCTGGCCCAGCCAACTCCCAGGCTCCCCGTCTCTGCCTTGGAGACCCTTTCCAGTCACAGGAGTGGGGTTTGGTCTTCACTCTGTCACTTGCTCCCTTGATGTCCCTACTCTAGCATCTACCACCCAGACAAGACCCTGCAGCTCCTTGCCAGCCTAGGACCCCCCAGAGTGGGAAACAAACTCTCTGAGATCTGATGTCCCCAGCCTTGGCCAGAGCTCTCAATTCTTCTCATCTCTGTCTCTTCTTGGTGATTTGAGCCAAAAAAGCCTCAGGAGGGGACATGGGAGATGGGCAGGCTGGTGTCTCTCGTGTCTGCCTTCCTCCACTCCCAGAGTCCCACAAGAAGGGATAGCTTCTAGGGAAACAGAGATGAGCCTTGTGTCTGATCATTGTGCCAACTGATTGCTGGTGCTGGTTGGTCCTCAAGTCCCCAAGCATCCCCCCCATCTTGTGCCAATAGCTACTCCCCAAATGTGAGGCATTACCCTTTGCCCCAGTGGGTAAGAGGCCCATCACCACTAGCTCAGAAGTTCCTCTCCCCACACTGTGTGTGTTTGGGGGGGTATGAGGGACCCGGGCACTACCATTTCCATCTGCTATGAACCACAGCTTCCCCATTGGGGAACATCACCCTTGCCCCCTAAACACACTCACCACTATAAGGAAATCCTTGCCCTGGGGTGATGTCCCAACCATACAGCAGATCTAGGAGAGAGACACAGACCTGCTATGAACCACAGCTTCCCCATTGGGGAACATCACCCTTGCCCCCTAAACACACTCACCACTGTAAGGGAATCCCTGCCCTGGGGTGATGTCCTAACCATACAGAAGATCTAGGAAAGAGACACAGACTCCCTGAGGTCCATGTGGGTGACAGCTAGTGGTAGGGGATCAGGAGCCTGGGACATTGGCAGCCCTGTCCAGGCTGGGGAGAGGGCATTCCTGAGATCTGTATTCTTGGTTCCTGGGCATGTAGTCCTGGCCTTTAGGAGGTCTTACGGGCTCTGAGAATCCTCCTCCCAACCCAGCAATGCCTTCATCCCCAGGGAGAGAGGGTTTAGGCTTAGAATAGAGAAAAGAAGTCCTGCTCAAGGGAAAACTTGGAGGAGAGATCAGGCCATCCCCATCACCCTTTTAAGGGTAGGCACAGTCTGGGGAATGGGAGAGAGCTATCCCTTTTCTTCTGTAGGACCTGGGCTCTGGCCTCAATTTGTCCCTCCTCCATACTGGGCCTTAGGTCCTCTAAAAGGTCTTGTTACCTGCATGGGCTGGGGGTTGGTGGGGGGAGGGAGGTACCTCTGGCTATGGGATATATGAGTGGGAGAGCTTGTGGTAGGAGTATGTCCCCCATGGCTGTCAGGGTGAGTATGATCCCACGTGGGTGTGAGTGGATGGGATGGCAGACTTTGGGTTTAAGTATCAACAGACAGACCTGAAAGGGGGTGTATGAGTGTGTGTGTGCAAGTTTGTGTGCTTGTGGGTAAATATGGGCATGCATGTGCGTGACTTGGGGAGTGTGCGGTGGGTGTCTATATCAGAAGAGGATGAAAGGTGTGCATGGGTGTGTCCATGAGAATATGGGTATGAGTGTAAGTGAGAGGTGTAAGTGAGCCTGGCATGGGGGGGTGCTGAGGGCACACTGTGCCCTAGGTCACGTTCAAAGTTGTTCTGCTTTGGGGTGAAGACCCAGAGGTTTGGTGGAATTTCCTCAGGCCAAGGAGGTGAGACTGTGAAAGCTGAGTCATCTCAGGAATGGAAGAAGAAACAAATCTTGGCCTCTCCTGATCCCCCCGGGGCTCTCTTACAAGCCCTTTCCAATCCAACCTCGAAGCTGAGGACAAGACCTACCTCGTCCAAGCCTGAAGCCCCCTGGTCAGTCTATGCCCAACTGCCAGGGCCTGTGTCTGAGCCATACGTGGGTCCACACCTCCAGAACCATAGCCCTGCCACTATCACCAATCCCCAGCCCTGCTGCTGATTCTTGTTGAGAGGCTTCAGTCATGAATAGGAAATGTGCTTATACAACCTGTCTCCTCTCTCCTTCTCCCTTTCCTTCTCCCTCCCCCCATCTCTCTCTTTCTCTCATTGTCTGTTAAAAGATGCTAATAAATGCTTTCTGGTCCCTCTAGGCCCAATATTACCTAAAGCCTCTGAGTTACTTCCTTACCCTCCTCTTATCCTGCCTACCTCTCCCCTATCCTTCATGTCAAACTGGGACGGTGACCAGGCCAGCTGGAATCAGCCCCATGTGACAGAAGAGGAAACTGAGGCAGAGGGCAGAAGAGACCTTTTGAGGACACATAGCTAATCAGGGGCAGGGCAAGGATTAGAACTCAGGTCTTGATTCCCAACCCCAAGCACTAATGTCAGTGTGGTCCTGCTGTGAACAGGGAAGGGAGGCCCAGTGATGTTGATGAGGATAGTCAGGCCCCTGATTCCCTCCCCCCTGCAGGTGCACTAAGTGATCCCCCCAAGAGAACCTGGGGAGGTGATTATCCCCATCGACTGATGGAGACGGAGAGCAAGCAGAGCCTTTCTGAAGGGCCCCCAGAGAGGAAGGGTCCCTGGTGGCGTGGGAGCTGTATCTCCTGAGGCTCTCCAGCCCAACGGCCTCCCAGGCCATGGAGAGAGTGGGCAGATGAAGAGGCCCAGACCATGGACGCCTAGGCCAGTGGGCATCCGAGGTGAGGGATCGAGGGAAGGGGGCCGAGGTCACAGGTGCCTGGGGTCAGACACGGAAAGAGGGATTCCAGGGTCCCCCCATTGTTATTGGGGTCAGCTGCCTGTGAAGGGAAGCCTGTAGGCCAGCAGGGAGGGATAGAGAGGATGAGCTGGGCCAGAGGAGGAGGTATGGAAGAAGACAGAAGAGAAGTAGGGAAAAGATGGAGCAGCCACTATCATCTGACCTCGTGTCTGAAGCTGGAGCCAGGCCTCACGATCAGCCTTGTCCATGTTCCTTTCCAAGTGGCAGCTAAGGAGGTGGGCAGAGATGCAGGGACTGCCAAAGCCTCCAACCCACCCAGCAACATCTCCTCCCGGGAAGGGACGGAGCCAGTTTGGAAGGAGCCTGGGGCCCACTCTCTGTACTTAGTGAGGTGTCACAGAATAGAACCCACAGACCTAACATCAAGGGTTTCGGGCAGGGGGGAACACTCCAAGGTCTGGGTTCAAACTCTGACTTTTCCATTTACTGTGTGATTTTGTATGAGTTCTTAAGCTGCACCTCAGTTTCCCCATTTTAAAATGGGAGGGAAGCAGACTATATGATTTCTAAGATTTCTTCCTGCTCTTGAAGGTCAGATCAAGAGTTTTCCTTCGGCAAGACCCTAGCCTAGATGTGGTAGGATGGCTGGACTATCTTGGCAGAGAGAGCTGCTTTGTCTCTGGCCCTCCCCCAGCCAGCAGCCTGGCTGTTGGCTCAGGGACCCAGGATTCCTGTAGATGAGGCCTCCCTTTCATTTGCCTCCCACTCCCTGGGGCTGGCATGATGTAGGGTGGGGTGGGGGAGCCTGAGGCCTTGTCGTTGAAGCTGGAAGGAAACAGAGGCCCAGGCCCAGGCCTCTGCTACTGCCTGGGGGCCCTGGAACAGAGGGGTCACTGAGCTGGCTGCCCAGCAGCCCCAGAGGAAGCTGTGCTGGGCCCCAATTTGGACCTCTCCATCATTTGGTTTCCCTCAGCAGCCCCTAGCCCTTGGCCCAGCCCTCCTTAGTTCAAGGTAAGTATTAAGGGCTGGGGGTGGAGGCTTGGTTAGGGGTCTGGGGGCTCAGAGTTCAGGGCTTTGTCTAGCAGTGCTGGAGCTGCATAGATTTAGATCTGAGGGGGACCTGAGAAGCTGTGGAATCTGTCCTTATTTGACAGCTGAGGGGACTCAGGCACAGAGATGGTCAGGGATGTATGCAGGGCCTCAGAGAGAGGCTTGGGGACTAAAGTAACACACAGCTCAGCAGGTGCTCCCTAGAAGTAGCCCAACAGCCCAGACAGGCCTAGTCGATAAAAGCTTGGGCAGATCAAGGAAGACTTCCCGGAGGAGGTGACACTGAATAAGATTTGAAGGGTGGAGTCTGGATGGAGAGCTGCAAATGATTTCCCAGGTCACTCTTCCAAGCTCCTCACTTTCCAGATGGGGACCCAGACAATATGCCTTGTCCAAGGGCATATAGACAGACATGTAGCAGGGATGAGATTCAGACTCAGGTCTCTGGCTCCAAAGCCTCTTGTCACTTTTCTGGGCAGAACTTCAACTGGCAAAAGAGGGTGAGGGAAGGCACTCTGGGCGCAGGGAGGAGTGTGGGCAGAAGCCCAGGTTGCATGGGGACCAGACCAATCAAGCCACAAGCACTGATTTAGACCATGTCCCAAGGCTCTCAGCTAAGCACAAGGAATAACAAAACTCATTCCTGCCCTCAAGGAGCTCACATTCTACTATCAGAGGCAAGGAGAACGTGTATAAATACATATGCCCAATATTTACAAAGTGAATGCAAGGAACTTTAGTCTGTTTGGTGGAAGACAGGCTCTCTGCTTAAGTTCTGGGGATAGAAAAAGAGGCAAAAGTCAGTCTCTGCCCTCAAGGAGCTCTCTCTCTCTCTCTCTCTCTCTCTCTCTCTCACACACACACACACACACACACACACACACACACACACACGATTCATTCAGAATAGGCTGGAGAGTGCAAAGGTCACAGAGGGCAGTAATGTGAGATAAACTTGGAGAAGTTGGGTGGTGCCATGTTCAACACTGCCCAAGGATGGTGAACTTGAACCTCACAGGTGGGTGAGAGGAAGCCTCACAACCAGAGCTATGTGGATCAGGTAGAGAGTTAGGAGAGCATTAAGGATAGTTCAGAAGGGGAGAAGGTGGAGGTAGGGGCTGCAATGGTAGAGGGGGGGTGGGGTGCAAAGAGAGCCTTTTACCAGAGTTGTGGCAGCCAGCCTAGGGATAGGAAGGGGATCCATGGGGACCCAGTGAGGCTGTGGAATACAGGGGTGATGGGACCACTGTCAGATACAGTGAAGTCCGAGGGAGGAGCACGTTGGTGGGAAGACAAGAAGCTTGTTTTGGTCTTAAAACAGCATCCTGTAACATGGCAATGCTCTTCCTGACTTCATACATATTCTTTGCTTGCCTTCTTAATAGGTGAGGAGGGGCTGCAGGGAGAGAATTTGGAACTCAAAAAAGGGGGGGGAACCACACTGAGTGTTCTCCAAGACTACTGGAATGGGGGCCTTTGGTCACAAAGCTCTGGATTCCAATCCTGTCTCTGACACTTAGTAGCCATGTGACTCTGGGCAAGACCCTGACTGTCTCAGAGCCTCAGTTTCCTCACCTATACAATGAGGGAGGTTCCCTCCTGCCCTAAATATTTGAGGGAATGTTAGTGGGAGCTTCCAGTGGAGGTGCAGGGCCTGGCTCATAAAGGAAATAGCAGAGAAATTGGAATCCAGGGCACAGGCTCCTTCGATAGGATTTAGGGCTAGAAGGGACCTTAAGGCTCCCGTAGTACTGAGGAGGAAACTGAGGCCCAGAGAGGTGAAGGGTCTTGTCCCAGGTCACACAGTGATGCCAGGCCTAGAACCCAGAGTCCCAGGCCTAGCTACCTTTTGTACCTCCTAGGCATTACCCTCCTGGCTGCCAGAGGGTAAAGGCAGAAGAACCTCTCTCCCCCAGCTCCAGGGCGCCTCCTCTATCAGGGGAGACCTACCCTCCCCAAAGGAGGAGATGTCCCAAAATAGCTCCTTGGCAGCACCTGCCTGGTCCCCACCTGGCCCTGGCACTGGAGAAGAAGCCTGAGATCTCCACCTCTTGGTTTAACCAAATCACTGCCCCTCTCTGTAAGATGGGGACAATAGCCCTTGCATTCTCTACCTCACTGTACTGTGGAGCATGACCAAAATGCTTGGTCAATTTTAAAGCCCCTGAAAAATGGTTATGAGTGATATAAGGTGTCAGTACAAGTCTGGGCTACCTAAGCTTGGGAGTCACAGAGGATTCAGGCCCCTCCCAGCCCTGACACCCCCTGTTCTGAGGCCCCTCCCAGCCCTGACACCCCCTGTTCTGAGGCCCCTCCCAGCTCTGACACCCCCTGTTCTGAGGCCCCTCCCAGCCCGCTCACCCCCTGTTCTCAGGCCCCTCCCAGCCCGGACACCCCCTGTTCTCAGGCCCCTCCCAGTCCTGACACCCCCTGCTTGGGGCGGGTGTGGAGGGAGGGAGAGGGGCGTGGCACCGGCAGCCTCCTCAGTGGCTCTGGGAAGCTGCAGCTGGATTGAGAGAGGGGTGGGGCTTCTGAGAAGGAGGCCCCGCCCCGGGGGAGGGGCCTGAGCGGCTGCAGAGCCCGAGGTCCCCAGTAGGGGGCGACGGCTGTGGAGGCGCCAGGCCCAGGGAGCAGGTGGGCCGGGCCTGGGGGGGTTGGGGGCGGTGCTGGGGGCTGGGCCCACCCGGGCCACCCCTGTGGGAGAAGGGGACGCTAAAGCGGGGTAGGGGAGCGGCCAGGCAGAGGGGGGCCCTGGACCCAGGAGGGTTAGCAATGGGGGGCTGGTCCTTGAAGCCGGGCACCCGGTAGGGGCGGGCCCGCTGTTCTCGCGCCTTATCGTCTGCCCCTTCCTGCCTCAGTTTCCCCAGTCAGGGACCTCTGGAAGAGCCCCACGCGGGTCATTCCGCGGACGCCTGCCGTGCGTGGGAGGAGGGGGCCGGGGAGGAGGCAGGTGAAGGAGGTTGCCCCCATCGGTGGGAGAGATGTCGAGGATCGGGGTCCCTGAGGAGGGGTTCCTTCTGGGTGGGGGGTTTCCCGGGGCGGAAGAGTGTCAGATTCCGAGTCTGAGCCTGGAAGGGACTTCAGAGGCTGGGGGAGGGGAAGGCGAGGCCCAGGGTGGCACAGCGTCTAAGCGGCGGGGGCGGCACCCGAACCCAAGGCCCGTGGGCCCCCTCCCCCACCCCCGCCTCCGCTGCTCTGAGGGGCTGATGGTAAAATTTTCCGGGAGAGTTCAGGAGACATGGGCCGTTATCCTGTTGGGTTGCGTCCGGTGCTTTCTAGCCTGAGGAAAGGGATGGGAAAGCGCTAATACTGCGGATGAAGCTAAAGAGGAGCTCGTCCCCACGCCCCCTTCCTTCCCCTGGAGCCAGAGAGCCGGTGGTTAAACATTTACCTGCCCACTCCCGGCTGTTGCTATGGGAGGAGGGTTCCTGAAGCGCGGAGCAGACGGCCCCGCTACCTCTGAGACCCTCAATTTAGGATCAAAGATCATGGAGTCAGAGTTCAAGGGTCCTTGGAGGGTCTGCTAGTTCAACCCCCTCCCCGTTTACCAATGAGGGAACGGAGGCCAGAGTCATACGGATAGAAGTGGGAAAGTTCGAATTTGAACTCACGTCTTCTGTCTCCCAATCCAGCGCGGTAAGACCTTTCAGACCAACTCCAACGGGCAGAACCTTCCAGAGACAGGGTCACCTCTATCCATGCCAGAGCTCAGTGGGGGCTTTCATGGCGTAGAGCCGATCAGGCTCTCGACTTGGCATCAGGAAGAAGCTTTGCGTTTGAATCCTATCTTAGGTACTGATTGGGTGGGTGGCCTTGAACAAGTCATCTCATTCGCCACTCGGGCCTCAGTTTCCTTATCTGCAAAAGAGGAATAATAATCCCTCTATAATACTCCTCCCCTCTCAGGATTGCTGCAAGAAAAGCACTTTAGAAACCTTTAGTTTCCTAGAGGTTTTCTTTTCAAAATGGGAATTCTCTGGCTGATGGGGACGAACCTGTGTGTATGCTAGGGATGCTGAGGTTAGAATGGAAACTCCCTGAGAGCAGGTACTTCAACCTCCCTCCCCACCGAAGCAAAACCAATTCACGATCACCTAAGCTAATTAGTGCGGTGGGAACTCTCATTAGACTAACTTCTCACTGCTAGCAATCAAGCTTTATTAATCAAATGCTTGCAAACATTAGTTTATAGAATCTTAACATATAGATCATATATATTGCCTTCCAGCATTGCTTCAGAATAGTAATGACAGCTCACCTCTCCAGAGGCTTTAAGGGAAGAAGCCCGATCTGAGGAGAATCCAGTTATCCCTTCCACATTGCGACTTTCTCCACTGTGGTTTTGATATCATAGATCAGCAGAATAAATAGGAATTTGGGGGGAGTTTTCTGGAGGTCTCAGATGGCACGTATAGGCCGGCAGATGACACAGAGAAAGTATAGAAACTCAGAAATGCATAAAATATATGCATAGTATTGTATAATATCAACATATTTTACCTTTTAACCCCATAATACTTCCGACTTCTTCTGTGGTATAAAGGGAAGGCCAAAACATTTGACACAGGTTTTCCTTATCGCCAGCACTGAGCTTCTAAGTCCTGTATGTGGAAGGGCTAACTGTAGTTCTGTGTTCCCACTGTTAACTCTCACAGTGCGCCCCAAAGGTCCCAGCCCTCCTTTGCCTCTTTCAGAAACTTTTCTGTAGTCATCTTGTCCATTTGGGGCTTTACTCTACCTTCCCTTCCTCACAGGATCGTGATGCCCTCAAGCATACGCCTTTGCTTGCCTCTCCTGCAGGGAGGTAATGAGCTGACCTGGGAAGAGCACCAACCTGCTCCTGAGTCACAGGTCTGAGGTTCAAATCTTGTCTCTGACCTTTACTGCCTTTGTGACTTTGAGCAAGTCACTTAACCTGTTGGCCTTAGGTTCCTCCTCTGTTAAAAAAAAATGAGAGTGGTTGGCTTGAGGTTCCTTCAGACTCTATATCTGTGAGTCAGTAGATCCATAATCTTATCCAGATGCATGGTCTTACAAATGTACAAGATAGCAGCCCATCGTGTCTTCATCCAGGATAATCCACCCATGGGGTCTTGAGGGGATCATCCATAGACATTCTACCCAATGCTAGGAGACCTGCCTCCAGATTTAAAAAAAATTGATGAAAGTAACCTCTTCATTTTTAAAATTTTAAATAAAATATTGTTTTTTACACCCCTTCATTTCCCCCCCTCCCCACCTGTACATCCTTTAACAAAGAATTTAAAAAGAGAAAAAAACGATCAATTCAGCATCCAATGAAATCTGATTAACTCACATATCAGTTGGGTCTGGTAGACTCTTCAATGGCCCATACCTAAAGTGCTTCACTCATGTCTGCAGTGAAACCCTCCAGGTGTTTGATTTTTAAGAATTTTATTGTATTATTTTTTCCAATTAACAAGATTTTATTTTCTCTTCCACCCCGTATCCCAACTGAACAAAAAGAAAAGCAGGAAAAAGTCACCTCTGCACTTCCCTAATGCACACTCGAGGGCAACAGACTTCATCATGGCCCGTGTCCCACAGCGCACGTCGCCGTGTGTTGAACCATCTGTTAGGAAGTAGATAGCCCACTCCATCCCGGGTGTTCTGGAGTCACGCTTGATCCCTGCAGCCGTCAGAGCTCTTAGACCTTTCAGCGTACTTAGTCTTCATTGTATTGTTTTCTTTGTGTAAATTGTTCTCCTGGTTCTGCCTCCTTTCCTCTACGTAGGTTCATAACGATCTTCCCAGGTTTTTCTCCATCTGTCCTTTTCCTCATTTTCTTACAGGACAATAATCTTTGTCACCTTCATATACCTTAACTTGTTCAGCAATCCTCAGTTGATTGGCATCCCCTCAATTTCCTCTTTGCTACTATGAAAAGAGCTGCTATCAGTAGCTTTGTACACGAGCATCCTTTTGCTCTCCCTTTTATGTCTTCGGGGTATGGGCCCAGTTTCTCCACAGCTGGGCCAACATTTGTCAATTCCTCTTTTATCAAATCCTCTTTTATTATTCCTCTTACCCATCTGATGTGTGGGAGGTAGAACCTGAAAGATGCTTTAATTTTCATTTCTCTAATCATTATTGACATTTTTTGTTATTTTCTCTTATATAAGAACATTTTTTCATGTGGTTATTAATCACCTGAATTTCTTTCCTTGAGAACAGCATCTTCACATCCTCTGACCATTTCTGTGTTGGGGAATCCTCTTGGTCTCATAACATTCTGTAGGCACCCATTTGGCCTTAGCCCTCACTCTCACTACCCATTTCCCATCTTATTTTCAAATTACACATTTTTCTGGATGGTCTTTGCATTTGCCTTTTAAAAATCTGAGTTGGCCTGTGAGCTCCCTGTGCAGCCACAGTGGTCTCTTTTCTCAATCCTTTACATTTTTAACATTAAAATTTCATGCTTGAGAACCTTCTGTCACCTCTGATCTTTCCTGTAGATTCTTAGCTCAGGGGATCCTACTTTTCCTTCCTGTGGAGGCTTTGGAATCTGATCTCCCAAGAACCTCGCTTTCAAAAAAGCCACCTTTACCCCTCCTTATCTATCATCAAAACTGGTCGACCAGACAATCATTTATTAAGTGACAAAATGGGGGAATTATAGCTTCTTCCTCCCAAAGTTGTAAGGATCAAATGAGATAATGATTGTAAAGGGCTTCCTGGTGTACCTGGCATTTAATAAGTTCTATATGATGTTGACTAGTCCTCCTCCTCCTCCTCCTCCTCCTCCTCCTCCTCCTCTTCCTCCCACCACCGCCACCACCACCACCACCACCCACCACCACCACCACCACCACTACCACCACCTCCACCACTACCACCACCTCCACCACTACTACTGCTACTACTACTACTACTACTACTACTACTACTACTACTACTACTACTACTACTACTATCTGAAGAAAGGCAAAAGGCTCTCCCTGCCCTCAAGGGGGACAACAAGCGAATAGATACAAAAAAGCCATATTCAGAATAAATAGGAAACAATGAACAAATGGAAGGCACTAGGATGAAGAGGGCTCTGGGGAGACTTCCTGGAGAAGGGGGATTGTAGTTGGGACTTGCAGGAAGCTGGGGAGGTCAGGAGGCAGAGACAGGAAGGGAGAAACAGGGGACAATCAGATAAAATATCTGGACCTCAGAGATGGAGGTTCTTGTCCATGGACCAGCCATGAGCAGGGTCACTGTATTAGGGGAATGGGACCAGTTCTGAAGGGCTCTGGATGCCAGAGCATTCTGTGTTGGCACCTGGTTGCCTGGTCTTGTTATTGGGTGTGAGGGGGATGGGTAACATGATCAGACCTGGGCTTTAGGAAAGTCCCTTTGGTGGCTAGAGGCCACATGGACTGGAGGGGAGAGAGCCTTGAGGGGGCCAGACTGCCCAGTGCCTGTTGTAGTGGTTCAGTTATGAGGTAGCCAGGGCCTGCACCAGGGCAGAGCAAGGTCAGAGGGAAAAAAGGGAGCATATTTGAGAGATGCTGCTAAGGAGAATTCAGCAGGCCTGGGCGCCGTATTGGTGAGAGAGGAGTAGTCCCATGTGACTCCAAGGGTGGGGCCTGAGAGACAGGAAGGAGGGTGTTGCCCTCTACAACAGGGGAAGGTGGGATGGTGGAGAGGTTAGGGGGAAGGATAGCGAGGTCTGTTTTGGATGTGTTCAGTTGAAGATGTCTCCTGGACATTCAATTTATCACATCTGAAAGGCAGCTAGAGATATGAGATTGGAAGTCAGGAGACAGAATGGGGCAAGAAAAGTGGAGCTGAGATCATCAGCAAAAGAAAAGTCAATCCAGGGGAGCTGGTGAGATCACTGCTGTCTGCCTCAGTTTCCTCATCTGTTAAATGGAGATAATAACCCCTCCCTCCCAAAGTGGTCATAGAGGATCAAATAAAACACTCAATTATAATTTATAAGTAAATTAGAAATGATTCTATTCAATGATAAAGTGCTTTGCAAACCTTAACACCCTATATAAAAGCTGACTGTGGCCCTATTGCTGGCCCCCATGTGGCTCTTGGTTGGGCCACCCCTCCTGCGCCTCCCCACCTGCACCCTCCATGTTGCACCTCACCTTCCCTCCCAAGCAGGCCAGCACTTACCAATAATAACAGCAATAGTAATTCACTTCTGTTTCCCCAAATAGCATTTTCAAACTTGCAAAGTGCTTTAGGGATAGGACCCCATCTGATCCTTCTGATTCTGCATTCCTGAGTCAGCTAGGGGTGTGGGTGCCAGAGGGGCACACCTCGCTGACAGCTGCCCATCCACCTTCTACTTGAATACTTTTAGTGATGGGTTACTCACTCCCTTGCAGGGCATTGGCCCATCTGTTGGTACAGGATAGAGATAGGGCATAAGTATAGGCCTGTGGCTGTCAAGACAAACACTATAGTTCCTTCTATCCCTTCTCATTCTAAAATTCAAGGATAATCTGGGGAGCTGGGAGGTGAGCAGGAGTGTATATGTGGTGGTGAGTAGGTAGGTGGGAGGATGGAGGTCTGGAATGAAGGATGCAATCAAGAGCAAGGTTGACTTTGGACAAGTCACTCACCCTCCCTGTGTCTCAATTTCCCTATCTGTTAAATGAGGGAGTTGGGCTAGATGGTCTCTGAAGTCCCTTCTGGCTCTGAATCTAAGCTCCGATAATCCTAAATCCCTTTTCCCACTCTGTGTCTCAGTTTCCCCACCTGTTAAATGAGGGGGTTGGGTTAGATGGCCTCTGAAGTCCCTTTCAGCCCTAGATCTATATTCCTATGATTCTATGACCCTAAGAAGGATGGGGAGGGTAAACTGGGGGAGTGGAGACAGGCACATTTGTCTCCAGGAGTGAGTCTGGAGGTGGGTGTCAGAGGGAGCCTGGAACAGAACTTTAATGTCCACTCAGTCTGCATCTCTCAAGCTTGACCTTCTCTGCAGAAACCCAGGCATGGGCAGGGAGGCAGGAGGGGAGTCAGGGCAGGTTGGGCAGACTCCCTGGTCATGGCTGCAATTCCCTTTTCCTCAGGGAGAAGCCTGAGGAACCTGGATGGACCCGAACCGAACTCCTTCCCCTCCTGGGGACCAACAGCCAGGCGAGGCCCCTCCTCACCCCAGCCGTCCTTCGGGGATCCCTGTGGCCTCATCCCCTCTCAGCCCCAGGGCCAGGAAGACCTTGAGCCTTGGCTCCATCTCAAGTCACATCCCTCTCTCCCTGAGCCAAGCTGGGGCCAGAGTTAGGCCCTGGTCCTCGACTCCCAGGGAGCCGGGCACTGCCAGGGGAGCCATCCTTCGCCCCACTAGCAGCCCTGTGCCCAGGAAGCTCAGCTCTCTTTCCTTTACCCTCCACCACCACAGCCACCGGGAGGCTGCCTCCATCCTGGGATCTTCTCAGCAGGAGGTGGCTGTTAGAGATAGGAAAGAGGGTGCCCAGGCAAAAGGGGAGTCTCTCATCCAGGGCCCACCCCCTGCGTCTCTGGTGCCCATCATCAGGGCACGCTCTGTGAGTTCTGGAAACCTCAATCCCATTGGGCCCACAGGGGCCCCCATTTTGGAGAAGCCACTGCTGACCTCACATCTGGCCCTTTCTTTCCAGCCACGCTCAGCTCAGAGCCCACCAGCCCCTCCTGGCATAGGGCTCCCATTACAATACATTTCCCAAACACCCAGCCCAGGCTTCCCAGGGAGAGTGGGGACCCGGCACCTGGGCATCCCCAGGCTCCGGCTACCATCTGGAAGGGGCATCCGAGCCTCAGGGCTATTCAAGTCACGAAGGATCACATTGGCCAGGCCAGAAAGGGCTGATAACCCAGTTGTCACCCCAGCCACAACCACCAATCCAGCCCCAGCCACACTAGGTACCATTATGGATCCGGCCATGCCAGGGATAGCTGTAGGCTCAGCCAGGTCAGACATAGGCCCAGGCCCAATGGAGTTCAAAACAGCCACTGCAGGTGTGGCTGCAGCCAGGGGCCCAGCTTCCCCACCCTCAATCAGGGCTGAAGAGGACAGGTCAAGAAAGAGTGTCACGTTCTTTCAAGTCTCTGAACCAGAGAAACAGGGCACAGCAGGGAACCGACCCAGGCCACTGTCAGCCCTAAATCCAGCAGCAGACCTTGCCCTGCACACCCCACATGCCTGCACAGCCAGGATTGTGGCTGCCTCAGGCCCAGGGAGAGGCTCACCAGCCTCAACCTTAGCAGCCCTGGTCCTGCCTCTGTCCAGCAGCACCACAGCAGAGCCAGGCAGAGTTCTATCTACACCAGGGCTACTCCCAGGCCCAGCCCACGTAGACCCAGCCAACACCATTCTCATGCTAGACAAAAGCACCAGCACCCTGGCAGCCCCAGCAGACCAGGGTGCTCCGTGTACCGCAATGGTCCTGGCCACATCCCACACAGCCAGGAGCCTGGCCTTGAAAGATGCCAAGGTTGTCTTCACCGTGCCAGACATAGATACATCCTCAGCCTTGCCAGGAGGAGCCACGGGCCTGCCCATGCCCAGGCGTGCCCAGCCATGCACGGCAATGGTCTTGGTCGCTCCCCAGAAAGCCACACCATGCAGAACCATGATTGCTCGGCTGACAGATAGCGGCATGGCCCCAGCCACTCCAGGGAAAGCCTTTGAGCCCCCTGTACCGGCTATTGTTCCCATTGTGGCAGACGTAGGCTCCATCCTAGGCATACTAGACCACACTTCGGAGCCAGGCACCCCTGAGTCAGAGGAGGAAGAGGCCACAGCCACCCCCCAAGCTTCAGCTGCTGAAAGCACGGCTGACCTGGATGCCCTGGACCTGGAGATGGCTCATAAAGGTAAATCAATGGGAATCTGGCACTTTGGGGCCAGGTTGGTTCGGAACGTCCATGTCCAAGGCTGGGGAGAATCCCAGAGGCTTGGAGGCCAGCCTCAGAGAAAGAGGGCTGGGCAGGGGGCACAAGAGCTTAACCTGGAGCTGGTGGATATGGATGGGGAAAGGGCAGTGACATCTTTAGGTCCGCACCTCCAGCTGAGGCGCAGCACTTCCTGGGAGGACCTAACAAGAGCTTGCTGAGGCCCCCTGCTGTCTGTGGGGGGTGGCTGTGCCTTGCTCTCTCTGAAAGTCAGGAAGGGCTAGCAATAGGAAGGAGGGGCAGAGCTAACGTCTCCACCCTCCGGCCCCCCAGCCACGGGAGAGTCAGAAGCGGTTACTGAGCTCCTACTGTGTGTGCCAGGCACTCTTCTAAAGCCCCGAGGCTAAGAAAGAGAGGCCAAAGGCAGTGGTGGCCCCCCAGGCTCTCCCAGTACGGTGGGGGGGGGCAGCATGCAAACAACTAGGTACACACAAGCCCGCGGAGGTAAATTGGGGAGAACACACAGGGGGAAGGCGCTAGAATGAAAGGGGAGCTGAGGAAGCTCTGTGTGGACGTGAGACTGTAGATGAGATCTGAAAGAAGACTAGAGGGAAAGCCTTCCAGGCAAGGAGAATGGTCAGTGCAAATGTGCAGAGGCTGGAGATGAAGGTCTCTTTTGAGGCACAGCCAGGAGGCCAGGGTCCTTGGATGCCAGGGTGTATGGAGGTGGAGCAGGTGTGAGAAGTCAGGAAAGATGGGCGTGTGGGGGGCCTATGGCTTGTGCCGTTTGGGTGGGCCCTTCTTTACACAGATCCGGGAGGTGACCATCTGGATTCACAACCATTGCTGTTTCAGGAAAGGGTTCACTTTGTAACTGGGTCCCTAGAAGGCTGGCTTCCACTGATCCTTTCTCTGATCTGACTTTTCAGAGTTACAACCATTGCGACATGACTGGCCTATGAAGATGGAAGGATTCTCTTGGAAGTTTAGAGGTAAGTTTAGGACCAACCTCTGGAGTCTTAGTTGGAATGCCTTGTAAAGGAGTGAGCTCCCTGTCCTTGGAGTTATTTGAGCCAGGGCTGTGCAGCCTCCTGCCTGAGAGGCTGCAGAGCACAGTCCTGTACTGGGGAGATGAGATGGTCCCTGGACTTAGGGAACTGTTGAGGTCACTCAGGTCCACTCCTGGATCCCATCCCCTCAATGGTCCCTAAGGGCCTTTTCCATGAACCTCCTTAATTTCAGAGGTAAGAGTCAGGGAAACCTAGGAGATCTTGGAGCCTGCTTCTGCCTTTTGAGGTCATGTCCACACCCTCAGAGGCTCTGCTTGCCCTGGGAAGGGGCAGGGTGGGCCTTGCTAAGCACCTCTCCTCTGCTGTGGTTGTGCCAAGAGCCTACCACAGATGTCAGAGGAGGATGGACCTTTGGGGTCCCAGGAGCCTTGGAGATCGTGGGAGGCGATTTGGAACCAGCTGCCTAAGGCCACACAGCAAATTCATCCCAGAGTTTCACCCAGAGCTCTGGCTTCTGGGCTCTCAATCTGATCAGGGCAGGACCAGAAGGGACTTTGGGCCCCTCATTCTGCAGATTAAGAATCCTCCTGACAAGCCCAGTTATGTCCATTTGAGCCTCACAAGAGAACTTGGGGGGAGACAATGCCAGGACTCGTGGCCCTATTTGACTGATGAACAGACGGAGGCGTGGCCCTATTTGACTGATGAACACACGGAGGCCAGGTCAGGAGAGGCCGAGGGGGCTGCAGGGACTGGCCTCCTGGCTCTGGTCCTGATCATACTGTGACCCTAGGGCGAGTCCCTTCCCCTCGCTGGGCCTCAGTGTCTCTGTCTGTAAGATGAGGGGGTTGGATGAGCTGATTTCTGAGTTCTTATTCAGCTCTGACATTCTATGACTTGACCAAGTCTGTGTGAGTTCATGGTGTGACTTAGCCACTTCATTTCTCTTCTATTCCCTCTGCCCCTTCCCTCCAGTCCAAGACTGGTTCCTAAGGAGAGCAGGTGGCTCATATATGAACATGCATATGCCCAAGCATGCCCCCTCTCCACCAGGCACTGAATCCCCCTTCTTGGGGGCAGCACAGTGAGGGACCGGGAGAGCTTCAGATTTAAAATTTGAGGACCTGCTTTGCTACTGGCCTCCTGCGTGATCCTGGGCCAGTCCCTTCCTCAATTTCCTATAAATGAAGGAGTTGGGCTTTGAGCAGGTAGAGTTAGCAAGTGACCACACCCCAAGGGGTTGAGAGAGACGTCATCTAGTATGCCCCCCTCTCTTTGAGGCTGAAATTTAATAGCAGTGGCTCCTTTGTATACAGCTTTGTGAGGGAGGGAGGGAGCAGATTCATGATTCCATCTTACAGATGTGGAAGGTGAGGCTCAGAGATGTCAGCTGACTTGGTACTCGTTAGCTAGTAGTAATAGAAACAGTAGCAATTTCTATTGTTCCCTGTTCTATTGTTACTGGCTTTGCCTGCTTGTTGTAACTGGCTCCTTGTCTAGGGTCTCCCTGCTGCCGTCAGAGGGACATTGAAGCCCCAGGGCTCAGACTGCTCCCACCCCAGCCTCTGGCCAGCCTCAAGCTTCCTCAAGGGTCTGCCTCTTCTCCCCAGGTCTGGGTGAGGAGGGGGCAGAGGAGGAAAGGAGGCGGGGTCCCTCGTAGGGGGATGGGGATGGGCATGGGGATGAGGGGGGAGGATCTGCGGGGATGGTTAACATGCGTGTCACGTGGTGCCGGTGGCAGATCCCAGTAGTGACGGCGGTGCAGCAGAGGCATCCTTCCTTCCTTCTCTCCTTCTCTGTCTGCCTGCCTGCCTCCCTCTCTCCCCATCTGAGCCTGCTGCTCCGGGCCAAGAGGGAAGGCAAGCAGAGGAGGGAGGGTGGCCAGGGCCAGGGCTGGGCTCCCCCTTGTTTGAGTGGGGAGCCAAAGCCACAAGCCCTGCTCACCGGGCGCCTGCCCCACCCCCCCCCCGACCCCCCCCAAGAACATCTCCAAAGACAAAGGAGGATTCATGTCCAAAGGTAGGGGCTGGGCGCCGGGCTGGGCCAGGAGGGAAGGGGACAGATAGGGTGGGGGTCTGCCTGCCACCACCAAGGCCATGGCTGCCACAGCAGCCACCGCCCGGCCCTGCCCCCAGAGACCCACAGGAGGGCAGCTTCATGGATGTGCACTCAAACACACACGCACACGCACACACACACACACACGACAAGATGCACACGCGAAGAGACAGCTGTGAGGGGTGGGGGATAGATGGGGGGGGGGGAGCCTTTCCTCTTTCATTCTCATCCCTCTTACCTCCCCACCCCTCAGGCACCTACATGTAGAGACAGGCTTGATAACACAAGGCAAGAGATTCAGGGCACTGGTGCTCACACTCACACACACATACACACACACATACACAGAGGCTCCTGGAGGAACCTACAGTGACACATGTCCATCCTGAGACCCTGACATGGATGTGTTCATACCAGGCACAGCTCAAGGACATGCTCATACACGGAACACACACAGACCCCCCAGCTGTTACACACACACACACACACACACACATATACACACACACACACACACACACACACACACACAGAGCAGAGGGCTGCCCAGCCCCAAAGCCCTGGCTCAAAGCCCTGTAGGCTTCCACACTCATGTGGCCAGTGGAGAAGGTACTGGGAATGGCCTCCTTGGGAGGGGAGAGGGATGGGAGGTGACAGCTCCTTTCTATATGGAGATGCCCAACTGGGGTGGACTCCAGGCCATGATAGCTGGGTAGGAGAGGCCTGCAATGGGGCTGCCCGGGTCTTCCTCTGCTCCCCAAGAGGAAAGGGAGGATGGGGGTGAAGCCCAACTTGCCCCCAGAGATGGGGGAGGGAATCTCTGCCCCCAGCCTCCATAGGAAAGGGGGAGGGGGGCCAGGTCAGAGGCACGAGGAAGAAGGGACAACAAAAGGGGGTTCCCGGGGCCAGAGGCCCAGAGATGGGGCAGGTGAGCTTGTAAGCAGCTCTCTCCCATGGAGGAGATGGCAAGACAAAGACAAAGACAAGTCTGTTTTTCTGAGCAGCTCCCAAATTCTGAGCTTCATTTGCCTTTGGGCAGTCTGGGCAGGGGTGAGAGGTGGTGGGGGGAAGCAGGAAGGAAGCTGCCTCCTCTGGGACAACTCAGGGCCAATGTCCAGGGGGTTCCAGAAGGGGCTGGCAGCCCTGATCCCCCTGTGAAGCCCAGATCCAAGGGATTTGGCTCCATTAACAAGACTGTGTATATGCTGGGGGAAGAAAAGCAGCAAGGGATGGTGGAAAGAGCCCTGGAGAGCCTGGGTTCAAATCCTGCAGTGGCTACCCTGCCTAGGTGCAAGTGCCTTCTGTGTCATGGGCCTCAGTCTTTCCATTTACAAAGCCAGAGTGTTGGACAAGATCTCCCAGTCACTCCAGACGCACCTGCCCATCGAGAGTCAGCAGACTAGGCTGGGACACTCACTGGCTTGAGGCAGTTCCCTCCCTATCTGGGCCTCACTTTGCTCATCTGTAAAATGGTACGATTGGATCAGGTGACCTTGAAGGCCCTTCCTGAGGGCAGCTGATATTCTCTCTGGAATGTGACCCACAGCAGACTCCTTTGGGGTTGTTGGGATGAAGCCAGAATAGACTGGGGGGGGGGGGCTGTCCTCATCCCCTAGCACATCTGAGGGAACACCTAGGCCAGGCAGTCCTCTCCAGGGTAGGAGAGGCACTTTCCTCAGTCATTCCAGTGTCCATCCCAATGCCCAAATGGGCACAGGATCCATGGAGGCAGGTAGGGGCAGGGGGAGAGGAGAGGGCCTCCCCTTAGAGGAAGAGCAATGAACATTCCTAATCCATCATTGAGCCCCAAATGGGGAGACACTGGAGGTCCTGGGGACGAGGCCAGAGTGAGCTGGGAGGGCTGGATTCTAGGACTGATGGGCAGCAGAACCAGGATCAGGGAAGAGAGGTGGCTGAAAGTTGTCCACAGTGGAATGGGCGGTCTGGGAGGAAGGGATGTCAGCATTTCAGGAAAGGCGGGGCCACTAGGCTTTGGGAAGAGTGTGCTGTGGAGCTGAGACATTGGGCTGGGGTCCCTCTAGCCTGGGAATTAGAGGCAGAGGCCCTGAGTTCTAATCCTGGCTGCCTGCCATTCACTGTTTGGCTTTGGGCAAGGGGCACCCCCTCTCTGAGCCCCTCGGGACTGCAATTGCTGACCTCAGAGCCCCCTCCCAGCTGTCCATCTGCACTCTTAGAAACTCTTCTTATTTGGAGATTCTCTGATTCTGTCATGGGAGATTTTTAGGGAAGGGATGGACCTTATAGAATGAGGGGGTCTGGGAAGGTGGAGAAGATGGAGGTGTTACAGGAGAGGGACAAGGCACCAAGGAAGGTGGGAAGTTTGCAGTGAATTAATTTGTTTCTCCTGGCAGAGTGGGCAGGATGAGCTCCTGGAATCAGGAGGACCTGAGTTCAAATCCAGCCTCAGATACTTACTAGCTGTGGGACCCTGGGCAAGTCACTTTATCCCTACCTGCCTCAGTTTTCTTGTCCATAGAATGGTACTATAATACCAATGTTCCATGAGGTTGTATGTATGAGGTGAGGCTTTGCAGACTTTAAGGTGATCTAGATGGCTGTCATCCTGTCAAAAGGAGGAAGGCAAAAGGCCATTGACTGGTTACAGTTTCCATTTGGCTTTTGCTGCCTCTCTGGGTACTCCTGGCTGGCACTGGCTTCTTGGAAACCTGGGATCAGCCACCTAGTGCTTCAGGGTTTGGCCCATCAAGTCATCACACACTCATGGTGACAGAGAGAGACAGGTCACAGCCAGAAAAGGGGGACTGCCCAGGCCAGGGGGAGGGGGCATGCCAAGATGCATCATCACACTCACCAGCCTCTACTTCCTATCCCTGGGTAGTACAGGGAGTTCCTGCTGGGGAGAATCCAAGAATCACAGGGCTGGGGGTGGGGGTGGGGGAAGAGGAGGTGTTTAGAACATGGAAATCAGAACTGGGAGGGGCCTTAGAAAAGGGGATATCATGAGAGAGAGCTTAGAACAGGGAAGGTCAGAGCTGGGAGGGTCCTGACAACAGGGAATGTCAGAATTGAGAGGGATCTTAGAACAGGGGATGTTAGATCTGAGAGGGGCCTAAGAACAAGGGATGTCAAAGCTGGGAGGGGTCTTAGAACAGAGAACGTTAGAACTGACAGGGAGCTTAGAACAAGAAATGTTAGAGCTGGGAGGGTCCTTAGGACAGGGGATGTCAGAACTGAGAGAGAGCTTAGAACAGGGAATGTCAGAGCCCAGGAAGGGAGCTTAGAACATGGAAGGTCAGAACTGGGGTAGGGGCCTGAGAATAAGGGATATCAGAGCTGGGAGGGGCCTTAGGTACTGTCTCAGATAGAAAGCAAGGCCTCTGGAGGACAGACAGGGCCTGCCTTAGACCAGCCCATTGAGTGGTGGGAGCTAGGTCTCCAGCCTTCCAGGACACCAGAGCTCTCACTCCCTCAGACTCTGGGGTGTTACTACCCCGTATTTCATTTGTTCCATCAAGTTCACTCCACAAATAGTTATTAACCCCTTCTTGTGTGCCAGGCCCTGGAGACACAGAAGTAGCTCTGGTGGAGATCCCTCCGTCAGACAAGGACAGAGATAGCCTAGTCATGGGAGAGAGTGACAGGGATGAAGAGGCCTTTGGGGAATCTGAGGGGAGAGAGACCATTTTTGTCTTAGGGGGGGCGGGGTAGCCCCTGATCTGGGCCTTTGAGGAAGCCAGGGTCTTCTGCCCCTGAAAGTGGGGGTGAGTGGAGGAGCCTGTTCCAGCCATGGGGGAAGGTCCAAGCCAATGAGAGCAGGGAGGGAAGGGAATGATAGAGAGCAGGGGATGGGAAGCTGTCTGGTCAGGTCAGAAGGTAGACTGCATGATGGGGAGGAATAGGGCATTGCATCGATCTGGAAAGAGGCTGGAGGCAGAGTGAGAAAGGACCTCAAATGCCAGAATTAAGAGTTTGCTTTTTGGGGTAGGCAGTGGGGAGCCCCTGAAGGCTTCTGAGTAAATGAGAGTGGTGCATTACACAGAGGAGAGAGGCCAGAAGCTGGGAGGCTGGGTGGCCAGGAAAGGGTGCTTAAACTAGGCTGTCAGAGACAAGATGAGGACTGTAGAGTATGGGCTGTTCCATTCTTTGCCTTTATAACATCCCAGCTCCCAGCAGACCACCAGGATATAATAGACACTTATTGGAGGCCTATTTATTGACTGAGCTAAAGAAAAAGAATTACAGTGGGAACCGGGAAGAAGAAATGGGAAGAGGAGTAGTCTGGGGCAACAGATGGAGTTTGGCAGCTGGTGGGATAGTGGCAGAGGCAGTACTCAAACTCAGCTCCTCTGACTCCAAAATTACCCCAAGGGCAGGAGCCTGGGGAGCTATGCAGATGGGGATGCCATTCACGGATACTGGGATGTCTGGAGGATAGACACATTGTAGGGGAGTGATAGAGGAGGAGCTCCATCTTGGATACAAAGGGTCCGAGGGGCAGATGGGTAATCCAGTGGGCAGTCAGTCACCTGTCCCGGACAGAGATGGGGGCTGAGCTAGGCCCCAGAGTCATTTGCCTGAGAGGTGATTACTGAAACCATAGGAGTGGATGAGATGGGGGGGTGAGGGTGGAGAGAAGGGGAGGTACCCAGGGACAAAAGCACATTTAAGGGATGTGTGGAAGAAAGTTCTGAGAGCTGGGAGAGCCAGGAGAGTGAGAGACCGGGTATGAAAGCCACGAGAGGGGATGGGATCCAGAAGGGGTGGTCCCCAGGGTTTGATGCCCTGCAGAGGTCAAGTAGTTTGAGGACAGAAAGTCAGATATTATATCAGATGAGGAAGAGGTCAGTCATGACCTTGGTAGAAGCCTTCTGGAGAGGCCTCAGGACAGAAGACATTTTACAAGGGCTTGAGATCTGAGGTGGTCAGAAGTCAAGATGGCAGCACCCCGATGCCCATCTGTTCTAGTGGCCAAGAAGGAACACTGGATTTTGAGTCCAGAGACCTAGATTCAGATCCCAGCTCTGTTGGCTGCTAATTGTGCAGTCCTGCAGAGGAGGGCAGGGGGAGATGTTCTGATTGAGATGGACTATTCTGTAGTTTCTTCTGAGGGGTAAATGAACCTGGCTGTGGGCTCTTCGTGTGGCCCCAAAGACCAGTTGTGAGGCTGTTGTGCTCTCCCTTTGTCTCTCTATCACAGAGTATGGAAGAAGGAGGGAGGGGCCCAAGATGGGACTGCCCTTGGCAATTGGGAGGGGAGACACTCCGGAGCTTGGGGCAGGGGCCCGGGGGGAAGTGACCTTTTGAGAGAGAAGATGCTGAAGTAAGGTGGCCCCAGGAGACCCAGAGGAACCTTGTTTCCATGCCTGAGGAAGGCCAGGGTTAGTCACAGAGTAGGCAGAGCCAGGTGGGCTTCAGAGGTCACTTAGACCAACCCCTTTATTTTATAGACACAGAAACTGAGGCTTAGGGAGATGGGACTTTTCCCACCTCATAGCCTCCTTACCTGCTTGTTCATTGGGCATGGGAATGGGTGGAGAACTCTGGCTAAGAGAGAGCCATTCTTCTTGGCTTTTTCAATAGCATATGCTAAATTCCTCATTCTAAGGCCCCTCCCAGCCTTGACATTCCTTGTTCTAAGGCCTCTTCCCCCCTCTGACATCCTCTGTTCTAAGGCCTTTCCCAGCTCTGACACTTCCTGTTCTAAGGGCCCTCTAAGCACTGATGTTCTATACCATTTAAGAGAATAATGTCCTACAAACCCCACCCAGAAGTGGTGAAGGGCTGCCCACTGAAGGAGGGTGGGTTCAGAGTAAGACTGAGGCTAATCGGTACAGACTTGGCAGTGAGGCTCACAGTCCTTGAAGGACGCAGGGGCTTTGGGGGGCTCTGAGTTTCCTCCCTGTTGTGAGCTGGGAGCCATTCAGGCCTCATAGCTCCATGATGGGTTTGTCCATGGCCTCCTCCCTACCCAATCTGCAGGCTTTGCAGAGAACAGGACTGACGTGACCATGTCAGAGCTGGTGGCAGAGCCCAGGCCCAAGCCGGCAGTGCCCATGAAGCCCCTTGGCATCAGTTCCAACCTTCTGGGCTACATTGGCATTGACACCATCATCGAGCAGATGCGGAAAAAAACCATGAAGACGGGCTTTGACTTCAACATCATGGTTGTGGGTAAGAGTGGAGGCTGGCAGGGCCAGAGTGGGGTCGAGGGCCTGGCAAGCAATGGCCAGTCAGCTCTGTCCTCTCAGAGCAGGCCACCTTGGGCTTCTCCTGAATGGGGACCTCGACCTAAGGCTGCTGAGGGTGTGGGGAGCTGGGAACTCCTGGGCAGCCTTGGGGGTGGCCATTTAACCTCAGTCTACCTCCTCTGTCAGCGTCCCCATACCCATCTCCCAGGAGTGTTGGGGGGGCCACCTGGGGGGCTACCCCAGATGGGTAGGTGATGCTTTGGAAATAAAGTCCTAAAAGCAAACTGACTGCAGGGTCAAGAGGACCTTGGGTTCAAATCCTGACCCCAGGCTTCATCCTCTTCCTGCACTACTTATCCAGGTCAGAGCGGGCTGGGCAAGTCCACCCTCATCAACACCCTCTTCAAATCCCAAGTGAGTCGGAAGTCAGCGAGCTGGAATCGGGAGGAGAAGATCCCCAAGACAGTGGAGATCAAGGCCATTGGGCACGGTGAGCTTCTGGGAGCGGATCTCCTTCCCAGGCAAGCCAAGAGACTTGGAAAGGCTAAGCGCGGCCTGTGGTAGCTAGCGAGCATCTGAAGCTAGATTTTAACTGGGCTCTTCTGGCTCGAAGGCCACGTTCTAGTGGGTAGGCTGCCCTGCCTCTGAACCATCCTGGGAGCTGCTTGCAGGCCTCTTCCTCCCTGACTGTCCCACTCTGTCCTCAGGAGTCCTGGAGCCCACCAATGGCTACCTGGGCCTAGGGCTGGGAGTAGGGGAGCCGGCCCCAGTGGCCAATCAGAGGCAGTCTCTCTGTAATATCTCCAGCAGGCTGTAAGGTGTTGGCCCCACCACAGCTTTGCCAGGGGGTCCTGGCATTGGGTTGATGAATTACTGCAATTTAGAGGTCTGGAAAGTCCTTAGCTGGGTTTGGCTGTGGACAACTCCTGCCTCCCTGGGCATTCTGCCTGAGGAGCTCCCGGTCCCATGGCAGGTGCCAACCCAGATTCGGGGTGGAGTTCCCAGGGGCACCCGGCCACCAACACAATTAACTTCCTCACAATTAATCTTGAGACTCCACTGTGTCCCTCTGTCCATGCATCAGCAGTGACTGTGCCCACCCTCCCCCCCCAGGACCATTTGCTTTTTCTGGGCACGGGATTGGTATGTTTTCTTGCAGTCTTGGGGAGATCCAAAGGTTGGGCTCTGTCTCCCCTTGTTCCCTAGGGTTGGCAGCTCTCAGCCCCACATCACGTCACCGTGGCTCGGGTCAGAGAACTAAGGACCCCTGAGCTGGGGCCTGCTTAGACCCTCTGTGTACTTTCCAGTCACGGTCCCAGCAATACTCAGCCATTAATCCAATGAGTAGGGGTCACTGGTTCCCTCTTTCTCCCTCCTCCGAGCAGGGACCAGGTGGGGCCTGGCTGGGGTCTCTCTAGTCACACATGTCTTGGCAGTCCTGGGACTCAAAGGCTTTGCAAAGGCTTAGGGTCGTCCAAAAGTGGATCAGGCTCCTCTGGTGATCTATAACAGGCACTTTCCCTCCCTGTAAAATGGGGATGATACCGACTGTCTCACAGGACTGTTGGGAGGTAACAGGGCTTTGCTGGCCTTAAAGCACTCTCCTGCTGTTGGCTCTGATCACTGCCAGTGCTGTCGTTATGGTTCACATTCCTATCATTCTGACACCCCAGGTGGTGTTGGGTGCAGGCGTGTCCTGCCCAGCCCAGGGTCACTGCCTCCTCAAAGCCTTGCTGGGTTGTCCTGGCTACCTGCCCCTCACCAAGAATGACTTTTGTCTTTTTTTTGTGGATAAAGGCATGAGTGAGTTGTGCTCTGCCCAGAGAGCAGAGTCAGAAGCTTGGTGGTGGACAGTTGCAGCAAGACAAATTTAGACTGGACGTTGCAAAGGTTTAGGGTTGTCCAAAACTGGATTGGGCTGCCTCGGGAGGTAGTGAGCCCCCTGTCATTGGAGGTCTTCAGTGTTGGCTAGATACATACTTATTGGGCATGTTTAGAGGGGACTCCATTTCCCAGTGCCAGTTGGTGCTACATAAACGCTTATCACCCTCCTCCCTGCACCCCCTCCCCCCAGTCTATGACTGGCCAGGAACATGACGTGTCCATTAGGAGAGGGAGAGCATTGGATGTAGAGTTGAGTGTCAGGGATTCTTGCCCATTCATCATCAAGGAGGGAGACCCTTGTAGCCTTGAAGGAGGGGGTGGTGGGATTGGAGAGGCAGAGAGGAGTGGACAGGCACTCCTGGCAAGGGGAACCACATGAGCAAAGGTTCAGAGATGGGAACTTCCCCAGAGTTCTGGCTGGGGAGGAGGGGTAGGAGAGGTCAGACAAGATGGCAGAGCAGTAGGAAGCCAGAACTTGGCGTAGGGAGCCTGGGCTGCTAGATGACCTTGAACAAACTGCCTCCAACTGGATGCAGGGCAGCCCCCTTTAGGGGTCTGGGGGGTAATGTTGGGCCCTAAGGGAGGACATGGAGCAAGCATCATCCTTGTCCTGTCTGTCACCCCAGTGATAGAAGAAGGTGGAGTCAAGATGAAGTTGACAGTCATCGACACCCCAGGGTTTGGAGACCAGATCAACAACGAAAACTGGTGTGTGTACCCCTGGAGTCCCCTGCCTTAGGAACCCCAGCCTCTGAGTGAAGCCTGGGCTGGGCTGAACCCTAGATCTAGAACATCAAGGGACCCAAGAGCCCATCTAGCCCACCCCTCATTTGTCAGATGGGGAAACTGAGACCCAGAATGGCAGTCACTTGTCCCGGGTCATGTAGCTAGTGAGTCAAAGACTGGGTGTTGGGCACCAAGGAGCCAGATGGTGAAGCATCCCTCATGTGTTCAAGGAGTGGCTAAAGGTCCCTGGGACTGGGGGCTTCAGATCCACTAGGGAAGTCTGGAATCCAGCCTGTGCAGGGGTGGGGTCAGATAGCAGATCCCCAGATAACCCAGCACTGGGCAGTGTGCTGGACAAGGGCTGGTTGAAGCCTGGGGAGCAGCAGATGCTGGACGGGGGAGTAGGGATGTGTGTCACCATCTTCCAGTGTCTGTTGGGCCCCAGGGGAAGAGAGCGACTGCAAGATGAGTGGAGGCTCAGGGGGACCAAAGACCATTCTAATGATGAGAGCGGGCTGTATGGGAAGGTGGTGAGATCCCTGTCCCCGGAGGAATCCTTGGAGGCCCCTTCTGAGCCTGGGGCTCTGTCAGGCTGGGAATCTGGGATGAGGAGGGCGTCCTGCTAACTGCAGTCTGCCCATGTCTGGCCTCCTCAGCTGGGAACCCATTGAGAAGTACATCAATGAACAGTACGAGAAATTCCTGAAGGAGGAGGTGAACATCGCGAGAAAGAAGCGCATCCCGGATACGCGCGTCCACTGCTGCCTCTACTTTATCTCTCCCACGGGACACTCGTGAGTGCCCACTGCCCCTCCTCCATCCCACCGCAGGCACACAGCCAGGTCCTTGTCACTGTCTCCCAGCTCCAAGCCTTTGCTCTAGCAGGGCTCCATGCCTGATATGCCCTCCCTCCTTGTTGCTATCTCCTGGCTTCCTTTAAGTCTTAGATCCCAATCCCATTTCTAGAGGATTTTAGTGCCTTCCCCCAGCTCTGTCTATGTCTTGTACATATCTAGTGAGTGGCATGCTGTCTCCCCGTTAAACTGGGGGGTTCTTAGAGGACAGAGACTGTCTTTCACTGTTCTTTGTATGTCCAGCATTTAGCCCAGTTCCCAACATACAACAGGCACATAATAAATGCTGGGTTGATGAGCTTGAGCTTTGCAGAACCAGCAAAGTTAGATTGTTGGCCTGTACAGGTATGAACCCCAAGCAGGAGGCCCCCACTTACCTCCTTCTGGCTTCTCTACCAAGAGACCCTCCTCCCAGAACAAAGGAAGGGCAGAGCTGACTAGTGCTGGCCCCTGTGCCGCCCTCTGGGAGTGCCAAGGGGACTCACAGACATTCAGAGCTGACAGGAATCTCAGAGGCCACAGAATCCAACCCCCTTATTTAACAAGGGAGGAACCTGAGGCCCGGGGAGGGAGGTAGGGTAAGAGTGACTTGCCCAAGGTTGTACAGGCAGTGAGTGGCAATGCCAACATTTGAACCCTGGTCCCCTGATCCTCTATCCAGAATCCTGCCTTGCTTTCCCTCATTTCTTCATTCCTTCAGTAAGGCTCTGGTCAGGCCCCCCAGTGTCCCCTCAGGCCCAGAGGCAGCTTAGCTGTGACAGGCCCCTCTGGTCACTGGACCAAGGATGGCCTGGAGGTAGGGAGCCTGGTGAGGAGGCCCCCAAACAGCCAGCCTGCTGTGGGAGGCTGGGGGTGGAAGACCTGGGTTCAAATCCAGCCTCAGACCCTAGTGACTAGCCTGGGCAAGTCACTTCACTGCTGTCTGCCTCGGTTTCCTCCTCTGTAAAATGGGGCTAATAGCAGCCCCTTCCTTGGAGGGTTTCTGTGAGGACCAGATGAGGTCAGTACCATGCAGGCACACAGCAGGGGCTGTTTAAATGTTAGCTCTTATTACCATCATTCTCACTCTGCCACCTCAGGCACCCGGAGCTAGTGCACCTTGGGCCTCAGTCTCCTTCCCTGTAAATGACAGGGTGCAGGGGTGGCTAGGTGGTGCTGTGAATAGGGCACCGGCCCTGGAGTCAGGAGGACCTGAGTTCAAATCCAACCTCAGACACTTAACACTAACTGGTCATGTGACCTTGGGCAAATCATTTAACCCCAATTGCCCTGCCCTCCTCCCTCCAAAAAGCAAAAATAAATAAATGAGGGGGTATAGTCCTCCAAGGAGCTGGGACCTTAGCCTGGGTAGGGCCCCTCTCCTGGGGGGCCAGGGTGGGCTGCAGGCCTCTCATGCGCTCCCTCTCCCCGGGGTCCAGCCTGAGGCCCCTAGATCTGGAGTTCATGAAACACCTTAGCAAAGTGGTGAACATCATCCCCATCATCGCCAAAGCCGACACCATGACGTTGGAAGAGAAGATGGAATTCAAGCAGAGGGTGAGTGCACCCCGTGGCCAGGCCTCTACCTGCACCCCCTTGTTGGGAGGCCAGCTGCTTCACCCGCTCTGCTCAGCTTCCTCCTCCTTTTGGGCTCCCACATTCCCTGGACACCGGCTCCCACTGCTTAGTCTCCCCATCCTCCCCCTCACCTCTCATCTCCTTGCTTTTGGCTGGGCTGTTTCCCATACCAGGCATGCCCTCTCCCCACCTCTACTCGTGGAAATGGGAATGACGTCCCTGGCCTCCAGCGGCCGGGAAGGAGCCTCCTTGTTTACCTCTGTCATACACCTGGCGCCATGTTTTTCTGTATACGTCAGACCTTCCTAGTAAATGGAGTTCTCTGAGGTCCCAGCCCTGAGCTCAGTGCCCAGACAGTACGTATGGGAGCTGAACTGAATAGATTGAGGACCCATATTTAAATCCTGCCTCTGTCCTCAACTAATTGTGTGACCTTGGGTAAATCTCCTACCCTACCTGGGCCTTGGTTTCTCCAGCTGTAAAATGAGGGAGCTGGAAAAGATGACTTCTGGAGTCCCTTCCAGCCTGAGTGTGTGAGATCTGTCCCTCACAGACCCTCAGTTTCCTTCTCTGTAAGCTGAGGAGGGACAAGCCCAGAGGTCCCTTGTGAGCCTCCGTCTCGGCTCCTTGGACCCCAGGCTGACTCTCTTACCCCAGGTGCGGAAGGAGCTCGAGGTAAATGGCATCGAGTTCTACCCACAGAAGGAGTTTGATGAAGATCTGGAAGACAAGACAGAGAATGACAAGATCAGGGTAGGAGGCAGAGGTGGCACCGGGGGGGGTTAGCCTGAGCGGGGCTGGGGGCTGCCATGGTCCTGGTCCCAGCAGGGGTGTGGCATATAGTAGGAGCTTTAAGAATGTTTGTTGGACTGAACTGAACTCACTGGGGGGACAGCATGGTAGAGGGAGCAGAGCCACAGGTCCTGGGTTTGAATCTCAGCTGGGCCACTTCCCACCTGTACTTACTTACCTGTACTTGACTTTGGCCAAGTCATGGCACAGCAGTGTGCCTCAGTTTCCTTTTCTGCAAACGGGGGAGTTGGATTAAGTAACGCCTCGGACCCTACTAAGGTAGGAAGGGGGAGACCTGGGCTCTAAAGATAGGAGGCACTTCCAAGACAGTGAGTTGGGCAAACTGAGCCCAGGATGAGGGATAGAATTGCCCGCACAAAGGACAAGACTAACTGACCCAGCTATGGGATTTGAATCCAGACCCAGGACCTTGTCTACTGCACACCCGACCTTTGTGCTAGCTGGGAAGAGGGTCCTCTTGGACAGGACTGGCTGGGGCTGGAGGAGAATGACCTAGAACCCCTCTGTCTCTGTCTTCCCTCCAGCAGGAGAGCATGCCCTTCGCTGTGGTTGGAAGCGACAAGGAATATCAGGTCAATGGCAAGAGGGTCCTTGGTAGAAAAACACCCTGGGGGATCATTGAAGGTAAGAGAGGCATCTTCTCCATGGATTCTTGTTGGGCACACGCTGTGTGCCTGGTGCTTGTCAGTGCTGTGCTGGAGACGTGGTCTCTGGTATGGACTGTCTGGCCTCCAAGCAAAAGGCTCTCATACTGTGGTGCTAAATAAATGTTTAAATGAATGAATGAGGCAGATGCCATCATGACTTGGTTGCTCCCCAGAGGAACTTGTGCAGGGTCTGGCTGGGAAGAGATTTGTCAGTCAGCTGTCCTCAGGGAGCTGCCAGTCTAATGGGGAGACAACATGCAAACAGCCATGGACAGAGATGCTAGAGAAGAGTCACCTGGAAGGGGCAGCTGGTGCTGGGACAGGGACAGATCTTGAGTGGGGAGGGACTCTAGAGGCTGTCCAGCCCACTCCTTATTTTACAGATGAGGAAACTGAGGTTTCCCAAGGTTAAGTGACTTGTGCAAGGTCATACAGGCTGGATTGGAACCTCGTCCTCTGACTTTAGCACCTGCGCTCTCTACTCTGGGCCATACTGTGGTCTGTCAGTGTTGTCCCTCCCAAAGTCACATACTCCAATCAAACTAGAATGTGACCAACTGGGGTGGAAGATAGCAAGGACATCTGTCTGTTGTCTCTGTCCTAGACACAAAGAGCCGATATGTCACGTTCATCTTGAGCTTATGGTCCAACTAGGACCCCCAGGTCTTTTTCAATTGAATTGTTCTTTAGTCCCATTTTCCCTCGTCCTCTACTCGTACAGCTGTTTTTTTGGCTAAATAGCCAGAGGAGATCTGGAACTTTAAGAAGCAGGGAGGGTGCCTGATGGTCTAGGTACAAAAGTATGTCAGGAGACATGGGTTCTAATCCTGACTTTGTCTTTGGTTGGTGGAGTGACAATGGTTAAGTCATTTAGCTTTTTGGTATCTCCTATAGCTGTAAAAGAGGACAGTCCCAGCTGCCCCTGCTTGTCAGGGAAGATATGTGTGAAGTGCTTAGAGATCCCAAGAAAAGAATCCAAGGTTTTTTTTTTTTTTTCCAAGGTCTTCTTTACCCAAACACTCCTTACTGGACAGTGTGGAGCTTAAAATTGTCCAACCTACAATAAAAGAGGCTGAGGCAGAGTTCTGAGCCAGTGGCACTTTTATTAAAGGGTCCATGGCCCTGTCTAATGAAGTGGGCCCAGAGCTACCTTATAACATGAGATGCCCCCGGCCCCCAGGACTTGTTTTTATAGGATTTGCTACCCAAATATGCCAAGGAGGCATGGTGACATACAGAATCTCATTGTCTGATAGACCTTGCTCTTGAGGGCTAACAATTAAGATAGGCAAGTAAAGAGTTATCTCTAGTGACCAAGTGGTCCTAAGATGGTCACCTGCTCACGTTGGATAAGAGAGAGCAGTCCAGAGGGACAAAAAGAAGTTGGGGGACTTTTCAGAGCATCAAGGCATCTCAGCCACATGGGGTTTGGACATGGAATTTGAGGAGAGAGGATGAAGATACCTGTCAGCTTTCTTGGGCTTGTATAAATGAGCCTCACAACTGGTTAACAAGTAGTGACATTACATTAAGGTTTGAGGCCTACGGTAAAAACCTATCTCATTTAGTGATTCCTATAGGATTTATGTAAAACTATCAAATAGTTAATACTGGTTGGAATAGAAGATGGGTCTGAATGAATCTTTCCTTACAAGAGAAAGAGGAGTTGGCTTCCTTCTGGTGACCTTGGGAATGCTCAGCCAGGGTAGTGGAGACAGGAGAGGAAAATGGGCTCCCAGAGCCTATACCACAGCCCATGTGCATGCCAAGTCTCCAGGCTTTCCAGCTCAGCTTCAGGCCTGAAGGACTCTAGGAGCACATCAAGGTGCTTCTTTTTCCAGACTCTCCCTTACAGATGACTTTGTCCAGGGAACTGCATCTTGATCCAGGTAGGGAGATGCGTCACTCACCTCCTGGCCTCTGGCCTAATGGGCTGCTGGTCCTTCCTAGACTTGGTTTTCTTACCTGTGACTTTGAGGGGAAGGAGTTCTCTGAGGTTGATAGCAACTTGGGGGCCAGGGTGTACTCAGCAACCCTGCAGTCTTTGGGGTGGAGAGCTTTGGTTTTTGTGGGCCTGGCTTTTTCCTGCCCTGTCCTGAAGGAAGTCATACTTCTTCTCAACTCCCAGCCTCTTTCTTCCCTGAGTGTTCATGAGCTTTTCATTATTACTGGGCAACTTTGTAACTTCTGAGCCTCGGGGGAATTACAGCTGGATCCTGCCTGTTGTTTTTTCTTGGAATATGTATTTCTCAGTCAGTCAGGGGAAACAAGAATTCTGAAGACGCCTGCAACTTTGAAAGTTGGGTAACAGTCTGGCCATGTTTCTTCACTTGGCCAATTCATTTTGATAGGTCCCGAGCATGCACTTGGGTGGAGGAGACATCTCCTGCCATTAGGTGTGACAACGGGGCCAGTGCTTGTGTGGTAGAACCAAGAAAAAGGAGGGATTTTCCATGACTTGTGTTCTTTGATAGAAGGGACTGGTGGGCATGGAAGTTTCAGAGAAGACCCAGCAAAACTAAATCCATTCTCTCTCCCTGGGAACAACAGCAACAGCAAGGGATGAGGGATGGTGCTGGTCCATGGGCCACAATCTCCAATTTGCCATCATTAGATGGGACTTCACGCAATGACATCACCATAGTACCTTGCCTTTGTAAAGCAAAGACCTGTGTGTAAAGCACAGATAGATGCTTGCTGATTGGTCAAGATCAAAGTAATCAGCAAGGAACTTTCCTTCCCTTAGCTCATCTAGTCCCCTCAATGGACTGGTGATGTAGGAAATGCAAATATGGTTATCCCCATTTTACAGATAAGGAAGCTGAGGCTCAAAAGTAAAAATAACATGACCATATAGCTCCTATCCAAGAAATAACCCATGTGTCAGTTGGGTCCCAGGCCTCACCACAACAGCCCTGGGTCTAATTTTGGAGGGTGTCTTTCAAGAGCTCTCAGGCTAATTGCCATTAGCATTAGCTAATGGGAATGTCAGTATCTGGCTTGTGTTTCTCAGAAGTAAAAAATCTCTGGCTTAAGCCTCCACCCAGAGAAACATCAGTATCTGACTTATTTTGTTTCCCCTCAAAAGATTCCCCACAAGCACTCAGGCTAATGAGACATAAGCTATAGGACAGATTATATTTAACCTGACAAAAATTCAGATTCACAATGGACCCCCAGAATTGCCAGGAAAAGTTTCCTTGTTTTTCTAGGGGTCATGAAACAATGCTGCCCTTGTGTGGGTCCCACTTTTCTCTGCAGTCTGTGTTACTCATGACCTTAGTGAAGCGAGTCCAGTGGGGCTTCCTAATGTGAAGGGTGCAAGTGAAGGGGGCCCAGACACAGCTTGGCTGGGACCCAGAGCTCTTTCTTATAAAAATCTTTCTCTGATAAAAGCACTAACCACTTTGGTCAGGTTAGTGTAAAATGTATTTGGATGAAACAGTTGGTTTTAAAATCTGTCTGACAGCAAGTGTCATATAAGGAGGGCTTAGCTGAGTTCTGCTTGGCCCCAGAAGGCAGAGCAGGAAGCACGGGGTAGTGGATGCTCCACATCAGGGTAAACTTCCTCCCCATTAGAGCTAACCAAAGGTGGCCGACAGGCTGCCTTGGGAGGTGGTGCGTACCCCATCAGGGAGAGCCTTCGAGCCAGATGACCACTCACTTGTCAGGAATTTCATATAAAGAAGGTGTCCTGTTCGAGGCACTGAGTTATTGGCATGTTGCCTCCCCATTACGCTGACCTTCCTGAGTCTAAGGATTGCTTGTCTTTGGCCTTTCTTTGTATCCCCGGTGATTGGCACAGTGCCTGGTATGTAGGAGGTACTTGATAAATGCTTGTTAACTGACCAGATGATCTCAGAGATTCGGGGATACTGTGAGTTCCCCTTAGCCTCATTCCTTGCCCATTTCAGCCCATGTGATCCCTTCCTTCTGGGAACTGGAGCTCACCTGTGCTTTGAATATCTATTTCCTGAGACATCTTCTCTCCTAAGGGAGGAGTGTGGGGAGTGTATCCTCAGTCATTTGCTAAGCTCCCTGAGCGCAGGATCTATAGCTTCAAGTCCGGTTCTTTGTCTTCCATTCCCAGCCCTTGGCCATGGTCAGTACTTATAAATACAGTGCTTGGTATATTTGGCTGATGAAGGAATGAGTGGATTAATGAATGACTCAATTTGTGTTCTGAAGTCCTTTGATATCCATCCAGCTCATGGGTTGTGTAATGTGCTTTTTAAGAAGCCCCTAGAGCCACCCTATGGCTGTTGAGTAATAGTATAAAGTAACTTCTCTCTTTTTTTGATTTTCAGTGGAAAACCTCACCCACTGTGAGTTTGCCTTGCTCAGAGACTTTGTCATCAGGTAAGACCCTCCCTGTAGTATGGACCCAGTTTAGTCAGGGCCAGAGGGGCCCCTGAACCCAACCTCCAGGCCTCCCTGGCCTTAGCTCCCTCCTTTCCCAAATCCTCTCTCTTTTCTGGGAGGATGGAGTCCCAGAGAGCAGGCCATCCCCATTCATGGGGAGCCTGCCGCTGAATGGCTGAGACTTGCCTGGAGATGGGAGATTGCCCAGGGAGCTTGGTAAGAGCTGGCTGATACCGCCTGCCTGCCTTCCTGAGGCCAAGGGCCTCTCCCTGCCTGTGATCCTGATAGGATGCTTACAAGGGGACTGGGAACAAACAGCTGGGCACTATGCTACTAAGCATGTCAGAAATGTCATCTGAGAAGGAGATGCAGTTATTCTCCCCATTTTACATCTGAAGAAACTGAGATGGGCAGCAGTGGACTGACTCGCAGCTAGTTAGTATCTGGGCATGGATTTGTGTTTCTCTTCCACCTGGGCCCCAGTGCCAAGGGGCACTGCCTGGAGCAGTCAGCATCAGTGGGATGCTGCCTGCCTTTGGTACAGCCACCTTCCCTCTTCCTCCTCCTCCTCCCCTTCACCCACGGTGCAGCAGGAACATCCCTGGATTCAGAGTCACACAAGAGCAGCTGGTAGCACAGTGCACAGAGTCTGGAGACCTGGGATCAGATCTGGCCTCAGACACTTCCTAGCTGGGTGACCCTGGGCAAATCACTTCATCACTGCCTGTCTCAGTTTCCTCAACTTTGAAATGGGGATAACAGCACCTTCATCATAGGGCTCTGGGGGCTCACATTAAGTGCTGCCTTCCTTGCTAGGACCCTAGGTCTAGGATTGGAAGGGACCCCAGAGACCTTCTTGTCCGACCCCCGCCTCATTTTACAGAAGAGGCCCAGAGAAGTCAGGGTCAGGGTAGAGGTGGAGCTGGGGGGCATGGTGGGAGGAGGGGTCTCAGGGTCTGTTGCTTGGCCGCTGACAGAGGCCACTTGTTAGGTGGCACCAGGCAGGCTGGCTCACCTGGCACCCGGCCCCACTCCCAGCCCTGGCCTCCAGTGGGGCAAGGCTTAGGCTGGCCTTCAGTCCTGCTTTGCTGGCCAGCCCATGTGTGGAGGCTGACCACTTTGCTTCCCCTCCCTTTTCCTGCTTCTTCAGGACCCATCTGCAGGACCTCAAGGAAGTCACCCACAACATCCACTATGAGACCTACCGGGCCCGGCGGCTCAACGACAATGGTGGCCTCCCTCCGGTGAGCGCGGGCACGACGGCCACGCAGGACAGTGACCTGTGATCCCCTCTCCCAGCCCATCGTCCAGGAGCTCCCATTCACCTGTTGGCCCCTCTGCCCCACAGGCCTGTGCTTGGTGTTTGTAGAACATCGTGTGTCTGCATTATGTGTGTGTGTGTGGGAGGGGCTGTTTGCTGCCCTCCCTCCCTAGAAGGCACTTCTTAATTAGGTTCTTCCTTGGCCCGCTGTTGGTTCGAAGTCACAGGTCTCCCCCACCAAGTCTGGAAAGGGCCCCTTTTACTCAGCAAAGCCCGGCATCTGCTTGTGCTGGGGCCAAAGAAAGACCTCTAAGGGCGGCCCCCTCGCCAGGCCCAATGGGGGAGGTCAGGGATTGGGGCAGGGGCCAGGCGGGAGGCGGCAGCAGGGAGAGCTTCAGGCCCTGAGCAAGAAGTCTGAATCTAGGGAGGGACGGAAAGAGACCGCCACCTGCAGCCTGTGTCCTCTCTACTGTCCATCAGCCACCATCTGTCATGGAGTTGCCTGCTGGTCCCCCCTGATGGCCAGTGCCTGCCTGCCTGCTCCTCTGGCCTCTTGTCCTTGTCACCCCCCCCTTTCCTTCTCTCTGTCCTTCTGTTTTTCTCCTCTTCCCTCCTCTCTCTCCTTCCCTCTTTCTTCCTCCCTCTTTCTCTCTTTCCCTTCCTCTCTCCTCTCCTTCCCCTTCCTCCCTTCCTTTCCCTCTCTCCCTCCTACTCTTCTCCCTCTCTCTCTTTTCCTCTTTCCCTCCCTCTCTCCTTTTCCTCCTCTCTCCTTTCCATCCCTCCCTTCTTCTCTCCCTCCCACTCTCTCCTTCTCTCTTTTCCTCTCTCCTCTCCCTCCCTCCTTTCTCCATCTTTCTTGCTATCCTCTCACCCTTTCACCTCTTCACCATCACCACCTTTCCCTCCGTGTTGCCTGCATGGTAGGGAGCCAGCCATGTGTAACACAGAGCATTCCGGACTTGGAAATCAGGAGAGCCAGGTCAAATCCAGGTCCTGACAGCTGGGTGACTCTCTCTGTGCCTTAGGCTCCTGCTCTGGACAGTAGGTACAATCCCCTCCTCCCAGCCTCCCTGGCAGGGCTTTCTAGACCTGACCCCAGGCCAGAGGACAAAATGAGGGCTGTCCTTCTCTCTCTCCTGGTCCTTCTGAGCCCCAGCTCATACTTTATCTCTAGCCCAGGCTTCTACCCGTTTCTTGCCCTTGGGCTGCCCACGAGGTCCTTCCTTGCCCTAGGGCCCCTGAGGTTTCTTGGGCTGGGGTGGCAGTGGAGGTTGTCAAGGAGACCACAAAGGAGCTGTAGGAGAGAAGGCTAGCAGTATTGACCATTGCCTGTGACCTCTTTCTCCTGGTCCATTCCATAGGCACCTCATCCATCAAATCTCACCTCCTTCAAGGGCTTGGGAAAATAAAGCCCGGAGACGCTAGATTGAGCAGGTCAGTGGGAAGCAGGCCAGAGCAGTGGGTCTGGTGCCATCTGTGCACCAGGGACTCAGAGTCTAGGGTGTCTGGCTTGGCTGCCCCTCAAGTCTCTGGCCAAAGGCCTTCCCTCCAGGTAAGCTCCTGCCAAGAGAAAACAGCAGCCAGGCCTCAGCTTGGACAAGGCTGCATCCCTGGTGCTGATAGGGACCAGACCTCAGGCCTCAGGTGCCCGCTCTAGAGTGAAGGAGAGTTGGGGCCAGGTGAGGGGGGGGAGGGAGGTAGGCACTCCTCTAGCCCTCACCCACTCTCCTCCTCCCTGCAGGGAGAAGGCATCTTTCCACCAGCGCCAGCCTCCCCCTGCCCTGCCACCACCGCTGCCGAGTGAAGGTCATTTCCAGGCTGCTCCTCCTCCCCACTACTGTCTCCCCCACCCCAGCCGTTCACCCTTCAGGGACAAGGTCTCCTTAGTGCTCCGCTCGTCCAGCCAACTGCCCGCCTGCCATACTCTACCCATCGCGGGAGGGAGAGGGGGGTGAGTGCCATCCTGCCTCCCCCCAAAGGTCCCTCTGGCGGCCTCTCAGTCCATCCACCTATCCTGGGCCAACACCCTCACCTGCTCCTGCTCCAGCTTCTGCAAACCCCTAGCCAGCTGTTCATTGCCTTCCCCAGGGGAAGTGGCACCAAAGCCCCCTCCTTGACCAGGCTTCATGAGCTGCGCTCCTGGACCCTGGGAGCCAGGAGAGCATTGCTTCTGGCTCATCACATCCAGGTGTGAGCCCCAGCACAGGGGTGGGGGGAAATAACCAAGACCCCACCTGCCTTAGTCATCACGGGCTAGAAGGTACCTTAGGCTTGGCTGGCCTAGAGCGTGTCACCACCCTCTCCCCCCTCCCCCCAGCTTCCATGATGAGAAATCCAGGAGGAGACCAGGGACCTGAAAGGGCATTTCTGAAGTTGATTTTTCTGTTTATTCTTAAAAAAAAAAGAAAAAAAAGAAAAGAAAAAGTTTAGGAAGCCCATGACATGTGAAGTCTAAGACAAAGCTCTCCCCCAGCCCCGATCTCTGCCCCTTAGCAATAAGAGGAGATGCTGCCCTCCCTTTTTGCCCCACCCTGAGCCCCTGTTAATGTGAGTAATGAATCTGCTTAGCTGCAGACTGGCCGCAGACGGGCGACAGGCCTGTAGAGCAATCTGAGGCCCAATGCATGAATGTTATGTGTGAATGTTGGCTGATACTGCCATCCATCCTGGGTCTTTGGGGAACATCCTGCCCTCTCTACAGCTGGGCATGACCTGGACCTATGTATGAGCACTGGGGGACCCAGACAGAAGCCTGAGCCCAGGCCCCCTTCCGGCTCTCCCCTGTCCTGGTCACCTGGTGGTGATAGGAAGGAGGAATTTCCTTTGCTGGGCACCAGCCCTGACCCAACACAAGCCACTAAACACACACTGGTTGTAGACTTTAACTTTCTATGTATTGTTTAATTGAACAAGACTTTGCTGTTTGAACAAGAGTGGCCTGGTCTGTTATTTCATTGTCTTTGCCCACTGCCCTGAGCCCTGCATTCCCCTCACCTCTGCTGGGTTTGCCATGGACCCAGGAGTCCTTCGTGGTGTACCTCTCCCACATCCTGTCTACACCTGGCATCAGATCTGACTCACAGCCCCCCTCCTCTGGGTGTTTTTGGAGCTCTTCCCCAACAGCCCCCCATACCTGGGGCAAGATGCCTCAGCAAGAGGCACTGGAATTACCAATGTTTGACCTGCCCTTGTGTTTGCAAAGAAATCCACAAAAGGACCATTTAAATCCACTGCAAGCAAACCCACTTCCACAGAGCTCCCCAGCAGAGTCCAGACTCCCGAGGGTGACGAGAACTGCTCTTCCTTCCCCCTCTCAATTCATAAACATTCATTAAGCGCCTCTTGGGTGTTAGGCCTGCCCAAAGCCAGGCAGCAACAGGGCATGTGTCTGTCTGGGTCTGGGTCTGTGACCTTGGCTTGATAATGATTTCAGCATTATTGGTTTTCTTTGTTCTCCTTTGACTCCATGAAGGCTCCATGGGCTTCAGCAGACTGACTGCCAGAGGGGTCCGGGCCACCCAGAGAGGTCAAGGGCCCCTGTACTGGCACAGAGAAGTGAGCACAAGGTAAAGGGGAAGGGGCAGCAGCGATGGGCCAAGGGCACGTGTAGGAAGGGGTCCTTTAGCTGAGCCCTGAAGGAAGCCCAGGCATCCTGAGTGTCACATGTAGAGGACAGCCTTTGCAAAGATACAGAGGTGGGAGATGAGACCTCTTTGTATCAGACTGTAAGGTTCATGGAAATGGGCATATCTATGTTGGCATACAAAGAGCCTGGCCCATAAGAGGTATCCTTGGTCCTGGTTGATGAAGGGGTAAGCAGCCTTGAGATGCAATTCTCTGACCAGGATGTGGCATGGGGCTCCTGGCCAGTGGCAAAGGGCAGATGACAGGGCCCTATCCTTGGTCGTAGCCAGACAGGAAATGCCTGTGTTGACCTTGGGCTGGCAGGGCAGGGGTCCCACAGGTGGCAGCTGTGTTGGAGTGAGGGGAAGGCCTTGGGCACCAGCTCTGCCTTTCCATTAAATCGGCCTCCCTGGTAAGACTCCTGCACCCTGGTGCGATGGGACAGCCTGGGACCTGGAACCTGAGCCATGGCTTCAGACTAGATGCTACCAATGACCACCTGGACACCCTGGGCAAGTCACTTCTGAGGAAAGGACCTGGGGACCCCCTTGTCTGACCCACTCTTACAGACTCTGCCTGGAGACTTCGCAGGACACCTGTTCCACACTGGGACAGCTCACAGCCTGACACAGGGTCTGAATCTGCTTCTTTTCAGCTTGCTTGTGGCAAGCCCTTGGGGCCAGGGGTTGTCATGTGCTCTCAGGCTTCTCTTGTCCAAGCTAAGCATCACTGGCTTCTCTACCCAATCCCCATGTGGTGCCACCATGCTGTCTTGGGCATCCTCCTTTGGACGCTCCCAACCACGGTGCCCAGCACTCACAATGAGGCCCACCAAGGGCAGGGGACAGGGATGCCCTCACCTCCCTATTCCTCCAACTCGAACCCTCATTATGCAGCCCCACATCAGCACTTCCGACTGCTGAATCACAACTGCTGCTGACCCCAATGGAGCTTGGGGGCCACTGGAACTTCCAGATCCTTTTCAGAACTACCACCTCTAAGCAAAGCCTCCATCTTGTCCTAGTGAATTTTCATTTCTGTCCCCAAGGGCAGGTCTTTGTCTTTATATGCTTCCTGTTAAAAAGGAAATATTAATACTGTATACCACATTCTAGGCAAAAATCTCACAATTTAATTTAGTTTAATATTAATCTATTAATCTATTGTCCAAGCTGTTTCTGTAGGAGAGAGACAGAGACAGAGACAGAGACAGACTCTGGGAGGGAGTGAGGAGGCAATGAGCCAGCACATTCATGGAACATGGGATGCAAATCTGGCCAGGTTCTTCACACCCTGCAAGAACAGCTCATCTGGACAGAGGTGCAACTAGCATTTAGGTGGCACCTGCTGTGTCCAGGGGCTTCACAAAGATGCCCTCATGTGAGCCTCCCAGCCCTTGGGAGGGAGCCACTGACACCTTTACAGCTGATGAGGCAGGGTGGGGCAGGGGTGAAGTGACTGGGCCACAGTCTCGGGGCTGGATTTGAACTTGGGTCCAATGGGCTCTGCACTGTGGCGCCCCCAGCGGCCCCCATGTTACCACAGCATCTTTTTCTACAGATCTGGAGCTGGAAGAGACCATCAAGTTCCATACCTTCATTTTGCAGTGGAAGAAACTGAGGCAATGGGGTAAAGGGACTTTACTGAGCTACAAAGCATCTGATGGGATTTGAACCCAAAATCAGTTTATCCCATGATGCAGCTGAGATCAGGGCTTAGACAGTGTGCTCGAATCGCCTTTTGGTGATGCACCTAGTAGATTCACATAAGGCCAGCTCCCTAAAGATCCCCTGAAGTTACACTTAAAAGATTTGTGTCTGAGACCCTGACTACAGCCAAGCCTTTTGCCCCACAACTTCAGATACTTAAAAAAGACAAGTATCTTACTAGATTATCAACCCTGTTGATGGGGTGTCGGGGTGTCTATGTTTGTAACATCCAGTTGCAACTTCAGTTGAAAAGTCATACCTCCTCCAGCCATAAAACCATGAACTCTGCCTCCTCCCTGAGCAGCACTCTGCTGAGCTGCCATTAACCCTTCCTGTCACAAGAACAAGCCATACCTAGAGAAATGTAAAGCTCCTTGTTCTAGTGGCCAGTTGCACCTATGAATCTCTCAATGCCCTAAGTAAGATAATTCCTCACCAATCAGGTCCCAGTTAGGCTAGCTTCCAACATTCATTTTGTCAAAAGGGACACTGATGGGGAACACTGGGCACCTCTCAGTCAGAATTGACCGCTGGTTGACTCAAGGCAGAAACCACACCTCCTGGTGGGCTTTTTCCCAGTGAATTATGGGCAGTCCGCCTGCAGTAGATGTGAAAAGTGCAAGTCCCTTTAAGCACCGACCACTGCTTAACTCCTCCCTAAAACCACCCTTCCTCACCTAGTTAGCATAATTGATACCTGATTTATGTTATTATGGCCATGTAACCTGTATTTCTTTTTCCTGTACTTCGGCAGGCTGCTGAATAGCCTAACAATAAACTTTTACAATCATTAAATGGAGTTCGTAATTCTTTCCTGAACTAACCCCCGGTTATTTTTTTTCTCTCACCCATGTCTCTGCACACACCTGAGGCTGGCCCTTGGGAGGACCCGCAACAATCCCAACCCTCCCGAAGGGGGGGAAGAGGATAAGCATTCATTACGCACCTACTGTGTACCAGGCACTGTGGTAGACTCTGTCCTCGAGGAGCTCGCAGTCTAATGGGGGAGACAATCAGTTTGCCCCTTTGTCCTGGAGAAACTGAGTATAGTGTCAAGAGAAGGCCCTAATAGGGCCTATGTAGAAAGGATGCAGGAATCCAGAGAGGTTGTAGGGTTTTTCAAGGTCACAAAGGCAGAGGCTGCATTCGAACCCACGCCTCAGGACAGTCTCCTGGTCCTGAGATTAAATCGTCCTTGGCACAGAGAGGGGCGGAGCCTAGAAAAGGGCGGATTCTGAGGTCATCTGCCCCGCAGCCCGCCTGCCCTCCATTCCTATTATTTACATAGTCACCCTCATCCGGCCCCTTTCCCCACCCAGGGGGCGTATCCGGACCAGGCCCAGCCCAGCGGGCCCACGTGACGGAACAGCCTTACCCTCTCGCTTTCTTGCTCTCTCCCCGCGCCTGCGCCATAATCTCGGCGGCCCCCGGGAACCCCGCCCCTCGCAGAGCAGACTCCACCCCCTCTTTCCTCCCCTCCCCTCTCCATCCCGCCTTTTTCCCCTCTTCCCAGGAAAGGCGAAGATGGTGGTGAACCAGCACCACATAGAGGACAGTCGCGGCGTCATGTCATGGTCCCGCAGGACGAGAGGTGCGGGGCTGGAGTGAAAGAACGGGGGACGTGGCCTGGGGGAGGAAGAATTTCTGGACCCGCCTCTCGTAGGCGCGTCAACACGGCAGACCACACCTCTTCGGCCCGTGGAGATAGTGGGCTGAGCCCCCTTGAAATAGCGTGGAGCGCGCGCCCCCTCTGGTGGGGAGGGGAAGGGAAAGAATTCTGGAGAGGCGGGGAGTGCGCGCGCGCCCCCTGGTGGTGGGCAGGGCAGGAGCTGTGGCAGTTGTCGCTCAACCAGCCTTTAAAGATAAGCGCTCACTGCGTGCCAGGCTCCGCGCTAATCTTGAGTTGGGGATTTCCTAAAGAGAGGCGCTCGAGACTAAAGCAAGGGCTATGGGAATGGGGGTGGTGATTGTTACTGCTCCAGGACATCAAGGAGAGCTTCCTGGAGGAGGTGTCGTTTGAGGAGGGCTTTATTAAAGGGTGGGAAAGGATACAAGAAGGGGATGGGGGTCACACCAAGTAGAGCTGGGGGGTGCACTTGAGACACTGGGGAAATAGAGCTGCAAGCCTCAATAATAATAATAGCAACGACAACAATAACACTTCTATAACACTTTAAAGTTTGCAAAGGTACCATCTCATTTTTTCCCCCTCAAGCCCTGGGGTGCATATGAGTGAGACCAGCAAAGTAGGATAACTACAAATTGTGGAGGGCAGCAAGGGAAGACTGCATAGGAAAAATGAGAGAGGAGAGAGAATCCAGGAGAATCCAGGGTTACAATTCCCTGACTGATAGAGAGACCATTGACAGAAACACTGAGATGGGGGGGGGAGGGGAAGAATGTACCCAGAGCTGGAACCATATTACATTGATGCCAATGTCTTGTTGGCATCTGGAGCTCAAGAGAGGTCAGGGCTTGAATGCCAGTTTGAGAGCTGCCTTCTTGGAGAATGTCTGTCTCTGTTTTTCCCTTTTTCAGTTTCCTTGGCTTCCTTCTAGAGAGCTCCTATCTCTTCCCATCTCACCAGCCCCTGGTGCCTTTCCTTCTCAGTGTGTTCCATGTATGGTCCTAGGGATTAACATGGCTCCTCATTAGACTGTAAGCTCCTTGAGGGCAGGAGATGATATTTTTGCTTTTCCTTATATCCCCAACACTTAACACCAGTGAGCACCGGGTACACAGTAAGTTTGTTTAATCGGTGATTGCTGACTAGTTGTTAAATGAGATTACCAACGGAAGGAGTATAGAGACAGAAGAGAAGGGCCCAGGACAGAACCTTGGAGAATAGAAAGGGGAGAAACCAGAGAAGGAGGAGGAGAACCAGGAGACTGATTTCTCAAGTCAAGGGAGCAGAGACAAGATATTAGATACTGAATATTCCATCATAAAGGACATTCAGAAGCTTTGTGGACATCCAAGAGAATCAGGAAGGAAAAAGGCCGGATACAAAAATGGAAAGCCTGCCTTTGCCTTTCACCATAGGCTGAGGATGCTGACACTCTGCCAGCCCTGTGTGTCATTTGTACATGTGTTGGCTAAAGTGAATGAAAAATCAACAAGGTGTTTTAAAAATTCATCATGGGACTTGCAGCTAGTCATATACTACTGGGGGGAACTCCTGAGTGTCATCTGGAAGGACCAACAATCTCAAAACCAGCTGTGGTTGCATCGTGGCCCTCCCACTGCCACCTTGTTATTATTTTTTTTTTTGTCTCATCTACACTCCTGGAGATGTATTATTTCATTAGGATATGTGCCCCCAGGGCATTTGGTTATTTAGATATTGAATATTCCATCATAAAGAACATTTATTATATTCATCAAACTAAAGAAATTAAAATGTAACTTATTCAAACCCAACCTTGGTCACCTACTAACTGTGTGACCCTGGACAAGTCACTTAACCTCTGAGGAGGTCTAACTAGATTTGGAACATCTCTGTGAAAAGAATGCCCTGTTCCCAACATCCTTCGCATGAAGACCTCTGTGAGCCCCAGCAAAACCTCCCTAAGAGACCCCTCTTCCTCTTGAGAGCCATTCACACAGGTCAGACAGGCAGCACGTCCTCTGGAAGCCGCTAACTCCCCAGCCCCATCCTCCTCTTCCCACAGCCCCCATGACACCAGATCTGCCCTGTTCTTTGTCTCCTTCCCTGGCTGCCCATTCTCTTCATTCACTTCGGGCTTCACCAAACTGGGCCCTGTGTGCCCTTGCCTGGTGACTCCTTTATGTGCTTAACCTGAGCTGTCCCTGGGGCAGAGAGAGTGCCAAGTGTCCAGACAGAGGAGGAGGGGACTCTGGGTTCAGAGTCAGGAAGACCCCAGCTCAGATCCCACCTCCAGCACGTCCTGGATATGACACTTAGCCACTCTCAGCCTTGATTTCCACATCTGTAAAATGGGGATGACAACACCACCTGCCTCACAGGGTTGCTAAGAAGGATACATCAGATAATATTATAATAAAGTACTTTGAAAACCATAAAGCAGGGTTGGGGAACCTGCAGCCTAGAGGCCACCATGGCCCTCTAGGTCCTCAGGTGCAGCCTTTTGACTGAGTCCAAGTTTTACACAACAAACCCTTTTCTGAAGGGGATTTGAATTCAGTCAAAGGGTCACACTTGAGGACCTCAACACTGCTGGTTCCCCAGCTCTGCCTTAAAGCATCATTTAAATGCACAGATCCCAGCTGGACCTTGTAGGTGAATTCCCCCTCAGTGAAGGATTCCTAACCACAGAGTGATTGCCACACTTCCTGCTGACCTTTGTACTTCCAGTATAACCTTTGCTGACCCAGTACCATTTGTTTGGAGAAAGAACTGAGTGCTTTGGAAGACAAATGCCCAGGCTGGGACCCAGACCTGAGCCTCACAACACCCTCAGGCCTGGGCCCCAGATCCTCGTACTCTGGACTTGTTCGTGTGAAGGCAGGGCCTTGGTGCCCGAGGTGTCTTGTGTTAAACCCTGCCTAGTGAGGAGTCACCATTCCTCTGTGCCACTTTGCTGGATCATTTCTTCCTTATTCTTGGGCCATTCGTATTTACAAGTGAACTACAGAAATTTCTTTCCCACCGACAAAGATTGTGAGTTCTTTTAGCCAGAGTAGGTGTGAGGTGCTTTGCTACACAGTCATTTGCTATATAGTTCCTAATTAGATCCAGCAAGCATTTATTAAATGCCTACTGTGTGCATCCAGGTACTTGCCTAACATCCCCATCAAATGGAACCATCCCAGAGTAGAATGTGGGGAGGAGGGTGATCTGCTGGAGTCCCCCTCCCTGAAGGTCTTTAAGCCCAGGCTGGATGCCCACTTGTCGGACTGCTGGAGAGGGGATTCCTGGGCAGCTCGGGTTGGCCTGCATGGCCTCTGAAATCCCTGCCTGCCATGAGATTCTGGGCTGTGGGGAATAGTGAAAGGTACCTGAACCAGAGGAGGTGCAAACGTCGATGAGGGCTGGTCCTCAAGGACCAGCCTGAAAACATCCATCCCTGTTGGGTGTTGTTATTTGTCATTCACACCTTCCTTCATTCACACAGGGAGGTGATCAGGCCCCAGTGCCATCTGTGCTTTGAACACTCTGTCCGTATCCAGGTCACTTGGACTGAACTTCCCAGACAGACCCAGTACGACGTCATCAGGGGACAAAGCCATGTTCATTTGTGATGCTCTACGTTGGGCCGTATTTGGACACCAGTTTTCTCTCCCTCCCTTGGTGACACCCCTACCCTTTGTCCTGCTGTGAAATTCTTTCCATGATGGTGTGTGGTGCCTGCTCAACAGGTTCTTTTGCTTTTAAGCCATCCTGTGGAAGAGGAATTAGTTTTATTAGCAGGAGGGGAATTGAATATGGACTCAGGTTCCTGATCCTGCTTCCTGCTCTGATTTCTGAGGCC
>CM053585.1:393851914-393867766 GCA_028646515.1 Pseudochirops corinnae
ATTATAATATATTATAATATAGAAATTATGTAATTATTTACAATTATATATTTATACATAATTATATAATATATTATGATGTGATATGATATGATATGATATGATATCATATATATAATATAATAATCCTTGGAGCTCCATCCACCAGTCTCTGGGAGCCTTGGGTCTTTGGGTTGTGACTTTCCCAATATCTGAAAGAAGCCTGAGGCTCCTGGGTCTGGAGCCAGAAGGAAGTTCAGAGTTTGTGTTAGCCCATCTTGTCTTTGTTTTCTAGATGAAGAAACCAGGGCCCCCAGAGGAGACTTGAATGTAGGTCCTGTGACTTCCCAGTTCTGGCACTCTTCCCAAGGCTCCCAGATGTCTCCACTCTTGGCTGTCAATTGAGCCAGTGACAACAAGGAGGAGATGCCTGAGACCGAAGAGTGGGGCAGAAACCCTGTAAGGATAAGAATGGGAAGCTTAGGAACTGGGATGGAGGAAGAGAGGAAAGGGAAGCCAGGTGACAGATCCTAGTCTCTCCCCCACCTCCCCACCACTCATTAGCTCTTGCTCTCCTCCCTTCCCCCAGGGTTCAACCTCCCCTTCCCCCACCTTTCCACCTCTAGTTAGTTCTTGCCCTTCCCCCCATAGGGTTGGACCCCCCCCCCACATCCCCACCTCCTCACTTCTCATCAGCTTTTGCCCTTCCTCCCAGGGGTCAACCTCCCCCTTCACCAAGAACCTAAAGTCTTACAGACCCAGAACAGCAACTTGGGTGAAGACCAGGACCAGCATCCCTTTCAGGAGTGTGATGTTGCTCCTGAGCCCACCTCAGCACCCAGCCACAGCTTCCCTGTGCCCGCCACAGAGCTGGGGGCCATGGAGCTTGTCACCACCAAGACCATCACCACAGAGCTGTAGTGGAAGGACTGGGCTAGGAAAGGGCTGGTTCCAGCCCCTCCACCTGCTCCCTTGGGGCTTGGGAACTCCCTCTTTCTTTCCTTCCTCAGGGGACCCATGAACCTCCTGCCTCCTGGGTGTACTTACAGAGATGGCATCTCTGTAGGCTCCCACAGAGATGGAATAGTACAATGGGACTCACAAAATCTGGGTTAAAATCTTGATCCTCCATATTGTAGGACTTTGGGCATGGCCCTTCTCCTCTCCTCCTTAGTTTCCTTGTAAAGTACCTCCCAGCTCCTCCAAGTGGATGATCCTTCCTGGGCTGTCTTCCAAATACATCTTCCTGACAACCCTGTCCTAAGCCCTGGCCCAAAAATGCTTTTGAGGGAGGTCTGGGGGCTCAGAAGACCTTCTCTATACCCAAGAAAAGGGCTCCAAGGACAAATGGTCAGGGCACCCCGACCTGAATTCTCCACTTTCCTGAATTCCCTTCATATTCTATCTCTGCGGCTCATCTTGGCCCTTTGTCCTAGGGAACAACAGGGGGAAAGGGGTACAATTTCTAAGTCCAAATCCTGGCTGTGCCACTGGTGACCTGTGTGATCTCTCACTGCCTCAGTTTCCTCATCTGTAAAATGAATTCCAGAATTTTACATCTTTGCTTCTTCTAGTCTGTTCTATACTTGTTACATAACAGGGAATTTGAGTCCCGTGAGTGTCTTGAGCTCAAGACGTGACCTTTAGAAACTCCCCTTCTTTCTTTCTTTCATTTATTTTATTTTTATTTTTGCTTTCTGGAGAGGAAAGGTAGGGCAATTGGGGTTAAGTGACTTGCCCAAGGTCACATAGCTAGTTTTGTGTTAAGGATCTGAGGCTGGATTTGAACTCAGGTCCTCCTGACTCCAGGACCTCTCTTCACTCTATTCACTGTTTTACCTAGCCACTCCGAAAGTCCCCTTCTTTCTCTGGGATTCAGCTCCCTTCACTATGACCTCAGAGGTCCCCAAGGTTTGTTTCCAGCTCAAAATCCTGCAATGTCAGAAAGTCTGCCTTTCATTCATTTCCTGGTCTCAGGCAGCCCTCAGCCAAAGGCAGGTCTCAGGAGCAATTGTGGTCACCTTGGAATTGTAAGAAAGCAATAGCTGCAGCGTGTTTCAGAAATTCAGTTGGGTTCACCCATGGTTCCAAATGTTCTCAGAGAGAGAAAAAAAAATCTCATCCTGCCTTTACAAAGAAACTTGCGATGAGGTAATAAGCTATTTGAAGTTGGCTTCCAAGCGCAAGGATTTAGGCAGGAAAAGTGGGTCAGGTACCCAACAAAAACCTTTAGCTTGCTTGGAAGCCATGATTCTGCAGCCTGAGATTCCCTACAGAGTCCTTCTCTCCAAAGGAGTGTAATGCAAAGAATCTCCAAAGAGGGAGGAGTCATTTATCTATGACTACTAGAAAAGACAAACCGAGAATTTACTGAGAATCTCAAGAAGGCAAATCAATAGCTTTTCTCCAGTTAGTCACAAATAAATAGATAAGAATTCCTGGTAGCCCTGATATCCTGAAGCCCTGAGGCAAGGGGTGGGGTGAGAGTACTCCTATAATTGAGAAAGAGACAGGTTTTTCCTTCAAACTGGATTAAGCAAAAATCCATCAGTATTGGAGGTACTTCTTTGCTACCTAGTAGTTTGTATTTCTTCAGATCTTGTGCCATACCCCTTGTGGTCTCTTCAGGTAGATGTGGGATGTACTCCTTCTCAATCTCAGGCAGGTCTAGGGAATATCAGCAGCCACAGCCAGCTCTAGTTTCTGTGATTCTATGATATTGTATCCTTACCTATCAAACAGGGATATTGGGGAGGGAAATGCGCAAATGTTGAAGTGATTTTTAAAGAGTTCACAGTGTGAAATGGGGTTATTTTAAAATATATGCAATGTGAGTTGTTTGTGGCCAGTTCGTGGTTACTGTTTGAGACTTCAATAAAGAGTTCATTTTTTGGATAATTTTGATGACATTAAATTGAAAAGTTTTTGCACAAAGCCAATGCAACTAAGATTAGGAGGGAAGCAGAAAATCAGGAAAGAAGTTTTACAACCAATGTCTCTGATAAAGGTCTCATTTCTAAAATATATAAGGAACTGAGTCAAATTTACAGGACTACAAGTCATTCTCCAATTGATAAATGGTCAAAGGATATGAACAGGCAGTTTTCAGAGGAAGAAATGAAAGCTATCTATAGTCACATGAAAAAATGCTCTAAATCATTAGAGAAATGCAATCAAAACAACTTGTAGGTACCACAGCACACCTATCAGATTGACTAACATGACAAAACAGGGAAATTATAAATATTGGAGAAAATGTGGGGAAATTGGAACACTAATGCTTTGTTGGTGGAGTTGTGAACTGATCCAACCATTCTGGAGGGCAATGTGCAACTATGCTCAAAGGGCTATAAAAATGTGCGTACCCTTTGTCCCAATAATACCACTTCTAGGGCTGTGTCCCAAAGATATCATAAAAATGGGAAAAGGACCCATATATACAAAAATATTTATAGCAGCTCTCTTTATGGTGGCAAAGAATTGGAAATTGAGGGGATACCCATCAATTGGGGAATGATTGAACAAATTGTGTATATACATACATGTAATGAAATACTATTGTGCTATAAGAAATGACAAGCTGTTAGACTTCAGAAAAACCTGGAAAGACTCATATGAACCGATGCCAAATGAAGTGAACAGAATCAGGAAAACACAGTAACAGCCACACTGCGATGACTGACTTTGATACACTTAGCTCTTCTCAGCAATGCAAGTACCTAAGACCATTCCAAAAGACTCATGACAGAAAATGCCAGACACATCCAGAGAAAGAAATGTGGAGTCTGAATGCAGATCAAAGAATACAATTTGCTCTCTTTTTTAGTTTAGTTTAGTTTTGTTTTTTCTTTCTCATGGTTCCTCCCATTCATTCTAATTCTTCCATACAATGGGACTAATGCAAAAATAGATTTAATATGAATGTATATGTAGAGCCTATATCAGATTGCACACAGTCTTGGGGAGGGGAAGAAAATTTAAAACTTGTGAAAGTAAATGTTGAAAACTAAAAATTAATTAATTAATTGAAAAATTTTTTAAAGTTCAGTTTTATTGAAAAATGCAATTGGCCGGATTGTGTTCTGGGTTCTCTCTTCCTCACTCCTATGCACAAGGCAGGCCAGTGAACTCACCTAGCAAAGGCACCACTGTGTACCCCATGGCTGCTCAGCATCACAGACCTAATATCTACAGGGGGAGACACAGCGTGGGCCAGTGACTCGGAATGACTCGGTGATAAGCCACAGTCTCCTCCCTCCAAGGGCATAGAAAAAAGGCTCTCAATCCAAGGCTGGGACCTTCCCTTTGATAGTAAACCCTTTAATAACATTAAATTATATTATATCTATAATTATAGAATGCTTTAAGATGTGCAAAGCATTTTACAATATTATCTCATTTGATCCATGTAACAAACCTGGGAGGTAGGTGCTATGATTATCCCCATTTTCCAGATGAGGAAACTGAGGCAGACAGAGGTTAAGTGAGCTGGTAAGTGTCTGAGGCTGGATTTGAATTCAGCACTTCCTGACTCCAGGACCAAAGTTTTATGCACTATGGTACTACTTAGATGCCTTTGCAGGTAAACTGTGATTAAAATACATAGACAGCCTGGCTCCCAGAACCCCCTATCTAGTTCATCTCTCTTGTTTTATAGAGGGGAAAGTGACTTGTCCAAAGTCAGACAGGCATTACGTGTCAGCACTGGGATTTGAATCCATTTGGTGTATTCTTAAATAGAAATGAGGAAGCTGGCATTTGGGGGAAGGTGCTGGTGGCATTTCTGGAACTTTCTGATGCAAAAGCACTAGTTATAAGTGGGTGGTCTCTTCCCTAGAAACCTGTTTAGCGATATGCAAATCAGAAGCAAGGTTTTTTTGTTTTCCAAATTCTAGTCTCTATGGGGGCCCCCTTTGTGGAACTTGGCCCCATCCGCAAGTCAGTCCTTGGGGACTTCTGGTCATAGCTCTCTCTTTGACCCATCAGCCCCAGCTGGTTTCTTGTTCAGCTTCCTGCCACCTCATCCCTTCCCCCAAACTCCTAACCCCCAAGGTTCTATGATAATTCCGTATTATAGGATTCCATCATCTGATAATGATCTAACCTGCTGTGTTCTAGAATTCTTTACTCTGGGAACTGACTAGAAACCATTATTCTAAAATAAAAGTTCCCAAGCCAGGGTGGGAATATCCCCAGGGAGTATTTGGCATATAACTATATTATCTTATGGAAATATTTGCAAAGTAATTTGTTAATGACAAAAAGGGCAGCTTGGAGACCAGTAGGGGGCAGAGGGAAGGAGTCAGGGGTTCTAGTGCCTCTGAAAAACATGAAAGAAACAGCCTCCTGCCCATCTCCATCATGCCTTGCTTGCCTCCAGGAAACTCATCATTGTAGGATAGAAATCTAGAACACGGGATCTTAGCATTTTATTCATTCTTAGAGGACAGGGGTCTACAACATAGACTTCTAGTGTGATGAAGTCTAGAATTTGGACTTCTCAAGTGTAGAGGAATCCAGCTGCCACCTATGGCTGACTGCATTTGACCATGGGTCAGCAACTTGCTGGTCCCTAATCTGGATCAGAGGAATCTAGAAGATAGGTTCCCAAACTATTTTTCAGTCCTTATAACCCTTGGTTTGCAGTATACCTTCCCTGTACTCCCTATTCAATATGAAAGGAAATTAATTTTAGAGTTCCCCACGCATATGCACAAAAGAACGAAATGGATGAATTTTTCAGGAAGAAACTTCATTTGCTAATAACTTTTTTCTAGTGAAACTGAGTCATTAAATGCTTATCAGAACACAGTGAAATTAGTGACATTCTCTATTCCACTTCTTGTGAACCAACAGTTTTATCCTCCATATAGCTTTTTAAAGAGCCCCCTCCCCCCACCTCTGAACAGGTTAAACTTTCAGTTTTTTTTTTGCTTGGGACATGATTAAGACCAGGACTGAGAATCCAGCTTTCGGAATCCCTCGTCCTTTGCTCTGTGCACCAGGATCCTATTTTATAGACCTCTACGTTCCCAAATTCCAAACTCCAGAAGTTTGCTTCAGGATTCTATTGTATTCCATCTAATAAGTAGTTATTAAGTGTGTGTTGTTCATTCCCAAGCACTCACTGGAACAGGCGCTTTGGAAGCCAGGGTGGAACCAGACATTCTGTCTTCTAGAATGGATAGAGCCTCTACTCCTGTCCTTTTTTCACACAGAGAGTGGTCACCACTTCAGAACCTGGACAGATCCAGGTTCATTCATTCTGCCAATAGTTGCTACATTTCTTCTATGCTGGGCTATGCCTTAGCTTTGTAGGAGGCAGATGCTCATCCTGTGCCTAACACAGTGGGGGAAAGACTAAAAGAGTCTTGTGTCATTCAGTAAATTGAAGAAAAGGTTAAAGAAAATGAGTCTTTTGTACTTTCTCGGGATTTGAATTATTCAAGGCTCTGAATTATTTGTGCTTTCCTCATCCCTGCAGGCTGCTCTCCTGGGCTGTGCTGGGCAGGGGATAGGGAGTCTGCCCAGGATGAGGGTCCAGGGTGCCCCTCCAGACCCAAGGTCACCCAAGAAAGGGGAAATGGTTAGGGTTACCTTTAACCTAGAGGCCAAGTCACGAGGTTGGGCAACCTCTGGGCTGACTTCTCTCCTATTTCAGTTTCTATTTTTTTGTTTTCATTGTTACAGACATTTCCCTTTTCTCTTCCACAAGATAAATAGTCTCTTTGTCCTCCAGGAGAGGCCAGAAAGCTCTCTCCCCAAAGCACAGATGCCAAGTTAGATGCTTGAAAGGATATGCTATCTTCAGAATAAGCCAAGAGATACCCCTCCCTGTGCCTGCTGCTGGATTTTCCTGTAGGGAGGCGGAGGAGAGGCTGGGCTCCCCAGGTGTCCCCAAGGGAGTCTCAGGGGCGGAGAGAGGGGAACCTGCTGAAGTCTTGGTTCCCTTTGTAACTTTCCGAGGTCCTTTTTCACTTCCTCCCCTCTAAAAGAAGGCAGAGAGAAAGAGGGGGGAAGTCTGGCTGCTTTGCTGCCGGGTAATAACCAGGCAAGGGCAATGTTTGTGGTCTATCCCCCTCCCCACCTCCTCCTCTCATCACATATCCAAAAGCGAGGTCCTGAAGGGTCTCAGATATAGAGCCCTCATTTTTCAGAGGTTTAGTGACTTGCTTTCACACACACACACACACACACATGCACACACACACACACATGCCCATGCACCCCTCCCTTGTCCCCTTGTAGCAGACAGTAAGGTCTTTATGTAATATTCTCTATTTGGGGAAGGAAGGACAGAGATAATGTATTTTCTCAAGTGTTTGTATGCATTTGCTTCCCCCTTGAATGAGCAAATTATCTAGTTTTGGCATCTCCCTCATTAGACTGGGAGCCCCAGAGGGTAGGCACTGTTTTTTGCCTTTCTTTGTATCCCCAGAGCTTGGTGCAAGACCTGGAACACAGCAGGCTCTTAATCAATGCTTGTTAACACTGACTGACTAATCAGGAACAAAGCAGAAATGTGGATGGCATGCTCACCCCCACCACTCACCCCAATAATCATGTCATGATATCGTAGACTTAGAGTTGAAAGGAACCTCAGAGGCCATCAAGTCCAATCCCCCCTCCCATTTTACATGTGAAGAAACTGAGGTCCAGGGAGGTAATCAAGGTAATCAGGTGAGCAAGGTCACCTAGGTAAAAAACACAAAGGGCAGAATTTCCATCAGGAAACCTCTTCCTTGGCTGATGTGAGCCTAGGACGGGAACCTAGCCAACAAACCCAAGCCAGGAAACCTTCTACAGATAGAACCCAGAATTTGGAAAGGACATGAAAGTCAGGAAGTGTACAAACTGAAACCAGCTGTAGGATTTTTAGGGTTGGATGAGACTTTAGGGATTATCTAGTATAAGGTCCCTCCATTTACAGAAGGGGAAACTGAGGCTGTGAAGGAGGAAGGGTCACACAGCCAGGAAATGATCAAGTTGGGACTGAGAGATGAAAGTCTCTGAGGCTCCAGAAGGTCTAGTTGGCTTGATGGCTGGGGAGCTCCCAGAGGCTGAGATGGGGCTGGGGGGCTTCCAGGTGGGATCCAGAAATCTGATGAACTCTAGCAAGCTCTGAATGGTGAAGGCCTGGGACTGCCTGGCTTCCTGGAGGGGCTGGTGCCCTGGGAAGTTGGTGGGCCTCTTGCCCAAGGCTAGGCAATCAAGCCAGCCAGGGACTGGAGAGATGCTGCAGGGGGAAGAGGAAGCTGAGGGTGCTTGGAAATACTTGGAACTACTTGGAACCCTGCCCTGGTCCTCCACCCTGGTCTGACCCCAACTGGAGCACCATATACATTTCTATCAGTGTTTTCCTCATCTCTTGCCACTCCTCCCAGAATGTGATCTCTCTTAGTAAAAAATTTAAGAGGGGAAAAGGTCAGAGCAACTCATATGAAGAAAGTCTGGTGTTCTACACAGTGTCCCCCCCACTCCCACCCCGACAGTGGCCTACCTCTGTATATGAAGCAAGGGAAAGGTGGGACATTGACCTGACAATCAATGGATAGAAGACTGGAACAGAAATGAAGAGGCCAGCGTTTGAATCCCAGGTCTGCCCCGAATCATCAACCTGAGACTTATTGAAACTTTCCGTCTTTGGGACTCAGTTTCCCCATATATAAAAAAGGGAGTGAGTCAGATAGGGCAACCCCTAAAATCTTTTTCAATTTTGATGTTCTCTATGATTCTAAAAACCAGAGCCCACCTGGGGGAAACAATTAGGATGCGGAGGTGACCCCAATATCACATGACGATGAAGGGAGTAGGGATGTTTAGCTTGGAGAAGAGACTTAGGAGGGAAAGAATCTCTGCCTTTAAGTGTCTCAAGGACAGTCATGGGGAAGAGGGATTTGATATGTTCTGCTAGGGATGCTGGGTGCCTGGATTCAGTTTGTTGTGAAGAAAAGCAGCCTGATAATTAGGGCTGTCCAAAAGTGGAATGAGCTCCCTGGAAGAGTAATGAGTTTCCTGTCATTGGAAGTATTCAAATCAGTGTCTTTTATAGGCATGACTCCCACACTGGCTACATTGAACTCTAAGGGCCTTCCAGCTCAGACTGATTCTTCCCAGGGTAGACTTTGTCCCCACAGTGCCTAGCACTGTCCTGGGCACGGGCGGGGATGGGGCGGGGGGGGGGGGCAACTCCCTGAACACTTGTTGACTAGACAAGAAGGAATTCAGTTTGGGTACATCAGTCTGGGAAGAGAGTCTGAGACTCTGCTTGTTCTGAGTGGTCCTGGAGCACCTCAGCATGGAGCAGAAACTGAAACCCCAACCTGGCTGCCTCCCCCTTCCCTGCCCCCGAGGTTATTCAAGATGCTGAAGGTCACACAACCAGACCGGAAGTTAACAGCAACTAGAAGAGAATGGTGGGACCGCTCCTATCTCTGGGTCTTGTTGAGTTGGAGGGGGAAGGGGGGGAGGGAGGGGAAGGGGCACCGGGTTATCTGACTCCCTCCAGCCAAGCCATTTATGCCACCAGGTGGCACCAGGAGTCTGCTCATGGAACTCAGCTGGGGGCAGAGCCAGTCTTTAGCTCAATCAGCCCAGCTGGGTTGCCTTCCACCCAGCCTCAGGGGTGATGAATCCCTTTCAGGCAAAGCAGAGCTGGGTGGGACCTCCATGGGGGGGGGGGAAGGCCCTCGGGGGCCTGGCATTTCCCCAGAGGAGCCCCCCCCACAATCTATCTGTGAGGGGGAGCAAAGTCCCCTCCCTCCCCTTAATGACAATAATTAGGCAGCTCCCACCAGGCCTGCAAGGGCTGAGAGAACCAGATGGTAACCTCATCGTCAGGGACATTGAAAAGCACACAGCCTCAGAGACTGGAAACCCTCAGGCACCATCACAGATATGTGATACTGGGGCTTGCCTGATGAAAGTGAAAAGTCCTGCCAAAAGTGTGATTTAGGGGTCTGGACCCAGGAAGAACCAGGGTCAAATCTCACTTCTGACATCTACTACGGGTGGAATGGAAGCCCCTTGCAGACAGGGACAGTCTCTCTTTTGTCTTTGTCTCCTCAGTGCCTGCCACTCGGCATAGATCTATCAACCACTAAATATTTATCCAGTGCCTATTACGTTCCAGGCACTGTGCTGAACTCTGGAGATAGAAAAGGAGGCAAAAGACAGGTGCTGCCTTCAAGGAGCTTACAATCTAATGATTAGATTGATAAATGTTTGCTGATAGATTGATTTCTAGCTTCATGACCTTGGGCAAAGCCCTCAGCATTTCTGAGCCTCAGGTACCTAAGAATGTGTGTTATGGATGTTCATGCCCTCTCATGCCCAAAGATTTAGATCTGGTCCACATTAGGGAAGGGGGCTGAAGGTCATCTGACAGAGAAGGAAACTGAGGTCCACACAAGGTCACACAGGCAGTAAGTGACAAAGATAGGATTTGAACTCAGGTCCTGACTCCAAACCCAGCCTTCTCTCCATTTCCAAGGATCTAAGAGCTGTGGAGTTTTAGGACCCAGGACAGTTACTATAGATGTTGCCAATTGGGAACCAGGGTATGTGAGGCTCTGGCCCTGAACTAGGCTTGTTTAGCCTGGAGAAGAGGAGACAGTTAATGAGAGGACATGAGAATTGTCTTCATGTATCTCAGGGGCTGTCACTGGAAAGAGAGCGGCTCCTTCTGCTCTGCCCCAGAGGGCAGCACAGGGAGTGGGCAGTGTGCAAGTCACATGGAGGCAGACCAAGGTTCAATGTAAAGAGAATCATCTAACATTAGAGTTGCCCCCAAAGTTGGAGGAACCTGTCAGGCTGTAGAGATTCCTGTTCAGAGTCTGGGTCAGCCAGCTTCTGAGGGTCCTTCCTGGGCTAGGATTCTGAGATGCCCAGCCTGAGGTGCCCAAGCTCAGAGCCTGGGACAGAGGAGGGCCTTGGGAAACAGCCTCTATCCTTGATGCAAGCTAGAGATGGAGGCAGCAAGCCAGAGGTAAAAGCAGAAACAGAAATGCAGGCTCAGAGAGCTGTGTACAACAGAGGTGCAAGGGTGGGAGAACTTGTTCTCTCTTTCCCTCTCCCTCTTTCCCTCTTTCTCCCTCTTTCTTCCCTCCCCCCTCTTTTTCTGTCTCTCTCATCCCTCCTTCTCTTTCCCCCTCTCTCTACTTGCTCTCTCTTTCCCTCTTCTTCTGTCTTTCTCTCCCTCTCCCTCCCTAAAAAGCCTACCTCCTACTTTGCCTGGGGCTGTCTAAGAGATGGGGCAAATGTCCATCTCCTCTAGAAGCCTCCCCTTATTACCTCCTACAACAGTCACCACCACAGGTAAGCTTTCTTCCTGTCTTCCTCTGACACTGGCACTCTCTGTGTCTTCTCCTTCCTCTGTCCCTTCCTAGTATCCCCCAGGGCTAGCACTCAGAGGAGCTGGATTCAAATCCTACCTCTCCCACCGTGTGACTGTTAACAAGTTCTTCACTTCTTCCTTTTCTCCTTGGCAAAGAGGGGAGGTCGGCCTGGAAGGCCTGAGAGGCCCCTCTTAGTCCAGGAGGTCTCCGGGCAGGCCCTGAGTCTCCAGATCTAGACGGAAGAGGGAACTGTCCCAGGTGCCCCCTCCCAGCAGTTGGGCTGGGGACCGAGGCAGAGAGGGAGGCTCAGGAGCAGTGACTCAGGGCTCCAGGCTCTCCCCAGGAGCCTGCACAATGGCTGTCTCACACCCTCTCATTACCCAGAGAGGAGCTGTCAGCAAGACAGCCCAGAGCAGGGAGCCTGGGAGATGGGGAGAGGGAAATGTCTGGGCTCCTTCTCAGGCCCTGTAAAGTCCTCACGATAGTCCCAGCATCCTCCCCTTTCCTCACTCAGCCTGGCCAGCCCACTCAGCCACAGGATCCAGGGAATTGGACCCCTCCCCCCAAATGGCCAAAAATTGGAGGAGAGAAGGCTCCCCCTTCTCCTCTTTGAAACTGATGACTTTGGAGTCTGAGGACTTGGGTTCAAATCCTTCCTCAGGCTACTTACTACCTGTCCAACCTTGGGTAAGTTAGGTAAGAACCTCCCTGGGTCTCAGTTTCCTCATCTGTAAAACAAAGAGTTTGGACCAGATGGCTTCTGAGGTCCCTGAAGACACAAAGCCTCTAAATATCACCAATGGAACTAATGCGTTCCTTTCAGCAGGGAGTCCCAGGTCAAACCCTGCACCCTGCTCCCTCCTCCTCCCACACCCCATCTCTCGAGCGCTTCTCCTGAAAGAGGCTGGTTTCTGTTTGAGCTGTAGCCCCCTCTCCTCTCCACCCTTTCTTCCCCTACCCTGGTGACTCAGAGGCATAATTGGCCGCTATTTTCACTCCCCCCACAACAGCCCTTTCCCCTGCCCCAGCCTGCCCCCTCCACACCCTCAGCCCTCCTCTCTTCTCCTCTCCTCTCCTCTCCTCTCCTCTCCTCTCCTCTCCTCTCCTCTGTCTCTGTCTCTCTGTCTCTGTCTCTCTCCGTCTCTCTCTCTCTCCGTCTCTCTGTCTCTGTCTCTCTCCGTCTCTCTCTCTCTCCGTCTCTCTCTGTCTGTCTCTGTCTCTCTCCACACACACACACACACACACACACACACACACACACACACACACACACACACACACAGCTCCCAGTTGCTCCCTCTCCCCTTCCCACCACCCCCAGAGGCCCTAGGTCTAGGGGCTGAGCCAGGTCATGGAATTTCAGCACTAGAAAGCTCCTCAGAGACCAGTTAGCCAATCAATCAACCACCCAACCAACCAATCAAGGAACATTTACCAAGCACCTACGATGGGGTGGGTGACCCTGGGCTAACTGCCATTGGAGTCACGTGGGCATAAAGAAACCATTCTCTGCCCTCAAGATGCTTTCCTTCTACTGGAGAAGACAACAAGTCTACAGATAAGTATAGGCAACCAAAACCCTCAGTAAGGGGGTGGGGTGGGGCAGGGAGGTACCACTATGTCTCTGAACAGAAACCACCTCTATAACCACACCTAGAGGAAAGCCAGCTTCTGCTTGAAGACCTCCCCTAATGGGGAACTCACCACCTCCTAAAGCAGCCTACCCCATCATGCATTCCACCATGTCCAGGGAAATGTCCACAAAGAGCAGTGCCAAAATCTCTGCCTACAAGGAAGGTCGGGGACCATAGGAGCCTAGACCTTGAGCTGGGAAGAGCCTTAGAGGTCATTAGAGGCCAACCACATCAATTTACAGATGGAGAAACTGAGGCTCAGGGTCACACATAACTCACAGTCCTCCTTAATCTGAATGTCTATTGATTTTCTGGGCAGCTAAGGGGCACCAGTGTATGAAGCACTAGGCCTGGAGGCAAGAAGACCCAAATTCAAATTCAGCCTCAGACACTTCCTAGCTATGTGACCTGCTTTCCTCAGTTTCCTCATCTGTAAAATGAGCTGGAGAAGGAAAAGTCAGACCCCCCTGCAGTATCTTTGCCAAGAGAACCCCAGATGGGGTCAAGAAGAGTCAGACAGGACTGAAAAAATGCCTGAACAGCAATAAATTGCTTATCTCCAACTTGTCCTGTCTAGATCTTGTGTACATGCCTGTTTGCAGGTCATCTCCCCCATTAGACTGAGCTCCTTGAGAGCAGGGCTTGTCTTTTGCCTTCTCTGCACCCCCAGTGGTTAGCAGAGGGCCTGGCACATAGTAGGCACTTAGTAAATGGTTGTTGATTGACTAACTAAGCAGCCATAATGAATACACTCATACACTTACCTGTGTATGAGGTTTTTTCCCCCATGATCGAATGTAAGCTACCTGAGGGCAGGGATTGCTTTGCTTGTACTGTGTATGGGCTTGGTCAATGTTTAGTGAAGTGGGCAGCGATGGGCCTAAGAAGAGGTCGGACCCAGGGCCCTGGGCATATTTGGGTACACTGAGGTCATTTTGGGTAAGCTCTCATGGTCAAGAGGCTTTTCCTTTGTATTGAACAAAGGGCAGAGGGCATGGATGGCAGAGCTGGGCTCTGTGTGGAAGCAGAAGAGATCCTAGTCCTCTTCTACCATTGACTAGAGCGGCTCTTCCCACAACTTCCATTTGAAGGGGGGTGTTTAGGCCCACCCAGGCTTCATTCCACCCTGACTCGCCGGGCTTCTACCACACCCCTCCCTGGGCATCTCCATTCCCCTAACCACAGGCACGCTTCTCAGCCCCCTTTTCTGTGTTGTCTTTCCCCATCAGAATGTAAGCTCCTTGAGGGCAGTCCTTTCTGTCCTTTCTGCTTGCATTTGTACTTGCACTACTTAGCATAATGCTTGGCACACAGTAAGCACTTTATAAATGCTGGTTGCCTGGATTTGAGGTCACCAAATATTTGAAGACAGCTGTTGTGCCCCCATTTTCAGATGTGAGATAGAAAGTCACTCCAGTTCCCAGCCCCAGACTCATCCTGGACTCCTCTCTCTCTCTCCTGTCTCTCTCTCTCTCTCTTCTGTCTCTCTCTCTCTCTCCTGTCTCTCTCTCTCTCTCTCTCTCCTGTCTCTCTCTCTCTCCTGTCTCTCTCTCTCTCTCTCCTCTCTCTGTCTCTATCTGTCTCTGTCCCTCTCTCTCCCTCCCCCCAAAACACACACACACACACACACACACACACACACACACATACACACACACACACACACACACACACACACACACACCAGCCCCATACCCAATCATCTCCCTCACTTGCCATGATCAGCTTGGCCTTTTATACAACCATGATGTCTCTATCTTTCTCTCCTCCCACAGCCACCATTGTAGGTCAAGCCCTCTTTTCCTTCTCTCTAAGATACTGATCTTATCTTTTTCATTGGCATTTACCAGAGCTCCTGGCCTATGGTGATCATCTAATGGATTCATGTTGATTGATTAACTGGTCTTCCTGACTTGTCTCTCCTCCTCCAATACATCCTTTACATAGTTACCAAAGTGATTTTCCTAAAAACCATGATCACCTCTCCACCCCTCAATGAAGTGCAGTGACTCCCTGTTACCTCCATGGATCACATAAAAAACTCTTCAGTTGTCATTCAAAGCCCTTCATGAATGGAATCCATCTGACCTTTCCAGCCTTAGAGCAGATGGATTCTAGGGCCCAGGCAAACAGGACTCCTCTCCAGCCACCTCTGTGTCTTTGCTAAAGCCCATCAAGTCATTCCCTTCCTTCAAAGTCTCCTCCAGGAAGCCTTGCCTGACTCCCCCCTCCACAAATAAGGTGAAAATGGTCTCTTCTTCCTCAGGCTCCTCCTGCTGCTTTGTCTCAGCTCTCCTTTCTCTCTCTGTTTTTCCTCCTAAGAAGAGAACCTAGGAGAGAGTCTCAGGAGAAACCCCCTGGGAGGAGTCTGAGTTCCTCTTGGTGACTGGATGAGTAGATCGCTCTGAGAGTTGAGACCTGCTGAGAGTCCTATGGGCTAAGGAGTTTCCCATTGAAGTCACATTCCCTCCCTCCTCTGAGGTTTTCTCTCAAGTCGCAGCTGGGCTTCCAATGGAAAGATCATCTTCTTTTAGAAAAGAAGAAAGGAAGGAAGGAGGGAAGAAAAGAAGGAAAGAAAGGAGGAAGGGGGAGAGGAAAGAAGGAAGGAGGAAAGGAGGAAGGAGGGAAGAAAGGAAAGTCCTCCAGTGGAAAAATCAGAGACTTTGGAAAAGAGTAAGGGGAGGGGAGGGGAGGAGAAGGGAAAGGAGGGGAGGAAGGATCAAAGAGACTTTGGAAAAGAAGAAAGGAAAGGAGGAAAGGAAGGAAGGAAGGAAGGAAGGACTTTTTTTTTAAATTTTATTATAGTTTGCATCATTCATTTCCACAAGATTTTGAGTTACATATTTTCTCCCCCTCTTTCTCCCACCCACCGCCCCAAAACAGCCATCCCAGTGTGTCCCCCC
>CM053585.1:393868266-393897363 GCA_028646515.1 Pseudochirops corinnae
AATTTTGCTGGGTAGGTGATTCTTGGTTTTAATCCAAGCTCCCTTGATCTCCAGAATATCATATTCCAGGCCCTTCGATCCCTTAATGTAGCAGCTGCTAGATCCTGGGTTATCCTAATTGTGTTTCCACAATATTCAAATTGTTTCAAGGAAGGACTTTCAATGGAAAAATCACAGGGACTTTGGAAAAGGACAGGAAGGAAGGGAGGGAGGAAGAGTTATGGATCTAAGAGTGATGGGTTTGGAGCCCCCAGTTACTGTGAAACCCTAAGCAGTCTTCCCTCCCCTGTGCCTCAGCTCTGGTGGCTCTGATGGGTCACACTGGTGAATCTCCAGCCTCTCTGCCTGAGCTGTTCTGGATCACAGGAGGAGGCAGAAGCCTGCCCTTGGCAGGGTCTCACTTGTCATCCTGGCTCAAGGGCTAGTTCCTCCAGGCAGCCTCTCCAGAATGCACCTCGACCCTCACCCGTCTTCTGCTTCATCTGTCTCCGACCAACTGCTGGAATGCTCTGGGCTTTTTTGTTTCCTTTCATTCTGATGGAGTCTCTGCTTTCATCCCAGCAGGGATGGTGAGGATGCTCCCTTTACCAGCTCAGTTCAGCCCCTGCTTTTCTTCACTGACGTCTCTTAGAACTGCCAAGGGCTAAGAGATTAGGTGACTTGCCCAGAGTCTCACTGCCAGGAGGTGTCAGAAACCAGGCTTGAACCCAGGCCATGGTGCTCAGCACATAGAGGGTCATTAATAAATGCTTACTGACATTGTCCAACTTCCTGGCACCAAGGCCAGCACACCCTACTGCTTCTCAGTATGGTGTATTAGAGCTTAATAATAATATTAATAGCTCACACTTAAAGCCTTCATATTTACGTATCACTTATTTGCTAAGCTTTTCTGCTTAGAGCAAAAAAGAATCCAATCAATCATCTAGTGACTCCCTCCCCCTTCTTTTACAGAGGAGGAAATGGAAGCTTAGAGAGGGGAAGAGCCTTGTCCAAGGTCTGGGCTCCTGCCCCCAAGTCCAGGCTCTTGGCCCAGTAGGAGCTTGCTGTGGCTCCCAGGTTACCCTCCCTCCCCCTTCTGGCAGCAGGGCAGGAGGAGGTGCCCTTCAAGCTACCAGGGACGACATCTCTCCTGACGGCTGCTGACACACTCAGATGCCAAGGGGTTATTTTAAGCCTGGATCAATGGCTGATTTTCAGTGACAGAGATGGCAGGAGGGAGCAGGAGGGAGGGGCCAGGATTCAACTTGGCATCTGACTGTCTCCTGGGGAGAGTATAGGGCCAGGGCCTGGGGCAAGGGGACTGGAGAGGTGAGCAGGGGACCTCAGACCAAGCCTTCTAAGGGCACTTAGAAACCATCTAACCCATTCCTTTCCTTTCTTAGTACAGTAACTGGTCACAGGTCACACAAGCAGGGAGTGATACAGCCAGAATCTGAACCCAGGACTTAGACTCTAAAGCCAGCAATCTGAGACTGCATAATACCGTTATCTCTGTTTTACAGTTAAAGAAACTGAGCTAATCTCACTGAAGTAAAAAGAGTCATCCAAGCTCCCCAGTGAGCAGAAGAAGAAGCTTTGATACCTGATCTCTGGATTGCCTCAGGAAGGACTGAAGATGAACTGGGCTTATGGGAAGACTCAAAAACGTGGTGTGTGTGTGTGTGTGTGTGTGTGTGTGTGTGTGTGTGTGTGTGTGTGTGTGAGAGAGAGAGAGAGAGAGAGAGAGAGAGAGAAAGACAGAAAGACAGACAGAGAGACAGAGAGAGAGAGACAGAGAGGAGGGAAACAAGGGGGAGAGAGAAACCGAGAGAGAACTAGGAGTATCTGTGAGCTTACAGGATTTCAAGGTTCTGCCACCAACTAACTCACATGATCTGGGCAGAGTTCTCATCAGGGCTTCAGCTTCATGGTACCTAATTCAGGCCCTATACAACAGAGTAGGCCCCTCCTCAGTGGCCGGCCTGGAGGAGTCCCAAGAGTCCTGGACCAAAAACCTGGAGAGAACTGGGTTCACATCCTGCTCTAATACTTCCTAGATGGTTAAAACTAAGAGGAGGGAATAGTCCCTTCAGTCCTGGGGCCAGGGTAAGATGGAACTAGATATATGGATGGATGGATGGATAGATAGATAGATAGACAGATAGATAGATGATAGATAGATGATAGATAGATAGATAGATAGATAGATAGATATGACAAATGAGATATGCAAAGTAGTTGTTGGGTGTTTTGTTTGTTTTTGGTGGGGAGGAGAAAGTCATAGGGTGGTCAGTGGCAGGATTTGAGCTCAAGTCCTATGAGCCAGAGTTCCAATGAGGTCCTGTGAATCAAGATCCAAATTGCTTTCCAGAGCACCATTTTATGTCTTTCTGGGTGTTGAGGGAGAGGGAAAGGATGCTAAAGGGCCAGAGGGGCAGCATGGCAGAGAGGATCCAAGAGGGGCAAGGGACAGAGGAACAGAGAGGCCAGTTTCAGTGTGGTGTCAAGAAGAATTTCATAACAATTACAGCTGTCCACAAGTGGGATGGGCTGCCTTGGAGGTAGTAAGTTCCCTATCACTACAAGACCTCAAGCAAAGGTTAGCTGAGTCCTTGCAGCACATATGGTAGAAAGGATTGCTGCTCAAGGACAGCAGCATACTGTGGCCTCCGAGAACCTGTGGGAGGAACAAAGGACAGGCCCTGTCCTTGAGCCCCTCTCCCATCTCAGGCTCAGGAGCCCCAGGGAGCCAGAGCAGGCACTGTGGATGTGTGACGGGAGGGCAGGGGAAGGCTGTGTCAGGCTTCATTAGTCTCTGCCAGTGACAGAGAAGCAAAGCTGATGGGACGCTGCTTGTGCCCCCGAGACAGAGAGGCAGCCACCACCTCCACTCCTCAGGCCCAGGCCTTCTTCCTCCTCTGGCCCCTCCCTGCCACCCAACCTGTCAAAGACCCTCCCCCACCCCAGAGAGGCTGGCTCAGGGAGGGGCGCCCAGAGCCTGCAGACAAACCCTAACACACCCTAGGTCCAGAGAGAGACAAAAGCAGAGGGAGTGCATGAATCCCCAGGGGCTGGGGGACCCCAGGCTTGGGATGGGGAGGGTGCTGAAAGATCTGCATGATCCATAGCCAAGCACTGTCCTCCAAAGTCTCTCGAAAACCAGTTAGCCCAGGGCTGTGGTTTGGCTCCAGGTCAAAGGAAGGGGAGAAACTCAAGCAATGGACCATCCATCCATCCATCAATCAACAAGCAGTTATTAAGCGCCTACTGTGTGCTAGGCACTGTACTTTTGCACGAGTACAAAGAGTGAAACATCTTTACTGTCTAACAGGGAGACGCAGGGAAGTGTCCAAAGAAATAGGTACAGCAGGAAGAAAAAGCGACTAAATCTCAACCCGTATAAAGTGTTTTTATCAGGAAGTCTGGGAGAGAGGGAGAGTGTCAGCAATCAGAGAGAATCAGAAAAGGAGGCTGCAGGCAGAAGAAGCAGCCTGGGGTCTGGCCTCAGGCATCTCCCCACTTGCGTTTTAAAAAAAAGAAAATCAAATTCACAACCGTAGAATGGGAGAGGCATGGCTAGGTAGCAGCACTCCAAAGATATGAGGGTCAGAGAGGACATGTGCTATCTGAGCCAGGATGCAGTAAGAGACAGAGAGGGGCAAAGATGCCACATGGGAGTGAGTCTTTCTGTATTCTGACCTCATCAGATGAATCTGGAGGGCTAGGGGCAGTCCTGTGCCCCAAGATGTATTAATAATAACAGATAGCTATATAATATAGCATTATGTATAACAACACATATAAGAATATGTTTGTATATAATTTAGATACAAATTTATATACATTTTATAATATAAATGTACATATAATTTAATTATATAGAATATCAGACTATATTATTTACACAGAATATTATAATACATAATTTATATATAAATATACAATTTAATTTATTTGTGTTTAATATATTTTATATAAATTTATATATACATAATTTATAGATTTAGATGACTACAAATTCTATATAATTTATATATTATTAATTATAATAAATTATTACAATATGATGTTATTTGTGTAATATATAATCATAATGACAATAGCTTTAAAATTTACAAAGCCTCTTACAAATATCATCTCATTGAATCTTCACAATAACCTAAAGAGTTATCCCCATTTCACAGATGACATAACTAAAACTGAGTGTGATTTGCCCAAGTCACATAGCCTGAGGCAGGATTTGAACTCAGATCTTCCTGACTCTAGGTCCAGTATCCTAACCCCCTAGCCGCCTCTGTTTGATGAATATGAGGTGGAGAGTACCCAGAGGAGGGTAAAGGCCAGGAGTCACATAACTGGGCATGTTTATCTTAGAGAAAAAAAGCCTTGGGAGATGTCTTCAAAACCTTCAAGGAAGGGCTGCAGTGTGGGTGTGTAGGACAGTTTAGCCTGGTCCTGCTTGGGCCCAGAGGGCAAGACAAGGTGGGGGTGGAGGGTGCAGAGAGCCCAGTTTTGGCTTGACATCAGGAAATCCTTCTGAACGATGAGACCCGATTCAGGTAGCGAGCTGAGTTTCAGATTCAGACAGAGGCTGAATGATGCCTTGTCAGGGCTGTTAGAGAGCGGAAGTCTTGATCAGATCCAGGCTGGATCAGGGGATCTCTCTTCTGTCTCTGAAATTCTGTGAGGAAGATGTAGCTCTAGGGATGCTGGCCCCAATGCAGGGTGCCCCCTCTCCTGGGCACTGAGGGATGGGCACACTGGGTCTCAGCAACTGCCACTGCTTGGCTTCCTGAGCATCACCTAAGTTCTCTTCAGCGTGAGGGCAGTGAAGCCTCTGGGATGAGCCCCAGCCCCACCTCCACCACCCACACCTCCACCACCCTCCCTGATGAGGCTCCAGGGGTTGGCAACATCCCACCTTGCTGGGAAGTGCTTTAGACAGAAGTCTGAGGCATGGCCTTTGTCGGAAGAGGGCAGGGCACAGAACCTCTGAGTTCAAGGGGTCTCCGTGGGCATCTAGCCACCCTCTACCTGAATGGGAATCCCCATTCTTGAGGAGAGCTCATTGCTTGAAGCCCTCCAGTGATGGGAAACCCAGGACCAGCCACAGCAGTCCATTCCCCCTTTTATTATACGTATTACACATATGTATATACATCCCCCAGTTCCCCTGGAGTAGAAAGTTTCTCCTTACCTTCACCTTAAACACACACACACACACACACACACACACACACACACACACACACATCATTGTTCTTACTTCTGCGCTCTGGGAGAGTACTCAGTAGAAGAGGAGCTGCACCTGCCAAGTTCCCCCAGAGAAGAGTCTCTACCCCTGCTGCTTGTGCTGGTGGTCCTCTCTTTTCTTCTCTGATCCCAGGCTTTTCTTCTTTACTAACTTATAAGCCTCACTGCCTTGTTGCCCCTTGCCAATGACCTTCCAGTAAAGGCACATTCCGGATAGCCACTGGCTTAACTTCAGTGTCTCCCCACCCCCACTGGCCCCATTTGTCCTCTGAACATCCTTCTTTCCCACCTGGAATCTGTCCAATCAAAAGATGGTGGAAGGGCACTAGAGACCCTTTAAGAGAAGGTTTATTTTTTGTTAAACAAGTTTTATTGTTGACTTTCATTGTTACAATACTTGTCATTCCCAGGTAGCATCTACTCTCTCCCAACCCTAAACTCCATCGAACCCTCCCTTTGACAAAAAAAAAGCAATTGGGCAAAACCAGCTAACCTGGAGACCAGGGCTTGACAGTATATGCAGTATTCTTCACCACTAGTCCCCCACCTCTCTACCGAAAAGCAAGAGATGCTTCATCATCTCTTCTCCCAGAGATTAGTCATATTTAGACTAACATTAGTCATTATAATTTGTTGAGGACCACAGGCAGTGGGACTCGGACCCTGACAGCTGAACAAGCCCTCTCAGGTGTTTGGCCTGCTGATAGGCCTGGATCAGTTCCCCATTCCCCAGGAAGATGCTCAAGCATACAGGTGTGAAGATTAGGTCCTCGAGATATGCATGGCACATACACTTGGCCTGGGACAAAGAAGCGCACAATGTCCACAGAAGAAAGCAATTAAGAAGCGTCTCATAAAAGCCTGGCCGCAGGGTAATAAAGTTGGCTCTCTACTTTCACCATTCCCAGAGTTGGTTCTCTTCAATAGTACCTCTGGGTCAGTGCTTCTTTCACAGCCCTGTCTGGGGACGACAGGACTCCCACTCTTTCTCAGCCCTGCTGTGGGACATCAGGGCTCCCCAAAATTAGCTCCCCACAATAATTATTCAGCCTTTGACATGGAGACAGCTAGCAGTCTGAACCTGGAATCAGGAAGACCTGAGTCCAAATCCTACCTCAGACACTATGTGGCTGAAGACAAGTCACTTGATCTTCTAAGCCTCAGTTTCCTCACCTGTTAAAATAAGAAGATTGGACTAGACAGTCTCTGAGGTTCCGTCAGCTCCAGAGCCCTTGTCCTCTGCCTTATCTGCTCATTTGCAACAAGCCATTCCCCCACACTCAGAAGGCTTTCTTTCTGCATTTGCAGCTGCTACTTCTATCCCTTCAAGGCCAAGCTGAAGCCCCACCCCTTCCATGAAGCCTCCCCTGATCACTCTCCTCTCTCCCAGAGGCAAACTCTCCTTTTTCTCTTTGATGTCTCAAATGTCCTTATATTCTCTTTGGTATCATCCTTACTGAGCAGTCAGGTGATACAGTAAGACCTGAGTTCAAATCCAGCCTCATACTTATGCAACCTTGGAAGTCACTTAACCCTGTTGACCTCAGTTCCTTATCTATAAAATGAACTGGAGAAGGAAATGGCAAACCACTCTAGTATCTTAGCCAAGAAAACCCCTGTGTACTTAGTGGTGCTTAATAAACTAACTTAATTAAATTGCTATGTGTCCACTTCCCCTGGGACACTGTTTACTCAAAGGGTAACAGAAACTTTGTAACCTATCAAATGCAGTGAGTGGTCTTTTCTCCTCCTCCTTGGTCTCTTCAGGCTCTCCAAAGCTGTGCCCCCTTGGAACATCCAGCCGGTGCCACCAGATCTGCTCTCTGGGGCCACATGGGCAAAGAGATCCAGATGATGTGAGAACCACCCTCAAAGACAGCAACTGTGGCCCTGCTAGGCCAGAGAGCAGAGAGGAGCACAGATCCAAGCTGGAAGCAGATCTCAGAGCTCCCCTCTAGAGGGGGAAACACAGAGTCAGTGGGGAAGTGACTTGCTCTGGGCTTCTCTTCTCCAGGGCAAGTATGACCAGTTCTCATAGATGGAAAATATCTTGGAATAAGAGGCTAGAAGTGGGTATAAAGGAGGGAGATGAGTTAATCAACAAGCATTTATTAAGGCCCTTCTGTGTGCCAGGCACTGTTTAGACAACACTGGAAATAAAGGCATCATGAAAACAATTTTTTTTTAAAGCAATATAGTTAGCAGAGTCACCCTGGCTCCTCTTTTCCCCAGCATTCTGAATGGGGTTGGAAAGTCTTATTAGACAGAGAGAAGTTTCTGGGTGTGGGGGTCAGGCAGGAGCAAATCTAAGTCCTGTTTTCAGGGGCTTGGGAGTCCTTGTTCTTCTCTCTGATGGGGAGGTGAATTTAGACTCCTTGTAGCAGCCAGGCATCTCAGGGTGAGGATGGGCAAGAGGAGAGAAAGGGAGGATGGCAGACCAGCCTGAGTGGGTTCAGAGGTTTAGCAAGGTTTAACTCCACTTTGAAATCTCTCTTCCTTCAATGTCCTCCCCCATTCCCCTTTCCCAAAGTTCAGCAGGAAATAGGCCAATTTACATAGATTTCCATATCATTTGGGGCCTTAGAATAGACCAAGGATGTCAGAGCTGAAGGGACCTTAGCAATGAGCCTACACAAGCCCTTCATTTTGGAGAGGTTGATGCTGAAGCCCAGAGAGGTGTCACATAATTAATAAGTCACAGACCTGCTGCTTGAACCCAGATCACCCTCCTCCAAGGTCCAGGGTTCTTTCAAGTGTATAGGGTTGGATGTCTCCAGATACATAGCTCAGTGAAGGACTCACTACCCACCATCTGCAGTTGGAGATGCTTGTTCTGATGGGGCACCCAGAAGACAATGGATTTTTCTCAGCCATTTAAAGACCATCTGCTCAGACAGAGAAGGGCTGGAACTTGTCTCAGTGAAGGGAACACCCATGCTGGATGTTCAGCTCATCTGTTGAGCCAGCAGAAAAAGAAGAAAATCCAGAGTTCAGCTCCCAAATCCATTTGAGGTCAGGGAACATTTCGCAGTCAGAGCTGACTTGGCAGACACCTATGTCATTATCTCTTAAAATCACAGAGATAGAAAACACCAGAGAGGAAAAAACAGAGCTGGGAGAGATATTATTCAGTCAGTAATCATTGATTAAATCCTTCCAATGTGCCAGGCACTGGAAATGTAAAGACAAATGAAACAATCCCTGCCCTCAGGAAGCTTCCACTCCATTGGAAGGAAACAACAAGAGCAGAGACATTTGGAAGTGAAGGACTGTAGTAACTGGGAGAACATGAATGGTTTCATGTAGGGCATGGCCCTCGAGCTGAGCCTTGAAGAAAGGAAGAGATCCATATGATGGAGGTGAAGCAGGAGTGTGTTTTGGGCACGGGGAACAAACCAGAAGAAGGCCTCCAACTACAAGATGGAGTGGTGTGTAATCAGCCTGAAAGGCAGGCTGCAGCCAGATTGCAAGGGCTTTGAAAGCTAATGGAATCTGTTTCCACCAGAGACCAAAGGCTCCTTTATTGTCTTTATGCCAATGACTCCCAGAGCTAAGAATTTAGCCCTCACTTCTCTCTGCTGCTGCAGGCACACGGCACCGACTGCCTATTAGATGTTCCTAAATTACTCATCCCTTAGGCATCTCAAACAGTTCATTCTCTTTCCTCTCAAACCTGCCCCTCTTCCTAACTTCCTTATTTCCACCAAGGGTGCCACCATCTGTCTATCCTCAAACCTCACAATCCCCAAGTTATCCTTGACTTCTCACTCCCTCTTAATTGATCTCCACGTCTTGTCTATTCTATCTTCACATCTGCTCTCTGTCCGTTCTCTCCACTCACATGGCCACCATCCTCATCACCTCCAGTCTACACTACAGCCTCCTAACTGGTCCCCGGCCTCAGTTCTCACCCCTACTCCAATTCATCTTCCACAGGTGCCAAGGGAATCGTCATAAGTCTAACCCTGTTGTTTTCCTGCTCAAGAAGCCTCTGTGGCTCCTCATTACCTCTAGGATCAAATACAGACTTCACGGTCAGAGAATGTCAGAGCTATAAAGGGCCCTCAAGTCCAATCCTTTCATCTGACAAAGGTGAGAACCGGGTCCCAAAGACGGGCAGTCGCTTGCCCCAACTCACACATTAATAGTCGAGGCAGAACTAGAATCCAAGACCAGTGCTTTCAACCCCATGGCAGGCTGACTGCCTCAAGTATCAGCCTGAAAGGTGGCACTTCTTCCTGGAACCGAGATCTCCAGGGTCCCTTTGGCTGAGTCACAGAGATAGGGCTCTGAACAGCCGAGACGTCGCTCTGCTCCAGGCTCAAGAGTGAGCAGGGTACACTGAGAAGGATTAAGTTGAGGGAGGGAGGAAAGTGAAGGGATTTACATGAGACTGCGCTCGGAGAGCAGATTCAGGCGTGAAGAGACAGGGGTGCAGAGAAAGAGCTGACGGTGTCTGAATGCAGACTGAAGCAGACTTTTTTTTAACTTTATTTTTCTTGAGGGTTTTTTTTTTTAGGTCTATGTTTTCTTTTCACAACATGCCTCGTATGTTCTGCATGGCTACATGTGCATTACTGATATCGAATGGCTTGCCTTCTCAATGAGAGGGGCTGGAGAGGGAGGAAGGTGGAGAATTTGGAACTCAAAGGTTTAAAAAAACAAATGTTAGAAATTACCTTTACATGTAAATGGGGAAAAATAAAACACTTCTTTCAAGTAGAAAAAAAAAGATAGGGATGACCGGGGGCAGGGATATACATATATAGTCCTGAATGCATCTGTGTAATGATGGATTAGAAGCCAAAGAACCTTTTCCTCTCCTGGGAGAGAGGGAAGAGCTGAGGCTGCCCCAGGTCTGCCCCCTGCTAAAGTCCTGGATTGGAATCCCAGCTCTGCTTCTTTCAACCTGTGTGATGGTCCCTCACTCTTTCTGGGCCTCAGTTTCCTCATCTGTAAAACAAGAGGGTTAAACTGGATGGTCTCTAAGGTTTTTTCCAGTCCTGGATCCTGTGACCAATACCTCCTTCCATAGCATGGAAGTAGGAACATGCTTCTGCTAGGGCTGGCTGAGCTTGGGTGGGTCCTAAGAGAAGGGTATGAGGTGCTATCTTTGGGATGGACTGGCCCCAGGGACTGGCCCCCTACAAGCTCATGGCAAGTGTGGACAGCATGCACATTAGCACAAATGACCTTACCCCCAGAAAGTACATATGCATTTATTGTTTGATGGATGAAGATGCCCATGGTGCACGATTTCCCCATCCACGTACATTTTTCATTGCTCTAGGGAGCAGGTGAGGCCTGAGATCCTGTAGCTGTGCCAGTGCTCAGAGCCAATGGAAGCTGTAAGGAACAGCCCATTCCTCTCATGGCCCCTTTTCCATGGACATAATCCTCTGCCCACCCTCATCATCCCACTGGAGGACTCCTGGATGGCAAGGACAGCTGCCCTTTCTATTGTATCTCCAGTATCTCCCTAGGGATTGGTCTCCCGCATGGGACAGGGAAGGTATGTTGGGGGGAAGGAGTGGCTACCCATCTCAATGAGCAGACTGTTTTTCTCTTAACCAATCTAAGAGTCCTCACCAACCTGAGGTAGAAAGTTTCTGTTTGTTGGCAGGTCAGCCCTGGCTGGAAAAGCCACCCTGGGTGAGCCAGATGGTGATACTCAGTCAGGTGTACAGAGCAAGAGTTAGCCTTGGCAAGTCTCCGTTCCCTGGGCACTGGTTACCGTCAGTGCACACTGCCTGTCCCTGTGCCACCTCCGGTCTGTGTGTGCTGTGCTGACAGCTGGGTGGTCACTGTGGGCAGTGCCTGGCAAACTATCTCCCTCTCTCTCTTTATTTTGCATTCTAGAAAGCCCTTTGAAAGTGCAAGGATTCTTCAGAACCCATGCTTTGGACAAAGAGGTGATGCCATGCCTTCCCAGAGTGCTTGGCTCCTGAGTGGAAACTGCACAGAATGTTAGCAAGAAGGGCCCTTGGAGCCCAGGATGTCAGGTACTTTAGAAAAGAAAATGCAAACATTGGGAAGGATCTTAGAACAAAACCAAAAACTGAGAAAGACTTTAGAACAAGGGATGTCAGAGCTGGGAGGGAAGCTTAGAGTTCATACAGTCCAATCTTTTTGTTTTATAAGAAGAAAACTGAGGCTTAATGAGGGGAAGTTTCTGTTCCAAGTACACCTGTGAGATGCTGCCTGAGCCAAGGATTAGGGGTGGGGAAACTGAGCAGGGTCTTGTAATTTTTGAAATACATTCCTCACAACCACCTTTTCCAGTCAATAGTTACTGTTTCCACATTATACCAAAAGAAACTGGAAATCAGAGAGGGAAATGATTTCTAAGATCACACATCTGAGAGTCAGTATTGAGAACCAGATCTCCCGAATCCAAGGCTAGACCACTGACAGTAGCCAAGACACAGAGAGGGCTCAGGCTTTGGGATCTTTGGGGACCATGTGAGCCTTTCCTGGGCACCTACAGCCCAGGAGAGAGATAGGAAGGATTTAGGGCAGTAGGAGAAACACCAAGGTCTCAGAGAACCCCTCCCTGTTTTTCCCATTCTCTGAGCCTTGGAAAAGGAGAGAAGAACCTCAACAGAAAAGAATGGGTTTGGGGAGGAGGGGCTATTTTAAACATGGGAGACAGACAGCTTGAGCATAGAGAAGGTAGGGTGAGAATCGGAAGGAACTGGAAGGAAAGAAACCTAGAAGCCCCTGAAGAGCCATCCTCCAGCTTCTGTTACACACACACACACACACACACACACACACACACACACACACGCGCGCGCGCGCGCGCTCCCCCTTACCTCCCCTCAAGGCAACCTCCCAGTTGATGTATTTCCTCGGGGGCTGCTCCAAGTGTTGCTGGACAGCTCCGATCCATAGACTGTCTTGCTAGTATTGAGCAGGTGTCTATACCCAGCTAACTTCTACCCATCCCTCCCTCCTTTCCCCAGGAGGGGGTGAGGGAGCCGTTTGCCCTTACTCAGTTCCCTCGTCTCCTCCTTCTCCTTCTCCGCCACCCCCCCACCCCGCCCCTTTCAGCTCTTCCCTCTCCTCTCTGTCGAGTGTGAAGCACTCAGTGTCTCCGCCAGCGCCAGCGAGGAAGGAAGGCTAGCCGAGGGACAGGGAGAGCGAGAAGTGGGAGGTTTTCAGCATGGAGGGACGCCTAAGGGACTCTTCGGGACGCCAGGCCCGACCAATCCTCTCTCCCGACCGTGGCCCCTGCTAGAGGGTCATCAACAACTGGGGTAGGAGGAGAGAGAAAGAGAGAGAGAGAGAGAACTAGAAAGTGGAAAGAGGACGGGAGAAGAGTGGGGAAAGAAGATTCAGGGAGAGAGACGAGATTGGAGAGGAGGAAAAGAAAGAGGGGAAGGATAGAAGAGTTGGGGGATCCAAAGAAAGGGGAAAGAGGGAGAGAGGAGAAAAAAAAGAAAGGAACGAAGAGGGAAGAGGAAGGATAAAGGTGAGGAAAGGTGGAACAGGAGAGCAGAATTAAGGGACCGAAGAAACGGTGGAGTGGGGAGAGAAAAACCAAGGGTAAAGGAGAGCCGATTGAGCTAGCTGGCCCAGTCCTGGAGGCCTCCCCGTACTCCGGGCAGGGGCTCGGTGGGTGCGCCATGCCGGGAGGCTCTTAGTGTGGCCGGGGTCGCCTCCCGGAGGAGGCCGGGAGGCAGGGGGATGCCCATGGCTAGAGCAGCGCCCTGGCGACCGCTCCCCTGGCTGCTGCTGCTGCTCCTGGCGTCGGGCGGGACGCGGGGCCGGGCACCTCTCGAGGCAGGGGCTCAGGACAAGGGAGAGACGAAACCTGGTGCAAATGGCAGCCCCAGCCCCAAGCCCGAACAGGCGCTAGAGGCGCCCAGCGAGCCCCCAGGAGCCGGCGGAGACCGATGCCTGGGCTATTACGACGTGATGGGTCAGTGGGACCCACCGTTCAACTGCAGCACGGCGCCGTACCATTACTGCTGCGGGACGTGTGGCTACCGCTTCTGCTGCCGGGACGCCCCGCGCCGCCTGGACCAGAGTCGCTGCTCCAACTACGACACACCCAGCTGGCTGCAGACCGGATCTCCGCGCTCGTCCGGAGGCTCCCTCGACGGCGGCACAGGCAGTGGCGGCAGCCCCGGGGCTCCCAGCCCGACTCGCGACCGTGCCCACGTAGCCGTCTACAGCGTGTGTGGGGTCGTGGCTCTGCTGGCGCTCGGCGCCATCCTCACCCGCCTGGGACTGGACAAGGCGCACAGCCCGCGGGCTGAGCGCGCTGTGGCTAGGTGAGTAGCCCCGCCCCCCGCCATGTTCGGTTGGGAGCTTGTGGCCCGAGGCCAAGGCTCCAGGAACACGTGCCCTGCACTCTGCTCCGAAACCCACCAGCCGTCCACTCTCCTCTCTCTTCTTCCTTCGGTCTCCTTTTCCTCCTCTTTCTATGTTTTCTTTCCTCCTTCTATCTTCATTTTCTCTTTTCTCCTTCCCTTGTGTCTTTTCATCTCTCCTCTTTCCCTCTCACACTCCCTGTCTTCTTCCTTCCCCACTTTTCCCTCTCTGGAACTTCCTCCTTCCTCATCTCTTCTTTCTTCTTCCTCTCATCTGGTCCTCCTTTCCTGTTTTCTTTACCATTTCTTGTTCCTTCCTTTATTCTTTCTCCTGGCTCTCTGCATTTCCTACCTTCCCATTCTCCTTGTCTGTTTTCTTACCATCTCTCCTTCCTTTCCTGGCTCTCTCTGTCCAATCTCTTTCTCCTTCCCTCTATCACCTATTCCCCTATGTCCCTCCTTCTTTTCTTCTTTCCCTTTTCTTTTCACGCTTCTCTCCTCCTCCCCTCTACCTCCCTATTCTTTTCTTCTTTTCTCTCTTTCTCACTCTCTCTCTCCCTCCTTTCTTCCCTCTTCTCTCATTTTCTTGCTTTCCCTATACCCCTTCCCCCACCTTTCTCCTTTGTGACCTGGGCTCTCTGCCCGAGATAGCTGATACCCCGTTTCCCTTCGAATCTTCTTCTTGACCTTCCTAGCCCAGTGCTCAGAGCTGGCCTCTCTATGGGACTCGGAGCAAAGATCGATTATTGCCCTTCTGAGGGGGGGAGGGGAGGGAATGCCCCTTTTTACCAAGGTTTCAAAATCTGTCTAGCCTTTGGGCAGTGGTGGGAGTGGGGTGGGGACAGATAGAGTCCACAAATAACTAGGAATCAGGTAGGAAAGGGTCCTTCCCTGGTAAAGAGAACTGATGACAAGTAACTCCAGCTGTGTATGAGGTGACCTGGAGTAGAGGGCAGAGGTCTAGGGAAAAATTCTGTCACCACTTTGGCTTATGTTTTGGGCAAGAAATGGAAGGCTAATGTTGGGAGGAGAAATGTGTGCTCACACATGACCCTACCTGAATCTCTGGAGGATGCTGCATGAGTGTCCAGTGGGCAGGGGGCTTGGGGTGTGCCTTCTGGCTTCTGTCCAGGGCCCAGGTGGGTGTGCCTGGGTGAGGTGCTGGGGGCCTAGTAAAGCCCTGGTACCTGGGGGGGTTGGTGGGGGACAGAAGCTTCTACACACATGGGAGTGACATGAATGCTGGGGTGGGGGGCCTGGATAGCAGGTAGAGGTCTGGGACCTGCCCCCCACTATGCACCACTAGCCTCTTGCCACTCGCTTCCCCTCAGTTTTCGGTCATTCAATTCAACCTCTGTTTAGCACCTATTGGAAACAAGGCATTAGAGACACAAAGTTCTGCCCTCAAGACCTTGCATTCTCCTGAAGGGCTACCCACATGTGCCCAGATAAGGAAGTGCAGGTAGGATCTAATGCGATATGAAGGAGAAAGCCAGAGAAGAGCTGAAGACAGCAAAAATGCCACCAGTTGGGGCAATCAGGGGAGGTTTCACAGAGAAGGTGGCCCCTGAGTAGAACCTTGAAGAAAGAGGAGTTTAGCCACAAAAGACCTGAGAGATATAGGACAAAAGTACAATAGAAGGATCAAGTGAGGGGTTTTTGAGGATGGGAGAGACATGGGTATGTTTGAAGGCGATAGGGAAGTAGCCACTAGACAAGGAGAAAAGAGAGATAAGCAGGAGTGAAGATAAGAGGGACAATCTGTTGGAGAAAACAGGAGGGACCCGGATCATTTGTGCATGTAGAGGGCTTCCCTTACTATGAGGAGGGGTTAGCTCTGCATGTGATACAGGGATGAAGGAGGAGATAGTGGGGGGAGGGGATCTGAGAGATAGGAGGAGAAGAGGAAAGAAGGGGGAGCTCTCTGGGCTTGGGTAAGTACATTGATAGACACAAGCACAATCCCATGGGGACATCCACAAATGTGTGCCTCTGTGTGTGTGTGTGTGTGTGTGTGTGTGTGTGTGTGTGTGTGTGTGTACAAGTTCAGTAGTGTGCTTCTGGTGGTCTGATGCAGCGTTCAGGGGAATGGTATGATGATCAAGCCAGTGTGTTTTTGCTCATGTCAAAAAGGTGACAGTTGAATCTAACAAAATGAATTCAATGAAGATAAATATTTTGTATTTGCAAAGTTTTGCACTTGGATTAAAAAAATAGCTTCACAAAACAAACTAGGAGGGATGGGGAGGCCTGGCTGGATAGCAATTTGTCTGGGAAAGATCTGGAGATCCTGATCAGTGGACTGCAAGCTCCACACGAGTCACAGTGTGATGTGGTAGCCCCCAAATGCTAATTCAGTCTTGTGCTTTGGAGCTTCCAGAAATAGAGATGAGAATCTGTCCTCTGCCCAACTCAGACCTCATCTGGAATATTGGTTCAGTATAATGTCATGGATACAGAGGAGGGCAAAGGGGAGGGAAATAAGTGGTTTCACTTAGGGAAGAGAAGATGGGGTGGTGAGGGGCAGGGGCATGATAGTTACCTGTGTACAACTGATAGAAGGCCTTCAATGTGTAGGAGGGCTTAGCCTGTTCCTGCTTGGGCCCAGAGGGCAGGACAAGCTGGGGGGAGGATACAGAGAGGCCAGTTGATGAGACCCATTCCAGTGAGTTCCCTGTCACCAGAGGGATTCAAGCAGAGGCTGGAGCTGTTGGAGAGGGGAAGTCTTAATCAGATCCAGACTAGACCAGGGGGCCTTATTTCTGACTCTGAGGTCTGGAAGGCTGATGCTGGACCCAATGCAAGGAGCCCCCTCCTCAGGGTATTGAGGGACAAGCATCAGCAGCTGCCACTCTTTGGCACCAGTTCTCTTCAGCCTGAGGCAGTGAAGCCCCTGCAGCCCCTGGCTTGGCCTCTGGCGTTGGTAATCTCCCACTTTGCTGGGAAATTCCTTATGAGCCTCTACCTCCCTGTGGCACCCACTCCTTTGGTACAGCTCCACTAGTAAGGAATTTGCCTTCACCTTAAATCTTCTCAACATCATCCTCTGCTAGCTCTGCTCTCTTGGGCCCAACTGAGGAAAAGCTAAGCTTCCAAGTTCTACAGAGAAGAGCCTCTAATACGGAGAGACTTGGCATCTCCCCGGGCTAGGAGAGTTTCTGACCGGATGCTCTCAGGTCTTCTCTCTCCCTTGTCACCTGGTCCTAGGCTACACTTTTCTCTGATAGCCTGTAGGTTCTTTGCTAAACATGATCTCCTGATAAAGGATACCATGACTCCTCAGAATGAGGGTTAGGGTTATCCAGGCTTCAGCCCCCTGGCACTAGCTAGCTCTTTGGCTCCCCAGCAGTTCTCTGTCCTCCAGCCCTCTTCCTAGCCCTTGATCTCAGATCATAGAATAGCAGAAAGGAGCTGGGCACCCTTCAAGAACCAATTTATCTTTAAAGTGTTTTACATTGTTATTGATATCTCTAGTTTTTACAGCAACTACAATTTTCCCATTTTAAAATTTTTTCCAATTTTCCCATTTCCTGTTTTTTCCATTTCCCAATATATCCCACCTGGCCCCCTTGTAACAAAGAATCAAATTAATAAAAACAGTTCAGCAAAACTAACCAATACATTAACAAAATCTGACATTCTATCCAGTGTTCCACACCCTTCCCCATCTTCACAAAAAAGGGAGGGAGGTCCCTTGCTGTAGTTCTTTGTTGGGGTCAAACTTAGTCGTTATAATTTCAAAATATCTAATTTCAGTAGTTTTGGTGGTGGTAGTCATTCTTTCTGTTTACATTGCTGGAGTCTTTGCGTTTATTGTTTTTCTGATTCTGCTCATTTCACTTTGCATCAGTTCATGTAAATCTTCCCCTGCTTCTCTAAATATTCATCATATTCATTGTTTTTTAGAGGTATCAGGATACAGTGGATAGAGTCTGGGACTTGGAGTCAGGAAGGGCCAGATTCAAATCCCTCCTTAAACACTTGTTAGATCTGTGATCCCAGGCAAGTCCCCTAACTTCCACTGGTCTTTTTCCTTCTTCTGTAGAACGAGGGGGATGAACTTCTCAGTTCTGTATCTATGATCCTATGATTTGTCCAATTATATTTATGTGACACAATTTAGCCATTCCCTAATCAATGAACTTTACTTTGTCTCCAGCTCTTTCCTACTGCAAAATATGCTGTTACAAATAATCTGTCACGTGTGGAACCTTTCTTTTTCATCATGGACATCCTTGTTACATACATACACACATACGCACACACAGAGGTAGTGCCATACTGCATAGAGCACTGAGCCTGGGGTCAGGAAGACTCATCTTCCGGAGTTCAAATTTGGCCTCAGACACTTACTAGCTGTGCGACCCTGTTCAAGTTACCTAATCCTGTTTGCCTCAGTTTTCTGATCTGTAAAATAAGCTGGAGAAGGAAACAGCAAACCACTCCAGTATCTTTGCTAAGAAAACCCCAAATGGGGGGTAATGAAGAGTCTGACTCAACTGAAAAAATGACTGAACAACAACTATATACGTGTACGTACGTATATATGCATGTGTGTGTATGGACATATATATACACATACACATGTACATGTATGTATGAGAGACTAAGCAGAATACCAAATGCTCAAGCAGATATTTGCTCTGTCCTTTTAGAGACTGTGGGGTGGTGACTCTTCCTTGTCCGGTTGTTGATCATCTCTTGCCCAGCTTCCTCTCTCCCCTCAGCCAATCAGAGTAGCTACTAAGATCGGAGTTCCCCCAGGAGAATCTGGTCAAGCACGCCCTTTAGGGGGTCAGAGCACGTGTGTGGGTGTGGCCTAACATGATGCTCAGCTCCGTCACCCTTGTTATAACAGAATTTCTAGACCATGTCAAATAACAACATGCAAACAGTGTGTTTGATGCTCATCTTTGTTTTGTTGTGTGTGTGTGTGCTTTTTACTCATATTGGAAAGGTTCTTATATTCCTATGTTTTGTAGAGTTTTAGCATAAATGAGGGCTCTAGTTTATCAAAGACCTTTTTGTATCTATTGATATTACCATATGGTTTAATGTGTTTTTGTTTTTAACATAATACGATATATTGTTTTCTTAATGTTTAACCCTCTTGTAATCTTAATTTAAGTCCAACTTGATCACATTGCATAATTATTTGAAAATAATATTATAGTCTTTTTGCCAGAATTTTCATTTAAATTTTCATTATGTTCTTCATTAATTTTATTAGTCTACAGCTTTCTTTCTTTTCTTTATCTTTCCCTGGTTTTGGTGTCAGGGATATATTTCTCTCATAAAAGAAATTTAGTAAAGTACTTTCTCCATTTCTGAAAGTAATTTCTGTAGTATAGATATTAATTTTTATTTAAAGTTTGATAGAATTCTGCGATAAATCTTTTGGGACTAAGGTTTTTCTTCTTTTTTTGATTTGGTAGTTCCTTTGCAAGTATTTAATTTCCTCTGTAACACTGGTTACCATGGGCCTCACAACCTGGCAGGCTAGGTAGGTTCCATTTTTCAGGCTTCCTCCAGGATTCTCCAATACCCTTGGGGTTTGGAGGTATGTAAGGCAAATGGTTCCAGCCTCACTGATGTTGTTCCCACAAGTACAGGGGGTGGTATAATAACTGTGTTACTGCTTTAGACTTTATCCCATTACCCTGTTTTCTGCTGGGTCTTACTCACAAACTCTGTTTCAACAAAGGGGATGATTAGGTCTTCCTCAAATTCTTCCTGCCCTCTCCCACATTTGGGCATTTGCTTTCCCCCATGGAAATTTTTCCCATGTCCATCTTCCCATACCTGGAATACACTTTACTCATTTTCAACTATTGAAATCTTTCTCTGCTTTCGAGGTCAGCTCAGGCCTCACATCTTCCTTGAAGACTTCCCTGATGTTCCCCAAACTAGCAGGGACCTCTCCCCTCTTAAATGACCAGGTCTCCCTTTTTATTTGAAATCTCTTGAACCTTTATATTTTAATTTACATCTTTTTTAGCTGTGGGTATATCTGGTCCCTTCCCATAGATTGTATGACAGGATGACAGGAAAGAAAACATCATTTTTGTCTCTATAACCCTTGCACTGAGCAAAAGCCTTTGTGCACCATTGGTGCTTCATAAATAATTGTACTTAATTTAATTGCTGTGTATTCTGCTGACAGAAATGCTCATTCAAAGATGAATATGAACTTTCTAATCCACCAGATCCAAAGACCTTTTCTTAGCCTCCTTGGTCTTCCTGAAGCTGACCACTCTCCCTTTCCATCCTTAAACCACTCCTCACATTCCTAGATGCTTATCTTTCTTTGGATGCTAAAATGTTGCACTCTCCTGGTTTACCTCTTACCTTCCCACTGTTCCTTCTCTGTCTTCTTCACCAGCGCATCTTCTTCCCAGCCTTTTAATGTGAATATTTCCTAAGGTTCTTTCAAGTTATTCTCAAAAAAAAAAAAAAAAAAAAAAGAAGCTCCACTTCACATCCATCAGATTAGCAAAGATGACAAGGAAAAATGAAGATTGTTAGGTTTGTACTAAAGAACATCATGCACGTTGATACAGTGTTAGTGAACATGTGAATTATTTGCCCGGCCATTCCCAAAAAGAATTTTAAACTATCCAAAAAAAAAAAAAAAGAAAGTTATTCTCAGATCCCTGTCTCCAGCCCTGACCTCTCTTCGGAGCTCTGGATTTGCCTTTCCAGATGCTTGTAGGATGGCTCCATCTGAATGTCTCCACTAGACACAGACCTCAGCACCTGACTTCTGAGTGGGGGTGGGGTGGGTTCAGATCTTGGCTTGGCTTTTTACACCTCTGTGGTTCTGGAGAAATTACTTCCCTGCTTTGAGAAATTTGTAAAACTTCATGATTTTTTTTTTTTTTGTAAAAATGAGGGTCAAATGAAACCCATTGAAGACAGAGGTTCTCATTGTCAGGAATGTCCTCCACCCCATATTTGCCTCTTTGTAGCTTCCATTTTGGATCCCAGTGTCCTCATTGGACCTTGAGGGTCTCTGGGGGTCCAGTCTCTGAGCACCCAGTTTTAGGTCTCTGAGCCTTGGTCCAACCTATTAGATTTTGTTCTGCTCTCTAGGATCAAAGTGAACAAATCAAATCCCGTTTTTACATTGGGAGCCTTTAAATGCTTGAAGACAACTAGTCCACACCCTCGCGTCTTAGATTTTTTCTGGTTTAAATGTGCCCAGTTCATATTGTTCAATGATGGATGAATGAATAAATGAAAAAAAAAACCACATTTATTAAGCACTTAGTACTCGCTGGGTGCTTTGCTGAGCACCAGTGGAAACAAACACAAAACAGATAAATTGACTCTGGTGGTTTTTAAGGCTTAGTGACTGGCCAGGAAGACAATTTAGATGCTATTTCTATTCTGGGGTGGAGGGAAGTCTTCCTAGACCAGGTGAGAAGCCAGCAGACTCTGTACATGTGTCATACCACACCAACCCCCAACACCCCCCATCTAATCCTGGAGGAGTTGGGGGAGAAGGCATAGACAAAGGAAACATTTCCAGGTTGGGTGCAGGCAGGAGGAAATCTGAATCCCATTATTAGGGGCCTGGGGGTCCTTGCTGTTCTCTCTGCCTAGGGGATGAATTCAGGATCCCTGTGGAAGTGAAGCATGGCTGGATGGGGATGGAGCAGGGGAGGGAAGGGGTGAGTGGGATGGCAGGCAGGGGCTGAGCTCAGCTTTAACGGGCTCAGAGGCTTAGCAAGGTTTAACTCCACTTGGAAATCTCTCTCTTCCTTCCCAGCCCTCCCCCACTCCCCTTTCCCAAAGTTCAAGAGGAGACAGGCCAATTTACATAAATTTCCATATCATTTGGGGCCTTAGAATAGACTAGAGGATGTCAGAGCTGGAAGGGACCTTAGCAATGAAACAGCCCAACCCTCTCACTTTGGAGAAGATGCCCCCAGGCGACTTGCCCAAGGCCGCACCGCAGGAGTGACCAGAAGTGATGTAGCACACCAGGGTTACAAAATGCTCCCAACATTCCAGTTGGGGAGGAATGCAACAATCATGATTCCCAATTTATTGACAATTAACTGAGCATCAGGAAGCCAAGGTGACATCCAAGATCACTCAGTTAGCTGACGTCAGTTAAACCCAAGGAAGGGGGGAGGGGGTGAGGAAATGAAGAGGCTCCTGTGGACAGAAATGACAGGGGTGGAAGAAGGGGTTCTACCTCTGCTTCCCTTTGCTAAAAGCCCCAGGGCTGTCCTCAGTTTACCTCTAATCTCCCTTCTACCTTCTACCTCCAGCTAGGAAGGAGACCATCTCCAGCCAGGCCTCAGGGGTATGGGAACCCTAGACTTGTTGTCTGATGTCGGGGGAGAGGGAAAGCTCATGGAGGACAGGCGCTGTTTCCCTTTTTGTCTTTGGATCTCAGTGACGGGCCAGGAAGACAATTTAGATGCCATTTCTATTCTGAGGTGGAGAGAAGGCTCAGGAAGACCTAGGATGGAATCTGGCTTCTGCCCCTAACAGGCTGTGTGACCTTGTCCTGGTAACTCCCTAAAGTGCAACCATAAGGTGCAGGGCAGGTGCTGATCCACTGCCTGGCATGACAAGGTGCGTAGTAAATGCTCAGCCCCTCGGGAAACACAGAGCAGAGAGTGTGACTTCTCTACTGTTGTGGATGCCACTCTTTGTTAAGAACTCCCTTGAAGTTCCCCTCTTTCTCTTCCTCCTCTTTATCCTTTGTCCTCCTTATTTTCTTCCTCCTCTTTTCCCTTCTCCTCTTCTCCCTCTGTCTCACTCTCTTCCTCCTCCCCTCCTTCCTTTTCCTTTTCTTCTTCCTCATTATCTTCATCCCTGTGAGGATGTCAGAACTGAAAGGATCTTTAGAACAAAGAACATGGAATATAGATTTAGGAAGACCCCTATTCATTAAATGAGCATTTATTATGCTCCTACTAAGTGTCCGGCACTGGGGTTTCAAAATAAATTAAAATTGTCCCTGCCCTCAAGGAGCTTACATTCTATTGGAGCAACGATTCTAGTAATTGGGGTGAATGGGTAGCTTCAGACAGAAGGTAACCTTTGGGCTGAGCCCAGAACAGCGGTTCTCAACCTGTGGGTTATGTTCAGTTTGTAACAATGAAAATACATCCTGCATATCAGATATTTACATTACGATTCATAACAGTAGCAAAATTACAGTTATGAAGTAACAACGAAAATAATTTTATGGTTGGGGGTCACCACAACATGAGGAACTATATTAAAGGGTCATGGCATTAGGAAGGTTGAGAACCACTGAAGGAAGCTAGAGGCTGTCCACGGTGGTGTGGAGGAGGGAGTGCATCCTAGGAATGGAGGACAGACATGGAGATGGAGATGGAGATCATATAATCAGCATGTAAAGGCAGACTGGAGCTAGATTGGCAGGGGCTTTAAAAGTCGCAGGAATTTGCACTTCATCTTCTCAGCAATAGGGAGCCACCAGAGTGCATGGGTTTGTCTGGGATGAAAAATAACCTTCATCCTTAATTTAGTAAAAAATAAATAAACAGATCACTTAGGATAAGAACAGGAGGAGTTTATTCTCTTCCTCTGGAGAAGAGGGTGGTCTTCCCCATGACTGATCATGGAGGAGAGGCAAGTTACAAAAGATAGTGCCAGAATTTATAACTTAACTTAGTCAAGACCCCTCCCCGACTGTTTCCTCTCTCATTGGTGGAGAGGCAGACTTCACCAAATTCTTCCCCAACTGAGACAGCAAGGAAAGAGGTGGGGAGAGTCCCACCAAGGCAGGAAAACAGACAAAGGAAGATAAAAGTGATTGACAGAAGCAATGGAGAAGGAGGAAGGGAAAGTTAACCAACCCAAATTGAGAAGTTTTCACTTATCCCATACAGGTTGAACCACTCCCAGATCTCTATGTATAGCCCCAGTCTTCGTCCAGAGCCCCAGGGATGCATCACTGCCTAGGGAATATTTCCAACTGGATGTCCCATATGCATTGCAAATTCAACATGTCAAAAACATAATTCATTATCTTTTCCCCCAACTCTCCCCTCTTAACTTTCCTGTTTCTGTCATCTTTCTCATCCCTACTGAATGAGTCCTAGGGATAGGTCTTTTTCTTCTGCTACAGGCTTGAAAGGAAAGGGATAAGAAGTAGATTGCAGCAAGGATTAAGGTTTTAGAAAAGGAGCAATGGGAAGGGATTTAGGTGAGGGACTAGGCTGGAGGAAGAGGGGATTCATTGGGGTTCAAAATATCCATGACGTGTCCAAAAGAGATTTTTCAAAAAATGATAATGACCAAGCTTGGTCTCAGAGAAAAGATCTGAAGATGACCCTCTCTTTCCCTTCTTTGCAGAGATGGGGGGCCATGGGAATAGAATACTACACATAACATAACATGGCTAATGTGGAAGTATGTTTTGCAAGACCTCACATGCACAAGCTGTATCTTATTGCTTGCCTTCTCAAGGAGGGGGGAGGGGCAGGAGAGAGGGAAAGAATTTCCAACTCAAATTTTAAAAATGATTATTAAAAAATTTTTTACGTTTAATTGGGAGATATTTAACAAAATAAAATATATTTAATTTTTTAAAGAAAAAACACTTCATGTAACAACGAATTTTTTGATATGTTGATTCGTTTTGCAAAATTTATTTGTTTAAACTTCTCAGTTCAAGGAGTCTAAAAATGAAGGGGAAAGTGTGTGGTTTCTTCTACTCATTTCAACTCCTTCATTTGGCGGCAAATAGGAAACAGCAGATGAGGTGCTGGGCCTGGAGTCAGGAAGACTCATCTTTACTCACTGTGTTAAGCAAGTTGCTTAACCCCATTTACTTCAGTTTTCGTCTATAAAATGAGCTGGAGAAGGAAATGGCGAATGACTCTAGTATCTTTGCCAAGAAAACCCCAAATGAGGTCAGAGAGTCAGATGCGACTGAAGCCACTCCACAACAAACTCCCAATCTCACCCAGGCAGGAAGTGCAGGTAGTATTCATTGGCCCCAGAGCTGTGGACTGCTCAGTTTCTGACATCATCTAGTTCGACCCTTTTCTTAGGTGACTCGGTGCCCCACTCCCCTTGGTTGCTCACCATATTAATACTGAACCGATTGCAGACACCCTATTGACTTTTTTCTGTGCTCAGGAGGCCCTCCAAACTCAGTCTCCTCAGTAGCTGGGATTACAGGCAGGCATCACCACACCCTGCCAAAAAAGAATCTTTTTTAAAAAGGTAGAAACAAAGAAAAATTAATTCACAAAACTAGCCAACATTTCAGACCAGTTTGATAGTGTATTCAGTCTTCCATGGCTACAGTCCCCTACTGGCTCCTTTCTCTTATTTGGGGCTAAGCTTGGTCATTATCATTTCCTAGCATTCGGCTCTGATTCTTTTGTTAATGTTCTTGTCACTTACATTGTTTATAGTCATAGTGGAATATCATTTTCCTGGTTCTACTTAGCATATTTTGCATCAGTTCATCTATCTCCAGGCTTCTCTGAATTCATCACATTTCTTACAGCACAGTAATGTTCCACCACATTCACATACCACAATTTGTCTAGCCATTCCCCAGTTGAGGGATATATACATTGTTTCCAGTTCTTTCTTATCACAAAAAGTACTACTATGAATATTGTGCTATATAGGGTCTTTTAGAAAAAAACCATTTACTTCCTTGTATGTATCTAAGAGAGGAATCTCCAGGTCAAAGGCTGTGGAGATTTGATTCACTTTCTTCGTTGTTGTCAGTCATTTCAATCACGTCCGACTCTTTGTGACCCCATTTGTGATTTTCTTGGGTTGAAATATTGTAGTGGCTTGCTATTTCCTTCCCCAGTTCATTTGACAGATGAGGAAACTGAGGCAAACAGGATTAAGGGACTTCCTCAGGGTCACACAGCTAGTAAGTGTCTGAAGCCAGATTTGAACTCAGGTCTTCCTTACTCTAGGCCCTGTGCTCTATCCACTGTGCCACCTAGCTGCCTGCTTTATTTGCATAATTACAAATTACTTTCCAGAATGGTTAGACCAACATACAGCTCCACCAACAATGCATTAGTGTATCCATCATCTCCACAAATCCTCCACCATTGACTATTTCCATGTTTGTCTTCCTTGCCAATTTACTGGGCATCGTGGGTTGTTTTGATTTGCATTTCTCTTGTTATTATTGGTTTGGAACATTCTTTCATACGGTTGTTAGTTTGCCCATTCTTTCTATTTTGAGAAGTGTTCATTCATTCCTTATCAGTTGGTGAATGGGGTTTGGCCTTATATATTTCTATAAGTTTTCTGTTTATCATAGATACCGGATGCTTATCGGAGATATTAGATACAAAGGGTTTTTTTGACCAGATACTTTCCTTCTTATTCTAGCTGCATTAATTTTGTTCATTCAAAAGCATTTTGGTTTAATATAATTAGAACAATTTTTTTTATTGCCTCAGTCCTTGTTTGGTCAAGAATCAATCCTACCCATGGTTGGGAAAGGCGTAGGGTCTTCTACTCTTTAAGTTTTCTTTTTCTTTTAAATGGTCATGTATCCATTTTGAATTTATTGTGGACCAAGTTACATAATGTTGATCTAAGTCTAATTGCTGCCAGACCATTTTCCAGTTTTCCCAGCAGTTCTTGTCAAACAGGGGCTTTTTTTGGGTAATTGATGTTTTCGGGTATGTCAAATGCTGGGTGATTGAGTTTCATTGTTTCTGATGTTTTCCTTTCCTGGCCTGTACTATGGATCGGCTTTTTCTATTTTTAACCAGCACTAAATGGTTTTGATGATTGTTGCTTTATAATGGAACTCAAGGTCTGGAAGTTCTATCCCCCCAAAGATAATTTATTAAAGGATAATAAAGGACAGCTGGCTGGAGATGGTGGGGGAGGCAGAGCTGTGGGACCATGTGATGGTAAGCAAGTTCCTTCAAAGATGGCTTCCTAGTTTTCCCCTTTTGTAAAGCAAAATTCCCAACTATGATGTGATAGAGATGTTCCCTCCTTTCCCCGAGTACTAATATGGTAAATGGTGAGAGAAAGATGTTATCTCAGCTCCCCATCCTTGCTCTACGATCATTGAGGGCAATGACGAGTGAGGGGAGTTAGAATATACAACGGGGCTGTTTTATGATTTATTCCAGATTGGCTAACACGGGATTTAGGGAGAGGGAAGGTTCTGGAGAGTTTTATCTATAATTCCAGGTGATAGTGGGTTATTTGAACTCGGGTGAATACTCACCTAAGAAGCTATTGGAAAAAGTGAGGAACCTTCTTGGCTCCTCCTCGGTTTTGGGGTGAAACCAAGACACCATTAACACGGGATATTAGCCAATTAATATGGGCACAAGGTTTAGGCCCAGATAGTTTTCCCTCTTGAATTGAGTGGCTGGTGCCAGGAAGACGGCCTTGAGATGTGCTTTTACTCTTGGGGTTCTATGATGGGAAAGTCATTTCAGATCCTATGGAGAAAAGAAAATAAATGTCTAACACACGGACGGACCTAGGAGAGGAAAGGTGCCGTAATATTTATAGTTATGCATATATATGTATGTATGTATATGTACGCATGTGCATACAGCTAAACAATGATGCGTGTTCATATGTGTATATGGGCACACATGCATAATCTATATATAATTATGTATATGAAAATATGTACATATTTAAGTTTATTCAGTGATTTGTAGTTATGTATATATGTGTATGTGTACGTCTTATAGCAGAAATGAGGAAGAATACATTTGTGGTTACAAAATTATAAAAAGCAAACATCTCCTTGTCCACACAATTTAGAAGAAGTCATAGAAAACATGTAACGAATGCTAGGAATGAATCACAGCAGTCACAGACCCTACAACATTCCACCCCTAGTGGCATGTCCCAATTTCATGTTGTACATTCAGTGGCTGTTAGGAGACATAAGTTGGTTTTATGGGAGAGCGGGAGAATCAGTATGGGACTTTGGGGACCCTCTAAATTGGTTCATGGATGGAAAGCTCCCTACTGTCTCTTTGCATTCTCAGCAACACCATATGGGCTCACCCAGGATTCCTTAAGCACTTATACACACAGTTTGGGAAATGGATAATTATTATAGGATTTTATCTACATCATTGGTTATTCAGTGATGCATCATGCATGATAAAGGCATTAAGAGTCATCATAAGGCATTTGAGTATCTCTTACCATAGTTAAAAGAATTTTCTGCAGGATGAAGATGAGGAATCTGATGATAACAATATCAAACTTTTTGTCAATCCTGGATCTAAAAGTCAGGGATTGGCGTACTATGGGAATGAAGGGACAAGAATCCCTTAACTCTGTTTGGTGCCAAGTAAAGATCATCAATATTTTTTGGACTGCATCAGAACTTTTCATTATTCAAGGAATATGGTCATGGTCTAGCAGGTGGGAAACTCTTCTATTTAAAGAGGAAACAGAAAAATGGGGAAACTGAGTCTGGAAGGTCTTACAACTGCCTTTGCAAAGATACTCTTCCCAACTCTCTTAGAAATCTGTATCAACATGAAGCTATCACAACATTTGGAGGTGCTAGACAGCACTCCTGGTAGACAGCTGTTGGCATTTTCCCTCAGGTAGGAGATTGCCAAATTCAATAGCTTCAACACGTTTTTACCTGCATGCAAAGGAATAGGCAATGGATAAATCAAATTTAGTATCTCAAGATATCCCTTCTCCTACAGAAAGTTCTACTGCTTACAAATGAATCAAGAGGTAGTTATTTTTGAGTTAACATTTATATGAGCCAGTATTGAAATTGGGTTACAGATAGAGATCAAAAATCATTGAAAATATCCATTTTTTTGTTACCTGTGAAGCTCATACAAAGTCTTTTCTAAAAGCATCCAACTCTCTTCCTTTCTATTCTAGCTTAACATGGTCCAATGAGAACAATGATTTTTATAAATTATTGATTATAAAGATGGCCAATGCCAGATCTCACAATGCTGTGTGAGATCCGAAGGCAAGTCATTTCAATGGTCTGAAGTAAATGCCGTCGGGTTTTTGTGAGAGATGTATCACAAAATAATTTGTTTCATTACAAAGTGGAAGTCACTTTTACAGAGTGAAGTAAGTTTTGAAAAGTATCAGCTGGGGGGCGGAGCCAAGATGGCAGCATAGGAGCAGCAAGTACTACAGCTCCCACACAGCCACCTTAAATACCCATAAAATATGACTCTAAACAAATTTTAGGGCTCTAAAACACACACAAATATACTTCCCGCTGAAGGCAGCTCGGCTAGGAGGGACCATCTCAGCGCTGGGAGTCAAAAGCAGACCAACCTGAAACCGCAGCTTGGCCCTGGGGGTGGCCAGACGAGCTGAGCCGAGCCGCAGCTGGAGCTTCAGGAGAGCGGATCTGCAGCAGCTGTAGCAGTTTCCAGAATTATCAAGCCATAAGAAAAAAGGACTAAGTGAAAGGTCAGTGGATCTTGGCTAAAACTGGGGGAGAAAAGCGGGTCTGGCCAAACTGCTTCCAGGGCAAGGAAGTGGCAGAAGCAGAGGCCCTGCAGCCACCTCCACATAGCTGCTTCAG
>CM053585.1:393897863-393986498 GCA_028646515.1 Pseudochirops corinnae
ATTCTGAGGTGGGAGAGGATTAGAATAAGAGGAGACAGGGAGAGACAGAATGGGGTTGAGCATCTCATAGAAGAGGCACAGGATAATTGTTACAATGGAGGGGAAGAACAGGAAGGCAAAAGGGAAAGAGTCAACCTTATTCTCATTGAACTTGGAGTAGGGAAGGAACAACATAAACTCTAAACCGGGCATCTTGCCACACAGGAGAGTAGGGGGGATGGGGATGAGAGGTGGGATGATGGAGGGGAGGGCAGGGTGGGGGGGTGGCTTGATGGAAGTATACACTTCTGTAAAGGGACAGGGACAGGGTAGAGAATAGAACAAGGGCGGGGCGGGATAGGAGGGAGGGACATGTAATCAGTCTCTCACAACATGCCTACTGTAGAAAGGTTACACGTAATTATACATGTACAGCCTGTATTTAATTACTTGTCCTTCCAGTGCGGCCAAATCCCTTCTTAAGAAACTGCTATAAAATACCATTCTCCCATTTGTCAGGTAGAGGAGAGGAATGAAGTGAGTATGTGTGAGACCCTTTAAGTCCTTCATGTGAAGGGAAATTGTTAAATATATATATATATCAAACTCCAAAGCTGATGTGAAGGTATACAAAATTCATGCTGGCACATTCAGGAGCTTTAAAATCCAAAGCCCAATTTTCTAATAATTATATTCAGAGATTCACTGGATTGTTCAGTAAAATGAAGGCATATGGATGATCATATGATTTTCTTTTCTCCTCTTACAAAAACTCCTTCAGACTCTCAGCCTTTCCAAGGGCTTTTGCTTTTTTTCCAAAAACAATTTTACCCTTGACATACTAGGCTTAATCACTTGCCAGAGCAAGGGGGTGCTATGTTGCTCCTCTTGCCCCTACCAATTGTTCTGATCACACCACAGCTACAAGAGAAGATTCGTGATCAAAGTGTCTACGAGATTAAGCAAAAACAAACAAATGAATGATTGAACGAAAACAAATCATTAGATCCCCCAAATCTCTGGTAATGGTCCAGGGGTAGCCTTCTGGGAGCACTCCAGGGGTCAGTGATAAGACTCCTCATACAGTTACAAGTTACAGAAAATATTAAGTAACGAACAGGAAAATGCCTCAGAGCAGGCTTGGCACTTTATAACATACAAATGATTTTTAGAAAAATGAAAATTGGTTCCATCTACTAGCGGCTAGATTGAAGGGGATTGACATGGAACAGGTTCTATTCACAAATCACACTAATACAGTTTCTCTTTGAGATCATATACCTTTCTTTCTCCATTCTGGATGGTTGGCCAACAGAAGAGGGGAAAACACCAAATACATGAAGGCATTTCTACCACCTAGGAGTTTAGTGAGGTCAGCACACTCCCAGACTCCCAAACTCTGTCCCTGTCAGAGGGGGACCTCATGGGATCAGCCGAGACATAGAGAGAAAAGAAGAGAAGAAAGTGCTTTCAGATCTGGGTGCATTTTTACACAAATTCCCCCAAATCTTAATTTCTAATTAAACAACTTTAGGTAAGCTTATCCAGTAAAAAGAAAAAAGAAAAAAGAAAAAACTCCATTAGGAAATTCAATAGAAGTAGCTATCATAACTTGGAAATCTATAGTCCCAAAGATCTCCTAAGTCTCTTCTATGTTCAATGCAACAAAATTTTGAGATTGAGAGAGAACTCCTGGCAGGGTACATTTTTCCTGTTGTTTCTCCTTTCTTCTTCTTGGTTGCCCAGTTTAAGAAGAAAGAGGAATAAACCTCTGCTCAACGTGTCCAATCAGATAATTCAGGAAAGTTTTATTACTGAAAAATTCCCATTTTTTGAAGTGATGCTAATCAGAGACCATTTCCTCTGCTTCCTGATCAGCTCTAGGCATTGTCATGCACAAAAAGAAATAAATAGATAGATAAACAGCCAGATTATGTAGCTATACATGAAGGCATTTGGATTTTTGTTTTTAAATTTGTAGTGGGAGGAACAGATTAATAAGAAACACTTGTTATCTTAAAGTAAAAATAATAAACTATTAAAAAAAAACAAAAAACAAAACCCCTATAGACAAAAGATAACATTCTTGACAGCCCTCCCAGGTCTGAAGAGGTGAACAAACTCTGCCTTTTGCCCTACATATCACTGGGGAGAGATGTCTTCTGGTGGCTAAGCACCGACATTAAACCCTGGTCAGAGAAGTCCTATTGGCAGCTGATGAGACAGCTAACCTAGACCTGGCCTGGCCCCAGGTGCCTTAATTAGGAAGACAGCAGCTCTGATGGACTGATTTTTAATGATCCGGACCACTTGCCTACAGAGCGCCAATCTGCCAGTTTGGGTGTTAAACATCAAGCTTCCGTGCCAGGCTACTTGTGGTTAGGCAAATATTGCCAGCTGGGTGGTACAGCTAATAGAGTGCTGGATTTGGAGTGAGCAAGACCTGATTTTGAATCTGACCTCAGACATTTACTACCTGCATGACTCTGGACCCATTTAACTCTGTTTGCCTCAGTTTCCTTATCTGTCAAATGAGCTGGAGAAGGAAATGACAAACCACTCCAGTAGCTTTGCCAAGAAAACTCCAAATGAGGTCACAAAGAGTCAGACACAACCCTGAGAGGCAGATGCTTTATTATCCCTATTTTATAGATAGAACAGTTGAGGCAGAGATTGTGTCTGCTTTCCAGAGTTGTTATAAGGCTCAAATGAGATCATCTTGGTAAAGCATTTTGCAAACCTTAAAGAAATGCTTACTACTAAAGCCAGTTCTTAGAGACCAGCCTCTCAGGTTATCCACTTTAGCCTAAACTTCACACATTCAGCCTCAGCAACCCTCTGAAGTTTTGTGCCAAGTTCAGGATGACAAGGGCTCCTTCCTACCTTATGCTGACTGCACCCCTGGATCCTCACAGGAAACTACAGGGGCTGGATTCAGAATCTCCCACGGGCAGAGAGAGCCCCAGGCCACAAAAGAGTAAGAGATGTTTAGAAATCATAGAGGTGGGTGTTTGGGAGGGGGGTCCTTTAGGCTAATTCAAGTGGTCCTTCTGGGCACCCACTAATGGTCTCCCCTTTTGTTTCTACCGGTCATTGAGAGTCATCTCCCTGAAAGTGACATCTTTAAGGATCATAGGCAGTAACAAGTTTGTATTAAAGTCAGTGATGAAAATGTCAGCCAAAAGTCAAGTGAGAGCATGGGAAAGGAGGCCTGGGAGGTTGGATTCTGGGGCTCAGGAAGCTGATCCTGCTCCCAGCTCTGCCTCCCTTGCGGCATAAAAAAACCTCACTCCTACCGCAAGATTTCTGGGATGGCCCCCTCCAGCAACAATCCTCCTCACTTCTGGTGCTCCAGCCCTACCCATAATTCAGCAAAGGAAGCCAGGAGCTAACAGCTTGAAGCCAGAGCATGAGGCAGGTATCCAGATGTGCCTCAGGTCACAGTGGTACTTCCTAGTGTGGGGAAGTTGCAGAGATGCAGATTTCACCTTATATCAGAAAAAATCCTAATAATCAGAGCTGCCCACAGATAGAATGGGCTGCCTTGGGAAGTAGTGAGCTCCCCATCCCTAGATGTCTTCATGCAGAGGTTGGTTGACTGCTTGTCAGGGATGTGATGGATATGTTCATGGTTGGTTTGGACTGGATGCCTCTGAGGTCCCTTATAGCTATAAAATCCAATGATTCTTCAAGAAAGATCCAAGATTCTGGTCTGGGGTAGGGAGTTGAATCAAAGAGGGTGGCTGGATGTAGAGTCTGGCCCTGATGACCCTCCTCTCCAAGAGAAAGAAAGTAGCCACTTGAACCAGTAAAGGGAGCGTTCTCATCCAGGAGTTCTTTATATCACTAGGTCCTGAGGGTCTAGTCCCCCTCCCCCTTTATACCTTGGTAGAATGTAATCTCACTGAGGACAAAGGATGGTCTTCATTTTTGTCTTTGTAGCCGTGCCTAGCACATAGTAGACTCTTATTTTAAGGTTAAAAATTTATCCACAAAAATATTTTTTATATTTTTGCACATTTGATGTTAGAACATGCAGGTAAATGTATGTATAGGAATGCATGTAAAACAAGCACATTTATGTAACATGCCAAGAGAATCTCAGAGCAGGGGAAGGAATGCTGGATCTGGCATTGGAGGAGCTGACTGTGCAGATAGCCCAGTGACCTTGGGAGATCTCCTGGCCCCTCTTGGGACCTCAGTGTTCCCATCTCTAAAACAAGGGGGTTGGACTCAGCTGACCCCCCAGGCTCCTTGGCCCCCCCAGCCTCTGGGCCAGGCCATGGTGTGGGAGCCAGGCTGTGAATATAGGCACCCTGCCCCTCCCTCTCTGCCTCCTGAGTCCTCCTCCAGGGCCATTGCCAGGAGAGAAGGGTCTGAGTGTCAGAGCGGATCACTGGTTTCTAATCAGGGCAGCAGCTGGGAGAAGAGGCGAGAGCAGTCATCACCTCTTTAAGGAACAAGACCCGACAGGCCCAACGGCGTCAATCCCCAGCAAGAGGTGCTCCCGTTGCTTGCGTGGGCATGCACTGGCGTGGGGCTGCTGGGCAGAGGCAAGGAAACTCCGGGCCTCAGACAGGTGGGGACAGCCACTGAAGGTCACTCAGTCGGGCTGCTCATACCCTCCAATCAGAGCAGCCCCAGGGCTGCTGCCCAGCTATCCTCTGCTCTGCTGCAGCCTCTCTGGGCTCACAAGTCCCCTTTTCTCCTCCATCAGCTGCCAGTCACATGAGAAGGGAGGCTGACCAACTTACTCAGCCTCTGGGAAACTTGTACTTCTCTGCTCCTCTACCATTTAGAAAGTAGGAGAAAGAAGTAGGGGTGATGGCCTTCCCCAGCATCTTGCAAAGAGGGAAACTGAGGCCCAGAGAAGTTGTGACTTGCTCAAGGTCACACAGCCAGATAATGGTGTAGCCAGGAATCCACCACAAGCCTTTCCATATGCAGGCCAGAGAGGCCTCTGCCCAGTGACCCAGGCTGAGCTTGGACGAACAGCTCAGGTCTTCTTACAGGGTCAGACTCAAATCTTGTAGAGCCCTGAGAGAGGCAGTGTGGCAGCAGGGGCAGGACCTGGAGTCTAAGGATTGGGGTTCAAATCTCAGATCATCTTTTTACTACCTATATGATGTTGGGCAAATCCCTTCCTTCCCTGGGCCTCCATTTCCCCTCAGTAAGAGGAGAGCATTGAACCAGTCCGAGGTCCCTTCTGGCTCCAAATCTGTAATTCAAGGGAGAGGAAGGAGAGCCCGGTGCGGGCAGGCTTGGGCAGGGGAGGCTTTCCTGGAGGGCTACACTAAAGACTGGGATCAGGTACCTCATGATGCCTATTTTCTCTCCCAAAGGACTCTGACCGACCTCTTGAAACAGCCGGGGCGGAACCCCTCGGCCCCACTGCCCCCACCCCTGGGGAGCAGTGTGCAGCTGCAGATGGGGGACAGCCTCACTCGGGGTTCCCCCCGAAAAAACACAGGTGAGTGGGGAAGAAAAGGGGAGTGGGGCACAAAAAGAGGGGAAACTGAGGCAGGTGGCCCTTTCCTTGGGCTCAGGGGAAGCAGCTCTCTCAGAGGAAGTGCTGAAGGATGAAGGAGTAAGTGAATGGGTCAGGTGTGCTGGAGGAAGAATGTATGATCCAGCCCACACTGGTGCGGGGTGTCCCGATGGGGGCTCTTTCAGAGCTGGGCATTAGGGCTGACTGGAAAAGCAGAAAACAGTCATTCTCCGAATCCATTCCCTCTCCTTCCTGCGAGCCCCTCCCATCTCACCCTCTACCCCTCCCTGAGTTCTGAATCAGGCAGGCACAAAGGGAAAGCCTTGGGGTCAGAGGACCTGAGTGTTGAATTCCACTTGAGCATGTCACTCTAGACTTCGGTTTCCTCATCTGGAAAAGGAGCAGGTTGGGTTGGCTGACCTCTGAGGCTCCTTTCACCTGTCAGTCTATTGATGTAATCTCTCTACTGACCTCCAGGCCTCTGCCAGCCTAATGATATCTCAGATGGGAAAGCCCATGGACGGCTGAAATGTAGGATGTCTAAAGCAGACACTCTCTTTCTTCTCAGACCCTGCCCCTCTCCTCCCTCCCCTGTTACTGCTGGCACTCCATCCTTCCAGTTCCCCAGGCTCCCAAGTGAGAGTCACCCCCACATCCAAGCCATTACCAAGCCCTATTGATTTGAACTTTCCAGAATCTCCTGAGGATAATCCCTCCTCTCCCCTCACACAGCCCCTGCCCTGGTGCAGACTCATCACCTCACACCCGGACTATTGCAAAGCTGCTGGGGATCTGCCTGCTTCAGGTCTCCTTGCCTCCAGTGCATCCTCTATTCAGCCTCCAAAGGGATTTTCCTAAAGGGCAGAGCTGACCATTACCCCTCCCCCCCCCCACACACACTCAATAAACTCCAGTGGCCCCATGTTGTCTCCAGGAGCAAATGCAAAATGATGTTTGTCATTCAAAACCCTTTCTGAGCATTCCCTTCCTCCCACCTGTTCTTGTTGCGCCCCACTCCTCACATACACTTAAGCCGAGAGCTGCCAACCTCCTGGCTGGTCTACCCAAAACTGTCCATGTCCTGGCACCAGGCATTCTCCCTGGTGGCCCCAGGCCCAGAATACTCCTGCTCATCTTCGACTGAGTTCAAATCTGGCCTCAGACACTTAACATTTACTAGCTGTGTGACCTTGGGCAAGTCATTTAACCCCAATTGCCCTGCTTTCCCCCTCCAAAAAGCAAAATAAAATAGAATAAAGTAAAAATGCTCATTGACTGGCACACTTGGATCCCTGGGGATGAGGGCCAAAAGAGAAACACAATGGGGACCTTATTGAGGAAAGAGCCAGGGAAGGGAAAGACCCCAGTGCCAACCTCCATTCACCCCCCATGCACACACCTTTTCTCTTCTGTCTTCTGCAGACAAAAAGCACTTGAACAATGCCCCTCTGGGGGCTCCAATGTTGCCCTCCCTGGGGCTTGGCCCTTCCCGTGGATCCCAAGTGCACCTGGGTAACAGCATGACCCTGCAGCCCGACTACACCAAGTATGCCACCCTGAAAGCCACTGGTGAGTGCTCCTGCCGGGCACCTGCCCATCTCCCTCCCTTGACCTGCCCCCTTCCCATCCCATAAGATCATGAGGACATCCCTCCCAGCCATCCAATCTTGGATACCCTGACTCAGGATTCTCAAGTTCTCTGCTCCAACAAAACACCATCTCAGTTACCCCAAGCCCAGGTTCTAGAGCTCTGTCCCAATCACTTCACATCTGGGGTACCGTGGCCTTACCAAGGATTCCCACATTCCCTGCCTTGTCCAGGCCAGATACCCTGCCTCCAGGCACTGCAGGTTTCTAAGTTAATTCTTCAAATGTGTCCAGCTCAGGCTCCCACAACTGCCCCCTCACCTCCATCCACAAGGCCCACACCTAGCTCCAGCCCCACCCATCACCATCCCACCCTAGGGTGCTCACTGCCCTCTGACCTGGATTTCTTTTCCTCCATCCCCCACTCCTACAGAGAGTACCTCTGGAGAATTTTACAAACGCTTCCCATCAGTGGACGTGCCTGTGCCCAGCACCGTGTCCCTCCCACCCCGGGTCCCCAGGCACCACAAGGATCTGCCCCTGCTGCTGGACGGCTGCCCCTGGGCCACGCCAGGCCCAAGGGCTAAAGGGCTCAGAAGTGGTACTCGGCCTGCCGCGTGGCCAAGCCCAGGGCCTCCCAATTGCCAGAGCTGGGCCACTTCCCGGCTGCCTCCCAGGACCCCCCATGGGTCCCGGGCCCAGCCCTCTCCAGCCCCACGACGAGCCCCAGGCCATGTGCCCAAGCGTCAGTTCAGTTCTGAGCAGCTGAGTGAGGCCTTCAGTCACCAGCCCCCTGGGGGGCCACGCCACCTGACCACCAATAGCAAGGCTGAGGTTACGGTGTGAGAGCTCCAGCTCCTGGATGCTGTTTTCTTCCTGGTGAGGGGCCTGCAGGAGCAGGGCTGGGATGGAAGGAGAGCCCAGGCTGAGAGCACTTAGGAGCATCTGGCCTAATGTCCTCAGCCTTGGGGCCCATCTGGGACCCTGAACCATCACAGATCCAGAGGAACTGAATTCTAGGTCCGATTGCTGCTTCTTGTCTGTAGGACCCTGGACAAGACCATTCCCCTCTGGGCCTTGGGTCTTTCCCCTGTAGAATGAGGAGCTGATCAGGGATCGTCCCCTAGAGCGCCATATCTCTGGTTACCTGGCTGCCTTCTATCTCTGAGCTATCCTCAGACTCCTAAATGGGGGGCACATCCCCTCCCCCAGCCCAAAGCCTTGACCGGATGGTTGGCTGGGAGGTCACTGGGCTCTGGGCTAGCAGGAGACGGCCTGTTTCACATTGTCAGTATCAAAGACTGGTGTCCTCAGTTGGATTCAGATCCTGCCTGGCTGGCAGGCCCCTTCTCTCCAAGGATCCTCTCAACCTTAGGTCTAAGGGGAGGGGGGGAAGAGGAATGGGACTGGGGGGTGTTGAGGTGGAGGGAAGGGGGCAGAGGGTTACAGGGACAGTGGATAGAGGAAACCACATCTATCTGGGGTCCCTATTTGCTCCTTTGTAAATAAATCTAACCTCCCCTACTCAATAAACATGGCCTCCCCAGGAGAGGAGGCTGGCTGGTAGCTCTCATGGTTGTCTAAGGGTTTTCCTTCTGAGTTTCCCAGAGATGGTAATCTCCCTTCAGAGAACAGCCCTGCCCCGACTCAGCCCTATGCCTCATGAGGAGGTCTGGGCCAAGGTCAGGGTCTCAGGAGAGAAGGCCCTGCAGCCCCATGGGGCAGAGTGCCAGCCTGTCTCCCCACATCGCCCCCTTCCCCAATATGGCAGAGAAGAAAATCCTGTGCTCAAATATCATTCTGCTCCTTTCCACATGACCTCTCTCTCTCTCTCTCTCTCTCTCTCTCTCTCTCTGTCTCTGTCTCTCTCTCCCTCTCTCCCTCCCTCCCTCCCTCCCTCCCTCCTCCCCTCTCCATTCTGCCCGATCCAATCAGTTTCTCCCCTTCAATCACTAATCCACTAATATCCCTTTAGACTCACTGAGGGTCTGGAGTGAAGGGATCAGGTCTCTGCCCTCAGGGAGTTTACAGTCTCATTGCAGAGACCAGAGTTACCCATTAAAAGTGTTATGGGAGCAGTCTGTGATCAGGGTTGATGAGTTGTAGGGGCAGTGAGGGTGCTGATGGCTCAGACAATGAAAAGATCAGTTCCACCTGAGAGAGGTCGGGGCAGACTCCCTGGAGGAGGTTTCAGCTAGTTTTTGAAGGATGGATAGGAGTGCCAAAAGGTATTTGGCTAGGAGGGACAGGTCTGCCTAGAACCAGTTTAGAAGGCCTTAAATACCAGGCAAGTAATGAGTCACCCTTCATTGTGGCTGCATCTCTCTGCACAGCCCCAGGGACCCCTTCCACGAGTCCTCCCACCTTCGCCACACCCCAGAGGAAGGTTGGCTCATTCTTCATTGCTTACCTCTTTCCCTGTTCTTTTGGCAGCAGAATGGTTTGGCACGGGGCCTCAGCCCATCTTGGGCCCCAGGCCAACAAGGCCCTGCAGTCACCAGGCCATCTGCTTGGCTGACAGCTGGTATCCACAGGAGCAGGCAGCGCCGAGCAACTGTGGGGTCTCTCCCCTTCCCATCCAAGGGAAAGGGTAAGAGGGTACAGAGGGGGTGGAAGTGACCTCCCTGAAGCCCAGGATAGTAGCAAAACTGAAGGGAACACACATGTAATCTGACGTGCTCAGCCTGAGTGCACCAAGAGGAACAAGGCAGGATTCTGGACAATTTCCTCCCCCCTCAACACACCCCAGAAATGCAGCCTGGATGATGGGTTTGGGGTCAGTTCCATGACAACCAGAGACCAGAAAACTGGGAGAGACCTAGAACATAAACCATCAGAACAGGGAGAAGCCTTAGAACATTAAATGTTAGATGGAGGACCCTTAGAACATAGAATGTCAGTGCTGGGAGGGGCCTTAGAACATAGAAATGTTGGAGCTGAGGATACCTTAAATTAGGGGGATATTAGAACAAGAAAGACCCTGACAGGTCTTGGAGGGTCCTTAGAACAGAGAATGTCAGGGCTGGGGGGGTCCTAGGGAATCTTGTCGAACTCCCTTGTCTCAAAGAGGAGACAAAAGCCAGAGAAGAGTCTTCTTGTCTGCTCTGAAAAGCTATGGGCCATATCCTCTCGGGGTGATATGATAGCTGACCAGCTACCACATTTAACTGGTGAAGGTGAGCTAATTTTCACTCAGGGGGGCACTATGATGGGAAGGGCTCTGAAAGGCAGGTTTTGTGGGAAGTTCTTGGAGGAATTATAGATCCTGAGTTAGGTTAATAAGGGCCAAGAATCCTGTGACCTGCCTCCCAATCTGTGTTCTACCTTCATGAATGGCTAATGGTGGAACCTAAGGCACTGTGATGGACTATTGGTCACCCCCAAGGGAGGAGGAGGTGGCAGGTGGCCTGCAGGACCACTTAAATGGGAAAGGTCATGGGTAGGCCCAAGTTCTGGGGCATTGGAGAGAGGTAGGCCACGGAGCACCAGGCTGCTTCCCGGGCTGGCCTCATGGAACCACAGGCTGACCCCAGGGCCCAGACCCCCTGCTGCCTCACCTTCCCCCACCCCTAGCATCTGGGGTTTAGCTCTAGAGAGCTGGGGGCGGGCAGGCTGACTCATCCACGCTCCAAGGACAAGGAGCTGCTCCAGCAGGAATAATGGGCATGTTACCCACCCCCAGGGGCGCCCCCCTCCCCCCCTCCACCTATCCCTTACCACCCTCCTGACGCAGGCACCCAGCATGGGTGATGGTGACAATGACTGAGGACTGTCTGTGGCTCTGGGCAGGAAAGAACTTGACAAGCTGGAACTGGTCCAAGGGAAGATGAGGAGGACAGGGAAGGGCCTGAGATCATGCTCCACAGTCAGCCAGGAGAAGGGCCAGGCGGGTCAGTAGGGAGAACACTCAGGGGAGCCGAGAGCTGTCTTCAAGCCATTGATAAGGGCCTTTGGTAGAGGGGTGAATAGGCCTGGGCCATGGGGGGGAGGGGGGAGAGAACCACAAGTCAAGGTGGGAAGTTACAGGCAGATTTCAGATGGACATTCAAGAGCAATTCAGCATTTATTAAACACCTGCTATGTGCAGGGTCCCAATTTAGGTTCTGAGGGAGATAGGGATGAAATAGAGGCTAGTTCCTGCCTTGGATGGAAGGCAATAGTCATCCACCCCCAGCACACACACATCCCGCTTTCACCCAGGTAGACCCATGGAACCTTAGAGCCAGACAGAATTTAGCTATTAGCTAATCCAACCAATTTGTTTTACAGATGGGGAAACCAAGATGGGACAGAGGCACAAGGTGGGTGGGCTCTGGAGGTGGAGGACTCAGGTTCAGATTTCACCTCTGATGTTCTAAGATACAACTTCCCTGAGCCTCAACTTTCTCATTTGTAAAATAGATGCCTCTGAGGCCCTGTTTGCCTCTAGGGCTATGATTCTCTAAGGTAGATTCAGGAGGCAATGAATTAATGTCATTAAGGCACTGGGGAAGTCCCCCCTCCTCTTTGGATCTTGCTTCTTCCTCTTTACAAGATAGGCCTGAACTGGAGGATCTTTAAACTCCCTCCTTGCCCTGACATCCCCTGTTCTAAACTCCCTCACAGCCCTGACATTCTCTGTTCTAAGCTCCCTCCCAGTCCTGACTTTCCTTGTTCCAAGTCCCTTCCCAGCTCTGACAGTCTGAGTTCTAAGGCATCTTCTAGTCCTGGTGTTCTATGACTTAATGAAAGCACAGATATGATTCTTGGGTAACCACAGGCCCTGAAGGTGGGTTGGGAATTCGCCAGAAGGTTCAGAGACTGGAGTGGGATTTTGATGTCTCTTGATACTTGGGGATCTACTGACCCCTGGTGGTCAATGATAGCAATAGAGTTAGGCCAGTGCTGGACAGGTCAACTCAAGGAGGCTTTGTGAGTCTATGGAACATTTATTAATCACCAGCTCCCTGCAGGGCCCAGTGCTTCCCACCAACAAGAAGTTTCCAGTAGGAAGAGCCTGGGCAACAGTGGCTGTGGATTTCAGAGAATGGAGAAAGTGGCGCCTCAGCCCAGTCACACCCCATGCTTTCAAGAAGCCTCTGCCCATGGAGCCTATGAAGCTGAGAACCAGCCCAAGACAGTGTGGGCTTGAGAAGTCACCTCAGCAGGGAAATGGGAGGGAAACACCTTGGACTTGGAGGACCTGGGTTTGAGGCTCAGCTCCCTGACTTCTGCAAACCTCCTGCAAAATAAGACTTTGGGTCACTTTACAAATGAGGAAACAGGCCTAAGAAGGCATGATGACAGATAAGACAGTGCCAAAGGAAAGACTCTGTTAAACTCAGCTCCTCCAGCTCCAGTGCTCTTTTTGCTTCGCCATATGGAATCCTAAGCATTGGAAGATAGGTCAGAGGTCAGAAGTCAGCTAGTCCAAACGCCTCTCAAACTATGACACGTGACATGTTCCGTTCAAGAGTTATTTTCAAGCACCTACTTCATAAGCTTTGGGGAGAGGTACAAAGTTTACAGAAAACAGGCTCAGCCCTCATGAAGCTCAAAATCTAGGAAGGAGATAGGTCACTAATATTGGTCCATTGTTTTTCAGTCCTGTCTGACTCTCTGTGACACCATTTGGGGTTTTCTTGGCAGAGACAATGGAGGGGTTTGCCATTTCCTTCTCCAGCTCGTTTTACAGATGAGGAAACTCAGGCAGATGGGATGAAGTGACTTGCCCAGGGCCATACAGCTAGTAAGTGTCTAAGGGCAGATTTGAACTCAGGAAGACGAGTCTTCCTGACTCCAGACCAGCACTACGTGTACTACGGCACCCCCTAGCGCCCACTAATATACACCTGCCTAATACACAATACAGAAGAATGGGAAAGAAGTAGCCTCAAATCCATATGACTTAAGCATGCAATGATGATTTGACATTGGAGGGTCTGGGTTTGAATTCCACCTCTGACACTGTTTGTGTGACCTTGAGCAAGCTGGACCCAGGTCATCTCTGCAGTCCCTTCCCATTCTGAGTCCTGGTTTCGACTGGCAAAGGTGAGGAAAGAGTGCCCCCTCCCATTCCGGGGATGGATTGGCACTCAGGGCCCACACTAGGAGGTAAGAGGGGCCAGGCCAAAATCAGAGAACAGCTGGAAAAAGGGCACAAAGAGGAGTACTGCTCGTGAAATTAGGATTTTATCCTCAAAGCAGGAGGAGGTCACTGAAGCCTTCTGGAGGGACCTGTACCAACTTGTGATTTGGGAAGACAACTCTGGTGACCACGAAAAGAATGTCCTGGAGTGGGGAGAGACCCTGGAAGAGAGAGTGAGGGTCCCAATGTGCACAGCTCTGCTCCCTGAAATCCAATTCACGCTCAGGTCAGGAAGAAGGAATTAAGATTCCAATTCAATAAATACTATTTATTAGTATTTAGACATTTATTAAATTAATTAAATTAAATTAGACATTTATTAAATACTAATTAAGTGCCTACTTCGTGCCAGGCCCCGACCTAAACATCAGGGCTACAAAAAAAGGCAAAAGCCCGTCCCTGCCCTCTAAGGTGGCCCCGTGGGGAAAATGCTGCATTTGGAGTCAGGTGGCCTCGATCCGAATACCATCTCTGCACCTGGGTAAACTCAATTTTTTATCTGTACAATGAGGGGTGGGCTGAACCAGATTTCCTCCAAAATCTATGATCATGCACATGACTCAGGTGGTTTGGGCCTGAGTAAGCCTGCTGGCTTCATCAACGGAAAGATGGAAGTCGGGAAACTTGCTGGTGGGATAGGGGGCAGGGAGAAGGTGTATTCATAATCTGATTTAGAAGGGAGCCCTCCAAACATTTGGAGACAGGTCTCTGCTCCCCAGGAAGTCTTCTCTCCCCTCAAGCCCTTACCCCACTCTTTTCAGCTTTGGGGACTGTCCAACGGACAATTAGAAATACAGGGCTCAAACAGCGGGAACAACTGGGACGTTTAGACCATCTCCCAGGTACACAATATAGGCTCTTAATAAACACCCGTTGATTGATGTCCTACAAGTGGTCATCTATCTTTTACCTAACCCCGCCCTGGGGTTCCACTATCCACTGAAATGACCCACTGTAGTTTCGGACGATTTGAAGTTTCTGCCTAGTGTTCCCAGTGCTGCCTGTTTTGTTTTGTTTTTTAGTTTTTTGGGGGGAGGGAAGAGTAAGATGATCATCTCATCTACTAGACACTCTTCAAATTTTAAAGATCAACAATATTTATATTCCCCATCTCCACTCTTCCCTTTTCCAGGTTAAATGGGCAATTCCTTTTAAGTGATGCTTAAAAAAAAATTCTTAACCAAAATTCCTTGGGGCAGGCCCTAGCTTGTCCCTTCTCAAATGTGGCTTGGGAGGGCCTCTCCCAGGGGCACCTCTTCTGCATAGCCTTTAAGGAACTGAGGGCAGGTCCCTGTACAGCCAAATGTGGTGGCTTCCTTAGAATCTTCCCCCTGACCACACCCCTCCCCCCCTTTATCTCATCTAAATCATTTGCATCACCAGGGTTTCCTTCGTCTCCGGCCAAGGGATCCTACCCAATCACTGCTCTGACCTCTCTTGAAATCTGCCCTCTGGGAGACTAGGGTGGAAACGATGCCCAATCACCCATCTCACTTTTCTATCTACAATGGCAAGCATTTATTAAAGCAAGAGCCATGTGCCAGACAAATGCCAAGTACTGGAAGTACAAAGAATGAAGACAGTCCTCGCCCTCAAGGACCTCACGTTGAACATTTCTATCATAAACTCGAACGTAGCGTTTGGGTCTCTACTTCACCACTGGTCCTGTAGTTGGGAGGACCCAAGTTCAAATCTAGCCTGCAAAATGAGGGGGCTGGACCCTCAGCAGACCCTTCAAGCTCTCTATGTGGGACTCCCTGCAAAATTAGGTCCAGGATAGCGATTTTCTTTGGAGCGGAGGTAGTCACCTGACTTTTCTTTCAAGAGGGATCCCCATAGTGTCTGCTTACACCCCCACATACACCATGCCCATATACACATTCTCTCTCAAGATGCTCACCCAACCAGAAGGCCCACTCCTCACAGACACAAAGGTCCAGCGAACTGGGAACCCTGCCATATCCTCTGCTTCACCACCAAAAGCAAAGTCAAACCTGAAGTGGGGAGGAGGGGACAATAGCCTGTAGGAGAAGGAAGAAATGGGTGAAGGGGAAAAGAGGACAATCCTGACCCGTACCACGGAGTCAGAGCACAGGGAACAAACAGGTCCCCCATCTCCCTCTCAGGCTCAGAAAAGGCCAAAGGGCCCCGAACACTACATTCGAGTTTATGATAGAAATGTTCAACGTGAGGTCCTTGAGGACGAGGATTGTCTTCATTCTTTGTACTTCCAGTACTTGGCATTTGTCTGGCACATGGCGCTTGCTTTAATAAATGCTTGCCACTGTAGACAGAAAAGTGAGATGGGTGACTGGGCATCGTTTCCACCCTAGGCTCCCAGAGGGCAGATTTCAAGAGGTCAGAGCAGTGATTAGGTAGAATCCCTTGGCCTGAGACGAAGGAAACCCTGGTGATGCAAATGATTTAGATGAGAAAAAGCGGGGGTGGGGGTGGGCAGGGGGAGGATTCTAAGGAAGCCACCACATTTGGCTGTACAGGGACCTGCCCTCAGTTCCTTAAAGGCTATGCAGAAGAGGTGCCCCTGGGAGAGGCCCTCCCAAGTCACATTTGAGAAGGGACAAGCTAGGGCCTTCCCCCCAAGGAGACACAGGGCTGGGGCTTCAAGGCCAAGGGCCAACTGTCCTTTTTAGACAGCACAAAACAGAAAATGGCTCAAACTGCAGCAGAACACGTTTGAATCAGAAACAGAACTCATGTGGCCCCTGCTGGGACCCTGTCATGGGTCCCAGTGGCTCAGATGCCTGCTGTGTGACCTCAGAAATCACTTAACATCCCTGTGGAATAAGAGGCTGGACAAGGCAATCCCTGGGGTCTCCCAGCCCCAAGTCTATGGTCTTCAGGGAAATCAGAACTAGACGGGAGAGAGAATGCAGAGAATGAAAACATACATCTCCACACACAGGAGGCCAGCAGGCCAAGCTATGTTTATTGACTATCCCAGACAAGGTGCATGATCAAACATAAAAAATGTCCCTCTGGGGTGCTGAGCCCCCAGTCTTCCTTATGGGGCCTAAATAGCGCCCCCAGTTCCAGCACCCGAGCCTGTCCCCCACCCCATCCCAAACAAGGCACGTATGTACACACATAAAATAAACAATGGTTGGGACTGGTGCTGAGCCCATAAATAACAGAATACAAAACCGGTCCACAGCCCGTTCCCAAGGTCAGTGGGCTGGGGCCAGCCTTGAGATGAAAGGAGAAACCAACAAGGCCATCAGGTGGCCTGGGGCGCACTCTCAGCCAGGACAAGGGTCCATCTCCTTTATCGTTCTCCCTGCCGAGCAGCTAGCAGGTTCTGCTTGAACCCTCCACCAGTGTCCACGGCCAAGAAGGCCCAAGGCCCCACACGGAAGGGCCAGGTCCCACTGCCTTCATTTAAGAGGCTAGCTCAACCCAGTCTTCCCTGGGCCCCAATCCTGCCTCTGGCCACTCCCATGGCTCTCTTTCTGTCCCAGGAGGTAGGTCTGGGCACTATTTCTCAGACTTCCTTCCCTCCCTTAAGTCTCAGGCTGCTGGAAGTCAAATAGCCTCTAAGAAGTGGCAGCTGACTGACTGACCCCCAGTGATGACCAAGGCTCCAAGGAAGATGTTTGGTCTATGGTGAAACCAAAGCTACTGGTTTGTGGTCCTTCAGGGCATTTGGTCACTGCCAAAAACCAGAGCTGAATTGCCAGACCTTCCATGGTGGTAGGGACAAACCCAGCCCAGAAGGGCCTTCTACCCAAGGGTTCCTGGTGATACAGTAACCCTCTGCAGGTAAAGATGGCCAGTCCTTTGGACATGTCTGTGATGATCCACATGAGGGCCCACCCTAGCCAGCAATGATGAGGGCCTCCCCCAACACTCCCCTGGAGCTGCCAGAGGTGCAGGGAGGAGATGCCTACCCACAAGGATAAAGCCAGCCCAGGGCTTCTGCCCTGGCTTGAGAGGGGAAGAAAATAGGATCTTTGTCCCAAGAGGAGGGCCCTGCTGGACACACCTCTCTTGGGTGTGGGGAGACATGTGGAGGGGCTTTAAGAGCAGCCTCCTTCCTGCCCATATAAGAGCCAAGAGGCCTAGGTGGGGGTACAGGTCCAGTGAAGCATCTGGGCAGCTCAGAGGCCCTATCATGATAATTTCAGCTGAAGAATTTGGGATAAGACACCCAAGGAGTGGAAATGAGGCACTGCTGCTCCCACTATCCAGATGGTTCCACTGGGCCATCCCACTATGCTCCAAGGTGCCCTCCCCGCTTAGCATCCACTCAGACCCTGACTGCCCAGATAAGCGTCCTGGCCCAACTGGAGAGAGCCCAAGAGAGAGAGAGACAAAGAGGGAAGGAGGAAGACAATTAAAGAGGATACCATTTTTTTATAGAAAATTTAAAAAACACGATTTTATTTCATGTTTGCCCTGAGGACTGCCTCCCCTTCCCCCGAACCCCCTTTTCTGTGACTCCCCCTGGAGCTGGGCTCTGGATTACCACACTCACCTCACAGCTATTGCTTCTAATAAGGGAAAAATAATTAACGGCTACACCAGAGACAGGAGAGGAGACAGAACAGGAGAAAGAGGGGGCTACCACACTCCTAGGCTCAGCAAACCAAACACACAAAGCCAGAGTAAAAACCACTGTGTTACCAAAACACGTATTTTGACAGGCGCCTGAAGCAGCCCTAGCTCAGCACAGATGAACCAAGGGATGCCTGGAAGGCTGGAGGGCTGCAGGGAGCAGCTCTGCCTAGGCCTGATCCCCATTTCCCCTGTGGCTTGCCTGCTGCCCCCCAGTCTCTCCTCCAGGCCCCAATTCGGGCACCAGACCACTAGAATCTCTCTCCTCAGTGAAAGATGAAACTTTCCAAGTTTCCTGGATGGTCCTAGATCAGGGGAGCCCAAGAGAGAGGGACAGCTGGGCAGAGGCTGGCAGTGGAGGGGGCAATGACCAGCAGCCTGAGAGCCCCGATCCCCCTGGCTCAGATGGGGCAAGCAAGGGATTCAGGTGGCATAGACCAAGACCAAGAGAGAGATGAGTGAGGGTCTGAACAGAGGAGGAAGAGGAGGCAGGGGCCGGGTTAGGAGGCCACGATGGCAGTGCCCCCACTCAGCTTGACAATCATCTGCTGGCAGTCACTGCAGGAACGTTTGTCTCCAACCTTCTCAAGGGTCCGGGCAGCTTCTGCCAGCAGCACTGCCCGCTGGCCCGGGGATGAGAGGAAGGACAAGGGCAGGTGGCGGCAGGCCAGCAGGATGGCGGTGGCCCGTTCTCGCTGCCCAGGGAGGGCATCCACCTCTCCTGCGGGGAGGGACCCAGGTAAGCCTTGGGATCTGATATCTGCCTCTCCCTGCCAAGAAGTTCCAGGGGGCCATCCCCTTCCCTCCTGCCCCAAAAGGGCCCAGACTGTCTCACCATGCTTAGTTGTCTGGGCCATGCGGCGCCTCAGGCTGTGCTCCAGCAGCTGGTGGGTGCGGGTGGGGCTGGCACCAGCCATCAACCTCACCGTGGCCTCATGCAGGAACACCTGGAAGGCAGGATGGAGGGACCCCTGAACACATCCAGGACCTTCCAATTCATTCTCTAACATCTCCCCTAGCCCACCCCCAAGAGGCCTTTGCTCCCCAGAGGGCTTTTAAAAATGTCAGCACCCAAAGGAGAGAGAAACCCTAAAATGAGGCCACAGGTCATTCAGTGATGGGAGCCCAGAGTAAGAGCAGGGGCGGCACCTCTTCATTGGTCAAATGAAAGGCTGGGCAGCCTCCTTCCTGCTGCCTCGGGGCTACACGGAGGCCAACCTGCCACTGTCCTCCCATCCAGCTCCACACTCCTCAAAGCTCTGCTGGGGATGCCCACTGGGCAAGCCTGCCCCAGGGTCAGTCCTGAGGGCCCCCAGGGCCTCCTCCCTGTCCCACTGGGCAGGATCACTGCTGGGGCCAACCGACTCTGAGTCTACAAATGTTTCCCCACAAGGGGCTATGGAGATCACCACACTAGCTTTACAGGTGAAACTGAGGCTCTGAGGTGGTACAGCAAGGATGCAGAGCTAGGACTGGTGTTCTCCTGTACCCCCACAGTAACTCCTGTTGTGCCGGCCACCCACTTGTCAAGTGATTGCTCCTGTGCTAACAATTTGCCCAGCCACTCTCCCTGATAAGGAGGCCAAACAAGACCCCAGACTGAGCCCCATGTGGCCCAAGGAGGGGAAGGGAGAAAGGACCCTGGTTCTTACTTTTCGATAGGCTGGCCGGAAGCTGTGTGCCAGCCTGCGCAGGCTGCCCAGATCTCTCTGAAAACCCGCGAGCTCAGGGGCTGAGGCATGGCAGGTCTCTCCCAGGGCAGGGCTGGAGCCCACTTGCTTCTGCCACAGGGCAGTCCGAAGAGACAGCAACAGGTCACAGGTGAGCAGCTGGACCACCTGCAGGGGACCAGAGCAAACAAGAGGTAAGTGGTGAGCAGTCCGGCCCAGACTAGGGTGCCCCAGACCCCAGGGAGCGGCATGGGAAAGGAGGGGGTAGAGGCCAAACATGTAGCAACCTCAGGCCCACTCAGGGGCTTTGGGGCTCCTTCCAGCAGGGGGCCTGGCCCTTGGGGATGCTCCTCTCCACAGGAGCCTTGTCAGACCAGACAACCAACCAGTCTACACCAGCACCAGCAAGAAGCACACTGGTGCTGGCATAGACTGAGGACTGGCCGGTGAGCCAGGAGGCCATGTTGGGGCTTGTCCTAGGGAGACTGGGAAGCGACAGGGCCTGGGCCTTGGGGCTGTCCTCCTCCTCGTCCTCCTCCATGGATCGATGCCCACCGCTGCTTCTTGCCCCCCTCACCAACAGCTTCTGTGCAGACAGACATCATCTCCCCACATAGGGATGCCCCATTCTGCACTCAGGCACAGGAGTCTGGGTCCAGCAGACAGAAGTTCTGTAGTCCTGGGGGTGGGACAGCTGGCCTCCACCCCGTGTGTCTGTGTGCGTGTCTGAGGGGTGGCAGTGAGAGGCCAGGCATTGTTGGCTCTGGGTCACTCCTGGGGCATCCCTAAACAGGGAGGAAGTCACGCCTCACCCAGGTGGGTCCTCTACTATGGAACCTTGCCCCGCTTCTGGGAAGTTTCCCCCTTGCTCGGCCCCTGGCCCCACCAGCAGGCTCAGGTGTAACCCTTCTGGGCCTCTGCCAGCTCACCCAAAGCACCACCTCATCAGGGCTGGCCTGGGAGAGCTCAGGAGAGAAAGGGGCTGGTGGCGGCAGAGGTGGCGGCGGTGGCAGCGGCAGCAGCGCGGGCCTCTGGGATGCACTGTGGGAACATTGCACGGCCCTGACATGACGTGCAATGCAACTACAATGCACCCCAGCCGCTCGCAGGGGAGGCGAGGAGGCCATGCCCAGCTGCCCTAATGACCACATGCCCTCAAGTCTCCCTGTTGGGGCTAGGGAGCAAGGGGAGGGGTAGGCCAGGCAGGTGGGGAGGGGCTGGCACAGGGTAGGGCTCCTCCTTTCCCCCTGCACCCTCCCTCCCACTGGAAGCGCCAGAGCCTTACGTGGGTGAGCCCTGCATCCGAGGCCACACTGCTGACGTTGAGGCTGCCCCACAGATGGCTGCTGGCCCTCTCGCAGTGACCAAAAGAGCTCTGCTGTGCCTCGGCCTTCACCGAGAGCGAGGCATGCATGGCCCGGCAGACATGGAAGATGGCCTTCACAAGGGGGCTCCTAGGAGGGAGGCAGGAGACAAAGGGCGGGGCTTCCTCTCAGCCTTCTAGGGGGCTTCTCTCCCCTCCCCCACTCCTCCCAGGGAGCCAACCCTCCCAACAAGGAGCCATTGGTGAAGACTATCCAACCCATGCCCAAGGCCAATAGGACAGGCACAGTGCCAACACTTGTGGGTCCCCACCCTTGGCCCTCAGCTGAGCATTTTGGGTACCGGGGCCCCCTCCACCGCCCCTCAAGTGCATGTTGATGATCGTGCATCCAAGGGTCTGCTCCCATTCCTACAAGTCACCCTCGAAGTCCCACTCCAAAGTGACAATAGACCATGGAGCATAAAGCCAGGAGGGAACAATGCACTGGAATCCCAACCCCCCACATGATGCACGATTCCCTCCTATGATACCCCCAACCAATACCAGAGTGTCTATGGAACTCAGTCCAAGCAGAATAAGGGCCAGGGAGCTCACCCCCTCTCTCTACTGCACCGAGCCCAAAGCTGCCAAAATATAAGCAGTGGGTGCTGATGGGGAAAGCACTGGTCTACGCTTCTAGGGTTATATCCCAAAGAGATCATAAAAAAGGGAAAAGGACTACATGTACAAAAACATTTTATAGTAGCTCTCTTTGTGGTGGCCAGGAACTGGAAATGGAGGGGAGGCCGATTAATTGGGGAATGGCTGAACAAGTTGTAGTATATCAATGTAATGTAATACTATTTTGCTACAAGAGAAGATGGAGAGGTGGACTTCAGAGAAAGCTGGAAAGACTTATATGAACTGATGCTGAGTAAGGGAAGCACAACCAGGAGAACTTTATACACAGTAACAGCCACAGTGTCCGAGGGCTGATTTTGATAGACTTCACCCTTCTCAGAAATGCAAGGACCTAAAACAATTCCAAAGAACACATGACGGAAAATGCCATCCACATCCACAGAAGGAACTGGTGGAGTAGGAATGCAGAGTGAAGCAGACAGACTATTTTGTTTTGTTTTGTTTTTTCCTTTCTCGTGGTTCTTCCTATTCATTCTGGTTCTTCTATAAAACATAACTAATGTGAAAGTATGTTTAATGGGAATATATATGTAAAGTCTATATTGGATTGCATGCTATTATGGGGAGGAAAAGAGGAAAGGGAGGGGAAGAAAATTTAAAACTTATGGAAATGAATGTTGGAAACTAAAAATAAACTTAGGGGAAAAAAGCACTGATGTAGCAGGCAGGAGGCCAGGGGTTTCCCCCACAGGTCTGTTCTCTGACTCACTAACTGGGTCTCATCAGATCAGTCATTTAACCAAAAGGCGCTTGGTTTTCTCACACGGACAGTGGGGACACCATTGTCTCCTACGGACACAGGGACACCTCCAGGATCATACCACTTTAAGAGCCATTCAGTCACACCCACATGAACACAAGTCCCTCTATCCTAAATGGGCATCCAACCTGGGCCTGAAGCCCTCCAAAGAAGCCCACCACTTCCCAGGGCTGCCAGCCCCATTCTGGAACAGCTCTGCCAACCAAGGGTTAACTTGGTGACATCTAGCTCTCCTCCTTTCTCGCGCCGTCTGAGGCAGGGCATGCAGAAGACCATGCCCTCTTCACCACATCCAGAGGACAGAGACCGTTCCAGATCTTCACTTCGACCAGGGGTCACAGGGCCCCATTCTGGGGCTGGCCACGGGCCTGAGGATGCTTCCAGCTTGTCATGGTCCTTCCCTCCTATAGACACCCTGGAAGGTTCAGAGGGCGTCTCAGGCCAGCATCCACACCAACTCACGTTTAATTCACCACCACCATGAGCAGCCCCAGATGGTTTTCACATCGACCACCGGCTAGCCCCACCTGGTACTTGTAAAGCTGATTTCTTTGAACCCAAGGGTGGGCCTGAACATTTACATGTATTAAGTTTAATCTTATTTGACCTGGCCCAAAGTCCAGGGGTTTTGACAGCTGTCCAGCATGGAAGCTAAAAACCCCAACTCTATCCATCCTGTCCACTTGCAAGGTGTGGGCTCCATAGGATTAGCCAGGTCACTGAACCAGTGGAGACTATGACAGGCCCAACACCGTGCTGTTCCTGATGACTTGGGACTGCAAAGGCATCAGCTATGATGTGGCTCAGCCCACACCTCTCCAAACTCTGGGGTGAGTGGCTCAGCAACCATCCCGCTTAGATGTTCTAGATTGTTTCCAGGAACCAGAGTCAAGTTCACTGGACTATTTATGGTTTTTGCAGTGTTTATTCTTTTCTATTTTTTGAAAACCAGAAAATCTTCACTTCTTCACAGATTCAGAGCTGGAAGGGACCTGAGAGGTCATCATGTCACCTGGGGCACCTACTATGCACCAGGTCCTTGTCTAAGCCCAGAGTCTGCCCGAGAGTGACACAGTAGCAAAGGTGCCGCAGCCACAGGGCCCCTTGGCACTTTCCTGGATGCTCGCCACAAGGAGGCCACGGCCCAATCACATCTTCTTGAGCTCCACGGACCGCCTCTTCCCAGTCTCTCTCTTGGGGACTAGGAGCCAGCAGCCCTCTTGACTCTGTCCTCTGCATCTAAGAGACCGTTTGCTTGACTGAAGCTTCTTGTTGACTCCCATCCTCTCCAGTCTTTGACTCACTTTTCCTTAAGACAGCTCAAAGCCACTGACCCACCACATCACTGCTCTTGGCCTGCCTTTCCCCTTTCTGGCAGACACTCCTCACTGGGTGTGGCTCGAGCTGGTTGGACACCACATGGATGCTCTAACTTTGTCGGCAACACTCAGAGCCTGGTCAGTTGGATGGAGGCCTTTTTCTCTACCAAGACAGACTGGGACTATGTTATTGCCATGTGGCTTCCTATAGCCCAGTCACTCTGAGGTTTGCTGGCCTTGACCGTGGGGTCATCCTCCAGATCTCAGATAGACAACTCAAAGTCTGTGGAAGCTCAACAGTGGTGCAGAGTCCAAGTTGGTCCTTTCCAGGGTGCTCAGGCTACCCACCAAGCCAAAGCATCATGGGTCTCTGCCAAGGACGACATGGTCACGGCCTTCACCTCATCTTCTATCTAACCACTACCATGTCCAACTCCATCCCAATGGCAAGGAAGAGTGGTCCTCAGTTCATTTTGAGCCCTGGCACACCTGGCCCTCTCCTTACTGAGCCGTGCCAAGCTGATGTGCCCCTCTCACTATGTGCCTTCACTTTCATCAGCTATACCAAGGGGTTTGAGTTTACTTTTTAAACAGAGTCTCAGCACCCCAACATTGCAGTGGTTCCTCTGGGCACCCACTGGCAGCCTGTCCTGACTCCTCCTGTCTCAGCTAGCACAAGTGAGTGAGCATGTCCTTCCTCCCGTCTCCCACTCCTGACACCACAGACCACACACTCAGGAGGGGAAGGGGCCACGCACTCAGCCATTTCTAGGGACTTGGGGATCCGCTCCACCTCAGTGAACCGTGACCGCACAGCTGCATCATCCCCTTGGAGCCAGCCAACGGCCATCCAGACTGCGGACGTCCACCACCTGCAGATAACATCAGGACCTGGATGGGGAACAGTAAGGTCAGGTGGTCAGTTACTAGAGGACACTCATACTCAGGTCACCTCATCATATGGATAAGGGTGATGGCATCATCACAAGCAGCAAGGGGTGGCCAATGCAGTCCTCAGGTACACCATGAGCTCCATTCGGAACAGTCATCGGCCTAAAGGACAGGATGGTCTAGGCTCCTGTCTAAGGAAACTGCATTGTTCCACAAATGCCTTGTCCTAAGGCCAGCCCTCAAGAAGAGGAGAGGGCTGTGAGCATGTTCATGTGGCTGGGCAGAGGAGCTGGTAAAAGTGGGAAGCCAATAACCAAAGTCTTCTAAGCTGCAAGCTACTTAAATGCCTTAAAAAGACACTTAAACTGTTCTACTTTACTATTAATACTTAATATATTTTAAAATATTCAAAGTCTATCCCCCAAAGCAGGGATCTGTGAACGTGGACAGACTTGCATGGAGTTTATGAACTTATTTCTAAAGATATTTCACTAACAATTTTACTATGAGTTGCTCCCTGGTGATTCTGTATTTGATTCTACACATTTATAAACATGACTCTGGACAAGGGGCCTATAGGCCTCATCAGAATAACTGTCCAAGGGACGAGCACTCCCTTAAAAGAGATTAAAAACTCCAATTTTCAAAGAACTGTAGCAAACAAGACAAACTGCTGTGAGCCCCTCAAAGGCACAGAACATCATCCTCAGAGCCACCTCACTCCATGCCCTCCCTGCCAAGCTTGGCCTTACCTGGAGCCTGCAGCAGGGGCAGCAGCACTGCTCACTCTATGCTGAGCAAGGCTGTCTTAGTACATCGGAAGAGCCCAGCAGGTCAATGTCCCTGTGTCTCTGTGTCTGATTTCCCCTTCAATGATCCACGAAAGTGACAACTGCCCCCATCTCCCCTACAAGAGACTCACCAAGTGCTGACTTCAACACTGAGCTGTTTGTGAAAGGTGGAGCCATAACCCCCACAGAATCCACAAAAGAATTCAGTAACTTCAAGTACTCCAGGGCACTGGACAGCTCACTGAGAACAAGACAAGACCAAAGGAAAAAGTAATGACTGCCAGGTCCCTAGACCTGGGCTGGCCCACCTCCCCACAACCTCTGGCAACCCAGCCCTTGCTCCTGCCAGAGCTCTGCTCCAGCTGCCCAAGAGATGGCTGATGCACCTTGAGCCAGGGAGCCCAGGATCTGAGCACGGCCACCCCCAGCCCAGATCAGGCCACCAAACCCGCCCCCTCCCAGAGCCCAGGATCCCTGCGGGGTTACCCTGCATACCACTGCCAGCTGCAATCCCTCCAAGCCCAGCTCTAGTCATGTCACCCATGCACACACCTCCCAGGGTCATCCACCCAACCAAGCCCATGTTCTTTGGCTGGCTAGCCACAGAAAGCTGTCTACAACATGGGTGAATGTGACCTTTCCAGTCTCCCCAAGATCAGGGCTTCAGGGCTGGCAGGGACCTCAGAGGCCACTGAGTCCAACCCCTTCATTTCACAAATGAGGAAATTTCCCTCCTACTCCCAGCACATACCAGGTCTCCTCATCCTGCTCAGCCTGGGGCTTCACCAGAGCATCCACGGCTCGTGCAAGCAGGTGCTTGCAGAAGGCCTGATGCACCTGTGCAATGGGGTCCGCTGCCAAAGGTAATAGGTGGAGGAGGCTTAGTTTGCTTCAAGTGCCCTTCTAGGCATTCAAATGAACACAAATTGCCCCCAACAGGGTGGAACACAACCCCACCCTTCTTATAGAAACCCTCAGGGAGAAATCCACCCCCGAGGTGAGCAAAGAGGCAGTGCCAATGCTGGAGGGGTCCCCAGAACCCCCTGGACAGCAATGTGGCACCAGACACACGTGCCCTTGGGCCCAAGGCTGCCCCCAAAGAGATCAAAGGACAACAAAGGGGTCCCACAGCTATAGAAGCCTTTATGGCTTCCTTAGGGGCAGCGGGGAAACCAAGGGGGTGCCCACCAATCAAGAGGCAACAGCTAAAAGACATGATGGTAAATGGATGATGTGAACAAAGGAATGACCCTTAAAGCAATGGTGCTGGAGTGAGGGGAGCAGAACCAGAACCTTGGACAGGAACATCGCAAAGACTGATTGATGCAGGTACACGGGCTTTCCAGAAGAGCAAAGAACTCGCCCAGAGCAGGAGACAGCACCCAGGACAGGGCCAATGTGCAAGTTTGTTTTAATCTAATTACAGGAATCTTTTATCCAAGTTTGGACAGATGAGTGGACAGGAATGTAAATGCTTGCTAACAGGGACAAGTTAGATTCAGGGGGAATAGCTGGACCAAGTCCAGTAAGCAGAGGTGACAGGGTGTCATTGGGCAGCACAGAATGGCAACTGTGAGGAAATCTGAGAAATGCTGGGAGATTCTGAGGAGCTAAGGCCCAGTGGGAAATAAAGCAGAACCAAAACAAGCCACCCTTAGAAGTGGCCATGATGTAAAGATAAAGCCTCAGTAAAATGCTTCTTTTAAAAGGCAGCATCTACAATGGAGGGGGAGTGCTCAGGCATCAGCTGGCACCTGCCAGCACCCGGAGGCCCAAACATGTGTGACCAGCCAAGACTCAGCTCCCCAAGCTGCCCCCAACAGAGCCATGGGCTGCATCCAACCTGCCTTGGGTGGGTAGAGGAGAGCAGCGACAATGGTTAGGGGGCAGAGGCAGAGAAGAAAGGAGGCTGATAGCACCAACCTCTGAGGCCCAAAAAGAGCAGCTGTGGCCTCCAGGGCTTTTGATATAGAAGAGAAAACCTAGCTCTCAAAGAGGGAAAAGGTAGCAGAGCCTTGTGAAGGAAGGGCCACCCCAACACGCCACTGTGGAGTAGCGGCCTATGGGCCACCTCAGTCCTTTGAGAGAGATCTGCCTCCCCAGACTTCCGGAGGGGCCGAAGCACCCGATCCAAGGGCAGACAGAGGTAGCCCCAGCCCTTGAGAATGCATTACAGGCACCCTGGCCTAAGAGAGAATGAGCAGAAGTGGCATCAGAAATCCTAGGAGAAGCCCTGGCATCTTGGGACAGGAACCATGACTGTCTGGAGTCCTCCATGTTCTCACACCCAGGGAGCAGAGTGTTTCTGACAAATAGAGGGCAGTGAGGTAGACAAAGACAACTGTTCGCAGTCTAGAAGCCCAGAGCAAAGTCAGTGAGGAGGGCTCCAGACCTCGAAAAGGCTCACATCCTTTCTCATCAATGGACAGTGGCACAGAGAATACTTCCCATGCCTCCTGAGCCACTGCACTGCTGGCCAGCCCTTTGTTCCAGCTTCCTTCATCTTGTTTTCTGTTCTGTGGCTCCCCAAGCCCCCAGCTCCTAGGGCCAATGGTGTCCACCATCCCTGTCCCCCCCCCCCCCTCCCCCCCCCACATCCTTCCTCCCTCCCACCAGAAGCAGGACCAGGCTGACTCCCACCTGGGTTTCTTGGGGCACAGTACAGGCTCTCCTTGGTGGCTGACTTCACTGACCAGCTCCGCTCCACAAAGAACTTCTGGCCCAGGGGGTGACAGAGCCAACGAAGGGAGTCAGGCACAGCATTCCTCTCAGGGCCACACAAGCTTTGGGCTCGGCTCAGGAAGTAGCTCTGTGAAGGCAGGGTGGATAAGGGGCCAGAGGTGACCATGCGCTTGTTCTATTTCACCAGCAGACAAAGTGAGGGGCGAGGAGTCACCCAGGGTGAACCCCCAAAGTCTGGCCAGGCAAAGCCAAAACCCAGGAATGTGAGACTGGACACACACACAGGGCCCACAACTACACTGGGATTCTGACCATGGTGCTCCCCTCATCCTGATCCCCAGCCCCAAGGGGCCCGAGGGAAAAGATGGGAGTCAGGAAGGTCAGGGAAGCAGGAAACTCGCAGGCAGCTCAAAGCCCTCCACCTCTGATGGCCTCTCCAGGTATCTGGGAGCTGGCATTCCAAGGGACTCAGCCACTGGGCCTTGGCTCTCTCCTCTCCCAGAGAGGCCGCCTGTGACCAAGAAGAGCACTGAGCTCCAAGCAAGGAAGGACCCAGGTTCATGCCTCATGGGATGTGGAGAAGAGGCCTGGGGGGAGCTTGGCAGCCCCCAAAGGAGCAGCCCCAACCACTGCCAGGCATGGGAGTCAGAAGGCCACAGGCCACACGTTGGATACAGACTTTTGCTACATGATTTAGCCACCCAGACAGTGTCTCACTACCTCCTCCCCCAACAGGATGCTACACCTCCAGAGAAGCCTCCAGAGTAAATAGTGTTGGCCCCAGAGGTCACAACTAGAAACAAAGGGAGATGCTATGGTGGGAGTCTGCTAATGAGCAGCAGCAGTGAACGACAGAGCGCTTCACAAATGTTCTTTCACCCGTACATCACAACCCTGCGAGGTAGGTAGTGGTACTGCCCCCATTCTACAGATGAGCAAAGGGAGGCTGGCAGAGGCAAAATGGCATTCCCAGGAACCCACAGCCAGGAAACGTCTGAGGCTGGATTGGAACTCGGGTCTCTCTGATTCCAAGCCCAGGGCTCTCTCCCCTGCCCCACAGAGCTGCTGCAAAGCTGACCAAGCAACCATCCCACAGATTAAGAGGCCCCCAAAGCCAGGTCCAGCTCCTCCCACACGAGGCTGCCCAGTCCCTCCTTGGAGGGAGGGCATGACAGCAGCTGCTCCAGCTGCAGGCTCAGGGCTGACAGCTGTGCAGAGGAGCACAGAACCAGCAGTGTGACTCCCCTGGGGCCTGGCAAAGCCCCACCAGCAGCCCAGGCCCCAGCCCCAAGCTCCGAGATACTCACGGCCAAGAAGCCCAGTTTGCCTCCGCAGCGGGTCTTGAGCCCCACAGCTGCCGTGAGGTGGATTTCGGCCTGGGTGCTCGGGGGGATCTTCTCCTCCGCACATTCAGCCAGATTCACGGCACAGAGGGCCATATGCAAATCGGAGCAGGCAGACCCAGCTGGAAGCTTCCCTACAGAAAGCAGACACCTACGTGAGAGCCAGCCACCCATACATGTGCAGCACAAGGCCGGCCTCCAGACCCAGCCCAGGGGTGGCTCCCAGCTGTGGCCACCCAAGGCCAACAGGCACAAAACGCAACCTCTCCTCAAACGGCTCCAAGAACATGGCGGGTCACATCCCCACGGCACAAGAGGTCTGGCTGTCCACAGGGGGCATTTCCCTCTTGTAAGAAGTCCTCACATGGGGACTAGATGAAACCTTATTGCCTGTACTACAAAGAAAGCTGCTGCCTCCATGGGCAAACTGGCCTAGTCCAGGGGTCTGAACCCAGTAACCATGTTTCTTTTGTAATCTCATGTAATTTATTTCCTGCCTCTACAAACATGGCCCTGGGCTTCCCCAGGTGTGTGTGGCGGGGAGGGAGGGGGCAGAGACATCCAGTGTGCAGAAAAGGCTTGGATGCACACAGAGGCTCCCGGCCCACTTGAAATTTTTAGGATTCCCTGGTTCCCAGTCCAGCCCACTGACATCACTTAGCTAACCATTCTTTAAAATGAGCTTTAGGGGCAGCTAGGTGGCTCAGTAAATAGAGCACCGGCCTTGGAGTCAGGAGGACACGTGTTCAAATCCAGCCTCAGACACTTAACGCTTACTAGCCGTGTGACCTTGGGCAAGTTGCTTAACCCCAATTGCCCTCAAAAAAAATAAAATAAAATGAGCTTTAATTCACTTCAATTCAAGCCCTTGGGTTACACTGTATTCTTGTGAAACCCTGGAAGACTGTGGGCTCCAAGGGCAGAGACTGCCTCTGATCTTTCTTTGTACCCCCAGAGCTTGGCACAGGGCCTGGCACACAGCAGGGGCGTAATATACATTTACTGCCTGAAAGAGGCAGCCAGAGAGAGCATTTGGTATGTGGCCACATGGTCCTTTCCACAACTTTCACGGGATTCTAGAGCTGGAAGCACAAGGATCTGAACAAAGCCAGGGTGGAGCCCAGTCCATGGTTCCCCAAAGGAGGGCCCAGGAGCCAACCACACAGGGTGCTGGCCACATCTCCCCAAATCCTGGGGGTCCTGAGCTGGACCATCAGAGTCGGTCCCTGCTGAGCCTCTAGAAAGATCTCTGTGGGATCCTGCCTAATTGGGACTTTGTGGGAAGCCATTCTGCGGTGGAGGGAACTCAGCTGGCCTGGCTCTGCTAGAGTCCTCTGCTCCCAGCCAAGTCCTGGTCAGAGGCCCTGGGTTCCCCGCAAGACTATCTATCCCCTACCACATACACTTAACCTAGACAGGTTTTTTGTAGGTGTAGGTCTAGGTATTCACCTCCATTCAGACAAACTTGTCCATATACATATATATATATGAATGTGCGTGTGACACACACACACACACACACACACTCTCTCTCTCTCTCTCTCTCTCTCTCTCTCTCTCTCTCAAATCCTGCTCCCTAACCATGAGCATTTCCCCCAGGTTCCATCCTGGGTTCTCTTCTCCCCCATCTCCCTACTCTCTCATGGACAAGCTCCCCTGGGAATCCCCCCAGGCACAACTCCCAAGATCTAGAGATGCAGCCCCAGCATCTTCCCTGACCTTCCACACACAACACCATCTACTTGCTGGATGCCCCAAAGCCGTTCTAAACTCAATCTGTCTTAAACATCACATCTCCCCCATCCCCCACTTCTACCTTCCCAACACACCTCACACCCAGCCCCTCCTCTGGCTCTCCTAGCTGCCCCCTCCATGGTCATGGCCCTTGTTGCCTCTCCCCTAGATTGCTGCTATAGCTTCCTGGCTGGCCTCCCTGCCTCCAGGCTCACCACTTCAGTTCACCCCACACCCCAAACCTGGCTACTAAAGGCATTTTCCTGAAGCCCAGATCTGACCAAGTCTATTGCCTCCTGGATCCCATATCAACTCCTCTGCTTGGTGTGTGCAGCCATACTGGCCTGGCCCCACCTCCCAGCCTCACTGGACCTCCCCTCCCCACCTGCACTCCATGCTCCCACATGACACCCTGCTTCCCACCTTGGAGACTTTGCCTGACTGTTCTCATATCAGAATGCCCTCCCTCCCCACCTCTGCCTCCACAAGTCTCTCTTCCTTGGACCCCCATCATGCACCACCATCCATGTGATGCTTGTCCTGACCTCCTCCTCCAAAACTACCATGTACTGAACTACTCTATATATGTCTATTTTTAATACAACATTTACCATAAAACCTAATACGTCATGTCAATGTGTATCTGCTCCCTCGCCTATGAGAAAAGAAGAATAATTTCATCCCCTGTATTCAGACACACAGGGCCCAGCACACAGCAGGCATTCAACATATGTCCCTGGTTGGACGGCGCCTCCCCAGACCACATGAACCAAACTCAGCAGTGGCAGCCTCAGTCTTGCAGAAGGGGCAGGGAGAAGGCTCCAATGCAGTACGCATCACCCACAAAGTCTAAGGCAAGGCTGGGAGGCAACAAGCAAGACAGGAGGAAACTTCAAAAACCTAACCCTGGCTGAGCCCAGAGCACTCTGGTGGCAGGGAGGAGGTAGACAGGTGGGGAGCAGGCAGGGGGCAGGAGGCCTTCCCACCCCAAGCTAGAAGCAGGACAAAGGGGAGCGGCAGAGCTAAGATGGAGAACCACCCAGTCCCAGCCCAGCTCCATTGCCTCTGCCTGACCTGTGATGTGTAGCTGATGAAGCTTGTGGTAGGCCAAGGCGGCGTCCCGAGCGCTGGTCTTGGCCTCATCTTCAAAGCCGCCAGCAGCCACGGCCGCCCGGCGGTGCCGCTGCGAGACCTTCTTCAGCAGCCAGCGCACCAGCCTCAGTTTCTGCAGGCTGTATCGGATCACATTCCAGGAGAGGCTACAGGCCAGGTCCAGGTGGGAGGTGGGCAGTGTGCGGCCCAGGACAGACAGGCATGTCTGCAGGTTAGAGGCTGCTGCAGCGAAATCTCCCTGGCAAAGGAGAGAAGAAAAGACAATACTGCCATCCCAACTTTTCCCTTAGTGTTCCTAAAATCCTATCAGACTAAAGACCTATAGCAGAACTGGCTGGTGCACTCCCCCCACCCGCCAAGGAGGGGAGGAGAGGATAACCTGCCAAATCGGCTTCCCCACTAACAGGGTCACTGAGTACATCAGGGAAACAATACACTGTGCTCTATCTCAGCTTCTGAAGAGCCAAGAAGAGAAAGCAGGTTGGAGGGCAGGCTGGTGTGATGGATTCACAAAAGAACAATCATACTCTGCTCAAACGGTGGTTGTCCTTGAGTCCCTATGACTGAGGATAGTGCCAGGCCCACAGCAAGTATCCAATCAATGTGTACTGGATTCGTTGGAGCCTTCCCCCACCATGTTCTGGACTATTAATGGCATGGATGAAGACACTGGTTATCCAATTTATGTTTGACATGAGAGATGACAGAATCACACTCCACACAGAACAAATGAATAAAGGAATGAACTAAAGAAAAGGGTCAGGTTGAAACCAACATGATAAAATATCAACTGAGACAAATGTGAAATCCTGCAAAGTCCAAAAACATCAACTACCCAAGCACAGAATGGAAGCAGAGAGGTGAGAAAGCCCCGGAGAACCAGAGACAATGACATGTAGGGGAAAGGTGGAAGAGCTCAGGTCAAGGTAGTGAGCAAGCTGTGTCCATACTCTGCCTCCAGAGATAAGGCTTAAGAGAAGAGGGTCAAGAGCAGCCAGTCGTGGATTTACTGGATATGGCCCTACCTCTCACAAGGGAGGGCTTGACTTTTCTTTTGGTGGGGAGGGAGAACTGGAGGTTAGTGACAAGGACTGGACCTGCGGTTGTAATGGAGTACAAAGGAACTTCCAGATACCGAAAACTCCTCCACCAATGCAGTTTAACATCACCTTTGAAACTTTAGAGTCTCAGAGAGGTGACCAGAGCAGTGAGAGGCAAAAGAAGTGGACCCCAGGTCTTTCTGGCCTTGGGGCCAGCTCTGCCTCTGGGTTCATAATGACACTAAGAAAGTGAACCACAAAAAATAAACAGAAGGGAGCAGAAGGAGGCACCCCCAGGACAGAAATGAGTCCAGTGATACTGGACTACCACCAGGCCAAAGTGGATCCCACATATATATGGTACAGTTCAGAGCGGGCAGTTTCATACACAACTCCCTTATCTGTGTTCTCAGCATATGGAAATGTTCAAGTTCATTGATTTTTATATTCATACTAGAAAACAAGAAAATTTTCAAAAACTCTAGCCAACCTGTGGCACAACCTCAGGCTGCTCCTTCCCCCATCTTGAGAAGGAGCCAGGTGAGCTCTGCTCACTAACTAATGGGGACACAAAGGAGCAATCTGAGCTGTTCCAAGAGAGAGAGAATTCCATCCCTGGGGGCCCAGACCTGAAGTGCCCTCTACCAACAGCTCAGGCGCTCATTCTTGGCCTGGGGCCTTGAGAGGCCAGAAGAGTGAACCTGTAACCATAAAAGGCTCTCAAGAGGTGTTGGAGCCAAGGAGGGGGATAACGCACCCTGGCCAGGTCCAGATCGGCCTGCTTGCGATGGCGCCAGAACGTGACCGAGGTTCGTGAGTGCATCCGGATAACAGGCTCCCCATGCACCAGCAACTTGATGAAGACACTTAGGACAATAATGCCATTTAAGAACCATAGGAGGAGGGTTGGGAACATCCAGTCAAACCAGCCGCCAGCACCTAGGGAGTGAGGGTGGAGAAAGGGGCCTTGACTCCGAGAGACAAAAACCTGGCAAACTGAGGCCTGGCTGCACATAGATAGGGAAAGCCAAGCTTGAGAGCAGAAGCTCATCAGAGACCACCAGAATGACCCTCCCCACCTTGACAGAGGAGAAAACTGAGGCCCAGAGAAAAGTCGTGAATTTCCCAAGCTGCAAAGGTGAGAGTCAGACCCAGGGCCTCTGACTGCACCATTGGGAATCTCCACACTGGCCAAGGAGAAATGCAAGCCAGGACAGAGTTCACCCCACTGTGGGCCCCTCTGGGAGGATCGGGTTGGGAATGAGCAAAGCTGCTGCATGAAACAAAACCACCACCTAACAGCCTGGGAGAGAAAGTACCAGATGTTCACAGCTAGCACCAACTCTACAACTCCAGCACTGGGTGTCAATTCTTTGTCTGCCCCACACTGTCATCTCTTTACTGCCCTGCCCAAGGGGGTCAGGTTTCTAGCTCTCACCAAGCCAGCATGGAAAATGGAGAAAGAGGAGCACACCCCTAGTAGAGATCCCACAAGGTTTTCCTGCCCTGGGGCTTTTGCTTATCACCACCTCATGTGGATATACAGCCAGGTCTTGCCAGCACTGCTTCTGTGACCACTGTCAGCCAAGGCCTTGGCCTCAGCCTTAGCCGCAGACAGAAGGTTGGAAAGAGTACTCTCATGAGGGGAGGGGCAGCCCCCCTGGGCAGTATCCCACCTGAATCAAAGGAAAGGATGCTTCGGCTGGAGCCCCCAGTGCCCGGCTGGCCAGAGCTGTGGGCCCCTCCCCATTCCAGCAGCGATGTCAGAGGGTTGAAGGAGAGACACAGACATGTGAGCATGCAGAGCAGGATCCGAGAACGGTCCACCATGCCCAGCGCCACTGGCGGAGAGTCAGGCTCATCTTTGACCTTCGATACAGACAAAGGAGGCCGGGAAGAAACCACAACAAGGTCAAGTCCCAAACCCAGTTAGAGCCTCTGTAACATGACCTGATGTCGCCTGGTGTCTTAGCAACACCCTTCATGTGAGCATGTCCGGATGTTTTTAGTGTAGTCAATGGGAACAGCTCAGATTTCTAAAATGTCTCGTGCACCCGGTCTATAAACCTCAGAACCCTCCAGAAATGTGAACTCTCCTGGATGTGGACAAATAACCCAGTAAGACAAGAACTCCCTCAGAGGGTGGCCTCCAAGCTCAGGGCACAGCCTCCTCCCTGAATACCACTGCACTTCATACACTATTGATGCATAGGAGAGACAAGAAGTGCTCACACCAGGGGAGGGCAAAGTCAGAAAGACTTCCAGCAAGCCTGGCCCTCTGCCCAAACACTAAATATCCTTCATCTCCCACCTCCATCTCACCCAGGGCCAAGCCAAAATGTCATTTCCCCAACAACTTCAAACCTGCTTCCACGCACAGGTGCACAAGGACACCTCAACCCTTCTTTCTAACGCAGGCTCCCCTTGGGGTTCGTTTCCCCTGTTAGAATGTAAGCTCCCATGAGGGCAAGGACGATCTCACTTTTCCTGTATTGGGGCCATCCATCTGTCCACCTCTCTTTCTTCCTTTCTTCTTTCCTTTCCTTCATTCACTTCCCAAGAACAGAGAGAAAAGAAGCCCCCAGGTCTAAGCAGGAGACTCTCTGGCAGCCCAGGCCAAGCCGGGCCGAGCCCTAGACCCCCTTGCAGGATGGCTCAGGTTGAATCTGAGCTTCTCCCTCCCAGATGCTGGCTCTGAGTTTGTGTGGGTGTTCTTTAGCCTAAGCGTTTCTCCACAGCACAGTGGATAGTGATGAGTTCGAGGCTCAAGCTCATTTCCAACATTTACTGGCCAAGTCACTGGATGACTCAGGCCCTATTTTCTCATCTGTAAAATAGGGTTAATCATTCTCAGGTTGCCCATACCCTCACAGGGTCTTTGGGAGGAATGCAGTCCACCCCTGAAAGTGCTAAAAAATGTGAGCTATGCTTTTCAGAAGGATGGCAAGGCTGACCTGGGGATGATCTGGGCCCTGTGGACTGCACATGCCATACTTCCAGGCCTTAACAGATAACACTCACAAATTGTTATGGTCAAATAAAGAAGCGAGAGCACCACCATCAAAGGCCATGCTGGCTTATCAAACACCAGCTGCACCCCTGTAATGAGAATGGGAATTTGAACATCTTCCCTGCCCCTTAATAGACCTCGGGTTGAGTTAAGGTCTCCCTTGCTTTGAAAGTAAACTCTGCCCCCAATAGGCTGCATGTCATCACATGGAGCCTGTGGTAGGAGGAGTTTGCTGAAGGGAAAGAGAGCCCACAGGAAGCTGGGAGTCAGAGCCAGAGAGATGTTGGGGGAGAGGATGCTCAGGCAAGAAGTCAGATAGGCTCGTGAGTAGATATTGATCTTGTATTGGTTTGTGGGAAGGCTGAAGGATGCTGTGATTCTCAGTGTTATCATGGCTTCTGAACACCTTTGGTACTATGATGGAATCAGCTTACTGGTTTTGAGATTCGGTTTTATGGTGTCCAAATAAATGCTTCAGTTCTATCCTCTATCTGGAGAGTTCGGTATATTTTGCAATCAAATGTCATGCGATACTTATAGTCACGGTCTTTATCATGATCGTGAGTGCTGTAAATACCGCACTGACGCTACAATCCCACAGATGGATACTAGAGGCCTTTCCAAACTCACCCCACCCACGCTGTCCCATCATCACAACTTTCAAGGCCCCTTTGGTGCTAGGTGGAGGCAGTGGCTGACCCAAATTAAAATAAAACACTCTTTCTCTCCATTGTGCATTTGGAAAAACTCAAGTTGGGAGGGAAGGATGTGATTGGCCTCAAGCCACCTAGAGGGGAGCTGAAATGGGGGCCCATTCCTCCTGAGCCAAGGCCTCTCAGTGAAGGGCTTTCATTATTTCACAGCCTATGAAATCCCTTCAAAAATTACCTTTATTTCTCAGAATCCTTGTTAAAGCAACTTATAGGGCTTATTTTAAGAAAAAAAAGCATTTTTTTAAAAACCCAAATTTGCCTAGTTATATTTTATTTAGTGAGATTTATATGCCCAACCTCAAAGGAATTATTTTGTTTAAAAATATTCTAAAGGGAAACTGAAGAAGTCTGAAATGCTAACTTAGCTGCCACTATCCCAAGGTAGTTTCAGCACCTAGGGAGCCCCTGTGAGGGCACCAAAAGACAGCCCAATAACAATGTCCCTCTTTCTAAGTCATTCTATTCAGACAACCTCAAGATGAGGGCCATTTTCTTTGCCTCTAACCGTAGTTTTAATGTTTTCTATTAGACTGCAAACTGGATTGGCAAGGCCCATTACTGATTATCCAGAGAGGCCTGAAGCAGGCCCATCTCCATTGCTGGCCTACCTGGGCAGAATTCTGCCCCTCCAGCTTCCCCTGACTCTCCAATGGCCAACATGTCCCTGCTTCCTCTGTGGGACACTTAATCTGCCAGACAAGCCCTTTAGCCAGACTTGGCAAAGCCCTGGAGACCATCGCCCCTTTTCTCTCTTCTCCCCTGAGGACATGGCTTATCTTAGGGGACCACAGACACAGCCAGAACTAGGATGCCCCATGCTTTATAGAGAAGGGTCTGGAGGCCCAGAAAGGAAGAGATGAGCCTGCAGACCTGCCATTGTGGAACAATGCAGAGGAAACCAGGTCCTCTGGCTCCAAACACAAGGCTGCCCTCATGCCCAGCAAGAGTCATTCCCGAGCACATCTTGCAATGCCAAGAGTCCCCTGGGCATCCTAAAGGCTAAGACAGACCTCGCCCTCCTGCCCCTCCAGCCCTGGCCCTGTGGACGGCACTCTGTCCAGCCTGTCAGCCAGGCTTGCATCACCTTCAGCTGCATACTTCCCCAGGCTTGTCTCTACCTTCCTACCATCCCTTGTCTACACTACCTTTTCAGCTGCTACCCAGACCTGTGTCACCCGTAGCTGCTCTCCAATGCTCCCTCTGTACTTCCCCAGGCTTGTCTCTACCTTCGCCCATCTCATCTATACCCTGTTCTCAGCAGTCACATGGCCATTAGTCTCATCCAGGCCCCGCCACCTCTGGAGCGTGCACCTGCAGCCACGGTCTTTCCAAAGCTTTGGCTGTCCAGAAGATTTCTCTAATATACACCTCTGCCCTAGTGTCGCTCACTACCACTCCACATGCTGCAGGGGCCTCCCCTGGTGCTCCCAGCTGCTAATGCCTCCCTCTCAGAGGCTTTTCTGTCTACTCTAGGCGTCCTGTTCGGGGACAACTGTTTGCATGACGTCTCCCCCTTAGATGGGTGCCTGGAAGATGAGGGGTACGCTCCTTGCCTTTCTCTGTACGCCCAGCCCTTAGCACAGCACTTGGCTCCTTCAATGGGTGACCTTGCCAGCACTCTTATTATTCACTTTCTCTCTCCCTCCCTTCTTCCCTCCCAGCCCCCTATTGGGGTTTGGAGACACTTTCAAGCAGACTTGCGTTACCTTAGCATCATCTAACAAAGGACTGCCTGGCTCTGAATCAATGGAGTAAGGGGAGAAGCCCGCCTGGGACCCTGAATCAGAGGCAGGGGGAGACATCAACAGCACATTCTGGTTGAAGTTGTCCATCTTCATGTCGATATCAGTGTCCACCAGGCTGCCCAGATCAATGCCCTTCAAGAGTTCTGCAGGGAGAAGCAGAACTGGACAATGAGCAGCATGCTCCTCTCATCTCATGCCCCTGAGCCAGAAGCTCCCTTCACTGCCCATTCTCACTGCTCTGACACCCCCGGGACTTAATGGGCACCAGTATGGGGCCCTCTGCCTCACAAGTGCTGGATAAGCAGAAACACAGAACTTCGGGGCCGGAAGGGGCTCCAAGGTTCCCCAAACCCCCCAACTAGGAAGACCTTCTACATCATCCCTGACCCACAGTCATCCAACCTCCACTAGAGGGCCCCAGGGAGGCTACTCATTCCCCCATCTCTCAGCTAAAATATCTGCCTCTGCAAGTCCACTCACTCTTTTGTCTAGCCCTCTGAGGCCAAGCAGAAAAAAATCTACCAGGGGTGGGAGGCCTATTAGTAAAAATTAGTATTACATGTTTCTTGATTAGCAAAAGTCTGCCTTATCTCCCTCCCCCAGCCCTTCCACTAAGACAGAAAGAAAAACAAAACCCCTGTTATAATCAGAGTCAAGCAAAACAGATGTTCACCAAGGCCACATCCAAGAGACACCAGCTCACTCTACCCAGAGCCAGGCTCTTCTGGCTCTGTCACTGGCTGCTGAGCCTCTAGACTGTACCCTCCTCAGAACCTTGTCTTTAACACACAGGACAGCAAAGGGAACTGAAAGAGTGAAAGGCCCTGCCTGTGCCAGGAGACCACCGCCCTCTCACAGGCCAGGCCTCTGCCTTCACCCTCCCTGGAGGCAGGACAATGGCCTCACTTACTGGTTTTCTGATTGGCCAGCTTCAGCACCATGTTCTCTTGCCGCAGCTTGTGGTTGGCCTGCTGCAGGTACTTAATGTAATCGATGGCCTTCCTCAGCACCCCGGACTTGTGCATCTGCAGCGAGGGGACACAGAGGGCAGCGAGGAGTCAGCCCAAGGGGTGGACAGGGCAGAGTTGTGTCTCAGGAGAAGGGACCAGCACCCAGCTAGGGCATCTGGTGACCTTTATCATTCTGGGGCTACAATTCTGAAAAGTACCTTCTCCTACAAAGGAGATCGAGATCCTCGTGCCAGGATGGGAACGGCCTTCAGAGGTCATATGGCCCAACTCCCTCCCTTGAGAAAGGCCCAGGGAGGAGAAGTGACTTGCCCAAGGTCAGGCAGCAGGGGCAGAGCTGGGATTTGACCCCAGGTCCCCTGAGACTCTAAATGTGGGGCTTCTTGCCTTATACTAGGCATGCTGTTTTCTCAGAGCACAAGCTTTCCTGATTCCTAAGAAGCATCATTTAAGAACCAAAAATGTAGACCAGCTAAATCATATGAAGCAAATTCTGCGTCTTTCCTACAGGCAGTAAGTGAGGGGCCTTTGTGTGGGCTGTCCAGAGCCCAGCCAACCTGGAGGCTTGCCCTTGTGAGTAGCAGGCATCTGTGCCAGAAGCCCCCAGAGACGCAGGCCATCTAACTGCTCAACTCTGGACATCGCCATCAACACACCAGCAGTGCCAACCGAAGAGCCAGGCACAGCTTGGCTCCCTGAGCTATGCAGATAAGGAAAGTTGGGGCAGAAGGACAGCATCCCAAAGCACCCTAGGGTCAGCCATACCTTGGCATCCGTCCCCATAACCAGGTCCTTGAGCTCAATGATCTTGTCATTGATGGACGATCGATAACGCTTCTCAATGATGTTGTGGGTGGTCCTTCTCTCCCCTTCCTTGGGGGGCTCTGGCTGCTTGACACCCCCAGGTACCTGTTTGATGGGCATCTTTTCCTGCCCCACCATCACAGGCATGGTGGTGAGGATGGTCCCGCTGCCGCCACTAACCAGGGTCTAAGATACAGGGAAGATGAAGTCAGGCCTTGGGCAGCACAGCGCAAGCCCCAGGGGGCTTGGCAATGAGGATGAACCCTTTTGCTCTTGACCCCTGAAGGCAGCCAAGGACTGCTACCATCCATTTCCTCCTTTCATCCCCTCCTAGAGCCCCCCTGAGCTTGGGGAGTGATAGACATACCTGTGAAATGTCCAATGGCCCCCTAGCTGTGTAGTCTTCAAGGGGCCCTCCCTACAGGGATCCCATTGATCCCACCCCCACTGTGTGGAAAGAGAGGCCCCAGGCCAGGGAACCCTAGATTCAGAGACAGGAGGGTCATCCCAAAGAAGGGAAGAGGCTGGCAGTGGCTGAAGACAAACACAGGAAAGGCACTTACGGGGACTTGGAGGGCCGTGGTCTGAATGGGTGTAGTGAGAGCTGTGAGGGCTGGGTTCTGCACTGCTGCCATGACCGGATTGCCATCAGTTTTCAGTGTAGTCAAGACAAGCGAGTCAGTCTTAATGATCTGAGGCTGCACCAGGACCTACACAGGGAAGAAACACAAGGAGGATGAGGCCAGAAGGGGCCTTTCTGCTTCTGGCCTTCAACCCAGGACCAGGCACAGCACATTGGGGTGAGAAAGGGGCATCCTACTGGGTTGACCAGAAACTAGCCTGTCTTTGCCTCCACAGTACCAAGCACACAATATACCTTCTTGTTGACTCAACTGTGCCCAGTTTCCCCAACTCCATCCCTACCCCCATACTGCTCCATGTACACCTTTTTAGGGGACTCAGGACTAGTGGAGAGGCTCCCCTAACCCAGCCCCACCCCAACATCCCCATGGAGCACTTACCGGAACCTGCTGAACCTGAGGAGCAGCGACTGTCTGCACAGTCGCTGGTGCCAGGGTCTGAATCGTACCATTGGCAGCCTGGGTCAGCACCCTCTGGGCCTGCACTGTCTGCACCTGCTGCTGGATGGTGACTGGTTGCACCTGGGAGGATGTCACCAGGCTCGGCACTTGAGGCTGGAGGACTTGGGGAAGAGAGAAGAGAAACATGAAGGAAATGCAAGCACTGTCAGCAGAGGATGCAGCTTGCCAGCATGCTGCCAATCAGCTCCCTGGCCATTTACAGATGGGCCAACATCACAGGAACGTCCCACAAGGAAGGCATGTACTCCAGAGGGTTAATACAGACAATTTTATTGCTGTAGCCTTACTCCCTGGGCCTAACAGGTTAACCCTCTGCTTCTAGGATGGAGGGAGCATTTCAGGAGAACATCCCAGCTCTTGGGGCCCTTCTGGACCCCAGGAGGTTCTGCCAGACCTTCTGAGCCAGTCCTAATACTACTTCAGCCCTAAGCCCCCAATGGTCAGGAGAAAAGTCTGAAAGGATGGACGGAAAGCTTTTCCTGAGCAGGACAAAGTGCAAATGGTCAGGAGCCAGATAGTGACATAGGGAGATGGTAAGGAAATGCCCCTCTCTGGGCCTCAGTTTCTTCTTTTGTCAAACGATGGCCCTCCATCTGTGATCCCAGGGCTGGCTGCTCCGATTGATCGAGGCACCCCTGGACACAGAATCACACACCTTCCAGGCTTCACCTGGCAGAAGAGAAGGAGGCTCTAGGCCTCGACCCTCAGTTTGGAGCTGGGCTCTTCCCCCTCTCCTGCCTCCTGCTACCACCAGGAGATTCAGACTGTCCCTGCCCCTGGATACTCATCTGTCATTAAATGCAGTGGAAGCCAGGAGGAGCCCAGAATCAGGCAATGGGTGATTTCAGTTCTGGCTCTGACTCTTGCTGGCCCCATGGGACCCTGGCAAGTCACCTCCCTTATCTGGAGTCTAGTCTCCCCCTTGACAGAAAAGCACCAATTGTGGCTCCCACCATGCCAAGTACTGTGCTCCCCACACGAGGTATGACAGGTATATGAGTCGGGTCCCACCCTCTGGGAGCTCCTCTTCCAAGAGGGCTGACCCGGAAGGGTCATCTCTGCAGTGGCCCCCAAGGGTTGTGACTGCTTGGTCATGACCCTACGCACAATGAGGGACACTTTGGGGAGCATATGAACTTGTTTGGGAATGGCTGGTTGGGCAGTATTACAATGACTGCATTCCAAAGAAGTGGGCTTCCATGCAGACAGACTGCCTGCCCTGCCCCTGCCCAAAGGTACTGGCTGCCAGCCGCCTCGTCAGCCCCTTCTCTTAATTACCTTGGAAGCTGGTGGCCGAGTTCTGGTACAGGAGGGGCTGCTGGATGATCCTGGTCTGGGGTGCCGTGCTGAAGGTCGGGGTGATCATCACTGTTTGCTGCTGCAGCTGGGGCTGGGGCTGGGGCTGCAGGCGGGGCTGGAGGAGGGGCGCAGGCCGAGGAGGGGTGGACACTGGGGCAGGCAGGGCTTTAATCTGTACAGGCGGAGTCTGAGGGAAGGACGCTGCTGCTACCCCTGCTGTTGATGCTGTTGATGCTGCTGCTGTAGCTGCTACCATAGGCGCCTGGCTGTAGAGCCGCGACGAAGGGCTCTCCGAGGTGCCCCCAGTGCTGGCATTGGTGCCAGTGTTGGTGCTGGCACTGGCACCTGGATTGTTCCCGCTGCCTCCTGGGAAAGCACTGCTACAAAGCTGATCAGAGAAGAGGTCTGGGAACTCTCCCACCTGGCTGCTGACAAACTGCAGCATCTCTGCAAACAAAACAGAAGCCATGTTTGGTGTGGCTCTCAACAGCTAGAAACAAATGCGTGGGGGAAAAACAAAGTCACTTTTCCAAAGCCACAATGGCTCAGTGGACAGAGCATCAGGCCTGGTGTCAGGAAGATCTGAGTTCAAATCCAGCCTTAGGCACTTGTCAGCTGGGTGGTCCTAGGCAAGTCCCTTACCCACTGCCTGCCTCAGTTTCCCCATCTGTAAATTGGGGATCATAATAGCACCTCCCTCCCAGGGTTGTTGTGAGGATCAAATCAGATCATAATTGTAAAGTGCTGAGCACATGGCCTGGTGCACACTAAGTCTTCCATAAATATCAACTATAATTATTGTTATTACTCACTCAAACATCAGGGGAAGCCAACTACAGTGCCTGAAACAATACAAGCTAAGAGCTGGAAGGGCCCCCACCCAGTCCAAACCCCTGGCTTTCGAGAGGAAACCGAGGCCCAGAACGGGACTTGCCCAAGGGGTCACAGCTCCTCAGCTGGGGGCAGGGCAGGCTAGTAATGACTGCCCTCCAGCAGAATGAGCACTGGGGCTCTGCACTGGCAGGCCATTAAACTCTAGGAGAAGAAGTTTTCTCATCTGTAAAATGGGGATAATAAGCCCACATTGCTCTAACTTGGGATTACTCTAAGGGAATTGTTTTGGATCCCTTAAAGGAATTCATTATTAATTATGATAATGAAGCCGCACTGGCTCTCCGAGCTTATTTGCCCAGGGAGCTAAGGTGTCCTTCCCCCAGTAGCTGGCTCCTTCCCCGCCCTCCCAGGCCATTCCCCACATCAAACCCAGAGCCTCAGCTCCAAGCTGTCCAAGCTCTAAAATCCTGCCTCTCCTGTGCTCTGTCCCTGGGATCCCTGGGCCCAAAGGGCCCACCTTTCACCTCTTTCTCCTCCTCATACAGCAGATACCTGCAAACTGGGTTCCTAGAAAAGGAGCTGCAGTCCCCCCCTCCTAACTAAGTCAGTTCCCCCAGGAACATATCATGAATTCACCAGATGAGTCCTTGTCACCCCCACACCAAAGACAGGCCTACACAGTTCCTGTCTAGAGGCCCCTCATTTTTGATGGGGGGGGCTGGATTCTGACAGCTGGGGGAGCATTTGGGCATTCCCTAAGAGCCCTCTACACGACACACCAGATGCTGGGATATGGGGTTCAAGCTTCCAGGGAGGAAGCTGATGGGACTGAAGAGCCCTTGGCAAAGTTAACTTACTACATACTGACACAGTTAGGACCATTCATCCCCAGACACCGACTCTCAGCTTCATTCTCAGAGTCTAACATGAGAGAAGGAGAGGAAAACTGGCCCAAAGCCTGCCACAGACAGGGCCACCGAATTCTTCCCAGCCCCAGGTGACACCGTGTAACCAGGTGACATCCACAAGGATGGCCACACCACTCAAAGGAACTTACAGGACACATCACCAGAACCAGGAAGGAGCTCACTCCTTACCTGTGTAACTGGGAAGAAGTCCCTGGGCCATCCTGGCCCCAGGCTTTTCATCTATAATGATAGGCTTGGACCAAATGGCCTCAGGCCTCTTCCAGCAGTAAATCTATCCCTTCATCTTCTCATGTGGGCCTAAATGGCCCCCCAGACACCCCTTCCAAGTCTAAAGCCAGGGGATTATAGGTTTCTGTTGTTCAGTCCTGTCTGATTCTTTACGACCCCATGGACCCTAGCATGCAAAAGCCAGCCATGGAGATTCTTAAGAAAAAAAACTGGCAAAACATCTATGAACTGACACTGAGTGAGGGGAGCAGAACCAGGAGAATATTGTACACAGTTACAGCCACATTGGGTGATGACTAACTTTGATAAGACTTGGCTCTTCTCAACAATGCAAGGTTCTAAGACAACTCCAAAAGGCTCATGATGGAAAATACCATCCACATCCAGAGAAAGAATTACAGTGTCTAAATGCAGACTGAAGCATATTATCTATTCTCTCTTTTTCGTTTTGTTTCTTTTCTTGTGGTTCATTCCACTGGTTATAATTCTTCTTAACAACATGACTAATGTGAAATATGTTTAATATGAATGTATGTGTTGAGCATATATCAGAATGTATACTGTCTTGGGGAGGGGGGTGGAAAGGGAAGGAGGGAAAATTTAAAACTCAAAAAGCTTGTGGAACTGAATGTTGTAAACCAAAAATATATAAACTAATTTTAATTTTAAAAAAAGAAGCAAACTGGAGTGGTTTGCCATTTCCTTCTCCAGCTTATTTTATGGAGGAGGAGATGAGGGGAACAGAAGTGAAGAGACTTCCCAGGGTCACACAGCTCTAGAAGAGTCTGAGACTGGGTTTGAATTCAGGACTTTGACTCCAGGCCCAGAACTCCATCCACTGAGCGCCCTGCCTTCTAGGCACCAAAGATTGTGCTAATATAAAAGTTACAGCTTTTAAAGTATGAAAAGTTTATTTAAAAAATCTTTTTGCAAACAGCAATCTGCCAGATTCATGCATTCCCAGCTGTGGCGGCTAGGTTCAAAGAGGCAGAGAACAAGCATTTGGTTCCACATTCAGAACCTTCCTATTAAGCCAGATTATGTAAGTACAGAAATGAGTCAGGAGAGACTGGGTGTCTGCTCCAGCCACCCAGAAGAAGCACTGCTCCTACCAGGCTACCCTCTGGAAGCCCAGAGAAGATGAGGGTCCTCACCTCCCCAAGGCCTCTTTCTTCTGAGTTCTGGGAGAAAGCCAAGGAGATTCAATTCTGACTCAGAGCACCGGCACAGTTTCACCCTAGAACTCCACCTCCTTGGTCCTTCCCAGCTCTGAACATATGTGCGTGGTTATTACAGATGCTCTTTAATTTCCTCTCAGAGGCATGAATGAACCAGGAAGAGGAAAGAAAGGAGTGGATTTTATTAAGCTTTTAAAATTAAGTTTCAATTTACATATCACATATTTTGGGCCTGCTGGGAGGGCGTGTGGGAGGGGGCATTCTCTGCTCTGGATTCATTCTGGTCTCCTCCAATGAGGGCCCACCTGGGGAAGGAGCTAACCCCCCAAGACAACCTCCCAGAAACACCAGGTGAATGGGGCCTCACTCCCTTACAATGTTATTTTCCTAGTTCTCCATGTTCAAGCCAATTAATGAGATGATGCTCCAAGAAACCACATCTGTGCTTTTTTTTTTTTTAAAGCACACACAAACCTTGGGCTCTGGTTCTCTCAAGACCTAACACCAAGTGTTCCCCAAACCCTCTACTGGGATCTTCCGTCTAGAGCAGCAGTTCTCAACCTGTGGGTTATGTTCAATTTTTAACAATGAAAATACATCCTGCCTATCAGATTCATAACAGTAGCAAAATTACAGTTATGAAGTAGCAATGAAAATAATTTTATGGTTGGGGGTCACCACAACATGAGGAACTGTATTAAAGGGTCACAGCATTAGGAAGGTTGAGAACCACTGGTATAGAGTGAGATCACCCATGAGGGGCTGCCAATGCTAGGCAGCAGAGAAATGGCTTCAAAGTCAGAAGATCACTTTATTCAAATTCTGGCTAACTACCCAACAAATTCACAAAGACACCCAAAAAATAGGAACAGTCAATGCTGGCAGAGCTGGGGGAAGCCAGGCCCACTATTACACAGGTGAACTGGTCAAACCATTATAGATTTCAATTTGGAATCCTGTAACCGAAATGACCAAACAACCCCTCCCTTTTTACCTAATAATACCAATCTTGGGTCTCTACTCCAAGAAAATCAAAGACACAAGCAAAGATCTAGCATACACCCAAATGTTCAGAGCAGTACTCTCTGTATTAGAGGAGAAGGCAAAATAAAAGTGGGTGTACATAGTCAGCATGCTGACTGTGTGCCAGGCCCTGTGCAAAGGCTGGGGACACAAAGAAAGGCAAAAGACAGTCTCTGCCTCAAGGAACTCAGAGAGACCACAAGCAAACAGCTCAGTCCAAATAAGCTTAGATACCATGAATGGAACTAAACAACAAAAGGAAAGCACTAACATTAAGGGCACTAGGGGAAAGGTTTCTTGTAGAAGATGGTATTGTTTTTTCTAAATGTTTTATTTCTAACAATCTTTTTTTTAATTTTAAGTTCCAAACTCCCTCCCTCCCTCCTCTTCCCTGCCCATTGAGAAGGCAAGCAATGTGATATCAATTATACCTTTGAAGTCATGCAAAACATATTTCTATAATAGCCATGTTGCAAAAAAAAAAAATACTAAGTCTTTTTGTGGTGGCAAAGAATTGGAAAACAAGGGGATGCCCATCAATTGGGGAATGGCTAAACAAGTTGTGGTGTATGAATGTAATGGAATACTATTGTGCTATAAGAAATGAGGAGCAGATGGGCTTCATAATAACCTGGAGAGACTTATATAAACTGATGCTGAGCGAGAAGAGCAGAACCAGGAGAAATTTGCACACAATCACAGACACGACATATGTGTGATGACTAACTTCAATAGACTGGGCTCCTCTCAGCAGTATAAGGTTTTAGGACAACTCCAAGAGCCTCATGATTGAAGGAGATATCCACATCCAGAGAAGGAGATGCGGAGTCTGAGTGCAGATTGAAACAAACTACTTGCTCTGTTTCTTTTTCTTCTTTTGTTCTGTTTCTCTTTGCCACCCATCATTTCATCAGTTACGATCCTTCTTTACAACCTGACTAATGATTAATGGGAAGATATTTGTAAGATCCTGTATCGGAGTGCATGCTGCCATAATGGTGTGGGGGGAGGGAGGGAAGGAGGGGAAAATCTGAAACTCAAGGGACTGTGGAACTGAATGTTGTAAACTAAAAGCAAATAAACCAATTTACTTTTTTAAGAAATGGCAAGAAACAAAGAAAGTGAAAAGGGCCTGCTTCACTGTGCACTCAGAATCCAAGAGTTCTGAGGTGAATCACATTTTTCAATCATATTCCATTTTAGGGGCCTTCAGAATTGTCTTGGATTGTATTACTGAGAAGAGCTAAGTCATTCACAGCTGATCACTGCGCAACAATGCTGTTACTACTGTGTACAATGATCCACTGGTTCCGCTCCTTTCACTTTGCATCAGTTCATGTAACTTCCAAGGTTCCTCTGAAGCCATCCCTCTCATCATTTTTCATAATCAAATAGTATTCCATCACAATCACATACTACAACCTGGTCAGCCATTCCCCAATTGATGGGCATCTCTTCAGTTTCCAATTCTTTGCCACTACAAAATGCTTTTGTACAAATAGGTCCTTTCCCTTTTTCTTTGATTTTTGGGATACAGACCTAGTAGTGGTATTGCTGGGTCAAAGCTTTATAGCCCTTTGGTAATAGCTTCATATTGTTCTCCAGAATGGTTGGACCAGTTCACGACTCCAGAAGGTAGAACTTTACCTGGGACTCGGGCAAGGCCAAAGAAACCAGGAAACCAGGAGGTGGAGATGAGGAAGGAAAGCATCCTAGGCAGGAAGTACAGGCAGTAAAAATGTACAGAGATGAGAGATTGGGTGTGTTGTTTGAGGAACAGCAAAGAAGCCCATTTCAGTGGATTGCAGAGTACAAGAAAAAGAGAGAAAGAGAGACAGAGAGGGAGAGAGAAGGGCGAAAAGCCTGCAAAGATAAGAGGGGGTTAGGGAGGTACTAGTGTAGCAGAACACCTGGCATAGGAGGGTGGTAAGCAGGCAGACTAAGCCTCCTGTAAGCCCTGTCCCCCCCCCCCCTGCCCAGATGATAGAGATACCCTATTTACCCCCAAGCTATCCTTTTCCCCTCCAGACTGAATGTCAAACTGGCCCTTAATCTCACCCCCTACCCTGCCACTACTTCCTAAAGCCCACCAGGCCTTTCCAACTCCCCTTCTGATCCTTTCTATCTGTGTTGATCTCCATCAGTCTCATTGGAGTGCGCTGCTGTTTATAACTCAAGCACTTGGCACATAAGGAGGGCTTAATAAATATCTTTTTATTCATTCATTTTTATATACAAATAAGAAAATATCAAGTAATTTCCAAAGGGAAACTGGAGAGGTTGGAAAGGCAGCCTCTGATCCATACTTTGAAGGAAGTGAAGGATTCTTGGAGGTTCAAGAACAGGACGAGAGAGATGAGCTGTAGATCTGAACAAAAGCTGAGACCATGTTACAAAAGCCAATGGGGGAGAACTTTGAGGGGTCCAGAGCCTTGGGAAGTTGAGGCAGAATGAGAACTAAGAAACACCCTACTCCATTCAGCAGTTAATCCATCACTAGTAACCCTGGAGCAGGAGCTCTGGGGAGAAGCCAGATTGAGAGTGAGTGAGGAGCAGGTGAGGAAATGGGACAGAGCAGAGAAGGCCCTTCACAGGAGGGAGAGATAAGGGCCAACAGCTTGAGGGGATGGCCAGATCAAGTGTCAGCTTTGAAAGGGTGAAGGAGAGCCTGGTGGTCAGGACTGTGATCAGACCAGGCAGCAAGGAAGGAGCCAGCAGATCAGGAGAGACAGAAGTTTAAAAAATGGATTGTGGGACCAAATTTTCAGAAGCAGAACCAAGAGCAACAGGAGAGGAGCTGGCCTTGGTGAGGGAGGCCCACGACCTCCTCGGAGACCAATGGGGGGAGGCAGATGCAAAGGGGCTCTGAAGTGGGGGGTGGGGGAGAACAAGAAGCACCCAACAGAAAGTCTCTGAGTCCTCAGAGAAGCAGGAGGCAAGTTCCTCTGCTGAGATCCTGGAGGAGGGTGGAGGAGAACATGGGATAAGGGGACAATCAACGAAGAAGTAACGGCCTGCCATGCAGCAGGAAAGACCCAACTGAGATGAATGAATGCAAATTTGTAATAAACCCAGATGACCTGGTCTCATGACTTTCACAGAACATGAGCAGAGAGGACACACCAACATCTCTGTCTAACAAGACAAGATTGGTGTTGGTCCAAGGGTGGCTGATAACATCTGGTTGAATCTGTGAGCCACAGAGTCAAGATTGTGAGGAGAGGGAGCTGAGATCTAAGAAGGACTGAAAGCACCAGGAGGAGCAGAGGGTTGGTGAGGAGTGAAGCAGAAGAGTCAGAGTGCCAGAGCTCTGGATCATGGATGTAGATCAACTGTAGGTGAAAGGCCTGGACCACGGGAGGGGATGCCAGCCTGGGAGAGAAGTTCCTAATTCTAACAGGGAGAACTGGAGAGGAAGACTGTGAGGAAGGAAAGACTGTAGGCTGAGGGAGGCTGGAAAGAGCTGGCCACAGTCTGGGATGCTGGGCACGGCAGGAGGTGTGCTCACACATGCTGGGGCTGAACAACTACATGACCTCTAGCTCTTTTTCCAACTCCCCACATGTGACACCAGCCAGGAGTCGTCCTTGCAACACACATGGGGTGAGGCAATCTGGTAATGACACCTGAAGACAACCAGAGCCCCAAAGGTGGAAGTACCTGCGAGTCACTGGTCAGCCAGAAAGCTGGCAAGTTCGAACCAAGTATCTGGAGCCAGGTACCTGGTGAGCACACATGGGGGAGGCTGGGAAAAAACCTTCATGAGTCATTTGTTCCAGGAGTGTTCTCCCAGGGTATAAGGCACTATCCTAGGCACTGTGGGAGGGACACAAAGAAGCCATGGCCCTTCTTTAAAAAAAAAAAAATGAAAAGCCCCAAAAGCTCGGTGCCAACAAATGTACAGAATATTATTAGGTGTGGGGAGAGGCGAGGTCATCAAGCCCCAGGGTAGATTGCTATCAGGAGACAGAAGTCACCTACACAAATACTCCAAAAATCAAAGTGGCTGTGGTGGGAGAGGAGATTGGACTTCTTCCTCCATTAGAATAGAAGTTCCTTGAGGGCAAGGACTGCCTTTGTATGGATACCCTCCATAAATGAGCAGTTGTTTTATATTTCTGGGGGCCCAAGGCACATGCTTAAGCACAGGGCCTGGCACACAGTAGGCACTTAATAAATGACTGCTGAACTGACTTGACATCTCCGGGTCCAAGGCATTTGACGGAGGCAGAAGTGGGATTTCATCATGGCAGGGCCAGCTTAGACAATGCTCCCCAGACACCTGGGTGCAAGCTCTGGAATCCTGGCTCCACCCTTCATCCTCTCCTCTCAGGCACCTTCCATCTCTAGGTGTGGCCTTTCCTTCAGGTTCCTCCCACTCCCCCATCCTGTTTTCAGAGCACAGTAGAAAGCAGGCAGGGTTTAGAGGCAAAAGGACCTGAGTTCAGACCCAATCTCTGTCACTTCCTACCTGTGTGACTGTCAGGAAAGCACCCTCCAAACCTCAGTTTCCTCATCTGTAAAATGAAAGGGTTGGACCTGACTACATCCCCTCCAACTTGAATCCCAGGGCCTTCTCTCTCTGGTGGGCATCACCTTCCCCAGATCCTAGCTTGTTTATACAGTTTGTACATGGCATCTCCCCCATTAGACTGGGAGCTCAGGGAGGGCAGGGACTGTCCTTTTGCCTTTCTGTGTATCCCTAGGAGCTTAGCTCAGGGTCAGGCACACAGTAGGTGCTTAATACTTATAGACAGACTGACTCCAGCGCTGGAGGATTTCCTCTCAGCCTTCCCCTCTTGTTGGTTCCAAGAATTCCCACTGTCTTTCCTTCCCCTGACCTCCCAAATCACTGCCCAATCATCTGTCCTGTCCTTGGTGCTGGAGCTGCTACCCACCAGTGCTGGACACTCCCGGTGGTTCCTCAGAGCCAGTGTTGCCCTTTGTAGCACCCTGGTCCCTCAGCTTCGAGCCTTCCTCCCAGCACCTCAGACTCCACTCAGCTCCAGCCACCCAAGGTCTAATCTGGTCCTGACGAGTCAGGATCTCCCAGTGGAGAACGCATGAAGCCAAGGCACAAAGTTACTGCTATACTGACTAAACTCTGGGTCTCAATTCTTACATCTATAAAATGGGGATAATACCTGTAGGGGAGAGTATGCATGGCCAAAGCTTTGCAAACCTTGGAAAGCTCTGGATAAATGTTGAGTTGTTGTTATATCATCAGGCCTCCCCATCATTCATAGCTACTTCACATCCCCCCACAGCTCCTAGTTCTAACCACCCCCTCACTTCAGATTCTTCTCCCTGTCTTGATATGCCCCAGTGCACCTGAGCACACTCCAGTCTAAACCTTCTCATCCCTCCCTATTCTGCCTCAGACTCCTTAATGTTCTGGATTGACCCAGTCACGTCAGGCATTTCAGCAATGCATCCTCCTCCACTCTGGGCTTCCCCCCATTTGTCTCCTGAGAGAGGAGACAATCTCTCCAACCGGCTCATCCCTCACAATGCCCTGGGCAACCTGGAGCAAGTCCCTCTTCTTGTCTCTGCTGCCCTGGCCTCTGTTTTCCAATATGTAAAATGAGGGAATTGGACTAGACACTCTCCTTGGCAGCACCATAGGCTCAGAGAATTCCAATCCCCTCATCTTACAGAGGATGAAACTGAGACATAATGTTTGGAGACATAGTCCAAGTCAACCCCAAGCTTCCCGGGGCTCATCAGAGGCCCCAGCTCACAAGGAACCCAAGTGTGGCTTTCTTTCCCACTGTCTGCCTTTGGGAATATACTGTGTGCAGACACCACTGGGGAGCCTTTCCAGGCTGGGTCTTTCCAGGATCCCAGCCTCCAGGGGTCTCCCTGGCCATCCTATTGGGGTCAGGGAAGCCAAAACACAGATCAAGAGAGAAAAGCTTTCTGACAATGAGGGCCCCATCCTGCAGTCAGATTGGCTTTCACTGGCCTGGTAAGGTAAAAGGGAACCAGAGAGGCCTCCTCAAGGTGAAATGGGAGGACAAGGAGGGGGTTGGACCAAAGACCCCTCAGGTCCCTTCTGGCTTGGAGGGTCTATGTCTGGAATCAGTGCTGGTGGAGGGAGTGTCTTTAGGTACCACAAGCAGAAAAGGAAATCTTCACTGTCGGCTAGCTGTGGCCTTGGGCAAATTATCTCCCTGCCTCAGTTTCCTCATTCACAGAATGAAGGGCCAGGAGGCCTTGGTTAAGGCCTCTCCCAGCTCTAAAGTATCTCAGAGGAAGGGTGAAAGGAGAAGGGTTATTGCAGGCAGACTCTCCCTGTCCCCAGGGGCTTCCTAGGCCAGACAAGTGGCCCCCATATTCCTCAGGCCCAGGCTGCTTTCCCCACCCTTGGTAGGGATTGGGAGAGGTCTGGGGGAAGCCCTGAGTATCACTAGGAGCTTCATAATCTGCTTCTTCACTACCTTTAATTTTTATCATGATTCAAAACAAGGTCGTACACTGGGCAGACCTGTTCCACAGGGCAAACTCAGAGACAGGGACCCAGGGCTGAACCCATCCAAGTGAATGTGTGCTGCCTGGCGATTCTGAGACTCGAAGGTGGATGGCCCTACCAGACCCTACCTTCCACACTGGCAGGGCTCAGTGATCAGAGGGCCTTTCAGAGGCTGTGGCTTTAAGGGGAAGGCTCCCTACTGGAACACAAGGCTCCCTGTGAACTCCACCTTTCAAACACAGGCCAGGAAGCTGGACCACTCCCTGAGAATCCCACAATGTCAACACCAGGTAGAACTTGGGGCCTGTGGGACAGCACCAGAATCCTTGACTCAGTAGGATAGTGACTAGGTCTTCTGTGAGCAAGTGCCCCCACCCATTCCCACCAAGGCAGGGCCCTTTCCAAAGCTAAACTATAAATATTTGTTCCAGAATTGTCCTTTACAAAAAGGGCTCCCAAGTTGAGTGAGTCTGTTGGAAACTGAAGCTTGTGGCTCTAAGGCTGTGGCAGCTGCCCAACACTGCCTGGACTCTTCTGGGGACTACAGCCCCTTCGGTTCTCTCCCCACCCCCAACAGCCTGTGTAAGCTCCTGGAGGGTCAAGGCAATGGGGAGTCATTACCACAGGTGCCCCAAAGGCCTCCCCCTGTGCTTAGTGGAGGGCCTGGCACACAGTGGGTGTTGAAGAAAGATCTTCTGACTGACTTCTCAACTGACACCTCTATGACTGCCCGCAGAGTCAGGAGGTGCTACAGAGTCAGGAGGTGCTGATGCCTCCAGCTCTGCAGCATCTTCCCCCATCCCAGGCCGGCCCCTTTAACTTCTGGGCCTCAGGGTGACTGGGGAGGGGAGCAGAAAGTCTAACACCTGCGATCTAGGATCATTTGTGAACCCCCAGCCTCAGGCCATGGGGACACAGCAGGGCCTGAAAACCAAGTCAGGAACCAAGGGAACAAGAGCCATGCTTACAAATCCATCTCCAACAGAAGCTAGTTTGATCATACCATCCCAATAAACCTTCAGACATTTATTTAGACACTGCTATGGGCTAGACTGCATTTACCCAAAAAGCAGAAAACTACTCAAATACAGTGTCCACACCTCCCCCCCAATAACAGAAATTCACACCCTGTCAAGCACCACCAAGTTACCAAGGAAAAAGATCAAGTTCCTGCCTTCTCAGAGATTACAATATAATGCAAAGATTCACTAGGTAATAACACATACTTTCCCTTTCAGGTTTGTGAAAGGGAATTGACAGGAACTATCTCATATAATCTTCTCAACAGCCCTTTCTGCAGATGAGGAAACTGAGGCAGATGGTTGAAGTGATTTGCCCAGGGTCACACAGATAGTAATCGCCTGAGCCAAGATTTGAACTCGAGTCTTCCAGACTCCCAATCCAGTGCTTCATTCCCTCTACTGCCTAGCATGGGATATGGAGTGCTCAGGCCTGAGTAGGCTGAGAAGCAACAGAATAAACGCAGTTTCTAGGCCTGTATTTCCCAAGAAAGAAAAGACAACGCCTTGCAGGACGATGGTGGCCACAATGAAAATCCGCCATCACTGAGGGCTGTACTGGGAAAGGAACCAGGCCAGAGAAAGTCCATGGAGAAATCAGTGTCTGTCTGCCTCTCTCCCTCCCTCTCACACAGAGCCAAATAGCACAGGATGTTGGCTCTGGAGTCAAGAGGGCCTGGGTTCAAATCCCACTTTACTACCTGCCAGCCTTGTGCCCCTCTCCAGGTCTCAGGTTCTTTTCTGGAAAATGAAGAAGGGATGACCCAAATGGGCTCTCAGGCCCTTTGCAACCCCAGATTTTCCATCCAGACCTCATGGGGGTTAAATGTGGGCACTGCCCTCATCCAATGGAGCTGAGGCTAGGACACACTTTCCAGGAAGGTCAAAGGAAGCCCAACTCTTGTTACTTGAAAAGGAGAGGCCAGAAAGTTAACCTCTCTCTACTGCCCCAGTAGCAGAGGGCAGAAGCAACATGGGGTAATGGGGACCCAGCAGAAGAGGTGGCCTCTCTGGGCCTCTACTTTCTCCTCCCTAAAAAATAGGTTCTCAGGTTTTCAGCTCATCAATGAGATCATAGGCTAAGATCTCATCTCCAGCCTCTGGGAAGCTACAAAGGAGAAGATTAATGCTTCCAGCTCTAATGCTTCAGCTCTACCAGCAGGATAGAGGGCCTGAGGGTACTCACTGTAAATTGGCTATGTTTCCCCAAGGGCAAGTCTCTACTTTATCTCAGTGGCTCTCAGACCCCTCACTGGTAAAATGAGGGTGTTGCATCTGGGTGATTGCTGGAGGCCTAGGGGACCTGTCAGCCCAAGTTAAAAAATGACTGACCTCACAAACTCAGTAACTAAGTGAAGAAGGGTGGTGGGAGGCAGCCCTGAGCCAGAGCCCTGTGGGTAGAACCTCACCTGAGATGACCTGAGGCCCTTCACAGCACCAAATCAGTGCTCTATGAACTGAATTCAGACTGGTCTCCCAAAGCTTGGCTCCGTTATTAACTACCTGTGTGATTCCCCTCCCTCTGAGCCTCAGTTACCCTTTCCGAAAAGTGAGGGGGATGGCCTCTTCCATGAAATCAGAGTTAACAGGAGAAACTTGGGAGTCAGTCAAGGGCCTGAGGGGCCCATTTTACAGAGAAGAAAGTAGCGGCTCAAAGAGACCACCTCTTCTGCTGTGTTCCCACCACCCCATGCTGCTTTTGCTCTCAACATCTGGTTTCTCAGGTGGGGGGGGGGCCGGCCCCCCCCTTGGAGTGTTCTCTCTAGTGTAAAAAGAAGACCTGGTACAAAGTCCCCAGTCAGCTCTAAAGACCAAGAAAAGATAGCTGCTCCCGGTCCCTGTCCCTATCCTGCCGTGTGGAATAACCAAAGGGAGAGAGCTGGCTCAGGGAAATTCAAGTGGTCAGAGAATATTTGTCAAGGGTGCGGTAGGGAGACCAGGGAGGGAGGGAAGTCTCTGCTTGGTTAGGGCCCGGAAGATGTGTCAGAGGAGATGTGACCCCATAACACTGTGGCTCTCACACCCCAACATGGGTGAAAGTAAGAAAGGAAACCAGTGTTTCTGTGGCCAGACCCAAAAGACAATGATTACCACACCCAGTGTTCACTCAGGCCAAGGATCCAGGGATGGGAATCAGGAGATGACAAAAGCAGAGACCATGCCCTGGGAAGGCCAGCAGTGGGGGAGAAGTGGGGCTCACACGGACTGGGAACACGAAGAGGAAGGCTCAGAAGCTTCAAAGTCTTTGGCAGGGGGCAGCTGCTGACCTTCTCCTCCCCCCAGGCCTAACCATGGGTCATCACAGGCATCCCCCAGTCTCCAAGGGCACACTGCTTTGCTACCTTCCTCCATGATCTCCCCACATAGTGCTTCCTGATCTTCCTCTCCAGCCATGTTTACCAGCATGTTCTGGGTCTTTCTCACCCACAAAAGCTCCTCCAGGAAATCTCCAGCTGGCACAGAGCCCTGAGCCCCCGGGTCAGGCTCTCTGGGGCTGTCCTGTCTAGCACCCAGGTCCAATGCCTCCTTCCCTGCTCTGAGCCCCCTGACAGCCTCAGTAACTTCTGGCTCTCCTCGATTTCCAAGTTCCCCAGCTTCTCATCCCTTCTCTCACTTCCGGGGTCCCCTCACCCCACTCTCACCCAGCTCTTGTCCTGCCCCTCCTGGCTGTTTCCCTTCGCTAAGGGAAAGCCCCCAAGGCCACTGGGGGAGGGCAGTCCCGTCCTCCAGTGCACCCGTTCTGCCTAGGAGTGCAAGCTCAGGCCCACCCACTCACCCCAACAGGCAGGCCCCGCTTCAGATTCCCCTTTCCTAAAAACAACCTGGAAAGCAACTAACCTCCTAAGCCCCCGCCCCCAACTTCCTCAGAGACTCTTCTCTGTGCCTTGGCCACCTACGGACTCTGCCGGCGCACACTCCGGGCTCGGAGCTCCAGATGCGGGAGCCCGAAGGTCTGGATTCGAATTCTGCCTGAGACCCCCCGGGGGTCTTTCCCGCCCTCAGGGCCTCAGTGGCCCCGTCAGTCCTGGAAAGATTAGAATGGTCTCGCCCCGAGCTCGGTCGCCCTGGAGACACGCGGCCACCGGCAGCAGCCTGACTGGGGTCAGCAGCCAACCAAAGTCTGGGGTGTTCCTTGGGGGGATGGTCAGGGAGTCTCCCAGTGCGAGCGGGCCGCCCTCTCCAAAGCCCCCGCGCCCAGAGGCGCTTTGCACCCGGCAGGGCCCCCTTCTCCAATTAGGTTAGTTCCTAAGGGAAATGAAGGCCGGCTCCGGGGGCCCTCCGGCAACGCTCGGAGCTGGGCATCCCAGCGCCGGATATCGCGCCGACTGCGGACGGCGGACACCGGCCTCGGCACCCGGACGGCACCGGGACGCCCCGGCCCGGCGCGCGGAGTGTCAGCGGCACGTGGGGGGCGGGAGCTAGGGGAGCCGCGCGGGGGGCAAGTCCGCTGCCGCACGTGGGCGAGGCTCAGCGGACGTGGGGGCGGCAGCGGGGTGCACTGAGCCCGGACAACGACGGGGGCGGGGGGAGGGGAGCAGAGGGAGCAGGGCACGCGGGACCCCCGCGCAGGCGCAGTCGCGACTGCCACTCACCGTCGATGTCCCCCAGAGTAAGCTCGTCCCCCAGTTCCGTGAGGGTATCCATGGTCTCCAGAGCGCCCAGCTCGCCGCCGCTCACCTCCATCGCCTGGCTCTGCGCGCCGGGACCTCGGCTCCCTCCCGGCCCTCAGCGAGTCGCGGGGGCGGTGCGGCCGCCGCCCATATCCCCGAGCTCAGTCCCAGTCGTACGCCGCCTCACCGGTCAGCGCCAGCCGCCGCCATGTTCGCGCGTCCCCGGGATATCTCGGCGAGGGGGCGGGGCCTCGAGGGCGGGGTTCCCCTGCCCCGCCCCTTCTTGCCCCGCCCCCCGCCGCGCGCTCCGTTGTTTGTTGTCAATGAGACCAGGTTGGCAGCGGCCAATGAGCAGGCGGCGCGGCGCGTGGGGTGATGGTGCGTCACCGATCAGCAGCTCCTATTTGCATGACCGGACCCCACCCTCTTCTGGAACCACCCTCCCTTCTCCCCACCCCCCCGTGGCGAATCAGAGCGGGAAGCGGCTGGGGCTCGACCACCCACACCCGCCCGGGTTTAAAGGGGAGCGCTCCGCCTCCTTCCCCTCCTACCCCACGCGGCCGCTTCGGCTCAACGGTCCCTTAGCTCCCACGCTCCTTGGATTCCGCCCTCCCCGCCCCTCCCCTTACCCAGACCCCTGAGAAGATGGGCTACGCCCGTAGAGTCCTTTGCCCCTCCCCCGCGAGCCCTACACCTGCCAGGTGATGGCAACTTGGGCGATCGCCTGGTGGGCGAGTGGGGGCCTCTCGCCACTCCTCGCCGGGGGCCGGCATTTTCATCTCCTGGGCCACAGGATCCTCATCTATAAAATAGGGACAATAAGTCACTAATCCTGATGGTCTCCTTGGCTGGCCTCGGGGGCCCCAAATTGGACGGGGCTGATGGATTCAAGTGCAGAGCGAGGGGTAGGAGAGGGGGATGCCGACCTGAAACTGACATAACAATTACCGCGAGGAAAAAAATGTCGGGCAGGTAGCGACGAGCCCCGCAGCGCAGGGTCATTTTCAGAGTCACAGAATTCGGGTCAGAGGACCCTCAAGGCCTTATGGTCCGCCCAGACCCAGAAAAGCAGTCCCCCAGGTCGTGGCCGGCAAGTGGTCATCCGTCCATCATCCAAAGACCTCCTCTGGGAAAGAGAGAGCCTGCGACTTGGTGGGGCGGCTCGCTCTGGTCGGAGAGGTTTTCATGGCTTGGAGCCTAAATCTGCTTCTTAAACCTCCCCCCACCAATACTCATGAATCTGACTTCTGGGCCAAGCTCTGGCCCTAAGCCCCGGGGCTATGCTGCCTTCCTCACTGGTCGGCAGGATGGCATCTGAATGAGGCTGCGGTCATCATCTGCGGCCTCTGAGAGAGCCAAGTGTCTCGGAATAGAATCCATATCTCCAAATTCTAGGGTATCTTCATCATTATTAATATTAAATGAAATTGTGTAATACCCTAAACAAAGATTCAGCATTACTATGATAGCAGAGCCCTCTTCTCCAAGCCCCCAGAAAATTGATTATCCCCCACTTTGCTGGAAGGAAAGAAGGGAGAAAAGAAAAGGAGGAAAGGAAGAAAGCAAAGAAGGGAGAGCAGGAAGAAAAAGAAAGGAAGGAAATAATTTATTAAGTACCCGTGGTATGTCCTGAATTGTGAGGAGTGCTTACCTCACTTGAAAGAGAAAGTTTCAGAGAAACTTCAGAATACTTGTATGAACTGATTCATAGTGAAGTGAGAACCATAACAATGTGTACAGTCACCACCACTACACGGTAAAGACAAACTGCTTTGAAAGACTTAAGAACTCTGATGTACCAATAACTAACCACAATTTCCAAGGCTCAGAGAGGAAGCATTCTCCCTTCCTCCAGACAACCAATGGCCCTGGGGCAGTGGGTTCTTAGCCAACATGGGAATCTGTTTTGCTTGACTATATAGTTAGTCCTTTGTTTTCCGAGCTGTGATATCTTGACTTACTCATATATTGGATTTAAGAGAAACAGAGTTTGGCAAAGTTATGGGCCTCACTCTCCCTTCCTGAGTCATCACAGTCCAGTGGCAGAACAAAAATCAGGACACCTGGCGATGGCCCCTGTAGGATACAGTGGACCCTGGCGTCTTCAGTGTCTGACCAGGCTCTAAGCGCTCATGGTGCCTGCTTCAGTTGCCTTCTTGGCAATTGAATGAAAACATACTGTTTTCATCTGCCCATTCTGCAGAGGGAGGTCTTCACATGCTGGTGCTAGAAACCCCCCCCTAACTCACCCACAGATCTGTGGAGGCTGCCCAAGCTACAGCTTGGAGCCACAAGTGAGAGCTGGGTGAAGGTGGACACCATAGGAAGATGAGCAGCCGCGAATAGGGCTCCTCCCAGAACTACTCCTACACTGGAGAGATTTGTTAGAAAGCTTTGCTTTCTTTTCTTTTTTTCAGTTAGGGGGAAAGTAAGGAGGAAAAAAATGCTTGATAATTGAAAAGGAAATTGTTTTTAAATACGCTTGGTTTGATACATTTAATTACGCACTGCTGTGATGTAATTCGGTATCATGAAAACCCAGGCTGGATTTGGAACCAGTGCCCTGGGGTCCAAATCTTGATTCTGACACTCTCTGTGTAACCCTGGGCTAGTCACTTTGCCTGCCCAGGCCTCAGTTTCCTCCTCTGCAAAATGGGAGGGGAGGGGGCTGGCCTGGCTGATCTCCAAGGGCCTTTAGAATCAGAGGGCTGCTAGCAGGCTCTCTTCCTTTCTGGGCCCCAGAGGGAAGGATGGACAGTCTCCACTTTCCTTCCCAGTTCCCATACTCCAGGATTCTAGAGAGGAATATTCTCCAAAAGTTCCTTCTCTTTATTTCCCTCTCCAGAGTTTAGAACCTTCATTCTCGCCTTTCCTCCTTGCTCCATCTGCCCAGCCCACTTGGCATCTCCTGTCGGCAGGATGCTTCTCTTTCTCCTCAGTAAATTCCCCCGAGGGTCACAGATCAATTACCTCCTGTAAGACATAGAGCTAGTCCCCTCCCCTCTCTGGACTCCAGCTGAAGAGTAAGGGCATGGGTCTGGCCCACTCTAGCTCTAGCCTGCTCTGAGTTCTGGGTCAGCCCGGGCCAAGGCTGGACAGGACTCTGCCTTGGGCCAATGGCAGGACAGCTCTCAGAGGAACAGCTTTCATGCTACCAGATTTATTTTCTGAACAAGTGCAGGTGGTGATCTCCCCAGTCTGCTGATAAGGAAACTGAAGTCTAGAAAGGTGAAGGAATTTGGCCCTGGTCAAACAGCTGAAGGACAGAGTGGGAAACTTGGAGTCAGGAAGGCCTGGATTCTAAATTTGCTTCTGACCCTTAAGGGTTGTGTGACCCTGGGCAAGGTATATAAATTCATAGAGCTTCATTATCTTTGGTAAAATGGGGGCAGTACTTTCTGGCTCTAAAACCCAAATCTATCTAGACACATAATGTGTATACATGTTTATTACATACATGTCATATATCATCATTTTAAAATACCAAATGTCTACATAATAACCTTAACTCCAGGCCCTACCACAAGACTTCCATTGAAAGTCCATGAACCTCAGAGACAGTCTCTGATCTGGGAAGGGTAGGCACAGAATCCCCAACAACATCACTTGCTATTTGGGTGACCCTAGGCAGGTCACTTAACCTCTGTGCTTCACTCAGTTTCCTCCTCTGTAAAACAATGGGGCTGCATTTGATGGTCATCAGTCAAATCTTGGTCTGTGACCCCAGGATCATCCCACACTCTCCTCCCACCTTCCCCTGAAATACTGACTTAGCAAAAAACTTCTTCAAAACCTGTAGAACCCAGTGGGAAATTCACCTATCCCTTCTGGGACATGGTGCCATTCAGGCCCCCTCCCCCACTCTTCCCCCTGGCATTTTCAACCTCAGCCCTCCCCCCCAACACCTACCACCCCCTTTCCTCCCCTTAACCAAGGTCACCCAGACTTACACCCTTACAAGACATCTGCCTCCATCCTCTCATTTTGCAGAGAAGGAAACTGAGGCCCCAGTGGTTACCCAGGTAACAGAACCAGGAAAGACACTTGGGTCCTCTTGAGTCCTGCCAAAAGAACAGTACTTTCCACGATGCATCACCCTGTACAGACTGATCTCTGGGGCACCCAGGAGCATCTCCTACCAGGCTGGGCCCTCAGGCACCAGACCCAAGCAAAATCTCCCTAATCTGGCCCAAAGTCCCCTCCAGTCACTGGCCACAAATTCTTGGAGGCCAGTAACCAACCAGTCCTTGATCTCTGTATCCCAGACCCTGAATTTAGGTTTAGAAATGTTAATCATTGTATTTTAATGTAATTAGTATCATCTGTAAACTTATTTTATTTGTAAAAACTGGATTCTGAGAAGAATCCCATAAAGTTCACCAGAGGACTAGTTAGTTCACCATTAGAACCTGGGCCTAGTACCACCTTCCTCATTTCACAGATAAGGAAAAAGAGTCCCAGACTTTAAGTGAACTGTGTAAGTGGGGGATGTCAAACCTAAATCTCCTTGACCAGGAGGAACACAGTATGAGATGGAAGGGACCCTAAACCTAGTAAAAATCCCTCTTTGTGGGTGAGGAATCTAAAGCCAAGGGAAGGGAGGGATCTGCCCAAGGTCACTCCAACAGTAGCATCCACTTTTGCTGGGCTGGACTCTGAACTCTCAAGCTCCACCTGGGCCACTGCCCCTCAGGGTCGACAAATGTTTCAAGACTGGCTCTTTAAGGCCAAAGGTTTCCCTTCATAACCTCTGGGCTCTCTGTCTGGCCCAGTTGAGACCTTTCCCAGTCTGCAAGGCCCCCTCCCTCCATGCACTTATGGGATCCAAGATTTGGAAATCCAACCCCCTCATTTAACAAAGGAGGAAACTGAGGCTCAGAGAGCCTGGGACTTCATCTGATCAGACTAAGCACCAACAGTCTTTTCTGTGGGTTATGTGGGGCCACCAAATTAGAGATTAAATGGTCTTAGTATTATTATGAAAATAGTGTTGATTTTGGAGGATTGGCTATGTGTTCTGTGTAGCTGTGGGAGAGCCAGGCAGACCTGGGGTCAAGCCCCATTCTGCCTGAACAATCCTTGGGAACTCCGAGAACCACTGGCTGACACAAACTTTTTGGTCTTGTGGACCCCTTCTCCAGGTTGGATTGTGAGCCCCTCAAGGACAAAGGTTGTTCTGGCCTTTCTTTGTGTCCCCAGCATTCTGCCTAGCCCAGAGTAGGCACTGAATAAATGCTTATGGATTGACTAGCTTTCAGATGAGATTAGTGAAAATAAAGTAATTTTTTTTTCTCATCAAAGTTTCAGGCCTCGTGAAATCTATTCCTGGGCCCTTGAGGGTTCTGTGAACTTCATGCTAAGCCCCCCTACCCTAGACAGTAAGCTGTCTGAAGGGCAGGCCTGTTGTTTTTCATCTTTGCAGTCTAGGTACCATGTACACAGTAGGGGCCTAACAAGACATCTGGTGGATAAAATCATGTTAACTCATCTGAAAAGCTGCTGCCTACACTCTTCATCCTTTCACCAAATGGGGATTTATTAAGCATCTGCTGTGTGCCAGGTAACATGTGAGGTTTTAGGGGTATAGAGACATCCTACTGAAGCTCTAGGCCTCTCCAGGAGCTCGCCCTGGAGATTCCAGCTATGTATGCCCTCTCTCTTCCTTTACCTTTAAAAGCATCACCAGGTATGCCCCCTGTGCCCCAGGATTCCTGGGACCATCCCCACCCCACCCTGATCCACCATCAGGGGCCAGGGATGTATCTAAAGAGCCTGCTTATTTTATTGTCTTTGCAAAAGGGGCAGGTGGCAGAGAAAACAGGCTTCTTAAGGTCTTGGGCTTGAAAGGGGCAGCATGGAGCTCCTTCTGTTGGGGGGTCCTTACTCCACCAAAATACTTGGTCCTCACCTCAGGACCCTTGGGGAAGTGGTGGGACAGCTGAGTCCCCAGGTGGAGGCCAGGGCATCTTCCATCCACCTGAGTCATAAGAGGCAGTCTCCAAATGCAGTAGACCCTGCCTTTCATGAACCATCCCCTCCTCTTCTAGAAGCCTAGCCCCACCAGCCTTGGAGCAAGCCCAAGGCTATAACTCTGACTGGGAGCGAGAGATTCGAGGGCCCTTCCGGATCTCCTTTCGCTTCTCCTCTTTTCTCCGGCGCCTCTCCTCTTCCTTCAGGGCCTGCTGGAAGGGATCAGTACTCTGGAAGGACTATCAGTGGAAAGAAGAGGTCAGCTTCAGGACTGACTCCTGGACTTCCCCTCCTGGGAAGAGACTGTGGCTTGATAATGCCAGCAGCTGTCTCCAAAGGAGGGGAGGGAGACAGGCCACCCAAGCAACATTGCCAGCCTCGAAGAGGACTGGCTATGTGTTCTATGTAGCTGTGGGAGAGCCAGGCAGACCTAGGGTCAAGCCCCATTCTGCCACACACTGAGTGATGTGACCCTGGGCCGGTCTATGACCCTCCCAGTGCTCTGGGCAATTCTCAAGGACCAGAAGCTACAGAAAAGATCTAGCCCTGGTTTGGTGGAGGGAGTGCCCTCCTGCAGGAGTTCTCCATAAAGTCACAGCTCCCATCACTATCCCCTATTCAGGGAGCTTTAACCTAAGGGGAACCAGGGTCTACTACCTTTTTTTGAAAAATAATTCTTTCACCCCCACCCCCTCAGCCCACATGAGGGGGTGGGGGGAGAAGAAAAGAGGGGAAGGCGCACAGTGAGCTTGGCCCAACAGCTCAGTACACAAGGCACCCCCGACTCACCTCTGAGTGGTCTGTTGTAAAAGGGTTCCTATAGTCTGGGGATCTCTCACCAATCCCCAGCTCCTGAGCCATCTGTGGGGCCACAAGAACAAAAGAACATCATTATGTCTGTATGCCTCAGTTTACCTGCCCAGTTGCCTTTGTTCTGGGCCCCAGCTCTCCCCTTCTCACTTAATTCGAGTGTTGATGCTCCTCAAAGATCCCCTGCCCAAAAAGTGGCTCCTCAACTCTAGAGACCTTCCCCCATTTGAGGATTGAGAGGGATCTACACCAGTGTGCACATGTAGGATGATAACGTAGTAATAAGCTTAGGGGAAGAAAGCTGGAGATCAGAGGAAGCCCCGGGGGGGCAGGGTCTGGGATCCCAAAGAGATTGGACAGGGCTGACCAGGGGAAGGGGAGAGCGCCCCATGGGGAAGGGGCTAAAGGGAACCCAGCCTCCAGCAGAGTCTGCCCCAGGAAACGTGTGCTGAGATCCTGAGAGGCGTCATGGGACAATGGAAATGGTTCTAGACTAAGGGTCAGGAGACATGGGTTCAAATCCCAACATTTGGAACATGTATCAGTTCAGGTCATAGGATCTTAGAGCCTAGAGCCAGGATGGCCCTCAGAGGCCACCCAGTCCAACTTCCTCATCTGACAAACAAGGAAACCGAGGCACAGAAAGGGGAAGTGACTTGCCCAGGATCCCAGAGCTAATAAACAGCAGAAGTCCTTCCAAAAGAGACAGGAAGGCCACTGCAGAGGGAGGCAGAGGGCCTGTGTTAGAATCACCAGGACTTAACCCTTACAGCACCAGACAAACCCAAACTATATTATCTGCTGCATTCATGACTCCAGAGCTGGGCTGAGAGAAAGGCTGGTCACTCCCTTGATTCCACGGCCTGGAGTGGAAGGGATGAGGAGGGAGAGAAGCAGGCAAGGGCTTGGGAGCCCCAGAACTGGGGAAGGCCAGCCCTTGGGTGATACCAGTGAAGAGGCCCCGCAGGCCCATCCCGCTGCCCGCCTCTCTGTCCCACAGGCCTGACTCACCAGGCCCAAGAGCTGGGAATACGTTCCCTGGTCGAAGATGCCCGTCTGGTTGCAGAAGCTGATGCCCCAGCGGATGAGGTGGTTCCAGTTGGAGTTCCGGTCAAAGTAGTGATGGACGATCTTGGGGAAGCGAAGCACAACATCACCGAAGAAGGCAGTGTTCTCCACCACGTGGGAGAATGCTGGGAGAGGAGGTCAGGGTGAGGGCCAAGGGTGGGGGAGCCAACCACTCATCCCAGACCCTCCTACCTACTGCTGCTTGGACCCACTGTCTCTGCCGGACTGGCGTAACCCAGGAATATGAGGCGTCACAAGACCTGGGTTCAAATCCTAGCTCTGGCACTCAGTGACCTTGGGCCAGTCCCTTAACTTCTCTGGGCCTCAGTTTCCTCATCTGTAAAAATAGAGGCTTGATTTGGATGAGCCCCAAGGTCCCCTTGCGCTTAAGCCTATGCTCATGATCTTGACATGAAATTCAGCACAAATGACAAAGCCTGGCAGGTGAGGCAGAGGGTGTGGGTTTGAATCTCGTCTCTGCTCCTGGCAGGGCTGCTTGGGTGACCTGGAGTAAGTGGGTCAGCTCTCTCCTCTGGCCTCTGAGGGATCAGACTGGGAAGCCAAAGGCTCCTCCCAGCTCCGTATCGAGCTTCCACCAGGCCTACCTCAACCAGCCCTTCCTGAGACAAGTCTGGAAACTCCAGCGTCAGAACACTGGCCCAGCAAGCCCTGGACCTGTACAATGCCTCAAGCTGCTCCAGAGCTGCCCAGTCCCAGAGAGAGCAGTGAGCACCACATATGGCCTTCTGGGCCTCAGAGACTCCCAGGATGTTAGCAAGGCCCATTGCCTCCTTGATGGAGGGTGGCAAGGCCCGTACTGATATGCCCCTAGAGGTGGCTGCCTACTCTGCCCAAGTATAGGACCCATCCTGCCTGAGAGAGGCCATCACACCCCATGACATCGTGGGAGTCTAGATCCAGAGCTCCATTCCCCCCCCCCATTTTACAGAGAAGGGAACTAAATCCTAAAGAGGACAAAGGGTACAACCCAGATCTCCTGACTCCAAAATTAAGGCTTTCTATTAAGCCATTTAACTATTTAAATGAGGCAGCTGGGTGGTACAGTGGATAGAGCACTGGGCACCTCGTCTCAAGCCTCCCCAGTAGACTCCTACTTCTGTGCATTGGCCTTTTATTCTGCCTTATTCCTGCTAGACTGTAAGTTCCCTGAGGGCAGAAACCTGTCTTAAAAGAACTTTGTACCCCCTGCAGAGCCCAGCACAGAGCTCTGGACACACACTAGGTGCTTTTCGAGTGGCCCTAGCTGGGGGTCCTGGGTACATCCCATGCTGGCTTACAGGGGGAAGCTCACAGCCCCACCCAGTAGCTGTGTCTTTGTGGCTTTCCTGTGGGGGAGGAGGGTCCCACGTGGCTGTTCTGTCAAGGATGGGGAGCTGTGGTGCCTGCTATTCTTGGTTCTCTCACAAATACCTCCCAAGATACACCTGGTCCCAGCACAATAATGTCAGTACCATCTGCTGCCTCTCAGTGCCAGGGGTTGAGAGCTCCATGTATCTAGAGCAGTGGTTCTCAACCTTCCTAACGCCACAATCCTTTAATAGTCCTATGTGGGCGTTATCTGCATGTGGGCAGACCCACCTGGAGATGGATAGAGGAGCAGTGTCTCGGTTCCTAAGACCATCGGAAATATGTGTTTTCTGATGGTCTTAGGCAACCCCTGTGACTCCTGTGAAAAGGTCACTCGACCCCCAAAGGGGTCGCGACCAACAGGTTGAGAACCAGTCATCTAGAGGGAGAGAAAGGGCCCCAGGAAGCAAGGTCCTCACTGTTCCTAACCCCACAAAGCTTGGAAAGGAAGGTACCCCACCCCACCCCAGAAGCTAAGCTTGAAAGCCCACAGAAGGTCCTGGGACTAGGGAGTTGGGAACCCCTGAATCAAGGACAGAACTAGGCTTAGAACTTCTTCACTGGGTGACTGGGGATGAACTCACTTAACCACACTGAACTTCATCTGGGAAATGGGTACAGCATGACTTGCCCAAACATGCCCTGAATGTTGCTGTGAAGAAATCTTTCTGTAAAGCTTAAAACAGTAACAGGACCCTTCCCTTGGCCTATGCCCAGGGGGACTGACAAGGTGGCCATCCCATAAGTCTGACGGTGAGCATGAGCTGGCCATGTCCTTCTCTTGGCACAGCAGGCCTCATATCTCCTGGTGTGGCTGATCAGGGTCTGGGGGCTTAGGAAAGTTTTTCTCCCAGGGGTCCTAAAAAAACTAGCTTTCTACTCCCTCTGGGAGAATAATGAATGAGTGCTCTAAAGGCCAGGTAGCAGCCAGTGTGCTGGAAAGAACTGTGGGCAACTGTGAGACTTGGGAACAGATTAGGTATATAACATACACACACTCACACAAACACACACATCACACACACACACACACACACACACACACACGTGTGCACATGTCTCCATCATTAGAATGGGAGCACCTCCAAAGCATCAAGTATCTTCCTTTGTATTTATATCCCTAACACTGAACAAGGTGCTAGGCACGCAAGAAGCCTTTAACAAATCACTTATTCTTTCATTCACTCATTCCTTCATTCATTCAATATATAGAAGCAAAGGGACACGGTGTTTGACAACCCCCTCTTTGTGGAAGAACTCATTATTTGACAAAAACTACTAGAAAACTGGAGTGTCATCTGGTAGAAACCAGGTACAGACTCAACATCTCACACCACATCCCAAAGGAAACTCCAAATGAGAACATAAAGGGGGACATTTAAACAAATTTAAGGAAAAAGGAGAAATTTACTTTTTGATCTAAGGACAGCAAGAAGAAATCATGAGCAAACAAACACCAAAAAGTATCAAGGAAGATAAAACAAGCATTGTGCTAAGCACTGGGGATACAAAGAGAGGCAAAAGACAGTCCCTGCCCTCAAGGAGCTTACAGTCTAGTATCATTTCCAAGATATTATGAGGAACAGATTCACATTTATAAGAATAAGAGCTATTCCCCATTTGAGAAATGGTGTGAATTCTCAAGGGAAGAAATAAAATCTATATATAGTCACATTTTTAAAATGTTCCAAATGACTAATAATTAGGAAAAATGCAAATTAAATCAACTCTCAGGTTCCATTTCATATCCATCAGATTAGCAAATAAACGTAGGAGGGGATGTGGGTAAACAGGCACATTAATACACTGCTGGTAGAGCTGTGAATTAATCCGGCCCTTCTGGGAGGCAATTTGGAACCACGACTCAAAATTAATTAACTTATGCATACCCTTTGACCCTAGGGTACCACTATTAGGCACATGCCCCAAAGAGATTAAAGAAAGAGGAAAAGGCTACATTTACAAAAAAAAACTTTTTCTTTTTGGTCCATGTGGGTACAGCTCTTTTTGTAGAGTGAAGACCTGGTAACTGTGGAGATGACCATCCATTGGGAGATGAATAAACAAATTATAACATGTGAATATTACAGAACATTTGTACCATAAGAAATGATAAAACAGATCGATTTGAAGAAGTCTGGGAGGGCTTACATCATCCATGAAAGGTGAGGTGAGCAGAGTCACAAGAGGTCATACGACAACAACACCATGAAAACAACACTCGGAGACTCTGATCGGGTCAATGACCGACCACAATTCCAAAAGAGCAGGGAAGACAAAGACGAGAAGGACCTAGGGGGCAGAATAAGCCTTATATTTCTGGACATGTATGGACAATGAAGGAATTTGCTTTGCTTGACTATGCATATTTGTTACAAGGATTTATGGGTATTTTTTTTTTCCCCAAACGAAAGCAAGGGAAAATCAATTTTTCATAACGAACCAAAATTTAACAAGAAGACTTAATTGCTATTTAAAGGTCTAGAATGAGATGTTTAACTTAGTGTGAGCCCCTGGGAAAACGAGGTTGAAAGGGGGAAAAGTCCAGAAAAACAAGGCTGTAAAATGAAGGAATAGAGCCACAAAAGGAGGCTAGAAATTGGGGGATTAGGAAAACTCGACCCACTTCATTCACAAAGACCCTGTTTCAGCAGTTGTGTGCATTTCCTCCCAGCTGGTGTAGCATCCATCTCACATATGGGGATGACTGGGAAGGAGAGGCCCTGCTGCCGCTGACCCCAGAAGACCCTCATACCAAAAAGGCTCAGAATGAGACCTGAACCAAGAGTCCTTACAGAGGTGTCTCCAGGCTGCCAACTGCAACTGTTGCTGCGACTGACTTCCCACTGTATGTCTTTGCCAGGTTTCCATAGCCTTACCAGCTACATGTGTCCACACCTTTTACACCCTAAAGAGAACCCATAGGGGTAGCAGGGGGAGGGGGTCATCCAAAGGTATTAATCCTACCTGGAGGAGGTAGGATGGGGAATGGAAAATGGTGAAGTCACTAGATTTGTAGATTGCATGCCGTCTTGGGGAGGAGGGAGAAGAGGGAAGGGGAGAAAATTTAAAACTCAAAAGTTTATGGAAGTGAATGTTAAAAACTAAAAAAAATAATAGTTTTTAAAAATCACTAGATTTGGGGTCAGCCCGCCTTGTTCTAATGCCAGCAGGCATAAGTCTCTAAAAACCAATGACAGGCAGGCCACAGTGCTCATGGAGTCCAGCCCCCTTGTTTGACAGAAAAGAAAACTGAGGCCCAGAGAAGCCAAAGGACTTGCCCAAGTTCCCAGCAAGGCTCAGATTCTTTGACTCCAAATTCAGTATTTCTGTAGCAGTATCTTAGCTCACTTTGTACTCACAACAACCCTGTGCAGTCAGTGCTATTACTGTTCCCATTTTACAGATGAGAAAATGGAGGCAAGCAGGTCAAAGTCATCCAGCTAATAAGGATCAGAGCTGGAATCTGACTTGATTTCCATGCTCCACAATGACTGGCCCAGGGTCTCAAAGCAGAGCCAGGCCCAGAGCCTCAGTCTCCCTCTTTCTCTTAGGACTCATGGCCGATGCTCAGACTAGGTGTGAGCAAGGAGATGCAGAGGGTGCAGGGGCCCAGACATTTCCTACCATCCTTCAGCTTCTCATCCTCTGGGAAGGGCCCGTCAGGGAAGACATCAGCTGCCAGGAGGGCAGCCCGGGAGTCCTCCAGCACCTAGGAGACACATGCAGGAGGAGGTCAGGGAGCTCTGTTTAGGCAAGAGGGGGACGGAGGAGTAGAGACAGAAGAAGGAGGGGGGAGGAAAAGGAGAAGGAGAGAGAGGAGGAGACTGTTCTCCGAGAGGGAAGATTAGCCACCTCCAACCCCACCTGGGCACCCCAACTATGGCTTACCCCAGGCCATCCTCACCCACAGTCACTGCCCCCTCCTGGAGGAGAAACGCGAGCTCTGGGAAGCTAGGACCCCATCTCTGCCCTTTTTTGTGTCTTTGCACTTAGTACAGTGCACAGCACGTAGTAGGCTCTTAATAAAGCCACAGATATAAATCCACAAGGAAAAGAGCAAAGAGCTCATTTTGGCCAAGGCTCAAGGACTTGGGCTTCGAGGGAGGGAGGGCCCTGATCCAAGGACCTGGTGTAAGGGCCAGAATTCTCTAAGCAGCCCCAGCCTCTCAACATCCCAGACCTCTTTTCTGAGGTCTGTTCTACACAGAGGGTCAACAGACCTAGGCGTAGAAGAGGATTCAGGGGCCATCAGGTACAATCCTCTCATTTTACAAAGGAGGAAACAGTGTAGAGAACTGAAATGATCTGCCCAGAGCCATACAGATAGTAGGCTTCAGAGGTCCTCTGGATTCAGGGCCAGGGATGTGTCTCCCTCTCAACCTGAACAGAACACCCTGAGGCTTCTTGTAACAGTCAGTGAAGAAGCCAGAGCAGGCCCTGTGTGGGGCTCAGGTACTTCCCCCCACCCACCCCTAATCCTCTGCTGCCTCAGGCAGAGCAAGAGGGAAGAGGCTGGGCACCCCTCCAGAGCCAGGGAAAGCAGGCAACAAGTGGTAACCAGAGCCAGGCTCTCTTGATGGTGGCCCAAGAGAAGGGGGGATGGATTTGAACTCTGAACATGCATGACAATCACAGCTTTCATTTTGCTGGATTTTAAAGTCACAGGCAGAAGGTAACAGGCAGAAATGCAGGAAGAGCTGTGGGGTTGGCCAGGAAAAATTCCACTGTTCCACAAGCCATGGTCTTTGGGTATGTAAAAGGGAGACACAGGAAGTACCAGGGGCTCTCCCTAAGAGGGAGGTGCTCCTGGTCCCTTGAGCTGGGAGCACTACCCAGAACATGCCTGGTCCCACCAGCCTTGAAAGGGAGGCCGAGGTCCCCATGGGGCAGACATTGAGATCCTGCCCTTCCAGGCCGGTGTCCCAACTGCCTCATCACACACTGAACATACCCCCAGACTGGACTTTTGGCCATGACTGAGCAGCTCACCCAGGGCCCAGAAGACCCTCCCCCCTCACCTGGGCCTCACCTTTTCCTGGCTTCCCTCTAGGCTCAGCTCAGGAGCCACCTCCTATACCAGGCACTTACTGCTGCCCCACCCACCCAACTTCCCAGAGGGCGTAATTCCTGACAATGAGTAGGTGCCAGATAATGCTCATTGAACTAAGAGAGGGCTCAGTCCAGGCCCCAGTCTATCCCCAAGGAAGCAGGGCTGCCTGCAGTCAGAGGATTCCCCAAAAGCCCCTTACTACCTGGGCAAGCCCCTTCCCTCCCACGCCTCAGTTTTCTTATCCATCAAATGGGGACAGTAATAACATCACCATGCCCTGGGTTTGCACCTTTGAGACCTTCTCCCACTAATTTCTGGGCCCTTCCCTAGGCCTGACTTGGGGGGGAGTGGAGATCTGGGGGCCTACCTTGAAGAGGCCCTTGAGCATGACGTCAATGATCTTGTGCTGCTGGTAGATATCATTCATCTCCACGAGGTTCTTCAGGGCCTTTATCTGGTCCTTGCGTTTCACTGCAAACAGCTTCTTGTCTGAGGCTCTGGTTAAGGCCGGGAGCCCCAGACAAGTCATCAGAAAATCTACTGAAATGAGGTGCACTGCTAACTTCTGATGGGACAGGCACTGGGGGGGAGGGGGTGAGGAGGGAGGAAGAGAGAGAGAGACAGAGAGAGAGAGAGAAGAAAGAGGAGAGAGAAGGAAGGGGAGGGAGAGAGAGAAAGAGAGAAGAAAGAGGAGAGAGGGAAGGAGGGAGAGACACAGAGAGACAGAGACAGAGGAGAGACAGAAAGAGGAGAGAGACAAAGAGAGAGAGAGAAGAGACAGAGACAGAGAGAAGAAAGAGACAGAGAAAGAGGAGAGACAGAGAGACATAGAAAGAAGAGACAGACAGAGAAGAGAGACAGAGAGAGGACAGAGAAGAGACAGTGAGAGAGAAAGAAGAGACAGAAAGAGGAGAGAGAGAGAGAGAAAGAGAGAGAAAAGACAGAGACAGAGAAAGACAAAGAGAGAGAGAGAGAGAGAGAGAGAGAAAGAGAGAGAGAGAGAGCTCGACCCCGGGGGCAGCAGCCCCACCAATGTCAATGGTGACAGCATCAGACCCTGGGTCACTCTTGTGCCCTTAGTGTCTCAGTATTTCCCTCTACAAAATGAGGGCCCAACTCCAGGGCCTTGAGGATCCCAAGTACTAGAGGTATCACCACTTAGAGAGGAGGACACTGAGGCTCTGAGCGATTTGAACCAGGCCATGCAGCTGAAGCTCCAGTGTCTCCCCCAGCATTCAGTAGGAAGGAAACAAGCATTCATGACACACCTAGTGTGTTCCAGCCACTGTGCTGAGGACTTTACAGATATTACCTCACTTGATCTCACAACAATCCTGAGAGAGGGGCGCTGTTATTATTTCCATTTTACAACTGGGGAAGCAGAGGCAGGCAGAGGTGAAGTGACTTGCCCAGGGCTCCACAGCTAGCATCTGAGGCAGGATTTGAACTCAGTCCTCACTCCACCACATTCCCTTTTGGCTGCTAATACAGAGAATACAGTGTTTGCTGAACTAACGATGATTCCTAGCCATGTGATCTTAGACAAATCAAGCCCCTTCTCTGGGCCTCAGTATCCTTATCTGTAAGAAGGGGATGATAATACCTGAAGTAGCTACCTCACAGGGTTGTTGGAGGAAAGTGGGCCTACTCCTTTGGAAAAAGCACAGGCTCAGTCATCAGAGGACCTGGATTCAAATATCACCTTGAACAAATTCCTTAACCCTGTGGTCAACTTCCACATCCGAAAAGTGAGAGGGTTGGACTAGATGACACTGACCTCCTGGCTGTTCCATGAACAAGACCCTCCATTTCCCGACTCCAGGCATTTGCCCTGTGCCCCCTCCCTCCTTATCTCCACCTAAAATCTCTCCTGATACTGAAACCCCTTCCCTATCCCTTAATTCATGTGCCTCCCTCTCTTAATTATCTCCAATTTCCGCCATCTCTAGTCTGGCCCGAGTTGGCAGCTCCACCCTCCCCATCAGACTGGGAGCTCCTCAAGGGCTGGGTATCTTTTGCCTCCATGCATAGCACACAGCCTGGGCATACAGGAGGGGCCTAATCAATGCTTACTGACTAGCAGTTCCTGGCCTATATCCACAAGCCAGAAATGGGAATGGTGGGGTGACTCTGTGCAAACCTCTCTACTACCGGCCTGCCTCAAATTTCCCCAAGCTCAGAAGATGGAGATGGAGATAACAGAAGCACCTCCCTTCCTGCAGAGAGGACCAAGTGAGATAATCTCCTTAAGGAGCTCTGCAAACCCTGGGGGGACATGATTTACCCCGGGTCTTACAAATCAAGGGGCAAGAATAATCTGAACACAGAGCCACCTGCACCGATGCCCTCCCTGAGCCCTGGCACTCGGGCGGGCTGGGGGCTTCAGGGTCCGAGGACCCCTGACTGTTACCCGCCTCAGTTTCCCCACATGTAGAATGGCGGGGCTGCTCAAGAAGGATACAGATGTCCAGGCCCGGGTCCGCGGCGGCAGCGCCGGCCAGCAGCAGCACGGAGCAGAGGGCGCACAGCTGGGAGAGGTCCATGCCCAAGGCCCTGGGGGCAGAGAGTGTGCGCGCTCCCCTCAGCCCATGTCTGGGGTCTGAATCCAGCAGTGCCTCCCCCTCCCCACCTTGGGCTAGTCGCTGATCCTGCCCTTCCCTGCCCCCTCCTAGATCACCCAGGGGAGACCACAGTGGGCCTCGGACAACGCCTTGCCCAGTAACTCTGGGCAAGTTCCTGGACCTCTGCCTAAGGAAAGCGCCAGAGAAGGGGCTGCTCGAGGGCCGGGGAAGGCACCGATAGTCAGGGGGAGCTCCCCGGCCGGCCCTGGCACTGCCAGCGCCCATGGGCACCCGCTCCTCCCCGGTCCCCTCTGGAAGGCCCTTCTCGAACGCCAAGCTCCACTCCCAGGACAGAGCCTCCCCCCTTTCCCCCTTGCCCGAGCTCCTCTTTACAGAAGAGGAAACTGAGACTAGACGCGGAAAGCCTCGTCCTGCCTCTCCGAGGCCGGCACACCCCGCGCCTAGGGCGCCCTTCACCGGCCAGTGGGAGGCCAGTGCCAGCCTCCTACCCCCGAGCCCCCCAGCCGCAGCCAAAGGAGGTCCCTCCCTCACAGGGCCCGCGGGGGCCCGCACGGGATACCCGTTGCTGGTGCCGAAGGCTCTGGGGCCGCCTCTCCCGCTCCAGTTCCAGCTCTGCTCCCGCCTCCCCGCCGCTTGCCCGGCGTCACTTCCTCCCGCTCCCGCCTCCCGGCAACACCCGCTTTGTAGTCCACTGGCCCAGGCCGCCCGCCCCTTCATGCCCCGCCCCCTTATCCCCTCCCACTCGTCTGGGTGCCCCGCCCCCTAAAGCGACTCCGCCCACTCCGCCCCCGGTTCTTCCAGCCCCTGCATTTAGGAGTTTCAGCTCGACGGTTTCTAGTGACCGCAGCCCGGATGTGCGATCCGGGACCGGGTAGCGGCCCAAATCCCACCCCAGATACTAGCCGCGTGTGTGACCCTTCACCGGGCCTCAGTTTCCTCCACAGTAAAATGGGGGAGGGCAGAGTGTGGACTTTCTAGCTCTCAGTCTATGATCTTACCAGCCCTGTGGTGCTGGTCAAGCCCCTTGTCTTCAAGCCCCTGGGTCTTCTGTGAAATAGGAAAGTTCACTGTGGTTAAAGGGCAGAATTTAGGTCCAAATGAGAGAGACAGTATTACAGGATGTAAAATAAAAAATGTTGATTATATTAATTTTAAAAGTTTTTGCACAAACAAAACCAATGCAGCCAAAATTAGAAGAAAAGCAAAAAACTGGGGGCAAAAAATTATAGCAAGTTTCTCTGATAAAGGCTTCATTTAATCAAATATATAGAGAACTGAGTCAAATCTATAAATACAAGCCACTCCCCAATTGATAAGTGGTCAGGGGATATGAACAGGCAGTTTTCAGAGGAAGAAATCAAAGGCAGTTGTGGTATATGATGCCATGGAATACTATTGTGCTTTAAGAAAGGATGAGCTGCAACAATGCACAGCTAAAGACAACTCTACAAGCCTCAGGATGGAAGGAGATACCTAAACTCAGAGAAAGATATAGAAAGACTATAGTTTAAATGGAGACTGAAGCAAAACACACTATCGTTCCCTTTCATGTCTGGTTTTGCTTTTTTTTTTTCTTTTCCCAGTCATCACTAATTGGTTACAACGCTTCTATATGACCAAAGTATTGTACAATGTAAAAGTATTTGCAGATCCTATACATGATTGCATGCCACCATGGGGGGGAGGAGGAAGGGAGGGGAGAAAATCTGAAACTCAAGTGATTGAGTCAGTCCACCAGGATCTATTAAACCAGGTGTCTGGCTTTCTTAATACAAAGACAAAACCAATCGCTGCCCTCCATCAGAGAGCCCCAATCAAGGTTCCCCTCCCACCTCCAGATCTTGGCTCCCAGGGTCCCCTCCTTTGATACTGCCGCACCCCCCCTTCCTCCTCCTCTGCCCTATAACACCAGCCTGCTAGAAGAGCTTGTCCCGACCTCCAAGGCCTGCTCAGTTACCTGCCTGTAGGCAGCCTTCCTAATCAGGACATTCAGAACTTCCAGGAGTGGTAAGCACCAGTGCACGAGTCCAGGAGGAGGCAGGGCTTACAAACAGGTCACAAGGCCCAATCCAGCATTCTTCCCATCACACCATCTCCCCAACCCGAAGCATGATTCTTGTCCCTCCACGTTCCCAGCCCACTCTGGGCCTATCTCTCTTCTGCAATGACTAGTTCCTTTTCAAGGTGTGGACCTGTAATTTCATCAGTATGGGAAATTCCCAGCACTGAAACTCCTTCCCTTGATGCAAATCAACTCCCAGGAGAGTTGCACGGGTATCAGGGGGGCTGCACCTGGAGCCCTCTGCTTGGGGAGGCTAGGCTGAATCCAGGCAAGGCCCTCTTGGACCCAGTCCCGTCCTTTTCCCTTCGCATTGCCATCATTCTGAGGCCAGGCCCTGCTTACCTTTCACCCTGGGCACTGCAGCTCCTTCCAGCTACCAGAATCAGCTCCAAACCCCAAACACAGGTCTAAGCACCAGGACCTTCCCCAGGGTCTGGTCTCCAGATCAGGGGGGCTCTTCCCCCTGTAGTCTGGCCCCCTCTAGTGAAGCCTATGGATGTCTTCTCAGAACATGTTAAATGGAAAGTAAAAGACACAGCGTGGCAAAAACGTCCAATTCCACTGAAATATCACTGTCAGAATATTTCAGAAAACCAGATCCCAGACTAAGACCCCACCCTAGATGGAAGCAGACTATTTACTCTCCTTTTCTTTTGTTGTTTTGTTTTGTTTCTTCTTTCTCACAGTTCTTCCCATTGGTTCTAATTCTTCTTTCCAAAATGACTAATGTGAAAATGTGTTTAATATGAATGTCTATGTAGAATCTATATCAGCAGGCATGCCTTCTTGGGGAGGAGGGAGGATAGGAAGGAAGAGAAAATTTTAAACTCAAAATCTTATGGAAGTGAATGTTAAAAACTAAAAACAAACTAATTATTAAAAAAAAAAAAAAGAACCCCTGCTCTAGAATTAAACCCAAAACACTCAGACTTGTGGGGAAAGGGGGCCAGAGGCTGGCTCTGGGCACTTCTTTTATTCTCTGTCCCTCCCATGCCTGGAATGCACTTCCTCCTCCTCCTCCCTCTCCTTCCCTGTGCTCATTGATCTCAGTCAAAGCTCAGTTAATGGACCATCTCCCAGGGGAGATCAAAAATCCAGGGTTTCCGATCTGGAAAGAAACCTAGTCATTTTACAAAGGAAGAAACTGAGGCCCATGTCCCACATCTAGTACATGCAGAAGGTGAGATTGGGACTTAAATCTGCTCTTCTTGCCACTACTCCAAACTTTTTTTTAGTTTTGGTTGTGTAGGATATCGCAAGAAGTGCAACCACAAATGGCATGGAAGGGAGTGCAATCTGCATTGGTGGAGAAAGGCCCTACTATTAGAAAATGCCATTCCATGAACACGTATAAAACACCTACTAGGTGCTGGCCAAGAGGCCCCTGGCCTCTAAGGCAGGAAGACCCAGACCCAAATCCAGCCTCTGCCACAGGCTGGCTGGTGACCGTGGGCACTGGATGGGGCAAGTCACTGAAGGTCCATCTTCTCTCTCTGCCCCACAAAACTCTCTTGGGCCAAAGATTGTGGAGAGCTGCTGCCTCCCTCGTGGTAATGGGAGCTTCCTCACTCCAATCACAGATCCAAAACACAAAACAGAATGTGCCAGGCACTGGGATACCCTGGGGGAAAAAATGAAATATGCCTGCCCTCAAGGAGCTTACATTCTACTGATTTGCTGATCCTTGAAAGATGGTTACAAAGCTCTATGTGCATCTTTTAGGTCCAAATAAAGACCGTGCCCTAAAATAAGATTTCTTTAGGAGGAAAATACAGCTATAATCTTGAAAAATAAAACCAATTCTAGGTCATGTTAAAGATTTATATGAGCCAGACTAGGAAGGGGCCCTCTGTTTGGAACAGCGATCCCATCTGACAATGCTTGCTGGGCCCTGGCCATCCCCCAAGGTTCCATCTTGTCACACTTCTCTTTCTATCCATATTTTCTCACTGGTTGGCCTCCTCCTCCTCTCCCGGGGGGGTCAGCCAACGTCTCCATGCAGGGGACTCTCAGACCTCCACATCCAGCCCAACTCTCTCTCCAGAGTCACAATCCACAATCACCAATTGCCTTGGGGACGTCATGGAGTAAACTAGAATCTCCAACTCAAGCTGTCTTAAAGAAACTCAGAATTTTCCCTAAAAACTCTCCCCTCTTCCTGCTGCAGGTGCCACCATCCCCTGGGAGCCAGGCTCTCAACCTCAGTGTCATCCAGGACTCCTTCCTCACCCTGACCCCTTGTACAATCTGTGGACCAGTCTGGCCATCGCTACCTCCCCAGGTCTCCCTCCCTTCTCTCATTTCCCAGAGCCACCACCCAGAGGCACCTCTCCTCATCTTACACCTGGACATCTACCACAGGTGGCCACAATAGCCTACAACCCACTTCCATGTCAAAGGAATCTGCCTAAAGCAGTCTGACCAACCACAGACCTGCCTGCTCTAGGAACACCGATGGCTCCCTATCACTCCCATGATCAAATAGAAAGTTTTGCATTTAAAGCTCTTCCAACCCTGGTCCTTCCTACCTTCCCACTCACCTCCATGAATTCTCAAATCCTGCTACACTGGTCCCTCTCTTGTCTTCACTGGCTGTTCCCCAGGCCTAGAATGCTCTGGCCCCTCACACCATCTACCACTTGGTGTGAGCTCTCAAGCTCACCCACCCATACCTGAGAGTCTATGTTCTAAAGCTCCCCCCCAACTCTGGCATCCCAGCTTCTAAGGTCTGCGCCCCCCCCCCCCCAACCCACCCCAGCTCTAACATCCTCTGTCCTAAGGTCTCCTCCCGTTCTTACATCTCATGTTCTTGGGCACTTCTGGCTCTGGCATTCCATGTTCTAAGGTCCCTCCCAGCTCTGATATTCCTTATTCTAAGGCACTTCTAGCTCCGGCATTCCCTGTTCTAAGCATCCACTCCCACTCCTGCCCAGCTCTGACAATCCATGTTCTAAGCTCCCTAATCCATGTTCTAAGCTCCCTACCAGCTCTGGCTTTCTCTGATCCTAGGCTCGTGGTCAGCACTATGAAAGTTGCAAGAGAGGCCTGTGGTCCTGACTCAGGGTGAAGGGACTCATGATGAAAACAGAAGCTAAACCAGGGTCTGAATGGATGGGTGCTGACTCTTCGGTGAAATTGTGAAAGTCAGCAGTAGTGGGTGAGTCCCCTTTGCCCCAGCTTTTACTGTTGACTCTAACTGTCCATATGTAGGACTATGCATACCTGGGCTGGGGGATGGGGGGGGAGGAGAGAGGAAAGCTCAGACACCAGGGACCTTTGCGGTTTAGTCCAGAGTCCAGAATCCCCCTATGAGAATTGCTTAGCACAGCGCCTGGCACACAGAAGGCTCTTCATGAATGTTTACTGATTGCCTCCTTGCATGTCCAAGGAAAGAACCACCATCTTTGTTTTTCCCAGGCAGCCTGTCCCACCTCTGAGCAGTTCTATTGCTTGGAAGAGCTTCCTTATGAGCTAAAAATCCTTTTTCCTCTCAGTTACCTCCCACCAATCTCCATCTGGAGCATCTCTCCGCATTACAGGCATTTGAGCGTCTGAAATCTTCAGTCACTCCCCTCTGAGTCCCTGCTTCAACAAGCTGCCTTTTCTCACCCATGAAGAGCAAGACCTCCCACTTCCAGAGGACTTTAAGGGTGAAACCTGTGAGGTAGACTGTGTACATATTATTGTGCTCATTTTACAGGTAAAGAAAATGAGGCAGAAGGAGACCAAAGTGGCCTGTCCCAAGTCCCAGGGCTCAGAGCTGCTCCAGGTTGCTTCCATCAGCTCCCACTGTCTCTCTGTATCATATAACTCCCAGACCCCTTATCACTACGGTTCCCCTCCTTGGAATAACTAATAATCACTCAATTGTAGGCTCCTAAGATGGGGCGTAGAGTCAGCAGCAATATTTCACAGAGAGTCCAGCTAGAATCGTCCAATACGATGGCACAAAGGACTTCACTTAGGAACTGCATTCTTTTTGTAGGTACACTATGAGTCATAACAAAGGCCCCAGGTGAGGAGACACTTGTCTTCACAGATGTTGTGAGCTCTCCACCGGCCCCAGCTATCACCTCTTGAGGTGAGGCAAGGCTTGGCAGGCAGCATGAAGCAACTAGAACAGTGCTAGTCTTGCAGCACTGGATAGGTTTCCTCTGGGCCTCAGTTTCCTGGGTTGAATGAGTGGTCCCTCAGGCCTCTTCCCACTCTGTTGAGAATCTCTGGCGCCCTCCTCATCCTCCCAGGCTGTGTCTGCCCTGAAGCCCCAGTGCCAGGGGCCACCCCTGAGAGTGCAGCTCCTGTAGAGACACCGGAGAACACCTGCCAGGATGGTTTTAAGTCCTGTCTCCATAATTGGCGATATTAGTTCTGGCTCCCACCTTCGGCTCAGACACAGCTGGCTGGGTGAGTTGGCTCCATCACCAGCCTGCTTCAGACAGGTCCAAGGATACTGCCCCAGAACATCTCCCAGAAGCTGCTAGGAGCTCATTACTCAACACCACTGGGGTGTCCAACCAGAGGACTAAAGACCCCTGGAAGCAGGTCGCCTCAGCTCCATGGGCTTCACTTTCCTCATCTGTAAAAGAGGAGGCTGGATCTCTTCCAGGACAAAATCTATAATCTTCTAACCTCCCCTCCAAGGGCCCTTCAGAGGCCGAGGAACTGTGAATGCACACCTTCCTGTCCTGTCTGGGAGGAGACTGGGGGACACTACATGCTATGCCTTGATGAAATCTAGATCCACAGTATCTAGGACCTTCCCTGACCTCACAGGCTCAGAACCAGCCAAGTAGGGGAATTAAGGTAGCCTGGCAGAACTTGTTCTCAGAGAAACCGTGGTTGCTTTCCCTTCAGCCCAGAGAGCTACCTCAAAGAATCACAGATGTTGTGGGAGGAGAGCAGAATGTCTCACTTTAATTTCCAGATTGCTGTCAAATAACAGAACAAGCAAGTGCCCAAGCTATGAATGCTGCCCTTTGCTCCCCGAACTCAGTGCTGGGGCCTCAGCTCCTTTCCTCCTGGCTGGCTCAGGCTCCAATGTGGGAGAAGGACACTGCCACACCTCCCAGGCATCTGACAGCATAGGCATGAGAAGACAACCACAAGAACAGGCGTAGGGAAGGGCAGCTCAGAGGGCACCAGGGGATTCCAAAGATAAGCCAGTAAAAGCTATACTTCTGGCTAAAGGGCCTGGTAGGGGTGAGGCACAGGCCCTGCCTAGAAGGGGCCCAGAGGAGCTCCCCTGGCATCTTCCCTCTGGGCAGAATCAGAAGGGATCCCAGAGCATCTAGTCCAAGGGTCCTCCCCACAATGTCCCCGAGAGGTGGCCACCCCCCTCTTCTTGGAGACCTTGGGTGTAGGCAGGGAAGTAGCCATCTCTGGAGGCAGCCTGCTCACCTCGGGATAGCTCTGACCCTCAGAAATGCTTTTCCTTCTACTGGACTGAAACCTACACTCCCACTCCCTCTCCATTCCTGGTTCTGCCCTTTAGGGCTGAGCAAAATGTCTGGGTCCTACTCCACAGCAAGTGACACTTAACTAAAGGTGGCTAAAAGCAGCGTTTTGGACCAAATGTTCTTGTGGGTTGCTCTCCAGAGCCTGGGGGAGGAGCTTTGTATCCTGGAGAGGGTAATGGATAGGATGATCTGGGATGGGGGCGGCGGTCCTCATCTATCCTCACTGATGCCTCAGTGATGCATGGAGAGATACTGCTGCTACTTTGCCCCCTACTCAGAGAAATTCTTTGAAGCCTAGTTCTTATTCCCCACCCTTGGTACCACAGACCTCATCCACCTATACTGGGCCTAGAACACAGGGCCTTGTGGTTCAACCTGGACTTGCCAGTCTCAAATCAAGGGGCTTCCTATAAATCCAGGGCCCTCTGGGAAAAGGAGCCCAGGCCTAGGCTCCTCCTACTGCAGAAAAGGATACACCAAATCCTGATGCTGTGGTGGGGTAGAACCTCTTTCTGAGAGAATTTCCAGCAAGGTCTGAATGGTCACGGACAGGCCTGCATTAGACAGAAGGCCTGTACTCTGGACCTGAGAGGGAGAAGGACAAGCCAAGAGATGGATCCCCTACTCCAGAGCAGCCCTCCCTCATCCCAGCCCTGAAGTCTCATGCCACAGCTCTCTGGGAAGACTGTCAGGAAGTGGCCTGAGGGATAGGTTGCAACCAGAAATCCACAGGCTGCAAATCCACGTCTGACAGACCTGCTCCTTCTGTGCAGTGAGAGAAGGATGCTAAAAAGAGGCCAGGGTACCAAAGAAGGAGAACGCAGAAAGCGTTATGAATGATGGAGCTGGCACTGCCCCATGAGTACCCCACTTGCCTTGTTGAGCTAGGCCTGAAGCTTCCAGCAGCTCACTGCCCAGAGTAGGCAGCCAGCCCTGAAGGACACAGCAGGACAAGGGAGGCCACTCAAGAAGGCTCACAGGCAGCTTCTCTGCCTGCCTCCAATGCCCTCCTGGGGACAGTCAATGCTGCCATAGGAGGGGAGGCTTATTAGACACACCAGAATAAAGTCTGGGGATCTGTCATTCCCATTACAGGTTGGCAAAAAAGGCAGCCACACAAACACAGACACACACACAAACATACACACACAAACACACACAGAGACAGACACACACAGTCACACAGACATAGACAAACATACACACACACACACAATGGTACTACCCTGGTCAGGCCTGTCCAGCTCCACAGCACCATCACCTGCTTCCCCAGTCTCTGCAGAAACTCCTCCCAGGACACTTGGCCATCCCTCACCCCTTTGGCTTTTGGTAGCTGAGTCTCAGGCTGTGGCTGCCATGTCCTCTCAGCTCTCAGTGCCCTCTCACCCTCCCCCACACTCTTGGCTGACCCTTTCCTCTCTAGGAACTTCCCACAGCATCACACCTGCAGGAGGAAGCGGGACAGAGCCCGGAGTGTGGCCGTCGGGAGCTCAGAGAAGTTGACCTTGGCCGTCTCCTGCAGAACATACCCGATGTCATCCTGGGAGAGGATGCTGCTGCTCCGGAACCTCACAAACTGTGCCAAAAAGAAAGCCCTAAATGCCTTCTGGTGAGTGGGGCTGGGCTGGCCAGTGGGCATCTCTGGTCAGCCTGGAGGACAGGGGCCACACATAAAAACACAGATAACCCACCCTGGAAGCAGGAGGGGAGGGCATATCCAAGATGCCCTTCAGCCCCACTGGCACTGACTGACCCCCTCCTTCCAACATATCCTGTTTACACCTTGCTAATGCCTCTGTCATGTATGTTTGTGTGTTATAGTAATGTGGGTGGTCCCTGATTCTCCCAGACAAGGCAGAGATCATCTATCTGGTTTGATGCCCCTCCAGGCCCTCTGGACAATAAAGGCAGCCGGGACCCCCAGTCATCCCATTAGCACTGAGAAGACAGACATCCATAACTGTGTTCTCGGCCTGATGCCACTCACCCCTTCTGCTATGGCCTGCAGGGGCCACAGACCAGGCCCACTCTTGTCATCAAATATCTGAATGGTTTTACAGCAAAGATCCCAGAGGATCCAGGAATGGAGTCATCACCCAAGACCTCCATGGTCTTCCTCCCCCACCCCCGCCCAAGGCCTTTCTTCCCCTTCTCTTGGCTAGCTGGGCTCACCCCTCCCCCAGACCTCAGCAGGAGTTTTTAACCCATTTTAGGGGTCCCTGAACTTGGACAGAAAAAAATTTACATCTTTATTTTCACTAACTTCTAACTGAAATTTAGAATTTCCTTCGATTATGAATTTTAAAAAATTATTCATAGGTTTCATCGAACTGCCCTGGGGGTCTATGGCACAAAAAGGTTGAGAACTTCAGCTCTGGAGAAAAAGGGAGCCAGCCACTGAGGGCCTGCTTTGGCCACAGTACAAAAGAGTGGCCAGCCATGATAAAGGCACCTTACATCAAGACATCTCTGTCTGGGTCTCCAAGCTTCAAAGGGAGATAAACGAGCATGTCTGGAGGTCACTTTACAAGAGTTTCTCCCCAAAGGCTTATTTGAATTTAGATATAAAACAGTGGCTGGATAGAGTGCCGAACTTGGAGTCAGGAAGGCCTTGAGTTCAAATCTTGCCTTACACATTTATTAGACAATTCTAAGTTCTTCTGCCACACAGCTCTTGAAGGTTCTGCTGATAGAAGGCCGGGTTGGTGGGGAGGGGGCAAGTGGGAGTGGTGTAATTCAGGGTGGGGGGTTTGGAGCACAGAGTCCTGGCTCTACTATTGGGGCCATTGAGAGCAGAGACCATAGGCAGATGCTGAGTCTCTCTGGCCACAGTCATGCACAAAACAGTATCCTAAGGCATTAGAGGGGCCGTGGTCTTCAGTACTAAGAGGTCACCTACAAAAGGGAAGCAAGGGCAGCCTGCAGACATTCCCTGGGAACTTAACCTGACTCCTACCACTGGCAAACAGAGCCAGTTCCCCCAGGTGCCCAGTGTCCTAGGACTCTCAAGCCAATCCTTTCTATACTCACCAGGGTCATGAGCCTCAGAATCTCAGGGCTGAGGAAGGAATTGTCTCCAGCATCCAAAAGGGTGAACAGCAGGAATCGATTCCAGGGCTGGGTGGTCATGTGCAGGGCTGCAGGAAGCAACATACCAAGCCTACTACTCCATGGGCACAGGGCAGCCTCGCCCCATTTGTGGGGATTACCCAGAGGGCACGGATTCTGCAAGGTCAGTGGCAATTGCCTCCATCAGCCAGCCGAGGGTGGCCAGGAGACCTTCGGAGAGGCCCAGACCCAGGGATGGAATATCAAAAGACAGGAGTTCAGATCTCTCCTCTGACACCTGCTAGCTGGGCATCCTTCCCCTCTGCTGAGCCTCAGTTTCCTCTTCAGCAACAGCTGAAGAACCTGCCTCATGTGGTCACTGTGAGGCCCAAAGGTGATCACAAGGGTTTACAGGTATTTAAAGCTACCCCCAAAGAGTAGTGCTTAAGGGCTGGCTTTGTGCTAGGACCATGCCAGAAGCTGAAGCTAGGAGGGCAAAGGTGAAGGTCAGTGACAGCCCTCCAGGAGCCCTGGGGACGGACCCTGTACCCCTCATGGAAGGTGGCACCAGATGGATACCAAGGCAGTACAGGCAAGGGAGGGGAGAGCTGGCACTGGAGCTAAGAGGAAAGCAGAGAGAACCAAGACAGAGAATTCTGCAGGAGGAACAGCCAGAAGGCCATTTGGACAGGGAGGTAAGCTAAGTCTCTCTAGGCCTCAGTTTCCTCCTCTGTAAAAGGAAGGAGTTGGATGAAATGGGCTAGAGACCACTAGAAACTCTAGGTCTGTGATCCCTGATCCAGAACTGCACCTCTCTCAAACCCCCAGGCACCCCTGATGACAGAAGCTGAGGCACTGGCGGGTTTCCAAGCTGGATGCTGCCCACACTGATGAAACCACAGGTTCAGACACTACCCCCTCCCCCCATTAGGAGACCTTTAAGGTTCTCTGGGCTTGCCTTCTTCTTTCCAGCATCCCCCTTAACTGTAGGTGATTAGTTTCACAGCCAGGGCAGACAGTCCAGACCCACTCACAGCAATAGGAGAAACAGGAGTCAGAAAGGGAAAGGGCAATGGTGAGGACATAGTGGGACAGGAGGAAGAGAAAAGCCAACAAAAGGGAGAAAGAGTAAAAAAATAAAGGCAGTTGGCCATCTTCAGGGACAAAGGTGCTCCGGACAGTCTAGCTCAAATCACTAGTCTCAGGAAACTTCACTGTGTCCTTCTGATCTCGAAGGGCTTGGAGCAGGAGGCAAAGGGGGCTTTACCTACATCCAGGTTTCTGGCTTGCAGAAAGTCCACCAGGGCCTCCAGGCAGCCAACCGCAGCCTGTGACAGAAGCAGGTCCTTCTGAAATAGAGAGAATGGTCTCTGTGTGAGCCCTGGCCAGTGACCTCCAGGACAGGTGGAGGGGACTGCAGACATCCCAAGATTTCTGGCCATCTAAAGCAGCCACCTGCACACAGAAAAGGTAAGTACATGGTATGAGGGAAGGGAGGGGTAGAGATGGAAGGCAGAAGGTTGGAACCTACAAGGGAAGTACTGCAGATACTTCCTGTGGGCCTGGAGACCTGGGTCTATGACTATGGTCTTGACCAAATTCATATGCAATCTTGGGTTGCAAGACTTCTGAGAAGGAGGGTGTGGGGATCCCACAGTCCTCCAACTTTGTCAGTCCTCATTCAGAGTATGGGGTCTGGTCCTGGGCACTGCTCATAAGAGTGTCCAGAGGAAGGCAACCAGAAGTCAAGGGCTTGGAGACCATGTCACAAAAGTACCAACTGAAGCAACTGGGCAAGACCACTTGTATCTGAGAGGATCCAGAAAGGTTTCAGGCAGACTCAGCAGCTCAGGTAGGAAGGAAGGAAGAGAAGGATTCTGATCAGAGGAGAAGCCTTCCCTGCTCATTATTTCCTGTTTTTCCTATCTATAGCATGCTTTGTATATAATTGCTGGCATGTTGTCTCTCCTGTTAGACTGTGAGCTCCTTGAGGGCAGGGCTACACTACCTTTTGCTTCTTTTTGTATCCCCGGGCTGAGCTCAGCGCTTGCCACACAGGAGCTTGATAAATGTTTATTGGGTAAATGAATCTGGTACAACATTAATTAAGTGGTTGAAGGAGATGACCAAAGAGGTTTTAAAAGAATCACAAACAATAAATGACCATGTGAAAGGTCTAATAATATACAAAATGTAATCCAGACTAGGAGGATTCCAATTGGCCATGTTTACAAAAATAGAAAAGTTCATGTAGAAGTAGCTGTGGAGAGCTGAGCTCATGAGTCAGCCCTTGGAGCTGCCAGCTGGTTTACCTTTAGCATCCATTTTCAATTGGATTTCAATTCAGAATTTTGCAAGCAAAGTGACTAAAGTATCTCTACTTTTAGGATCCAGCATAGACCAAAAAATTCCTAGCAAAGAGTTAGGGAGAAAGTGGGTGCCCATAAGGAGAGGAAATTAAGATAAATGAATGTTATTGTGCATTAAGAAATGACAAATAGGGGGGTGGAGCCAAGATGGCGGCGTAGCAGCAGCAACATATTGCAGCTCTCACATAGCCACCCCAAAATACCCATAAAATAGGACTGTAAACCAATCCTAGAACTCCAAAATGCACACAAAGATACTTCCCACTAAAGTCAGCTCGGCTATGAGGAACCATATCAGCACTGCGAACTGAAGCCTCGGCTGTGCCCCGGGGGCGGGGGCGGCTGGGCGGGAGAAGCAGAGAAAGCTCTCAGGTGAGCGGATAAGCGACAGCTGCGCATGGGGATTGGGAAAGGGGGAGATAAGCAGTCTGGCCAAAAGGTCTCCAGAGCAGAAAAGTGAAAGGCAGAGGTTTTGCACCCGCCTCCACATTGTAGCTTCCCGCCTGAGGCCTGCAAACAGCAGGGGGACTGAGCGATTGTTTTCAGGCCAGGGCTCTTGAGTTGAGCGGCCTGGATCTGGATCGTTGTCTTGGGCCTCGGTCTTGGAGTCTTCATTATCCAGTCAGCCGGAAGTCTACGGCAGCCAGGAGGACCCCAGCGATTTGGGACAGAGCTTTCCCTTCTGGAAGCAGAGCCCCATAGAGATTAAAAAAATAAAATGAAATCACGGTCTGAACAACCATGAGTAAGAATAAGCATAAGAAGAAAAGTAAGAACAACTCCCAAACCCTGGATTCCTTCTTTGGGGAAAA
>CM053585.1:393986998-394005683 GCA_028646515.1 Pseudochirops corinnae
AGAGAATAGACTGGGGGAGGGGGGACACACTGGGATGGCTGTTTTGGGGTTGGGGGGGGAAAGAGGGGGAGAAAATATGTAACTCAAAATCTTGTGGAAATGAAGGATGCAAACTATAATAAAATTAAAAAAAAAAAGAAATGACAAATATGGGGTATTTGGAGAAATTTGAGAAGACTTGTGTGAACGAACCCAGAGTGAAGTAAGCAGAAACAGGAGCACAACGCAGGTGTCATCTACCTCAACGTAAATGAAAGGATCACTGAGAGAAAGCTAAGCTCTGGGCAACCAAAGAGCCACCAAAGATCCTGAAGAAGAGATAATGAAATCCACCTCCTTCCTCACAGGGCAGGAAATCACCTGGATAGTCAGACACCCAATCAGATGCTTCCACTTAATGATTTTTTTGTCATCATAAGGGAAGGTTCAGTCTGGAGAGGGCAGGGGATTTTCTTCCAGAAATAACTAACGTGGCAAGAAAAGGCCCCCATAAAATTTTAGGGGAGGGGCTGGAGAGAAGGAAAGAATTTGGAACTCCAAATTTAGAAAAATGGATGCTAAAGGTAAACAAATAACCATTTTAAAAAATTCTGTCGGGGCAGCTAGGTGGTGCAGTGAATAGAATGCTGGCCCTGGAGTCAAGAGGACCTGAGTTCAAATCTGACCTCAGATACTTAATACTTACTAGCTGTGTGACCTTGGGCAAGTCACTTAACTCTAATTACCCCACCCTCCCCCCTCCAAAAAGCAAAAAAAAAAAGAAGAAAAAGAAAAAAAAAAAAAGAAATGGGAACCAGCCCAGGCCAAGCACGGTATCCTGGACCACTCTACCAGAGATCTCCTTCCAAACCTATACTTGATTCCAATGGACTATCCAACTAGTCCCAAGTCCCCCTCACAATATGGTCATCTAGTCCACATACCGACATCTCATTCACAAAAAGAGCATGAGAGATTTGGTCAAAGGCTTCTCAAAAATCCAGTTGGTCTCAAAAATCCAGGTGAACTCTGTGTATAAGCATTTCCCTAATCTCTCAGTCTAGTAAGTTTGTCCAAAAGGATGGGACTGGTCTAATCTGACCTATTCTCGATGGAGCCATTCTGGGTTTTAGGATTACTGCTGCCTTTTCTAGATGGTCACCAACCATCTTTTGAATGATACATTCTAGAATTTCATTAGGAATTCAAGTCAACCTAACTGGCCTGTAGTATGCAGAATCGACTCTCTTGCCCTTTTTAAAAATCTGGAAAACACTGCATTTATCTTAAAATCAGAAGACCTGGATTTAAATTAATCCCAGTTCTGCTACTCACTAACTGTGTGATCTTTATCTAATTACTGCCCTTCTCTGGGCCTATTTCATCATCTGTAAAATGGGAGTAATCATGTTGGCATTACTTGCCTTTCAAGCCTGGTATGAAAAGAAAGTGCTTGTCAATATTTAAACAATGGATAAATGTGAATTATCATTGTAACCAACAGACATATAATGGGGCTGTTGTGTTCCACATGTGAGAGATAGTCAGCAAGAAAGCTCAGAGGCAGAGAGGGTAAGATGAGGCCAGGGAAGAGCTAAGAGTCCAGTCTGGTTGAAACACAGTGGGAGAGAAGGGGATGCTCAGAATCCTCCAATCAATCCACAGTTTGCCAACTCAAGAGATCCCTCCAGTGAAGGAGATCAAACCCTGTCCATGCCTGCCCATGTAGTTCAACTCTGGTCCATGATCTCCCAATCCCACCTGACCCCCACCCCCAGGGGTTGCTCAACATGTTGGAGGCTTTCCTCAATTTCTCCTGATATCACCAGTGCTGGTACTTTCTGGCTGTCTTCTGCATGTGACCAGTTCATCTTCTCATCCTGTTAAGACGGAACCTTGTGTCTTGGGGCTTGATGTGATTAACATAATGTCATCCACAAATAGCAGCATCTGAAGGACTTCTCCATTCGTAGGAAATATTTCCTCAACCTGGCTTCCATGCTGAATGGATCTCCTCCATTATGTTTGGCCACAGCAACTCACATGAAAGGGTTGCTTTCAAAACCCATGGTGTGATACACACCCCAGTTAGACTTCGGCAAAAGCTAAAGATCTTCAGAGGATAAAAGATGAGGCTAGGTTAAAGGCAAAAGCTTTCCTAACCCTAATTCTGATGCAAAATAGACATTCTCCAGGAAAGGGTTAAGTGCACCAGAAGAGGGCATCCGGAGAATAAACACACCTCTAGGGCAAACTCCAGGCACACCTTTATCCCGAGCCACCAGTGCACCTAGGTGACAGTTCCCAAATGGAGCACGGGAAGTGAACATGGCTGAATTGAAACCGATCAACATGACCTGAGATCCAGAGACTTAAAGAGGGAAGTGACTTTGGAGAGGCAGGTCTTTCGCTACCTCCAGCCTCCCAGTGACAAATGACTTCAAAGCTAAGCATTTAATGGCATCAAAAGAAAGAACCTTTTGCATTTTGTGAGTTAATACTCCATCTGAAGAAAGATCAGTACCTTCTAGCCCTACTAGTAACAGAAGGCAGAGGGGAAAAAAGAAAAAAAAAAAGACTGCTACTGCCCCCTTGAAGAGCAATCCCTGATCTACCTGCCCCCCAGCAGAGACGCTGGTCCGAGGGCAGAATAATCTGTCTGATCCAGGTCAGCAGCAGTATAGCAGCCGCCAAGTGCCTGCTTGATCTAGCCTAGTAGCAGAATGGTCTCTATGGGATTAGAAAGAGAAGCCCAGCTGAGATGCCATTTCAGCAGATACACTGTCCTGAAAAGAGCCAACCCTGCAAAGAGGCAGCCAGTTGAATCAATCAATCAATCAATCAATATTTATTAAGCACCTACTATGGTCAGGCACTATGCTAAGCACAAGGAATACAAAAAGAAGCAAAAGACAGGTCTTGCCTTCAAGGAGCTCAGATTCTAATGGGGGAGACAACATGCAAAGAAATCTATACAAAACAAGCTTTATGTGGAATAAATAGGAAATAATTAACAAAGGGAAGACACTAGAATTAAGAGGGATTGTGGAAGGCTTCCTTCACAAGGTGGGATTCTCAAAGGGATTTAAAGAAAGTCTAATCAGAGGTAGGAGAGTATTTGGGGCATGGAGGAGAGCTAGAGAAAACACCTAGAGCCAAGAGGAGTGTTTATGGAACAGTCAGGAGGCCAATGTCATAGGATCAAAGAGTGAATACAGGGCAGTAAGGTGTGAGAAGACTGAAAAGGCAGAAAGCAGCTGTGTTATGAAGGGCTTTGAATGTCAAACACAGCATTTTGTATTCGCTCCTGGAGTCACTGGAGTTTACTGAGTTGGGGAGGGGGTATATGTGACATGATCAGACCTGGGTTTTAGGAAGATCACTTTGGTGGTTGAAAGAAGGATGGATGGGAGTGAGGAGAGGCAGACCCCACACCCCACCCCTGACAGCTAACTAATGCAATAATCCAAGTGTGAGGTCTGCAACAGGGTGAAGGCAGTGTCAGAGGAAAGATGGGGGTATATTCAAAAGATGCTGAAGAGGTAAATTCAGTAGACCTTGGCAACACCTTGGACATGGGGGGTGAGAGAGCGTGAGGAGCCCAGGATGACCCCAGAGCGTGGGAGCCTGAGGGATGGGAGGATGGTATTACTTTTGGTAAAGGAGGAGTGGGGAAGTCTAGAGGGAAGAATGATGAGTTCTATTTTGGACATATTGAACATAAGCTCCAATTCAAGATGTCTGAAAGGCAGCTAGAGATTCTAGCTGACCAAGGAATCACATGACAAGGTTATCAAGGCCTATCATAGCCTTCATGTTGGGCAGAAATTCTTTGTCACTACTGTCCCTGCCGTGTCATTTGAGTATTCATCTTTGCCAAAGACCTGAGCCCACTGGCTGATTAAGAAGCACCCCTGTGGATGCTCATGACTAGTGTTTTAGAGGAGAGCTCTGAAAGGGTTACCTCTAGTAACAGCCACCCCTCTGGGGACCCAACCTGCTAGTGGCAGGGCACTAGAGTTGGGCAAGCAAACCCCAAGGGGAGATATTCTAATAATATACATTTACATTGAATTTTGAGATTTATAAAATGTTTTCTTCTCAACAACCCTATGAAGTAAGTGTAAGAATTATCTTCATTTTACAAATAAGGAAAACTGAGGCTCTGATATAAGTGAGGCAGGTCTCCTGACACCAAGTTCAGCATTTCACCACTTATACCCCACCATGTTTCACTGTGAGACAAGCAATCAACAGGCTTTCATGAAGTCCCTCCTATAAGTCATGTCTCCTACAGTACATATACTGTAGTGGCCACCAGGGATACAAACACAAAAACCAGCCAGCTTTTGCCCTCAAGGAGCCTAATTTCTATAGCAGTGAGACAACATTAAGTAAGATAGGAAAGGTAAGTGGTGGTGTAAACCCTCTTAAATGACAGGCTAAGGAGTCTGCCATGAGCTCCGGCCAAAAGACTTTCTCTGTGCATATAGATTTGGAGGGCAGGGACCTGTCTTTCTATCCTCTGCTCCTTATGGTGGAGATACAAAAATGTGTGACTAGAAAAAAAAGACAGGCAATTCACATAGCAAGAATGAGGGATGAGTGCCTGGTCCCCCCACCCCCATCCTAGGGAAGTCAGGTTGGGTCCATGGGAGGATCTGAACAAGACCTCAGGAAGATGGGCAAGCCTGCATGGATGGTATTGTAGACTCATTAATGGAATATCCCCAGCACCTAGAACATAGTAGGACCTCAAAGAGAGTAAGCATTTAACAAAATGTTTGTTGAGTTGAGCAGAAATTTCTGAAGCCTGGAACACAGTGGCCTAAAAATGACAAATGAAATAAGTAGATCTTCAGCTGTCATTGCAGGATGAAGTCATTCCAATCTGAATTAGTCCGGGACCCTGAGGCTCATACCAGAAAGATTAATGAAAGATAGGACACACCGTCTGACTTATGTAACTCTCTGAGAGCTAGAAGACAGAGGCACAAGTAGCCTGGTGGGGGTTAATAGCTAAATGGTCAGACTAGTTTGCTCCATTCTGACTCATCTGTCTCTTTTTCCAAATGGCAAGAGACTTGGAGCTACTGTGAAAGGGAGCTGGGGATATTCACTTGCTTAGCCACTTGCTGAAGTGGCTATGATGGATACTATGGAAACTTTCATAATGTACTGATATCCTCTCAATACTATGGAAACTTTCGTCACTCAATGGCAGAGCCCTGAGCTGCTTCTGGTCCGCTGGACCCCAGACTGCACAGAAAGGAAGATTCCCATTACTCTGGTTCTGAAATTCATCCCTCACTTTCATCTGGAGTATCCTCCTGGAGTATCCTCTGCTTTACCTAATAAAACAACCTGCAAAGCTATTTGGCGGCAGAGTGAATATGACTTTCCAGTTCCATTATAACATCAGAGCTACATTCCCTTGGGGAAGGAGGAAACTATCAGAAGCCTCTGTTAAGAATATTTGCTAGAGAAAGGATGGCCCATGGTGGGGTAAATCCAGATTTAGGGCGCTGAGGTCCCTAGATAAATGCTGTTGGTTTTGTCTTGATAGAACCTTGCTCTGTTTTCCCCTGGAATCTCTTTGCTGGGGCCTCTGAACTTAAGAGTTTCCCTGGTGTTGGGGGCTCCCTCCTATCCTGCTCTCTTAGCTATCCCAAGGAACCAGAAGGGCAGTATATTAAGGACAAGAGCAGCAGCCTAGAAGTTGGAATACATAGCATGCTTTGGTTCTAGTCTCGTTTGGGCCCTATATAACTCTGGGTCCTCTGGTCATTACCAAGGTCCAGAGGAACCTTGGTTTCCTCATATGTCAAATCTCCACTGGCCCTTCCCAGACTCTAAGAATTGGAAGGGACATTGGGGACTTTTAGTCCAAGTCATCCTGGGTAGAAATGCCCTCTACAACATCCTTGACCATCCCCCTCAGGGAAGCTCACTGTCTCCCAAGGCAGCCCATTCCACTTTCTGATTATTAGGGAGTTTTTCCTTCAAATGCAATATTCCCATGAACCTGTGATCTCATCAATAGGGGCATTCTTTCAAAGAGAACAGACCACAGTCCATCCATGCTGCCACTAAAGGGGAGGCAAACAACCTTACCAAAGCTGTAATGTATTAGTATGTGCTGGGCAGATCAAACCCCACCTCCGCCTGAGGCCTCCTGGCCAGAGTCCAGATGTCATTGAAAAAGCCTGGTCATGCTCTGGCACTTGATACAATCAGCAGGAAACCATCTGAAGACAGAAACATCTGGAGGACCTCCCCAACTATACAGATTTGTCATTGTTTAGTTGTGTCTGACTCTTAGTGCCCCCATTTGGGAGTTTCTTGGCAAAAAAAACTGGGGTGGTTTGCCAACTCTACAGAATCCCTCTTCTATCTGGATAACAATGGTGAACCCCTTTGACAAGCATACATAGGGTGCCCTGTTTAGGCCTCACTGGGATTACTAAACAGAAGGTCATTGCAGAGAGTTATCTCAAATCTAAGTTCCTTGAAGGCTGGGCTGTTTTCCCCTTTGTCTTTGTATGCTCTGAGCCTAGCACAGAGCCTGGGATGTAAGCAGACACTCAGTAACTGTGTGTGGACTGACTGATCCCTGTGGCTGCATTTTCCAAGGAATCTTGTATGATCTTAATGTGTGCATGAGTGATTCCTTATTGGAAGGTAGAATCAAATGCTTTTGTGTAATCCATAAGCATTGCACACAGTGGGGCCTTGTATTCTGAGGCCTTTCTGGCAGTGCTGCTGAAAAGCCTGCCTGCCCCCTTTATATTTTCACCTAGGCCATCTCTGATTTGCACAGAGAATGTCCTCATAAAAAGTTTATCAAGACAAGAAAGTAGACATGTGGCAGGGTAATTACTGATATCCTCTCAATTGCATTTTGGGGAGTATTAATAGCTCTATGGGAAGCTAGGTGGCACAGTAGATAGAGCAGGGGCTTGGAAGGCCTGAGTTCAAAACCAGCCCCAGACACTTACTAGTTGTGAGACCTTGGGCAAGTCACTTAACCCTGCTTGCCTCAGTTTCCTCATCTGGAAAATGAGCTGGAGAAGGAAATGGCAAACCACTCTAGGATCTGTGCCAAGAAAACTCCAATTGGGGTCATGAAGAGTTGGACAAGACTGAACTGCAATAGTGTCCCAGGATTGCCCCCCCGCCCAATCTCCCTGAAATAGCTTGTAAAACATTCCTTCAATGCTTTTATCTCCTCCATAGAATTCCTTGGTATGTACTTGGGGCAATCCAAAAGCCAGGTAGGCTCATTAGAGTTATTTAAGATGGGTTCTCTCTGCTTTAGATAAGTCATTCCATTGGGTGCCCCCATTTCTTAAGTATCTGACCACTTGTTAGGAATGTTATTGAGAAGATTCCTGATAAGACGGGGGTTGGAGCAGATGACCCCAGGTCTTTTCTGACTGGGCAATTCTGAGATCTGCTCCAATGTCTCTGTTAGAGGGTCTTCTAAACTACTAAACCAATCCATGCAGAAAGCTGCATGGCCTGAGCCTATATCCCTGGGAGACAATTATCAGAGAAAGCTTTCCAGCATCTAGCACGCCTTCAAGGCCAGGCACCCTCCTCTAATGATTAACCTGCCCCCTCATATGGCAGGCTGAAGACATTGTTTCTTGTAATCCTGCATCCAGCGGCCAGGTGAGATAAGAATTTCTAGTCCCCAAGAGAAACCAAGGCAAGTCAAGGTTCCTCTCCATTTTGGAGCCGTGTTTACTCCAACACAAGCAGAGGTTGCTGGCCCATAGTCTCTGATGGCTATCCTAACAGAGACACTACTCATGAGGTGGCAGCTCATCCAGGCATTAGGGCTTTGGATGGAGAGAGGCCTGAGCTCTTTGTTGAGCTCACCCTGGAAAAAAACCAGAGATGGGGTTTGCTTCAGGGCAAACTTGGCCTGCCAGGGTGCTCACAGGGGACTCATGCCAGGCTTGCAGGGATTTTTCCTAGGCCTATCCAGAGACCTCTCTCTAGCCCATGTGATAAGGGAACTTCAATTCTTTTAGCTTCTGAAAGACTCCTTCAACAGCATCCCTTGGTCCCATTCCTTTCTCAGAAGATCACTGGACACATCTAGGTGGACACCAATTAAATTGGTGAAATTAAATTGCTTGGAGAGGTAAAATGCACCCAGAATGACCTGGCCAGAGCCTGCCAGAGCCATAGGTATAAAGAGGTCCCTTTGCTAGGTGGCCACAAGCCTGCATTTCCCTAGGCAGAGTTCAGTCCCTTCATGGGACTCTAGCATGTCCTCACACAGGAAATCCAAGTGTCCTTCCCACTGGAAGCACAAACCAGGTCTTTCCGGATCATCCTTGCTGCTATCCCAGGGAAAAGCTATAGAAACTTCTCTCCTGTGATAGTCTGAAGAACCACTGGTTTTCTGGGCTCTTTCTGCTTTAGATAAGCCACTCTCCAGCCTGGTGCCCCCAGCCCAGCCTGCCTCTTCCCTGTAAACCCTAACACCTAGTATCTTCCTTGCTCAGCTGTTCCAGCTTCCTCCAAGGTTGATGCCTTCCTCCTGTGGTAAGTTTTTCCAAATGTGGGAAAACAATCAGGTGACAAGACCCCACCTGTCCCTAAGAAAACACCTGGCTCTTGGCATCACAAAGCAAACTGGGGCTCATAGGCTTGGAGCCAGAGGGACTCCAGGGGCTCTCGGTTTTCCAAATGAGGAACCTGGGATCTAAAAAGGCCAAGTGACTCCCAATGTCACACAGGCAGCAAGTGGCAGGGTGCCTGCTGCCAATTTCTTCCCCAGGGGCCAGACCCAGGGCAGTATGGTGAGAGCTCAGCATTGCCCAGGTACTAGGCCAGAAGACTCACCTCCTCTCCTTGGGACACTGGGCCTAGTCTTCCTGTTGCCACCAACCTCAGGGTCTGGCTCTGGCTGTATCCAGCCCTTCCAAAAGTCTCCAGGGCCAGTGTCCCAGTTATGTCCTCCCCTGCTGCCTTCTTCTCTTATCCCCAGACTGTGGACATCTCCTACTGAGTGCTGTCTCTTATGTGGACGAGGTGGGGAAGAGAGGGAGAGATGCCTGTAAGATGGAATGCCCCTGAGCCAAGGGCTGGGCTGTCATGGAGAGGAAAGGCCAAACCCTCCAAGAGTTAGGGCCTGCATTGGTGCTCACCATTACATTCAGAACAGAGTGCCTGTGGATATTCAAAATCACAACATTTTAGAGCCAGAAGGGAGCTTGAAAAGAATCTGGCCTATGCCCTTCCTTAAACTGAGGCATGTGCCCTCTGGTGCTCTGGGCATCATCTCTGTGCCAATGCAGGCAGGCCCAGCTGGCGCACTTTTCTGACCATACCCCAGGACTTCTGGAGGGCTGCCTCTGGATCCATATGCACTGGTGGTATCAGTCACTGATATATAGGGCCCTGTATAGGAGCTGCTGGGAGGCAGAGAGAAAGGCACAATCACAGCCCTTCCCTCAGAGAGAGTCCAACATGAACACACAATGTCTCAGGTGGGGCAGGCACCCTGGGAAAGCACAAAGAGAATCTGTATTCAGAAAAGGGAACAGATTTCCCCAGGAACAGCATCAGTGCTGCCTAATGTCCTTCATCTCAAAGGAGAGGGTCAAGCAGATGAAGCTAATAACACAGGAAAGGACAGGGCTGATTCCAAGATTGGTAAGAGCCACCTGTGTAACCCAGCAGCTAATGCACTGGAGCACCATGGACAGAGGTGGGGGGCGGGGCTGCCCCTACTTGGTGTCCTAGTTCCGGGGAACACCTGCTGAGAACCCCAAGCCTCCTACTCCACTCACTTTGGAGACTTTTCAGAAGCAGTAGTTGGAGGGTATCTGCACAGCCCAGACCTGCTGCCCCAGAACTGCTTGGGAGATGGAGAACAAACAAATACCAGATGTACCCAAAGGGCTCAGTGACAGGCAATGACCCTGTCACTGGATAAGGAAAAAAGAGGCAGTAACCAGGATGGAGCCAATACTGCCTAACCCAGCCTGGAAAAATGAGCCAGGTGAGCCATTCCAGAAGGGTCCCTCCAGGCGGGGACAATGAGCCAAAGGAGTGGACATACCCAGGCCCCTCAAAGGGGGAAACTTTGGAACACAGACCACAAAGGTGCCATGTCTAAAACAAGGGAGGGGGCAGACTGGCTTCACTCTGCTCTGGGCACAGCACACCTGGACATTCATTCTGGGCCATGGACAGAATTGAGCACACCCAAAGGGACATGGCTAGGATAGTGGATGAGGAGGGGATGGCTTGAAGTCTGGAAAGCTTGCTGTCAGTCACAAGTGCACAATAAAAGCAGGAATTTAGAAAAAGGGACTGAAGTGAGGATAAACCAGAGGGTCTCAGATCTCTACAGCTCCTGTGGAATGTTGCCACAGTCCCCTAAAATGGTATTGGGGTCACGAGGTACCCAGCAGGGAATTAAACCGGCATTATCAGGAGGATTTTCTAACTCTAAGCCATATGGAAGCTTGGGGCAGAGATTCTGAATTCCTTAGAGACCAACTACATTATTCAGATAGAGTGCTCCCCCAACCTCCTGCCTCTCCTATTTTTCTGAGCAGGAAAGGGGTTTTGGCTCTGAGATGGGGGAGCAGGAGAGGAAGGGGACAAGCAGAAATGACCCAGTAGGACAAGGGTGCTTTAAGGCAAAGGTTTCAAGGGAGATGCCAAGAAGAGTTGGTGATGGGAGAAGTTTCCTAGCAGGGCCTGATGTGGAGTCCAGCAGTCTGTCCTCCAGCACCAGAAGCAATGAGCTGGGAAGACCAGCCCAGATGGTGGAGTAGCAGGAAGACGTTCAGTACAGCTCTCCCCCACAACTCCTCCATAAAAACCTAGAAGAAGCACGAGCCTGAGTTCTGATGGGAAAATCCAAGAAAAAAAAGGCACAATATGTCATTTTCCTGCCCAGGTTATCAGAGTTCAGTGGACACTGTGGGGCCAAGCCCAGAGGGGCCATACAGAGCTTTCCAGTTGAGGCACTGAAGAGGGACCTTCCCATGGCTGTGCACTAGGGCAAGATGAGGTCCCAGACCCACAGAAGACCCTGACCTTGTGCAAGAAGCAGGATCAAGAGCCAAGTGGCAGTTGTGTTGCTCAGATCCAGAGTGGCCTGAGGAGGAGACATACACATGGTGGGGGATGTGTCAGCTGGGAGAACAGCAGGGTGGTCCAGGGCAAGGAGCCTTCAATGGCTCTAAGCTGCAAGTACAGAAGCAAGCATGAGCTGAGTGACTGAGTGTGGGAACAGAACGGGGTTCCAGGTTCAGCCCCCAGCTCCTTCTGAAGCCTGCAGCAGAATAACCAGGGCAGGAAGCCCAGACCAAAGGAGAGCCTACAGTTCTGTTACTCAGAACCTGCAGGGCCTTTCATCTAAGCAGACAGCCTACTGGAGCTCCAAGCAGGTCAAGCCCACAGCTGTGTTACTCAGAAACAAACCCACATTAGGAATGCACAAAACTCAGATGAGGTGAGTGGACTTCAGACTTGACCCAGGATCAAACTGTTCTGGGTGCACTGAAAGCCTGAAGGTCTCCAAGTTGAGCTGTTCTTGAGGTCCTGGAAAAACACAACATTCAATACCTTAAGAAAGCAGCAACATGACTCGAGAGAACACAAAACAAGACCAAATATAGTCTACATATTCCCTGCAGAAGTGGATAGAGCCTTGCCCTAATATAAAGTCCAAAATCAGGAATTAAGGGAAAAAATGAACAAACAATCCCAGCATAAAGTGCTGCTATGGTAACAGGGATGCTCAAGATATAAGCCCTCAAGGGGATGACTTTAAAACATCTACAGGCAAAGTTTCAAAAGAAAACACAGCTTGGGCACAAGTTCAACTAAAATTGCTAGGAGAGATGGAGAGTTGTTGGGTGTGTGTGTGTGTGTCTGTGTGTGTGTGTGGGTGTGTGTGTGTTTAAGAGAATGTAAAATGAGTTTGTAAATGAGAGCACTAGAAAAAAAAGAAAGAGAAGAGAAATGAAAGCACTAGGGGGAAACTGGAAAAGAAATGAGAACTATGGAAGAAAGGATTAAAGAGAATTCACAGTTTGGCCCAAGAAGCACAAAACCTTACCCAAGCAACAGACTCCTTGAAAATTAGAATGGACCAAACAGAAGTTAGTGGCTCCAAGAGACGATAAGAAATATTAAAATAAAATCAAGAGAGAGAAAAAACACAAGAATAAAATTAGAAGCACACTAAAAAAGAATAACATTAGAAGCAAAGAGCTGGCCATGAGGCACCATCAGCTTGTACTCAGATCCCAAGTTCATGGCCTCCTTCATCCTCTTTCTCCAACGTAGATGAAGGAATCACATTCTGGGTTCAGAGTCCCTGAGTCTTTATCTGATGCCTTAATGGCACAAGTCAAATACTATCTGGGACAGGTGTGGTATTATCTATACTTATTTGCCCACAGGCAGGAGGAACCTTTCTTAGAACTCTTTAACTTAATGCAGCCTGCATACTCTTTATAAGCTGAATCGGTTTAGGGAGCTTGCAGGCATGTGTGATGGGTTTTCAAAAATTTTATACTGCTTTAATGCTTTGATTGATTCTGTGCAAAGACTACAACACCACGTACAGTATAACAGTATGTCTATTTGTTCTGAGGGAGAGCTAATTCATTTATCCCAAGATCACGTGACTAGGGCTCAATGAAATTGAGCAGATCTGAGGGAGATGGTAGAGTTTTGTTAGGATGGGGGCGCAGAGCTATGCATTTTAGTAAAAGGTACACTAAACATATGTTCAGCATGATGAGGTGTCATAGCTATCTGGATAGAAGAGATCGAATCAGGGGAAAGAAAGTAGTCTACTCTTTGAAAACCAAAGTAAGTTTAGCACTTTCAGAACACTTTGACTAGAGAGTAGGCAAAGCATGTAGGGTGAGCAGAGGTCAAGCCCAGCTTCTAAGTCTTCCTTTGAAAATAATTAGGTTGGTGGCTAGAAGGGCCACTTGGTAGCTAAAACAACAGTCCAAGCTAGAAGTGATGAGACTCTGAATAAGAATAGAGAAGCTGTGGAGATAATATTAATAAGAGCTGGCAAATGTTTAGAGAGGCTGAAGAAGATAGGAGAACCAAGGATGACTCCTAGGTTGCAAACCTGAGTGGCTATAAGGACAGTGGTACTCTCAACAGAAACAGGGAAGTTTGGTAGAAGGAAAGGTTTAGGGGAAAAGATGATAAATTCAGGTATGGGCATGTTGGGTTGGGATACTGATAGGATATCTAGGTGGTTGTACCAGATAGATAGCTGGCAAAGTGGGACTGGTATTCAGGAAACAGTTTAGGACTGAATACATATCAGAAGATGACCACTGAATCCATGGAAATCATATAATTTTTTAAAATTATGTAGAGAAAAAAGGCCCTGGACTTTGCTTTGTGGGACAGTCCTGTGTAAGGGGTAAGAGATGGGTGAAGAACTAGCAAAGGAGACAGAAAAGGAACAGTCAGGAAGGCAGGAAGAGAACCAGAAAAAAATGTCATGGAAGTCAAGAAAGAAGAAGGTAATCGGGAGAAGGGGCTAGTTGGTGGTGCCCAGAGTTGCAGAGAAGACAACTGGAATGGGGACTAAGAAAAGGCTATCTGCTTCAGTAGTTGAGATCATTGGTAACCTAGGAGATAGTAATTTTAGTCTAGTTGTATGATCAGAAGCCGGACTGCAAGGATCTGAGATGTGAGTGGGAGGTGAGGAAGAGAAGGAAATAAGTATGGATGCCTTTTCCTTTTCCTAGGAGTTTGGCTAAGAAAGAGAGACAAGGCATAAAATGAGAGCTTGTGGGGATGGGGATGGCAGGGCGAAGTGAAAGGTTTTTAAGGATGAGGAAGACCTGGGTCTCTTTTTAGGTAGAAATGAAGGAGCCAGTAGATGGGAAAAGATTGAATACAAGGGAAAGACAGAGACAGAGAGACAGAGACAGAAAGGGATTTGGGAGATATATGAAAGGGCAAGCTCCTAGAGAAGACAGGAAGGTATGGAATCAAGGGCAATGTAGAGAGGATGATCTTGTAAAGGAGAAAGATCACTTCTTCCTCTAAGACTGGAGCAAAGAGTGATGTAGAGGGATTCCAAGGTGTGGAAGAGGAGAGGAGCTGATGACAGATAGCCTCTATTTTCACTTTTGAATACCAGGTGGCGCTGCTAACCACTAACCAGTTTAATCAGCAGGATCAAGAGCAGGGCCATCCCCCATTCATTCTGGCAGTTACAGCACTCTTCTCTGCTGAGTACAAGTACTACAGAAGTAGCAAACTCTCTATGGTTCTCAGCTAGCCCAAGACCCATCACCTAATCCAGAAGTTCCCAAACTTATTTGGCCTACTGCCCCCTTTAAAAAAAATTACTCAACACATCCATGAAAATATACTTTCTTTAACCCTTAACATTTTAAAATTTGTATCATTAAATATATATATATATAAATTTTTTAAATGACACATCTTAAATTTAATAATTTATTGTAAATTTGTGGGGTTTTTCTTTTACTGATGATACAATACATCATGTAACCGTACAGTATCATATTGTAAATAAGACATTACACGCACATATTCCTACTGATGCATGTTGGACTTCTTGACAATGTGAGGCATACTTGCCTACCAACACTCACTTGTTAAGACCTCTCAGTGGACTTGAACACTGATCAGTTATAACTTGCATTTTGTGGATTTGGAAAAAAATGTAAACATTGTGACTTTAACTCTGTTACACAACAGATGAAACATGTATGTACAATTTTTCAAAATTTTCTTCTCTTCTTATGCTTCTCTCACCCCCTTATTTGTATTCAATGCCCCCCAATTTCACCCAAGGCCATTACTGCCCCCCTGCGTCTTTCCAGAGGCCCCCCCCCCCCACAGGGCAGTATCACTCACTTTGGGAACCTATGACCTAACCCTACCTCTCTCTGGGTGGCTGTTCTAGCCTACCTGAGAGGCAAGAGGATATGTTGTAATAGGCTTGATCAGATAAAAGGGTTTGAACTTTTGCTGTGGAAAGTGAGAAAAGACTCCTAAAGATAATAGACAAAATGAGATTAGATAACAGATTTCTGTTGGTAGATTCAATTGGTCCAATTGGGCAGCTTCCTCTGGTAATGTTTAGAAATACAGGAGTAGGCATGGAGAAGGAAGATTGTGGGGAAACCCAAGTATGTGGTCTGGTGTGTCATGACAGGGGACAGGACAAGGAGCAAGGAATTCAAAAGGAGAGGACAGTTAACAGTCCAAATCATCATGGACAGAGTCCTGGAAGCTCAAAGTCTAGAGTCTGGAAGCTTGATGCTTATGAGTGAATGAATGAATTCAAAAGCACTATGGGGAACTAAGGCATGGTTCCTTTTTTCATGTGGATCACTGAAGCTGGGCTTTCCCACAGCAGGTTCCAAATGGCGGACATTTCCAAATCCAGTTCCTGAGAAGCATCCAGGTTAGAGTTCCACCATCCTGGACCCAGGGATGGAGGCCTTTGTTTTCTCAATGTGGTGACCCAAGGGAGAGTAATCATTGTCTCCCCAAACACCTCCACGGTTAGGCTAAGGTAATAACAACTCTCAGTCACACACTGGAACACCCATACAGCTGCCCTGGGAGGTGAGTGTGTGGCTGTGGTGGGGAGCCAGGTCAAGGGCTCTGACAGGGCTCAGGGCCCAGGGGACAATGAACAGCTCTCACTCTAATAGCCACCCTGAGGAGAGGCTCCTTTTTGGGATTGCCCCCAAGAAGGCTAGCACACGACAGTGTCTTCAGTGGTAATAGTTACCTGTGTTTCCAAAGGACTTTTTCTGTACAACAACTTGGTGAGGCAGAAGATGGCCACATTTTTGACACGCTAGACTCATTTGTATCCATGCCCTTAATTTTATGATACAAACCACTCTAGTATCTTAGCCAAGAAAACCTCAATGGAGTCGTGAAGAGTCAGACCAAATAACCACCACAAAAACCTTACAATGAGAAAACCAAGGCTCCAAGCTGCTTGTCATCTTGCCCAGGGCCACCAGCTACACCAAAGTACCTGAGCTTGGATGGTAACCCAGGATGCCAAGGCACGGCTCTTCCCACATTTCTACAAGGTCCCTAATGCCAAGGACAGAGTGAGGGCAGCCCCAAAAGTCCCCTCTTCACAGGCTGGGCACAGAAGAAACAAGGACACAGCCCAAGATTAAAAAAATCAGCAGCCAGGGAAGGTTTCCTGGAAGAAACGAAACCTGAATAATAACCATGACCCTGGGGAAGGAGTAGCTGAACAGGCTGGTATGTGCCTCCACAAGATTCAGGATCCCAGGACTGGGAGGGACACCAGTGTTCACCTGCTCCAACTCCTAACCAGAACAAGATCCTCTAGCCTGGGCTTCAAGGCCTCTGAGAAGCCCACTGCCCCAGAGGCAGCCTAGACACTGTGGGACAGCTCTCATTGTTAGGAAGTTTTCCTGACTTCCAGCCCAAGTTTTTCTCTTTTCCTCTGTTCCTCGTTCTGGCCTCTGAGACCAAACAGAACACGTCTAACTCCCCTTCCACACGGTCTCGTGCCCCATCAACTGGCTTTCTCTGAGGTGTAGACACAAGGGAAGGGCAGACCTCATCCCTGGTGGAGCAGGAAGTCAAGGGCCAAGAGCAGCAGGGACACATGGGTGGGAGCCAAAAGATGAAATGTCTGGTGCTTTCTAGTGGCTTGTGGAGGACAGTGAATGACACTTCTCCACTCCTAACATATGCCTGACCTAGAAACTCTCTTCTGAGCTCTGAAGCTGAGTCATTAGCTCATTAGCCCATTAGCAAGGGCACCTGTAGTTCCCACAGGCCTCATGGTCTTCTCTGACCACTGGGTTCACCCAAACCATGAGGCATCCTTTGTCACTCCTGCTCGGATCCCCTTCTCACCCACTCAGGGCCCTGCCTCCATCTCTCTGGGCTCTCTCTGCTGGTCACCAGGCCCAGCCCTCAGGGCCACTGGCCTGGGGCCTAAGCTCCTTCCAGCTCCTCCTACTTCCCCCTCCCCCTGGTCCTTCACAAGCTTGCAGAACCATCTTTCTCTCACATAAGCCTTGACATAGTACTTCTCTAATCAGAATCTTCAGGGACTCCCTTGACAAGGTCAAACCCTTTGGTCTGGCCCCCAGGCTCTCTACAATGTGGGCTCAGCCTCAGCCCTTCTCACTGCCCTTTCAGCCCAAGTAGGGTGCCAGGAGTCAATCCTACCTTGGACGCACTGGCCCCTACAACAGGAAGATGTCCCCCCCAACTCTTGGCTTCTGAGGTTCCCTTCTCCTGGGGCCTTCTCATCAGAAGGGTCCTTCCCTTTGTACTGACCACAAGCAGTCATTTATTCTCCCCGTTCAATGAACTTCTCTGTAATGCTGTGTGTCTCAGACCTCCTCCAGAGAGGGAATCAATGCTCTGCTGACAGAAGACCCCTAATATATGTTTTCTGAGCTTTAAGTGAAGCTCCCCAGGGACAGGAGGCTTAAGACCTCCCTCTGCCCTGGGAGGGTGCCTCACTGTTCCTTGCTCTTGATAATGCCCATGGCTTAATAATATCTAAAGCTCTAGGTCCTTCCCAGCGCCTCAGTTTACTCATCTGTAAAAGGACTCCAGAGGGTTGCTAATGGCCCTCCTAGTCCTCAGAATCACATGTGGGCAATGATCTGGCCCAGTAGAATTGGAAGGAAGAATGGACTTGGTGTGACCCATCACCCAAGGCCTTAGCGGCTCTTTGGGAGTGGGCAGGAGAGAGAAGGCTGCCTCCCTCTTGTGCCAGATACTTACCTGCACCAGAAGGTTCTGAAGGCTGATCACGAGGGACAGAACCTGCTGAAGGGACAGCGGGGAAAGGGCAGAATCCTCTGGAGAGGGCAACTGCCCTAAGTCTGAGCTGACCAGTGTCACCAGGGCCGAGGAGAAATTCTGTTCCAGGGCTGTCCGCAGGAATCTGAGGATGCTGGCTGCACAGAGAACACCTTCCTCCATCTCGGCCCCTGCCCCACACCCCCTCGAATCACACATCCTCCACCCCAGCTGGGTACTGTGAGTGTCCAGGACAGAAGGTTCCTCCCCATGGCGCTCCTCCTACCACACACCTGAAAACAAGGCCGCTTTCTTCTTCCTAAAAGTGAGGGTATGCAGGACTCTGTCCAGCTCTACTGTGAGCGTCTGGTGGACCTGCCCAGAGTGGAGAGAGGAGGCCAATGACCCAGCCACAAAGAGGGAGTAAGGGGAGTGCTCCCTATGTGCAAGCCCTGGGCAAGGGCAGGGCTATCCAGAGGAAAACAATAACATCCCTGTCCTCAAGGAGCTTACCATGGAATTAGGGGATGGGGGTGAGGGGGAGACGAGGTAGGAGACTCACCTCCAACCCTCCAAGGTGCTGCTGAGCAGAAAGGGAGGCTGTGAGCAGCCAGCCTGAGCAGACAAGGGCTGCCTCCTTCGTGGAGGGGCCTGGAGGCACAGAGAGAGGGTCTGGCTCCATCCATGTGAGCCCCAGAGTCTTCTGCAGCAGCGTGAGGAGGGGTGTGCTGGACAGAAGCACGGCCACTGCTGTGAGAGGAGAAGGGGTGCACGGCATATTCACAAGAGAGCAAAGCCACAGCTGCTAGGCAATCAGTACATATCCAAGGGAGGGAGAGAGGGAAGGAAGAGGAGGAGAGGAAGGAGGGAAGGAAGGAAGGGAGGG
>CM053585.1:394006183-394020920 GCA_028646515.1 Pseudochirops corinnae
ATAGGAGAGAATAGACTGGGGGAGGGGGACACACTGGGATGGCTGTTTTGGGGTGGTGGATGGGGGAAAGAGGGGGAGAAAATATGTAACTCAAAATCTTGTGGAAATGAATGATGCAAACTATAATAAAATTTAAAAAAAAAAAGGATAGAATGAAAGCAGAGAACGACCCAAGAATGCCTGACAAAGTCCCGATCAAAATAAGGACAGGACCTAGGCATAGGTGGCATTTTCATCCCAGCTACCAATGGAAAGTAGCAGAGTTGGAAGAGAATGGCAGGCCTAGAAACGGGCCAGCTGCTCAGACAGAATCTGAGACCAGCTTGGAGTTGTGGCCCACACTCAGAAATGCTCTCAGGAATTAACCACAGGTGCAGGACCCGGAGCCAAGTCCACTGACTCTTGTCTGCTACAAAGCTCTAGGGACAGGAACTCTTAACCTTTTTTTGTGTCATGGACCCTTTTGTGGAACGTTTTAAAATCTATATATAATAAAATATATAAATGTACAAAGGAAGTCAATTATATCAAGATACAATTATCAGAATATTTGAAAAAAAACAGTTTGAGGAGGCCAGGGTAAGAAGCCCTGCTCTAGGGAAAGGCAGTGAGAGGCTGCTGAAGAGGAAGGAGATGATGAGGATGGAAGCAAAGCAGAAGGTATCAGGCCCAGCTGTCTGCCAGAGGAGGAAAAAGTCCCCCTTCTCTTGTGCTGGGGGGAGTACCTTTCTCTGGTTATCTCCACTAGCTTTCAGGAGCACAGGCTTGTGGAAAAGAGAATTACTTCTTATTACACTTTTAACAGCTGTTTTATTTAATTAAACAGCACCAGCAGGACCAGAGACCATTAACCCCCAAAGCTCAGAGCCTGCTCAGATCATATAGCCATTTAATGTACCCTCTTAGACACATGGCACTAAGAAATCCTGGGTCACAGGATCAATCTCCCCAGACGTTGGTTTACATCACATCGAGAAAAACAGCCACAGATAAAAGCTCAAAAGTCACAAGCTATTTTGTTGATACACGATCAGAGTCACAAGGGAGACTAGGGGAGACTAGCAGGCGCAGTGAAAATCACTCACTGTAACTTGGGTGGAAAATGGAACAGTAGGACATTGGTGCTATCTGGGAAGACAAAGGAGGGGGGAAAGAAAAGAGGAGGAAAGAAAGACAGGAAGTGTGGGGGAGAAATATTGAGGGAAGAGGGAGAGAGATGAAAAAGAAAAATGAAGGAAAAGCAGGAGGATGAGCAGAGGGAGTTATTATTAGTAAAGAATAATAATGATAGTGGAGACAGGGAGGGCAGAAAAAAGGAGGAGGAAGAGACAGACGGAATGGAAGGTAAAGTAAGTCCCATGCAGACTCATCCGCCCTCCTGACCTCTGACTTGAGCACAACTGGCCAAATTGTCTACTACTGCTACAGGGTGGCCTTTTATGTTGTCTTGGGCTTCTCTGTTAAGGAAAATGCTCTTTGAACTCCAAAGGACAGAACCAAAATGGTGGACACTCAAGGTCAAAACTTCCCAACTAAGGGTACAAGGTGGGGCTGGATAGCAGTTGATCTGAAGAAGATCTTGGGACTTTAGTGGACCACAAGCTCAATAGGAATCCACGCTGCGATATGGCAACCAAAAGAGCTAATGTGGATCTCAGGCAGTTTTAGCATGAGAGCATCCAGGATGGAATGGGGTGATGGGAGATATACCTGGGCCAGAAGGCCCTTTGCCTCTTGCTGCTCCTCAAGGTTCAGGGCAGGTAATGATCTATGCTGGTGGAGAGTTTCTTTCCTGGGAGATCCCTATACCAGTGAAAGTTCTGGTCCAATAAAGAAGCCAAAGCCAAGCAGGAAGCATAGGGAGGATGAGAGGCTCCCTGGTGGATGACCAGGAGGGCTGGGCTGGGCTAACTCTGTGCCAGGGGCTAGGAGCAGCCATCTTGGCAGCAAGGCAGCAGCAGGGAGGAGATAGAAGAGAGGAGGGATCTGAGAGAGGCTTCAGAGAAGACACAGCAAGATGGAGGGCATCAAAGGCCAGATCTAGGCAAGGCGTCCAGAGTGCCCTGACAATGGTCACTCCAATGGGAAAGTACCACAAGCTGAGTTCTGCTCCCCACTCCTCACTCCAATCCCCAGGACACATGTAGGCATGCACGCACCCGCGCGCGCGCACACACACACACACACACACGTTTTATTTTAGAGCAATTTCTGTTTCAATCACCTTCCTACCCATACAGGAGAATTAGCATGGTGGCATGAGCTAAGACAATGGGAGAGAGTGGGGCCTGGGGCCAAGGGATGTCTACACAGATCAACTGGCAATGTGAGCTCTGGTGTCCAGGTGGAGGAGCATTGGGTCCTGGGAGCAAAAATGTCCCATCCCACCAGAATTCCCCATCTTCCCACTTTTGTAACAGGGGAAGCTCTAAGGATCCTTCCCAAGGGGTGTTTTTGGTGATGGGCAGGGCTGGTGTTTGGGGGAACCACGGAGGGCAGCAGCTTGGCTAGAACTGAGGGACTCCTAACCATAATAGAAAAAAGGGACTGGAGTTTGTTGGACTCTTTTAAACCTCATTTTGCACCAAAGAGAGAGCCTCAAAGTCTGGAGGACTTTTTAGGGACTGAACTGTCTGAGAAACTGATGATCAGTAGGCAACTGGACAGAGACAGATAGAGACAGAGACCCTGACTCTCCTAAGCACCACAGGAAGCCTCAGACCACAGGACTGGGAGGGCAAGATCTCTGTTGGGGCAGCTGGAAAGAGAAAGAGATAGAGAGACAGAAAGACAGAGACAGAGAGACTCTGACTCTCCTAAGCACCACAGGAAGCCTCAGGCCAGGTAACTGGAAGGCACAGCCTCTGTTGGGGTAGTTGGAGAGAGACAGAGAGACCCTGTTCCTCCTTAGGCCAGGTGACTGGAGGGCAGGATCTCTGTTGGAATAGCCCTCACGCTGAGGACCATAAAAGGACTCTTGGGACTGACATGGATCCTTGGCACTAGAAGTTCCTCAAACAAGGAGTTGGGTCTTGTTCCCCTTCTCTGAATGGGTAATTATCTTTAGCTTTTCTGGCCAGGAACCACTGGCCAAAAGAAGAAAATCACAAGCTGGAGCTGGAGAGAGGTCACTCTCAGAAAACCAGGCTTCCTGGGAGGTAGAGAGAGTCCTGCCCCAGATTTGGAGGATGCCCTTTCAGCCTTGACTCCCAAGGATTAAAAGAGCTCAGCCCCATTAGGAAGCAGGTGAGTGTGGATGAATGAGCCAGGACTCACTAAAACCCCAGCCCTACTCCCTGTGGGGCCCTGGGCAAGCCCCCTGACTTCTCTGGGCCTCACTGTCCTCATGTCTTACCTCTGAATTCTATGGATCACAAGCCATGCCTCCTGGTGGTTCAGGCTTGCTCAGAGCCATGGAGCCAGAATTCAGGGCCTGAGCCCCTCCCAAGGGAGGAAAAACGTAAAAGGGGGCAAGTCCCCCTTCTCCTTTTAGTCACCTACCAGTAAAATGAGCAGAACACTGGAACTACTCTTCAGGATGGGCAGCAAGGGGTTCCCAGGGTCGGCAAGAGCAGGATGCCTAGCGGGCATGGTGGAGGCCTTGTCCTCAACTTCCTGGCCACTGTCATCCTCCCAGGACAGCCAAAGCTCCAGCACGCGGTGGCCAAACCTGCTCAGTAAGTCTGGGTACATCACAAAGAACTTGAGAGTGCAGGGATGGTGGCTGTAGACCAGGTGGAGGTCTGGGACGCCCTCCAGCATCTTCCTGATGGTGCTTAGGGGAGCCTGCAGGAGAAGGCCATTGGCCACAGATGCCCTGATGAGGCTGTCACAGCCCATCTGGCAAGGCACCTTCTGCCCTCCACTCCAAAACTCTCTGAAGAGGCTCTGCCTAAGAAGTCATCTCAAATGGGAGGAAATGATATCCATCTCTGCCTGCCCACTGGACATTTCCCAATGGATGTGCAGGGGCAGCTTAAACTCGATTATGTCGTGATCTTCCCCCCAAATGCTCTCTTCTCTCTGGCTTTCCTGTTACTGTGAAGGGCACCATCATGCTCCCAGGCACTTAGGCACACAGCCTCAGGGTCATTCTAAACTCCCCAAGCTTTTGCCAAGGCTTGCCCATCTTCATGCCACCTTTTCTACATCCTGCCCCTTATCCTGCAACCACTGTGGGCAGGTCCTCATCACCTCATGCCTGCTGGACATTCCTGCTCCAAACCTCTCCCTACTCAGCTCCCCAAATGACCTGCCCAATATGTAGGTCTGAGCACGTTAGCCCTCTCTACACTATTCAAACCTTCAGGATCAAACATAAAACCTTGTCTTTGGCACACAGAGCCATTCATGACCTGGCCCTGCCTGGCCTTCTGGTCTTCCTCACACCAACACACACATACTCTGTGATCCAGTGACACCTCCAGGCATATTTCTTGGCTGCACCCCCTGCTGCAATGCCCTCCCTCCTCATCTCCCCCTCCTGATTTCCTCCAAGCCCCAGCTAAAGCCCACCCCCACCAGGGGAAGCCTTTCCTGACTCCCCTAATCCTCGTGCCTTCCCTCTGATGATTCTTTCCTGTTTCTCCCATCTCAAGCTCATTTGTGCACTGTGTTTGTAGGCTACCTCCCCCATCAGACTGGGGGCTCCATGTTCACCTTTCTTTGTGTGCCCAGGACTCAGCACACTGTCTGTAATATGGTAGGTGCTTCATCAAAGTTTCTTGACTAACTGACCACTCATGGAATTTTACCATTCCCAGGGTAACATATTATACATAGTAGGTCCTTTCCTTTTCCTCAAGGTCCTTTCCTCAAAGAAAACACATTGGGTTTGGAGTCCAAGAATCTGGGTTCAAATCCCTGCTCTGGCACTCCCTCTATGGCCTTTCCTGGCTTGTTTTCTCAGGTGGAACATGAGAGGGGTGGACAGGGCATCTGGGGCCCTCTCTGCTCCATGCCTGTGAGGCTGTGATTCACTAATGATGGGACTTAGGGTGTTGGATCAATCCACTGCAGTAAGAAGACCTCCCTAGTGCTCCACAAACTATACCTGCAGGCCATCTGCCTCCCCCAAGGTCAAGCCTTCCAGGGACCCAAGCAGAGAAGCCTGGAGAAGCCCTCAGAGCAGGATGGAAAGGCAGGCTTGTTCTAGGAGGATTCTTTGAGCACCAGCAGTGGCTGACATGATTGTCAAGGCCTTTGTCACAGGAGGCAGAAATAACAGCAACAACAATAATCCAGCATTTTTATATAGCAGCTCTTTCAAGTTTGCAGGGAGGGAGCCTCACATACTGGCTCCCTCTTCCCCCTGACCTCTCCATGATCCCCCTACTCTCCTCAATGATCATTCCCAGGAGTAAGGGACAGGCCCCAGCAGGAAGAGATTGGCAGCCAAAGCCAGCCCTGGAAATGACTGATCTCTTTCCAGCTCTGGGGACTTTGCCTTGTAAAAGCAAGGTAAGAAGTTCAGAGCTCTGGTTCAGCACCTTTCATGGGCTAAGTGAGCCAAAGAGAAAACATCAATACCTTCTCTAAAGGCTCTGCTTTGTCCTGACAGATTGTGAGGAGGTAAAGGGCTGCTCGCAAAACTGCAGGAGGAGGACGCTGGCCTTGGTGCTGGACTGACAGAAGGACATTTCTCACAGCTGAGAATAACTTGGCCTCAGGCACAAACCTACCAACAAAAGTGCAGCGAGTGAGAATGGCTGGCCCAGAGGCCTTTGCTCAGCCTGGCCAACCCATCATGGTCTCTGGCCACTGACGTCTTGGGGGCCCACCATGCTGAAGAATGGGTTCAGAAGCTATTATGAAGAAGACCACTGGCAGTGCCCAAATGACATCACCCAGTCCATTTGTGCCATGAGCCTAAGACCTCAGGTAGGGCACAAGACTTTGGCCAGTGGTGCCCACAAAGCAGGAGAACACAACAGACCAGATGATAAAGGGCCGCTTCCTCAGCTCCCCAGGTCACCAGATTCCCTGCTGACCAGAAAGGGGATCTCTCTCTTCTGTCAATACCTTGGGCCCACAGTCTCCCTTGAGGAGCAGTTAAAGAAATACCAGGGCAGAGTAAAGCCTTTTGGTATGGCTGCCACCTTCTCCCTTCCCTCCCCCCCCCCCACCTACACCAGACCTTGCCCTGGGGTCACCTGTCCTCATGGATATAAGCAAGGTAGAGGAGGAGGAGGAGGCAGTACTGGCGCTGACGAGTGGCTTCATCCACGTACAGGGAATCAGACAGGAGTGCCAGGCTTTCGGAGCCTCCGACATTTACCTGAGGTAGACTATGCTGTAGGATGCTGCACACAACGGACAGCCCTAGAAACAAGCAAAGTCATAGAGTAAGAGGCTCATGTGGGCCTTGAGAAAGGCTGTTTGGGTGCTTTGGGCCCTGGCATCCAGGGACCAGGCGCTGACAAGAGCTGTGTGACCCTGAGCAAATGCCCAGACCTCCCTGAGCCTATAAAATAGGGAGACTATCACCCCTCACTGCTTTATAGGGTTGCTGAGAAGAAAGCACCCTGTAAATCTAGGGGTATGTAGCCCAGAGAAGAGATTTGTGTATGTGGGCATGGTGGGGGTGGATAGGATAGCCTTCCTCGAGTATTTGAGGGCCATCTGTCATGTGAGGGATCAGATGGGTTCTACTTGGCAGCAACAGCTAAAAGTTATAGAGACAGCCTTTAGCTCCATATAAGGAAAAACTTAACAGTTCAAGTGGCATGCTCTCCTTTGGAAGCTGGCAAGACCCCCACTGCTGAGAATTATTACCCTTGGGATCAGGCATTTTAACTTCCCTGGGCTTTAGTTTTCTCATCCATAAAATAAAAGAGTTGGGCCAGATCCTGACCCATGGGTTGATAAGCCTTGGATTTCTGTCCCAGGGGTCTTCAAGCAGAGGCCAGATGACCCTTTATTGGGTGTGCTGTGGATGAGAGTTCTAGTTAGGCCCACGCAGGACCTTGGAGCTCCATGCCAAGCCTGGAGATTCAGGAAAAGAGATAACATTCAAACTCCAGAATGACAAAGAGTCTTTCCTTTCATCTCTGCACCATCAGCACACCAGGAACTCCCTCAGAAAAGGAAAGGTCTCTGTGGTGAGGTAGACTCCCACCTTCCCAGCATGCCCTGCTCTGCCTTTCACTGCATCAGGGCTTAAAGGGAAACTTATAAACAAAGGCTGTGTCTGAAAGGACTACCAGCTGGGTGGATGTCAGAACTGTGGGCAGGCCCCACACAGGTGGCAAGGGCAGCCAGAGCAATGTCTGAAGGGGCAATGGGCTATCTGAGGAACAAGGCTTTAGAGCAGATGCTCTCCAGAAGGTTTTCTTTAGAGAAAGCCCAGACCTGCCTCTTTCTGCAACTCTCATCTCTTCTATCCCATTTGATCTTCCAGGTCCAAGCCTCTGGGGCCAAGCAGGAAAAGTGTAATGCCTCCTCCAGAAATGTTCACATGCTTAACGGTACTGAGTTCCCCATCCCTGGAGGTCTTCAAGAACAGGCTGAATGATTACTTGTTGGGAAGGGCACAGAGGGGGTTCTCAATTGACATAAATAGGACCAGATAACTCCCAGTGTCCTTCCGGTTCTGTAACAAGAGTTGGGAAGTTAAGGTAATATCATAATGAGTAGCCAGGAATGGTGTCATAGAGGAAACAGTAGAGCTGGTCCTTGGAGGATAGCTAGGGAGTAAGTAAATGGTGGCAAGAGGAGACTCTCATACTAAGGTATGGGCAGCAGTCAGGTGGGGATGGTTTAGCACAAGGAGAAAGCCAGGGTTAGGTTAAGGGTGAAAGGCAGGTAAGCCAAGGGTTAAGGATCGCACCAGGGACAGGAGCTGGGATGAGCAAGAAAATAGGAGCCCAAGAAGGTAAAGGACAAACCAAGAAGGCTGTATTTCTCAGAATTCAATATAACAACCACCATCATTAACCTCTAACCACTTAGGTGGTGATTTAGGTGCTTTGTCTTTTTGTGATTCTCACAAACCACTCCCTTGCACCATCAGGTAGACATTACAGATGGTACTATCTCCATTTTCCAGAGGATGAAACTGAGGCTCAGAAAACCTAATTCTCTTCCCCCAGAGGGTGCCAGAGGGATGGTTGCTGGGCTTGGGTTTTTCCTCTCCTAGCCCTCTGGCATCCTGTAGCTGCACATGGCACCTTCTCCAGCAGGAGGGGTCAGTCTTCTCCTCAAGGCAGATTTCTGATGACCAGGCTGCTTAGATACAGGCCAGGGAGTTGTTTTTTCACATGGGGATGACTCAACAACCATCCCTTCTCCTTAGGGCTTGTTTGAGAACCCCAGTTACACAACAGACACAGGTCTTTTCCCCTGTCAGTTTGGCTACAAGTCAGGACTGCAAAGATGTCCTACTCACATACACTAGCTATCTCCCTACACCCCACGCCACCCCCATGCTTTCTATCATCTCAGCCCTAGTCTTTCAGGACCAGTGTGAACTGATACAAGGCCACAATTGCTCTGTCAACCCTGTCCCTGAATCTGCACAAATGTTAGGGCTCTGAGTGCCTATCTGGCCTATGCAGGACTTGGGGACCCTGACACCCACATTTGGGACAGCCTAAATATGAATGCAGGGCAGCTAGGTGGCACAATGGATAGAGTGCCAGGCCTGGAGTCAGGAAGAGTCATCTTCCTGAGTTCAAATGCAGCCTCAGACACTCACTAGCTGTGTGACCCTGGGCAAGAAACTTTACCGTCAGTTTGTCTCAGTTTCCTCATCTATAAATGAGCTGGAAAAAGAAATGGCAAACCACTCTAGTATCTTTGCCAAGAAAACCCCAAAAGAGGTCACGAGGAGTTAGACATGACTGAAAACAACTCAACAAGAAGCATGGACACACATTGGTAGTGGAGACTTTCCTGGATTAATTTAGGGGACAGCATAGAGAAGGAAAGAAACTGACTCTGAGGTCCTAGAATGGACCATGGTCTATACAATCCCTCAGTCCCTAGAGGAGGGGTACATTCTGGGTCTCAGATTCCTGGTCTGTGGGAGTATACTCTAATGCCCTGACTATTGGATTAGACAGTGTAGACAAGAATCCCCAAGGTCTTGAGAAGTAAAGGCGACTGAGGATGAGGCAATAATTCTGGTCAGGGAAGTGACTGGGACAAGAACAGGAAAGGAAGAGGCAGGCCCTCCACCAGCGCCAACAAATTCAATCTAATCTACCAAACACTGATGACATACCTAAAGTGTACAGCAGCCATGCTGAAGCCAAGAGAGAAAGATCAAATAAAAAAGTGCCTTCCATCCTACCAGGGGGAAGGGATTTATACACAGGATGAATGGAGGAGGAGGAGGAGAGAGAGAGAGAAAGAACACTCACTGCTGGGGGACTGCAGATGCTCCTGGCAGGGGCAAGTCTCTTAAGGGGCAGCTGTAAGGGGGGGGGGGGTTACACATCTGGCATGAAAGACAGACTGTACAAAGACACAGAGATGGGAAACACAATACCTACTTAGGGGAATAGTAAACAGGGTGGACTGACTGGACCAGAGAATGCCAGGGAACCATGGGCAATAAGCCTGGAAAGGCAGATTGGAGCCAGACTATGAAGGGCTTGAAAAGCCACACTGAGGCCTCAGTATTTTATCCTGGGGCCATAGGGAGCCCTGGAGGTTTCTGGAGCTGGAGACTCACATGATCAGACTTTCATAGCTATGTGCAGAACAGGCTACAGAGGGAAGGAATGAAGAGCCTGAGGCTCCGAAGGCTGTTCCTAGAGTACAGGAGAGGGGTGACAAGGGACTGCACTAGGCCAGTGGCTCTGTGGATGGGGAGGAAGAGACAGTATTGAAGTGACCCAACTGGGGAAAAAGATAAGGACCCAAATGCTCTTTGATTCTGGAGCTTCAGTTAATTATACTTCCCATCATGGGAGGCCAAGAAATGAGGGAGCCTTTTGGCCCCCACATTCAGGAGAGTGGCATTAATGAGAGGTTACCCCTACAAGGAGGGATTAGTATAAAAGTCATGTGAGGCCAATACAGGGGTAGATAAAGGGGCCTCAACACAAGCAGTGTGTGCTGAGCACTGAGGCAAGATCCCATCACTGGGTCAGAGAGGCCCACCCAAGCATCCCAGAAGAACAGAAGGCACCTGCCTGTTCCCTCAGGAGGGTGGGGAGGGGTCCCTGCTGAAGGCCACGGGTTCGATAAAAGAGATCTCTGCCTACACATCATGACTGTTGTTGTCCCTTAGATCCCGCTACCCAGCACACTCCTTTGTACACATGATTTCATTAAATAAGGAAACGTGGGCTTTACAAGAAGGAGCATAATGAATATTAATAAGTGTCTCATTAGGTATTCCTAGTCATAAGCAGGAATATCTCTTTTTAGTGTCTCTAAGAAAGGAAACAAATTGTGTCCTGGCACCAGTTACCCAGTCAGCAGAGTCTCTGCTCCCCTGGACCTCAGATATTTTGATTGGAGTTTGGGAAGAGTGGATTTAGGCAGAGCTGGCCATAGCAGGGGCACAGCATCTCACTGGGATGAAGGAGAAAGCCTGTATGTCAGACCTTTGGACACGGTTTGGCCATTGTGACATTTGGTGATGCCTTCAGACTAGTTAGTGCCCTGGTAGCTGTCCAGCATGATGACTGAGGTTTTAGAGGCTCTTCTGGGCAGCTGGGTGGAGCAGTGGGATAGCACAAGGCCTGGAGTCAGGAAGATTCATCTTCCCAAGTTCAAATCTGGCCTCAGACACTTACTGGCTGTGTGACCCTGTGCAAGTCACTTAACTCTGTTTGCCTCAGTTTCTTCATCTATAAAATGAGCTGGAGAAGGAAACAGCAAACCACTTCAGTATCTTTGCCAAGAAAGCCCCAAACAGAGCCACCAAGAGTCGGACCTGACTGAACAACCACAAACAAAGAGTCTTTTCTCAATTACTACACATAGTGGCCTGATTTTTTTTTTCTTCTTGTAGACAGGAGCAAATTACACAGAAATACTCAGTGACCTTGTTATCATGCCATGTTTTGTACCATAAGCCTGAGAATTGCATCTTGCAATAAAGTATATGAAGGGGATGAATATGATAGAAGGGAAGAAAAGTTGATGGCTTGTGGAACCAGACAAACCTGTGAAGATGACCCTGCCCAGTGGGCAGGATGCCCAGACAAGAGCTGGGCCATCAGGAAGTACAGTCAGAGACAGTCACCAACTCTTAGAGCTGGAAAGTCCCTCCATGGCCACTCCATACCGCTCCTGGGAGATCGTGCCAGCTCTAGCAAGGCCATGAATGGATCTGCCATACGTAGCAACCTGCTATGACTGGCATCTGCCAGGAGCAATGAAGGGTCTGGAACATTGTCTAGGAATGGGGATCTTTTATAGACAGCTCATTCCAGGCTCCCTGAAGTAGATGGGGCCCCACACACAACTCTGAAAGAAAAGTATGGTATATACATGGGTGGTCAAATCAGAGGTTTTCTTTTGGTTAAAAAAAAAAAAGGCCTTCATAGCTGCACCCTTGCTATGACAGCTGAATGATGAGTGTGCTTTTTCTGCAGGGATGGAAACTTATAGTATGGTCTTGGAAGATAATGCTGCCTCAAAACTCATCTATAAAGGAAGCTGGGTCCACTCTGACCCTCAAACCTACTTCTTCCTTCCCAACAGTTATGAGTCAAGCTCACAGATGCTCACATGTGAGGGAGTCACCAACTATAATCCTTCCCAAAAGACGTAGACCACTGGGCCTTACCACCCACCCAGCTACCTTGCCCTCCAGATCCAAAAGCACTGCCCCTGGACCGGCAAGCAAGGACACCCAGACCCTGTGGGCTGCACCCTCCTACATGTCCTATCTCCCTTCAGGAGAAGGTGAGCTCCTTTTTCTATTTGTACCCCCAATAACTGGCACTTCATCCATCCATACATTTAAGCCTAGGGCTCGTTAACTCTTAGCAGACAGAAACCACCCCATAACAGATCAGGAGCCACTAGGTACCGAGGCAGGCCATCTCGGGAGCACGGCAACAGAACCTGGAGGATTTCAGTGCCCAGGCACAGTCTGAACTGACCATGAGACCTCACTAGCCAGCCTGCCCAGTGGCTGCTTGCATTTTCACAGGTCTATCTGGTTCTAATACGCCAACCTTACTAGCCTATTATCATACTAATGCCCTTCACACACTGTGTTCTCTCCCAAAGGGACTCCTAGCTCTGACCCCACCCCAGCATTCCACCTCTGGCCTCCCACAGTGGCACAAGCCATCCCTTATGCCTGTAATATACTCCCTTCTCTTCTCTGCCTCTCAGAATCCTTAACCTCCTTCAAGGTACCACATTCTCTAGGAAGCCTTTCTTGATCACTCCCAGTTATTAACGTTTTTCTCTCCTTAAATTTTTATCTAGTTGTGGAATTACTGTCATATCCAGTCAATAACCATTTACTGAGCACCTGCTATGGTCCAGGGCTGGTTCCTGTTTTGGCTTTGTACCCCCACTGCTTAAACACAGTAGCAGAGGATATGCCGGTGTACAAACAGGCCAGCTGGGGAGCCTGTTGGAGCATGGCTTTCTTTACCGACTTGGGGAGCTCTTTCTCCCTTTATTATGAATTAAGGCAGTATTCACTAAAGGGCTGAGGTGATTAGAGGGGGGTTGAGGTAAAATCATGAGGCAGTGAATGGGGGTAAATGTTGGTCCTGAAGTTCTCTGGGAATTGCAATCTAAGTACATATCTTTGCTGGGCCAACTCCCTGCCTTTGGTATTCAGACCTCTAAGGAAGGTCACTGTCCAGAGGGCACCTTGTGCATCTTACCCTCTCTGGGTGCTGGTCCTGTCTCCTCCAAAGCTGAAAAGAGGTTGAGGCCCAGGGAGTGGAGGAAACTGGAACAAGCCTGATTCAGGGCTGGGTGACTTAGAGAAAGAGAGAATGAGAGATATTGGGAACCCTCAGCTCCATAGCCTCCAGACAATGCCTTACCTTTTAGAGATCCCTGAAGTTAAAAGTTCATTGGCCCACAGACACAAAGAGGCTTTGGCCAGTTCTCCTCCTCCTCCTCCCCTCCTCCATTTCCTCCTATTTCCTTCCCCCTCCCCCTTCTATTTCTCCTTCTCCTCCCCAAAGATCTCCCTTGGTTCAGGTTCTTAAGAGCCATTCTCCAGATGAGAGCCAAGATAAACTTGTATTAGATACCATTCCCTAACACAGTGCTAGGGAAGTTTTCTTTTGTGTGTACATCACAACCCTTTGGGGACCTGCTCAGCCCTCAACAAACCCTAACCACTGCACAGCCTCTGAATGCCTTCACCCAAGGAGGGCCCCGTGAAGTCTGCTTTTGTCAAGGAGGGTGTGCCCTGGTTAGGGGCAAGAATGGAGCTGAGGCAAAGCAGAGACAAAAGGCCTCAAACAAGAGACACCTGGTCTATTCCCCAGCAGTCTGAGCCTGCCTCCTCTACGATGCCATCCACTAGAGCCCGGGGTTCCTTGTTGAAGGTAAGCAGGGGCTGCTAACTAGGCTAACCTCATAGCCTCCAAGTGGCCCAGGATACACTGGGCTTCCTGTAAGCAGAGAGGCAGGTGCCAACAACTCATAAAAGCCTAGCAAATGAGCTGTTAGCAGTTTAACGAGATGGGAGCTGAAGCAGCCATTTTTGTCTCCCCCTCAATCATCCCTTTTCCTCTTGGTCACTGCAGAACCCACTGCTCTACAGCAGCTTAACCAAACGTCCGAGATCCCTACTTTGGCCGGCCCTGCTTCCCATGGCATGGGTGGGTGAGCATGGGGCTGGCAGTTAGTGGTTATCTGCCTCATGGCTGGGTCTAGTGGGTTCCTGAGACCAGGCACCAAGAAGGCAAGTGGAGCTGAACATTGTGAGAAGGAGATAGAGAAGAAAGCATCCATTTTTGAAGTTGGCTGGTTTGGGTTTTGTTTGGTTGATTTCTTTGTCTTTGGAGACTGGGAGGATAGCACACTCAAGGCCCAATTCCAGGGCTGATAAGCATGGGAGCTTTGACCTACTCTCCTTTTCTCTCTTTTTTTTTTGAATGATTTGTTTATTTACTTTTGGTTTACAAGATTCAGTTCCACAATCACTTGAGTTTCAGATTTTCTCCCCTCCCTTCCCCCCCCCCCCATGGTGGCATGCAATCATGGATTGCATAGGATCTGCAAACACTTTCACATTGTACAATAGTTTGGTTATATAGAAGGGTTGTAACCAATGAGTGATCACTGGGAAAAAAAAGCAAAACCAGACATAAAAGAGAACGATAGTGTGTTCTGCTTCAGTCTCCATTTAAACTACAGTCTTTCTATATCTTTTCCGAGTTTAGATATCTCCTTCCATCCCGAGGCTTGTAGAGTTGTCTTTTAGCTGTGTGTTGAGGATAGTCCAGTTTATCAAGGGGTTGATCATCATATGTACGATGTGTCTGTGATTGTGTACAGGTTTTGCCTGGTTCTGCTCTTCTCACTTAGCATCAGTCCGTGTAAGCCCCTCCAGGTAATTATGAAGTCCATCTCCTTCCCATTTCTTATAGCACAATAGTATTCCATTACATTCATATACCATAGCTTGTTCAGCCATTCCCCAATTGATGGGCATCCCCTATATCTTTTTGCAACCACAAAGAGAGCTGCAATAAATATTTTTGTACATATGGGACCTTTTCCCACTTCTGTGATCTCTTTGGAATATAATCCCAACAGTGGTATTGCTGGGTCAAAGGGTATGCAATTATTT
>CM053585.1:394021020-394045184 GCA_028646515.1 Pseudochirops corinnae
CCAACCACTCCCTGGGGCTTACTAGGTTGGCACCTGCCTTAGTGTGGATACCTGGCTTAGCTCAGTACAGCTCAGAACTCCTGAGCTAAAGTGATATACCAGCCCCAGCTCAGCCTGCCCAGGAGCAGGGATCGTAGGGGCGTGCCACTGTCCCCAGAGGCTGCTTTGAGAAGCAATGACCTTTGCTAGTAAAGGGCTCGCTGACTTATAAAAACATGTTTTGAACCCACAAAGGTCCAAGGACTGGCAGCTAGGAAACTGATCAAGGGCTGAGTGTCAGCATGATGTAGAGAGGGCAATAGCTCAGGTCAGAGAGCCTAGTCTGCTGCCCTGAGAGACATGCACGGGAGTTATATTGAAATCAGCTCAGCTTTTATTCAGTTATGACCCATCCACTTCATCCTGATGCATCCTAGGCCATGGTTAGCACCCCATCAATGGGAAATCCCTACCCCTCTGGGTGGCCATCAGACTAGAGCAGGAAGTGCTCCCTCTCCTCCCTGCCCCAGGCTTCTGGAAGCCCTGGGGGCTCACCTACCTCTGTCCACCACAGAAGCGGGCCTTCAGCTCCAGGCTCAGTCTGATGAAGGAGGATGAGGCTGGAAGAGGGGAGGAAATGAATACTGTTTCAAGGATAGGCTCTGGTAGATGACGTGCACCTGCCCCCTATAGGCCTGGGTCCTTATTAAAGATAAGCAGGGGCTGCTAACTGGCTCCAGATTTCAGGGGACAGCAAGGAAATCCACTCTTCTGCTTGTGTCTCTGAATTCTCTTGAGAAAAGAGCATTTCCTATAGTCCTACATGCTGCCCTGGTTCCAATGAAAGTCACAGCCTTAGTTTGGTGACCCAGACCCAAACCACTGTGTCAGTAGACTGATCAATGCCCGCTAATGCTTTCCAAGCTGAAACAGCTTTGCAAGACTCTCCATGCTGTACTCCAGGAAGGAAGATAGCTGTCAACTCGGTTTCCTTGTCACCAAAAGGAGGTAGGTGGAATAGGTGGGCTATGGTGTCCCAGGCAGCTCTACAAATGTGAGCCCACAAATTCTGACAAAGAACTACCAGATGAGAACCACAGCCAATTTCCTTTCAATCCTGTTGGGAAGCATCCTAAATAAAAAGCCCTTTGAGCTGGGCTTGTGCTGAGCCAGACTGAGGACAGTCCCCCAAGTTGGCCCGGGGCCCCGGTGCTCCCTACCCAGCTTCCTGGAAAACTTCTCCTTCATGTGGGGTACAATGATGAACAAGCTGTTGAGGACTGAGAGGAAAATCTCCATCAGAGCAGGATGTGTGGCCTGTTCAGAATGCCTCTGTAAGCCAGGAGAGAGAGGAGAGACAAGGGAGAAAGCCATCAATCACCAAAGGCTGATGCAACAAGACAGTCGGCAAACACATCATTTCTGGCCAGTCACCCTGAGACCCAGGCTCTATAGCTGAGCTTCTGGGGACTCTGGAACCCCAGAACTGAAATATCCCTCCTTCTGGATTGGTTCCACAGACAGTGCCTGGTGGAAGCAGCCCTGACTGCTGCCAACCAGCCCAGCTCACTGAACTAAGAGCATGTGAGCTTCTCCCACCAGACTCTGCCAGTGCCCAAAGTCAGCCCAAACGCTTGCCTCCCCCTGCCAGCAGAGGTCCTGGACAGCACAGGCTTCCCTGGATACAACAGCTCTATTTCTTAAAAGTTGTGTCAATGGAACAAAAAGAACCAGCCCCAGGTCAGAGGAAAAAGGGAAGCCCAGACCCAGAGGAGCCCTGGGGTAAATTCTTTTACTAAAGAAAGGATTCTTCATCAAATGAATAATTATCCACCAGAATTAGATTTAAGTTTAGATTTTCCCCCCAGGGGCTGGACTTCAAGATAGCTTGATTTGGGTGTTGTTCATAGTCATTGCAAAAGATTCCCCATCCCTCCAAATACAAAGTGCACTGTGGGCCAAGATTCTGGTGGAACTGGGGTGGGGCAGAAATTACCCCCATCTTCCCCTGTGTGCCATGCCCAACCTGCCAGTGGGGACCGAGGTAGTCAAGGAAGCTGTGATGCAGACCTGGGGTGGTTTGGAGGCTTGATGTGGCGACCAGTAGGGGGCCTTTTGGCCAGGAAGGTTTTAAAAGCAGTTTTAAGGATTTTGGCTGGGCACTCCTGGGTCCTCCTCATTGTCTGCTTTCTAAGCTTCCTGCTGTTATCTTCCTGATCTGCCTTTTGGGGGGGGGGGGCAGGGGGGAGTGTGGTGAATATATTTGTATTAACCAGACTGTCTATTAGAATACTCAATCAGGCTCTTATGGTCCACTAGCTTGCCCTCCAAGGTCAAAGAGCCAGCTCACTGAGCTGCTGGGATTAAGCACACTCTGCTACTCATCTATGGAGCCCTTCCCTTAAGAGACACCAACCATCAACGCCATCCTCTCCTCTCAGAAGAAAGCCCCATATTCCCAGGACATCCCCAATGTTCTAAGTCAATGCAGACAGTAGTAGTGTAGCCTAGTGGATCACTGGACTTCTCAGGGCCCAGAGCCAGACCCAGGCCTGGGCCCCACCTAAGGTTATAAACTGGGGTTGATGCATGCTCCAGTGGAAGGAATTCTCACAGAATTCCCCACATTAATGAAATCCCAGATATAAACCAGAACAACAACAGAAACACAAGCAACATGGAGATCGTTATAAGAAATGGGAAGACGGCTCTGATGCCCCTCAACCGATACCCTTGAGCAAGGGAGCCACAGCGGACCCGCCTGCCAGCAGCTCCATCCCTGTGGTAGCTGTTTTCCAGCCTCCTGGGTCTCAGGGCCCCCTGGCCCTGGCAGCCAGACCTCCGCCCCTCTCTCCCCTAGCCTTCTGTTTGCCTCGGCCTCCTGCCCCCACCCCTGACCCTGGCCCTCTCGGCCCTCCCTACCATCACAGTGGGGATGCAGACAGAGTCACAGGCACTCAGCAGGAACTCAGAGAAGGTCCCCAGCGCGTCTTCCTTCTCAGTGCTAGGAGCTGTGAAGGGGTTCTCCTGGGCCGAGGGCTCATTCTGAAACTCCACAGCAAGTCTGGGAAGCGGAAAGCAAAGCCCTCCCTGGGCCTCACTCACCTCGTGCAAGACCAGTTTGTGTTTATGAACACAAACAAAGGTGGCTTATTCCACCCTTCCAAAGGTACGTGTTCCCTCCACTAATACTGATTACATTCTCTCTTTTCAGGGGCTCCTCCACATCACAGGAGGCATCAGAGGACCTCAACAAGAGAGAAGAGTCATCCAACCCCAAGAAAACCAGCCCAGTGACGGGACCCCTCTTGGGGGCATATGTACTGCCTCAGTTTCTTCCTCTGTCAAATGGGGATAAAAACATGCTGCCCAAAGTTGGGAGGACAGAGCTTTGAGAACCTTGAGGACCCACAGAAATGTCATCCATCGGAGCTGTTTACCACACAACACGAGGCCCCTTACCTGCAGGCATTTTGGAAGCCCTCCAGGGCCCCCTGAAGGATCTCTCCCTGCTGCAGCACAGCTCTGCTGGGACCTTGGTCTGATGGGTGGCCCTGGAAGGAGACACATGCCCCCATGAGACTGAGAGAGGGGTCTGGTGGGAGGGAAGGAATGCTGGACTGGGAGTCAAGGCCCTGGGTTCCCATCCTGGCACTCGTGCTTGTTCCCTGCGTAACCTCTCTGGGCCTCAGTCTGCTCATCTGTGAGGGGAGAGGGTTGGGCTCAGTGGCCCCCGAGGCCCTTCTGGTCCCAAGTTCCAGCATGCCATTCTTAGGACCCTAACTTTAGGCTCACATACATGCTTGGGAGATGCAGGGAGATGGGAAATGACCAAGTGGGACACCTGGGCCTAGAGCTGAGCCTAGGTTTCCTCCCCTGGGACAGTGCCCTTCTCACCAAGCACCGGGCCTGGAGTCAGGAAGACCCTGTTCCAATCTGACCTCAGACACTCACTAGCTCTGGGACCCTGGGCAAGTCACTTTCTTCATCAGCTTCCTCTTCTGTAAAAGGGGGATAATACCAGCCCCTCACTCCCAAGGCTGGTGCCAGGTTCTAATGGCTGTTCTCTGGCTCTACTTCAACCCCCAGGCTGGCAGTGGGGAGCTCTGGGAGGGGGAGGATGAGACAGGACCAGATCCAGTCTCAGGAGAAGGATCCTAGCCCCTGCCCTCCCAGCACCTGCAGTTCAGCAGGTAAGGGGACCAGGCACACGAGGGCCCTAGTGGGGGTGGGGCACTGGAGAGGAAAAAAGGCTCTAGAGCCCTGAGGGGACCTGGGTTTGAAGCTTGTCATCTTGCCCCACTGTCATTGGGGGTGGGTGGGGGAGAAGGTTGGACTGGCTCATCTGAGGCTCCTTCAGCTCTAAATCTTAAGTATTGTCCCTACTGTTGTTTACACTCCACCCCCTATCAGCCTAGAAGTTTCCCCAAGGCAGGGGTAGCTCCATGTAACCTCAGTATGTCCCCCAGTGCCCTGCCTGTGTCCATGAGGGAACGACAGTCCCTGAGCCGCTGGCCCTCTGACCAGCTCCACACCCATTACCCCTGGGAGAAGCAGGCCACAGCTACGGAGAGGTCTTCGGCTCACAGGTGGTGACAGGTCAGCACAGCGGTCCAGCAGGGCTTGGATCAAGGCCTGCAGCTCTCCATATGGCACCGGTGGTGAGCTCAGGTGGTGCTTCCTGTCGAGGGCAAGAATAAAGCAGGCGTAGGCATGTGCTCTGTACAGTTCAGGCCTTGACTGGAATTAGATTCCTAGATTCCTAAAGGACACCCACGGCCCTGCCGGCCACCTGCTGGTCTCTGAATATGCATGAAGTCAAAGGTGGGCAGGTGGCTTTTGTCCTGTGGATGGAGAAGGACACCCACAGAGCCTGAACCCTGGACCAACAAAGTCTGTCAGACAGGAAAATGAGCCTGTCCTGCAGAAGGCGGAGGTGGGTCCTGCTGCTGGAAGGAGGGGGTGAAAAGGAAGCACCTCATGTCAGAGGACACGTGGCCTTGGGGAAGGCTCTGGGACCCAGGCTTCTGCCAGCAAGAAAGTGAGACCTGCCACTTCCTGACTGGCTGACTGCCCCCTCCAGGCCTCAGCTTCCTCACCTGTGAAATAAGGGGGTCAGCCCCTTCCAGCTCTCACATTCTGTTCTGAGGACAGCTGGGTCTCAATCAATCCCCAGTCAAGCCCTGAGCATTTATTAAGTGCTTACAGTACAGCAGGGGCCATGCCCAGATCTGGGGATAACTCTCACTCCCTTCCTCTGCCAGGGCCTGAGGACCTCCGTCATCTGTGCTGCTCCCGTGCCCCCCCCCAGCAGAGGACTGACGCAGGCAGGCGGCACACTCCATCAGCCTGGGCTTGGCCCTGCTCTCAAAAGCCAAGCATTTGCTGAATAAGCAGTCCTCAAGGGCATTATTTTTGTTCATCAAACTAAAGAAACTTTAATAACTTGACTCAATGTGAGCATGACACACATGTCGGGATGAGCTCTTCCTGGGGAGGGGCAGGTGGGCCTGGGCTCTGTCACCCCCACTACAAGCACACCCACACCCTCACCCACCCTCACTGTCCACATGGAACAGGACCCAAGGGGAGCAGAAGAACCCCAGCCAGTCAGGCCACACTGAAAGACAAGAGGACAGCATCTACTGGACTGGGCAGCTCTCATAGGGATGAGGGGCAGAGGGGGCATGATCTGCATGGACATGTCAATGAAGCATCAGGCCCTTCCTCACCATTTCCATTGTGTTACTGTCTCACTTGATTCACCAGAGTAACCAGGAATTTTATGGACTGGAAGTGATCTGACTGGCCAAGTACAACTGAAGCAGAATCTCGGCCATGTGACTCCAGACAACAAGCTGAGCATCCAACCTCTGCTTGAACATCTCACCTGACAGAGAGCTCTGCCCCCCCCAACAGGGCTGCTAGCTTTGAGCACTCTAGAAATGTGAGTTCTAACCCCACAAGGCCACCCAGGTTCAGAAGTTTTAGCCACTCCTGAGGCAAACTCTGCCTCCCTTTAACTGCCCCAGGCCAAAGGTCAGCAGGAGAGTCCAAGGGCTAACCCAAATGGCTGGGGGAGAAACCAAAGCTGCCTGGTGACCTCAGACCAAGTACTGCAGAGGAAGCTCCTCACCTGAAAAAAGCTGCCACAGCACTGACCGCTTCAGCCATGACCTCTAGGACAGGGCTGCTGACGGCCTCCTGGAGAACCCTGCTGGCATCTCTGCATGTGGCCGAGTCTGTAAAAAGCCTGATCTCCTCTGGCTGCCTGGAAAGTGGCAACAGAGCCGATGATGTATCTGAAGCCACCTCCCAAGTGCCCTGCCCATCCCCTCTCAGCCCAGCTGTGGCTGCCCTCTGCCCTCACCTCTTCAGAATCTCTGTGAAGAGCAGCAGACCCTGCCTGAGGAGCTCTGGGTTGTTCAGCTGCAGGATCCCCTTCAGGCTCCGCACCAACAACTCAATCCCTGCATTAGGGTGGACAAGATCCAGAGGGTAGCCCAGTCTCAGCTGGCCCTTGCCCCGGCCAGGCTTCCCTTCACCCCCTCCAAAAAGAGAGATAAGCAAGAAGGGACAGGGCATTTTCACAGGAATAGAACATACCTGGGCAACCAGGTCAATTCAGCTAACACTCATGAAACACAAATCATACAAGGCCACCTAGCATGGCAGAAGTAGAGGTGGCTCTGAGTCAGAGGGCCCGGGTTCAAATCTCACCCACGTGTGACCACACCTTCTCTGGACCACACTTTCATCCTCTGTAAATGAGGGGACTGGACCGCACAGGCCTAGGATCCTAAAGCCTTTGTAAAGCCATGCCACTTAGGGACCCAAATGCTGCTTAGGCACTTCTCTGGGCATGGCCTGGCTCACTCTGAGAACAACCTTGCTGGGCCTCAGCTGCCTCACCCATAAAGGAGGGGGGCCAGGACAAAGGAGCTCATTTCAGGTGCCCGCCAGCTCTGAATCAATACGACACAAATTCAGAGCAGGGAGGACTCACGAAGGTTGAACAACCCCTTTTACAGATGAGAAAACCAAGTGCCCTCTCCAGGGACTCTCACCAACAACTGGCAGCTTCACAAAGCTTTGTCTCTGAGGGTTCTGAAGAGGGGCCCACCTCCTAGAGGACAGAGCCTGGAGCCTAGGACGAGGTTCACAAACCTGAGCCTCAAGGCAAACACTCAAGGCAACCTGTGGGGTCATGGGGAAGCCACAGCCCCTGGGACACCAGTCCTCCCAAAGGGCAGGCCCTGTAGCTGGCAGGCAGGGCATGGATGGCAGTGATGGAGAAGGTGAGCCCAGGGTGGCCTCTCTCTTCTCCCCTACACACTCACTTCCCCACACACTTACACCCACTCACATTCATACACACACATCCCCACACTCACTCCCCCCACACACACACCATCCCCAGGATCAAGTATAAAATCCTCTGGTTGGTGTTCAATGCCCTTCCTACCTTTCCACACCCACCGATCCACACTCTGGCCTCTTCACCATCCCATCTCTTGGCTCTAGCACCCCCCACATCCCCTGTGCTTCCTCATTACTCCTGGCAAGTCCCAGGTAAAACCCCACCTTTTCTAGAAAACCTTTTCTGACCCTCCACCCCATGCCCATCAGAGCCTCCTCTTTTGGATAAATTTCCATGTGTCCATCATGTATGCGTCTCTCCCTGTAGATTTGGAGCTTCATGGAGGCAAGGGCAGTTCTTTGCCCCTTTTTGTATCCCCAGGGCTTGGCATGATGCCTGGCACACAGTGGGAGCTTAATGTTTGCTGGCTTGGCCTGGAGGTCCCCCGTGGCCACTATCACACTGCTTCTGCTCCTGGGGCAGACTAGGGACACTTTCCAAGCTGCCCCTCTGGTCTAGAGGGTGTAGGCCCACAGCAGAACCAGTGGTGGCATTCCCTCTGGCAGAGGGGGTACTGAGGGAGAGCAAAGGAGAAGGTCCTGGAGGCAGCTAGCCCAGTTAACATGAACAGCGCTTTGAAGTTGCCATCCACACGTTATCTGATTTGATCCTCGCCCCAACCCCAGGAGGGAGGTGCTGCCATGATCCCCATTTTACAGATGAGGAAACAGAGGTAGACAGAGGTGAAGGCCAAGATCACAAAGCCAGATCTGAATTCCAGGGCCTCCTGCTCTTCATCCCTGGGCTGTGTCAGCTGCCCTGGGACTGGTGCCAAGGACCTGGACAAGGCAGCAAGGGCATGGCCCAGAGACCTTTAAAAGGAAGGGGTGAGAGCCAAACTCCAGGGAGGCTGGACAAGACAGGCAGGGCCCAGGCACCAACCGTATACAGTATGACACTTGGAAAAGAAGAGGCGCTCTTCTGTCAGGAGCAACAAGCAGCTGTATGCAGCCCAGAGGAGGGCCTCACTGGTGCAGGAAAGACGCTCAAACAGGAACTCTGCAGAGGGGAGAGAGCCATATCAGGGGCAAGGACAGCCCTTCACTGATGGATATCAGGGGGAAGGGGACCCACTGCGCCCAGAGAGGTTCCATCCCAACAAGTGCTCATCAGAGAAGGGTGCCCTCCAAACAGAGCCAGCCTGACCCCCACCCTTCAGCCGACCCAAATGTGCCAGGTTCTTCAACCCCATTGCCTGACTAGGACAGGCCCTGGAGGCCCTCCTCAATGTCCAGTCTTCCACATGGGCCATGCTCAGGGCAGGGAAGGCTCCTGGAAGCAATGCCCAAGGTGGCATAGCTTGTTCGAGGGGAGAGGCAGGGCCCGCCCTCACCCCACCCACCCTAGATCCTCCTGGGGGAGCAGCTATCAACAAGGCTTCTCTTGCACAAATGAGTTTGATCCTGCGATTCTAATGAGCTCCTTTGGAGGCCCATGGCACTTTCACACCCAGATTGTTTTAATCAGGTGAAATAAAAGGGGACCAATGGTGTAATCATGTAGTTAAAAGGGCATTAGAAGGAGAAGAGAAATGAGTCCTTGACTCTGCTACTTTCTGAGTATATGGGAGACCTTGAACAAGTCATGGCACCAACCTAAGCCTTCTGTTGTATTCTGTAGTATTTTTAAATACTGCTGATGTCATTGTCCCCATTTTGGAGATGAAGAAACTCAGCCAGCAAACACCACATAAAGGATTCAAGTCCCCCGTGACTCTGAGCCCATCACCCCTCTTTCCCACTAACTGCCTGGGCTTCTCTGGATACCGGGTAAGGTCACTTCCTGCTTTACATTTTACGTTCCTTTGGGGCGATCTAAGGGATCCGACCCCTGCTGCCTGGAAGCCCTCCAATCTACTGGGTGACCTCAAGAAAGTCCCTTCCCTTTCTGGGCCTCAGTGTACCCATCTATCAAAGGAGTTTGGGCCAGACAACGTCCAGCATCCCTTCTAGCTCTGAGGCACATTAAAAAACCAGGGAAATGGAGTCTTCTGGACAAGGAAACAACACAGACCAGCAAAGAAGCTAGAGCAGAAAGCAGGATGTTTCTGGGCTCTCCCCAAGGGGCTTCCTCTGGGAGAGCCCCCAGCAAGAAAACCTAAAAGCCAATCACACAGATAGCACTGGCAAGGCCTTCCTCTGGAGGCCATCCACCACCTCACCTTCATGTCCATCACCAGGGCCTAGGGATCCCACAGAAAGGGGACCAGGGTGGCCAGGTGGCACAGTAAATAGAGCACCGGCCCTGGAGTCAGGAGGACCTGAGTTCAAATCCAGCCTCAGACACTTAACACTTACTAGCCATTTGACCTTGGGCAAGTCACTTAACCCCAATTGCCCTCCCAAAAAAAAGCAAAAAAGAAAGAAAAAGAAAGAAAGTGACCAGTCCCCTACCTGGAATGTCTGCATGGATGAAAGCTGGGGCATACTTCACAGGCGAATGCACCAGCACAGCGGCCATGCAGTGGGCACTGGCCACCTGCAAGGTTTCATCTCTGGACAGCAACAGCTAGACAAAAAGGCAGAGAGCACACACCTCAGAGTCACTGCCAGCCCCTGGGGAGAAGGACATGGCCATTCCTTATGGAGCCTCTAAGAAGAGCTACAGATGTTAAATGGCAGGAGAGGCATCAGCTCAACTCTACCCACTGAGCTTGCTACCACAGACCACCCCGAGAAGAGAAGCAGCTCATTCTAAATGAAGAGATGAATGGTGCAGGCAGGATCTCATGGGAGGCTGGAGCAACATCAGCAGAACCTTCAGAAGGGAAGCCCAGATGCCGGCCTATGCCTTGGAGGTGAGAAGGGAAAGGCTCCCCTGCCCAGGCATCGGGCCTCAGAAGGATGTCCCCCCCACCACACACCCTGTGGAGGCTGGAAATCAGGTCATTTCCATCCCAACCCCGACAGATACTTTGAACCTTCCCTGTGATTTAGGCAGCAGAAGCACCTAGAAATGCCCCTACTGGGGGAAGGGAGGTGGAGTTCTGACATTGGAAGCGGGTCCATGCGCTTCCACAATGGGAAACAACATGGGAAGGGGGAATGGGGAACAGAGGTGCAATGGGAAATCGGGAGCATGGCAAACAAAGAACCCCCACCCCAGTACACGCATTTCAGGGGGACCCGAATTTTTGACACACCTGGAAGGCACCTGTCCATTGTCAACTAATTTGTTTCCATCCTTTTAAATACTAAGTGTTTGAAGGACTTGTTTTTGTAAGTTTATGACAAAAACAATGCAAACACACACATATCCATTTCGAGAAAGTTGCTCTACAACCCCTCTCCAGGGACTTACTGCCACCTCCCCAGTCCAGGTCCTCCCCACCTCTCACCTGGGCCCTTACGTCAAACCCCTGCAAACTGGAATCTCTAGTTTCTTCCTATTGTTGAGTCATTTCAGTTGTGTCTGATTCCCCCTGACCCCACTGGGGGTTTTCTTGACAGAGATCCTGGAGTGGTTGGTCATTTCCTTCTCCAACTCATTTGACAAATGAGAAAACTGAGGCAAACTGTAAAATGACTTGCTCGGGGTCATACAGTTAGTAAGTGTCTGATGCTGGATTTGAACTCAGGTCTTCTGACTCTGGTCCTGGCACTCTGTCCATTGTGCCACCTAGCTGCTCCTCTAGCCTCCTTATCTTTCACCAAATCGAACTTCATCCAGCTGCCAAATAATGACCCCAAGGCATCATGTCATGCCTTGGAGTTGAAACCAGACCTCAACAGCTTTCTCTTTTAAAAAATAAATGATTACGCTATAAACTGAATAATGGACAGCAGCACAACGACTAAAATGCTTTGTTATGACTTGGCTTAGACTAATTCCAAGGCCTAAAACACCCCCACAGGTTGTCTGGCTGCCCCTTCTCCCCCAGGATCCTCGCCCCGCTTCTGCCCTCTTGACTCCCCTCTTCTCTGAGGGGGTCAGCCATGCTCTGGGCCTCCCTTCTACCCCCGTGTTCCCCTTTGCATCACATCATGAAGTTCCTTCCAGATCTCCTTCTATTTCTCCTCCTCATTCATTACATGACTTATCCTCTGACATCCATACGATGAAGACATCAATACTGTGCCACCATTTTTCAGTCGTTCCTGTCTTCTTAATCATAGAGGCTACTTCCAGCTGCCTCCAGTCATACAGAGCGCTGCCAACCCCAAGCTGCTTCCAATCACCAGTGGAATAAAGTACAAACACCTCAGGCTGCCCGATCTAGCTCCCACAGCTTTCCAGGCTAATTTTGGTGACCCACACACCCCCTCAACATTCTAGCCAAACTGGACCTACCCACCAGGCCCTCCTCTGGTCCTTCTCTCCCACCCCCATTCAATCACTTGCTCTGCCCCCCATCTCTAGCTGTGCACATTTCCTCTGACCTCCTCCATGAGGCCAATCCAAATCCCTTTATTTAGATGATATCACCTCCCTTACTATCCAGAAGGCCTCCAACCATTCCTATAGGGGTTTGCATTCTCCCCCACATTGTGCTTATTTGGGCAATTCTCTACCCTTTCATCCTCTGCCTACTACGACATAAACCCTCTGAGGGCAGACTTCAGGTTTTACATGCCCAGGGTGGAGCACTTGCATTGCACACAGAGGTGTGCATAAGGAGGAGTCCTTTTACCAGGGTTAAAAAGTGTTTGGGAAAGAAGGCAGCTGCAGAGCACACAATCTTGCAGTTGTGTGCCCATGTGGGCTGGAGGACAAAGACAGGTGGTCCACAATGTTGGCACTTTGAGAAAGTCAAGACCACCAGAGGGCAAGTACTGTGCAAGCCCAGGGATGGATGCTGCTGAAACGCAGGGACTCTGGTTCCCAAAAAGCCCTGAAGGAAGGGTGAAAGTACCCTCTCAAGGCTGCATGCCCTGGGGCACAGCCCTGTTTGATCATGCCCAGCTGAATCTCTTCTAGCAAGCACATGCTTGTTTGCCGCTGGGCCTAATGGGCAGCCTAGAGTTCTTTGAGCAGGGCAGGCACAGGACTTAGCTACCAGGCCCCCATCTTATCAGAAGGGACAGAACAGTGTAGGAAGCCAAAGGGCTTTGTTTCCACTGCCCTGTAGAAAGGTAATCCAGCAGTGCCTCCCACAACTCCATCCACTGAAAATCTAGGCCTTTAGGGCCCAGGCTGTGAGCAGCTCTTAGGGGTGAGAACACCCAGGAAAAACTGACAAGGGGAGTGGAATAGGCAGCATTCAAATAGCTGTGCCCAAGTATTAACACCCCAGGGTTATAAAAGGGCATCCAGGAATTGCAGGGGAGCAGCATGGTGGTCTAGACCTGGGAGGTTTATGATGGGGCCTTGGAGCAGAGATGGAGAGAGCAAGAGGAATCAGAGCATGAGAAAGTGAGAGACAGAAAGACAAAACAAGAGCTCAAGCAGTTATTAGGAAGCCTGAGGTAGAAGAAGAAAAGGAAACTGAGCTTTTGTGAGAGAGCAGGTCCCAGGGTGTGGACAGATGGGGCCAGTGCTGTGTTCAGAGTGAATGAGTGAGTCAAATTACACTGTAAAGCCAGAAAACAGAAATGCAGCTCAATGGAATAAATTAGAATAGAAAGACTGAAGCAAAAGAAAACAGTAACCCCAGTGGTGCCAAGCCTTGGGGTAAGGATTCACTATTCAACAAAACCACTGGGGAAACTGGGAGTCAGTCTGGCAGAAATTAGGTTTAGACAAACACCTTATACCATATACCACAATAAGCTCCAAACACAAATCAGAGAAGGGAAGAAGATACTTTTCCAGCTAAAGCCAGAATTCTTAACTAAACCAAGGCCAGAAGTCATCACAGCCAATATCTCATACCCTATACCAAGATAAGATCGAAATGGGTACATGACTCAGACACAAAGGGTGACACCATAAGCAAATTAGAAGAGCAAGGAATAGGGGCGGCTAGGTGGCACATTGAATAGAGCACCGGCCCTGGAGTCAGAAGTTCAAATCCAGTCTCAGACACTTAACACTTACTAGCTGTGTGACCCTGGGCAAGTCACTTAATCCTAATTGCCCTGCTCTCCCCCCTCCAAAAAGCAAAAAAAAAAAGAGAGAGAGAGCAAGGAATAGGTTACGTGTCAGGTCTACAGGGAAGGGAAGAATTCATGACCAAGCAAGGGATAGAGAGCATCACAAATGTAAAAGAGATCATTTTGATTATACTAAATTAAAAGGCTTTTGCACAAACAAACCCAATGTGACCACGATTAGAAGGAAAGCAGAAAGCCAAGAAACAATCTTAACAGGAAGTATCTTTGATAAAGATCTCATTTCTCAAATATATAGAGAACCGAGTCAGATTTATAAGAATACATGCCATTCCCCAAATGATAAATGGTCAAAGGAGATGAACAGGAAGCTTTTAGATGAAGAAACCAAAGCTATAGGCATATGAAGAAGTGCTTTTGTCTTGATATATAACTGGGAAGAATAAAATACTATAGAAAAGAAGTCACCACAGAAGATAAGAGGGATAATTTTAGTGCAATCAATAAAAACCCTTCTGCATGAGCAGGCTAAATAATCTTAAGCTAAAAATATGTGGGTAGAGTGGGTTCTCTATACAAGTAAAAGTAACCATTCCTTGTTTGTGCCTAATGCAAATATCCACTAGCAATTCCAGAATATGAGCCCAGAGACAACAAGCCTAGACAGATCCTGAGATATCTGGCTGATACTGTCCAAAGTTCTCCAATGTCACTGCACGGAAAAAGAGAACGCTCAGAGAGAATTCAAGAGACCAGAACTCCAACGGACACATAATGAGTAAACAAACACAGTGAGTGGCTCTGTGGCAGTGACAGGAGACCCAGCAACCCAGAGTCACACACAGGAATTACCTTTTTAAGCACTAAGGGCAGAGTACTCTCTTCTTGTAGTACCTCAGCATTTTCAGAACTCCCTGCTGACCCTGATTTACTCATTATAACTGATACAAAGAGGTCATATTTCAGTAGCTGTCTCAGTAAACCTGTGAAAATAAAGAGGAGGAGAAAACCTCAAGTGTCAACTTGAGAAGACAAGCACAGAAGCTGGCTATCAAAACCTTCAGAATCACCCCCTCCAAGAAAACTCTTGTCTGGCTTTCTACACTTACACTAGGGACAATGCTTCCTTGCACAGAGCAGGCACTCCATAAAGTTCTGAAGGAAGGAATGGATGAATGGGTCCCCCGGGGTCTACAGTATAGGAATAAACCCCCAAGTGGTCTACTCACTCTCAATTCAATCCAACAAAGTGCCTACTATGTTCCAGGCACAGAAGCAGGTGCCACCACGTCACACCAATGTTGCCAGGAAAAGTCCAATCAGAAAGGCACTGGGTACTCCAGATCCTTTCCTTCTCTTTCTTTGGACACCCCCCCTTATATGTCAAGGCTTCAGAAAAGCCCTGATTTCATTAATGTGGTCATCCCCACCACTAACAGAGTTATCTCAACTCTAAGAGATCTTTCTATGGCAGGTGCTGACAACCAGTCTTGGGGTAAGCCTCTCCTGACTAAGCAAGGCTGGCCCCCAACACTGGGCCGGCCCGGTAAGGAAGCCTTTCTACCTTGAAATGATGCTGCAGAGCTTATCTCCTTTGCCATTGCCTCCAAGAGCCTAGGATGACATCCAGTCTGAGATGAGACACCTGGATGGCACCCATGGAAGCCTTCTCTGAGACTCAGTTAATCTGCCCCACAAAGTCCTGCACAGAGCTGACAGCAGAAGCCCTAAAGCAAAAAGCTCTCTGGCCTCCTCTGCTTCTTCCTCTCAAAATATGCCTCACCCATACAGTTGATCTGCAGCTCCTTTGTCTGGGCGTTGTCCAGCGTTGTAAGGAAGAGGGGACACAGCTTCTCCCTGAAATGGCCTGACAGTTTCTCTGCCACAGTGGGAGAGGAATATAGCTTCCCATACAGATAGCAGACTGCGGCCTTGACTTCCTCGTTAGGGTACATCAAGCCCCTCAACTGATGCTCCACGAGGTTACCTGCTCAAGGAAACAGCCAACGGAGCCATGGATGTTGGCAGGAGCAATTGATAGCCATCCTGGACCCCAGAGTGCAACATATGCAAAAAGAGCCATCATCCTATTATCTAACATTCACCGAGGGTGATCCCCACAGCAGCCCTGCTAAAAAGACAGGATGAGTGCTAGCATTAGTATTCCCATTTCACAGATAGTCTAACAGTCTAAAATCTCAGAAGGAAAGTTGGTAGAAAGAACATTGTGGCAGGAGTCAGAAGAGCTGGGTTCTAGATGGGGAAGGACTGGCTCAGCAAGAGCAGATGCCTGAATCCAGTCCAGCCTCCCAATTTCTAGAGAAGAAGAAAATGAGGCCAAAAGTCAGTGATTTGTCAATGATTTGCCTGAGCCAGGAAGCATCAGAGGGGGGACTCTCTGACTCCCAGTCTGGTTGGTATTCTCCCCACTTTACCCCCACTGTCTCAGGGTATCTGAGACTTAACGAAGAAGAGAGTAAAAGGGCATGTGAGAAAACATAAAATCGCTTGCTGTAAACCATATGAACAGGTACAAATTAAAATGGTGAAAACTGTAGTTCCCATTTCTATTGCCTTTTAAGGTTTACAAAGTGTTTTCTTATAAAGTGAGTAGCTTAAAATTTATGGCCCTGTTCTAGAGACAAGGAAACTGAGGCTCAGAGGAGAGGTGTACAGAGTTCTGTGGGAACAGAAGAGAGGGAGAAACAGAGGCTGCCTCAAGGGCAGGGAGAAGAGCTGAAGGAGCAGCACTCACCATGTTCTATCACGAGAATTTCAGCCAGAGAAGGGATGGCATCTGCCATTTTGCCCAGGAGAGTCACTGTGGCCAGGCTGCCCCTCATGCTGGGCATGTTACAAAGCTGTGAAGGAAACAACAGCAAAAGCTCCCATTTCTTTAATACTTTAAGGCTAAAGAAGCACTTTGCTCACAACAAAGACAGAGAGTGGGCAAGAACTCTTATTCCCACTTTATAAAGAAAGAAACTGGGATTGGGAAAGATAAACCATCCCAGTAGTAAGGCCCATCCCAAAGTGCCAGGTCACGCCCTGCCCAGGCAGTGGGAAGAGCCTCTCACAGGTAATGCTGGCCACACCAGAGTTTGCTGAGAAAGCAAACAGCAGCTGGGAGAGACACACAGATCTTAAGTCCCAATAAGCTGGAAGCTAGAAAATGAGAAGACTACAGAGACCTGGCTAGATCACTTTATAAGTGTCTCATCAAATATATATATTTGAGACACTATATACTGTCTCATCAAAAGCATTTGTTACATTCCTAACTGAACTGAGTAAGGACAACTCTCTATCTCTGCCTCTGTCTCTCTCACACATGCACACATACTTACTCTTTCTCTCACTTATACTCACACACACACGTACACAGAGCACACCTGTCTTCCAGCAGTTGAGTACCTAATGCAAATAATACTAACATAAACAACTGTCCAGGGCCCATGGAGGTAAGAGAACAAAAACATGGGATAAAGCCATGGACTGACAGTATAGTCACATTGCATCTGCTAAGGTAGGGCCAGGTACTAGGTCCTAGGCTTACCAAGATTGAAAAGATATGAAAGAGCTCAAATGCCAGGGTTGGGGCAGATGGGAATCCCAAGAATGACAGCACCAAACAGAAGGCGAGAAGGCTGCAGAGAAGGCAAGGAAGGGACCAATCCTAAGTGAGCTGATTTCTCGGTAAGAGGCAGCTCCTCAGGTGGCACACTGGAAGGAAGGGAAGGATACCAGCAGGCAGAGGGCAGCAGATAGAGGCTGACTTAGCTCTATCATCTGAAAGCAGACTCATTGAGTGCGGAGTGAGGAGGAAACATGCACATCACTAACCTCTTTCTGGCATTCTTCTAGCAAGCGGTGGACAAATGGCCCCAGCTTTAGCTGTACAATAAGCTGAATGAGGACTAAGAAGAAAGAATTAAATTAATTAAACACCTGACACACTCACCATGAGTATGGGACCATGGGACATGGTCTTTTCTCTTAAGGAACTCATCCTCTAATCTGGAGGGGACAGAGTGGTTGGGGAGAAAAATAGTGAAAATCCAAAGAGACCTATGTGAGTGAATAAGGAAAGCACCAGATGAGGTCTGAGAAGGGTGAGGTGACAGGACATACCATCAGAGATAGCTCTCAGCTCTGCCCCAGTCCTCCAGTAGGAGGCAGGACCAACTTTTCCATTTCTAGCCAAACTATGCCTTTAGTCCAAGCTGGGCCCCCACGCCATGTGGCATACGGGGAATCAGAGATGCAGGAGCTAACCTTGGTAACACAAGAAGTAAGGAGCAGTGGGGGGACTAAAACTCAGGGCTCCCAACTCTAAATCCAGGGCTTTCTTCACTAGGTCATGTGGCCTTCCACCCAAAAATTCAGGCAGGGGACCAGCCCAGCCCATTCCTCCTGCCTGGGTCCAGAGGGCCATTGGTCATACTTTTTCTCAATCACAAGGGAATCACCATTATGAACACTGGATATCCTGTAGTAAAATAATACAGTGATACCCTCATGACCTACCGTGGCATTTCTGTTCCCAGATGTTCTGAATTCTTTTGATACTTTTCCTATCTCTTCCTCACTTTCAGACTATCAGCGGTCCCTTCTCAATGCTGCCACAGTCCTGCCCATAGCATCCCCTCTCTGCCCCTTCTAACTCAAGCCTCCAGGATGGGCTTAAAAAATACAGAACCAGGTTGGCTTAAAGAGAAGCTCGAGGAGACTTTTATATGGACTGATGCAAAGTAAACAGAGGAAAACAATAGGCACAAGAGCCACAAAAATGGAAATGGAAATGACAAGCACAAAACCCCTAAATAAAGCCCTGTATAATGATGCAGCCTGGTCCTGAGGAAGAGATGAGAAAACGCCCCTCCCTCCCTTCTTTGCAGAGGTGGTGGCCTATGGGTGTAGGTCACTGCATATGCTGTCCGACTCAGTGACTCTATTGGTTAGCTTTGCTCAACAACCTTTTCTTTCTTTCTTTTTCTTATTACCCGATATGAAGGCTGGCTTTCTAGGGGATGGGACACAGTGGAAATGAAGAAGATGTTAAGACAAAGGATGTCCACAAAACTTAAGCACCATTGCGGAGGCCCAAGGGACTGTCCTCTCAACAAAGGACAAGCACAGGCTTGAGTGCCTAGCCTTTGCTCCATGCTGGTTCTTGACAGCTGTGATGCAGACAGATGTGCCAGCAGCAGAGCGCAGTCTCACCTTCGATGGAGAGTTCCAACACGGAGCCATCCTCTATGCTGTGCAGGAGCCCTGGGGAGGAGAACAGGAGAACAAGCCGCAAGGACACTCTCAGTAAATATTCCACAACAGGGACTGGAGCCTCTTCTCTTCTCAGAACGTTTTCCCCTTGAGACTCACACAGCACTTTCATGCTCCTAATTTAGTACCTCAGAACCAGTCTTTTGATGAATCCCCATCCTGACTAAAAAACACTTATTCTCAGGGAAGGGGAGCGAGGGAGGCATATATGGCCCACTGCTCCATAGGCTACCACTACACCCCCTCCTAGCTCTGCTGATAATAAGCAGGAAAGGGTCAAACAGGACAAAGACAGCTCCCTACCTGTGTGACCATGGGCAAGTCATGAGCCTTCTCTACCCACAAAATGAGGGGGTTGGTCTTGATGGCCTCCAAGGCCTTTTTTTGGCTCAAATCTACAATCCTAAACTCAACAAGTCCAGAACATAATGCATCATCTTCCCCTCTAAACTTATTCTCTCTCCAAAGCTCCCTATTTCTGTTGGTGACACCACCATCCCCATCAGTACAAAGGATTCAAGATAGGAGATGGAAAAGTCAGAAGAGATTGGGCTATGAAGATCTTTATGCCGAACATGAGAGCCTGATAAGAAGAGGGAGCACTACAAAAGAACAGAAAGCTGGCTTTGAGACCAGGAAGACCTCAGAGGTTCAAGCTCCCCTTCAGAGCCACCCTGTATTACCCTAGACAAATGACTTACTTCTCAGGGTTCTAGGTACCACTAAGGCTGAAAGGTACAGAGGAGGTGCCAGCCTGCATTGGTGGAGGGAGTTTCTTGCCAGGGAGTTCCCTATATCAATAAGATCCCACATCCAGTCCTTAGAGGGAGTCACTAGGATTTACTGAGCAGAGGGATGTGACAGGGTTAGTGCTGTGCTTGACAAAAATCACTCAGATAGCTTAGGCAAGAGGAGGCTCAGGCCTGAACGAGGGTGGTGGTTAGGTAAATGGGGAGAAGGTGAACTGCACAAGGGAGGTGAACATGGAAATGACCAGATCAGGCAACTTAGTGATGCATGGAGTATGGGAGAGTGAGGAGGGAACACTGAAGAGCCTGGCAATCAGGAAGATGACAGTGCCTTCCATGACACCAAAGAAGTCGGGAGGGAAAGGCAGTGGTGTCTGTTTTGGATATGCTGAGTTTGATGTGCAAGAGGCCACTGGTGACCCCATCCCAGAGCTCAGGAGAGAGGTGAGGGTTGGAAATATAGAGCCCTGGGAACTCTCCCCCTTCATGGAAATGACAGCTGAATCCATGGCAGCAGATGAGAGAGAGCAGAAAGATGGGCAGAGCTGTCGAGAAGAACTCTTGGGGCCTCCAAGGTTAGGGGGCATGACTGTGATGAAGATCCAGTAAAGGAAATGGAAAAGGAGTGGGCAGGTCAGGCAGATGGGAGGAGAACCAAGAGTAAGTAGAAGCACAAAAACACAGAGAAGAGAGTATTCAGGAGAAAAGACGGGTGGCAAAAGGCATTTATAGAATGGGTCGGATAGTGTGCTAAGCACAGGGCCAGAAATACCAGCAAAAAAAAACAACAAAAAACTACAGCTCCTATGCTCAAAGGACTCATGGCCAACACACAAAGGGGAGCTGGGAGGAAGGAACCCATTCTGGGTGGAAGGGACCTATACCGTGTGGACATCAAAGTTGGGAAGGTCAGAAGCAGAGCTGGGAGGGGGGCCTTCCCACAAAAGGAAGGCCTCTGGGAGAAACTTGCCTGTAAGAGCCCGGGGGCTGCCCTGGCAGAGGGATGGTGAGGAGGTTGTAGGCAAAGACAGATGGCCCAAGGTGATGAAGCTCTGACTGAGGGAAGTTCCAGGTCAGAGACAGCTGAGGCATGGGGACAAAGAAAAAACGGGATACAAAACAGACCCGGGAGGAAAGGAGCATGAACAATGGTGGACAGTGCCCAGAAGCCACCAAGAATGAGGATCAGGAAAATAATGTGAGATTTGGCAGTTAAGAAATCACTGGCAAATTTAGAGAGAACAGATCATTGAAGGGTAAAGTCAGAAGCCAAATTAAACAGTCTTTTCAAGGAGTTTAGGAGATAGGAGAGAAAAAAAGAGAGGGAAGAATTAGTAGTGTGGGGTCTAGTGAGGGCTTTCAGGAATGGGAGAGATTAGAGCATGACTTTAGGCAACCAGTAAATACACCGGGAGAGCTGAAGCGATAGCAGGGCAGTCTGTTTGTAGGGATGAGCTCAAGAGCATTTGTAGAGGGACTGGCCTTGGCAAGGAGAAGGGTTGGCTCATTATCAAACACCCGAGGACATGGGAGGGAAGATGGCAGAGACATAAGGTGAAAACAAAAAGAGGATGTTCTCAGCAAACTGTCTTCATCTTTTTGATGAAATACAAGGTCAATTCCTGAGCTGACAAGCTGGGAGTAAAGAGGCTACAAGAAGAGAGAAGAGGAAGTCTGGAACGGTCGCTGTGGAACTTACTACTACTCAGGGAGGCAGGAGCCGGGTGAGATCAGCTAACATTGATTCATGGGTTCCATGACTGCCTCCAGCTCTATTCTGCTGTCTGTGAGGGAAGGAGGCAGGTAGCAGGAATAATCCAGGGCTTAGCTTTGGCAAAACAGGACTGTTGATAAGAGGGCAAGCTTAAGGAATGATGAAAGGCATGGGTCAGAGACTATGACAAAATGACTTCAGCAGGGCCAGAAGAACAGCTTACACAACCACAACACTGTAAAGACAAACAACTCTGACACAGAATGATAAAAAATAATTATGATAAAGGAATTTCAGAGTTCACGAAAATGGAGGTGGAACATTGGGGATGAGGGTAAAATCAAGGGAATAACCATCCTTGTGTGTAACTGAAATAGAAAGGAAGTGTAGCTCATAGGAGCTAATGAATGGACAGAGGAACAGGGAGGTTAGCATATTTAAGGAAATGTCCAAACAGACAACAAAGTCCATAGTTTAGGGGTAGGGACAGAAAACTGTTGGGGGCGGGCACTAACTTTACTGAGGAAGAAGAAAGAACGTCCTGTAGGTCTATAGATGATGGTTACTAGGCTCCGGATTGGGGAGTAAATGTGGACAGGGTGAACCTCAAAGAGAAATCACTGAGTAATGGCAACTTCTGGAAGTCTGGAAGTAGCCCTGGGGACCAAGGAGCATCCTGACTATCCCTCCCCAGTCAGTGAATCAAAGAGAAACAGGTACAGCCAGGACCAAAAAGGACAGCCAGACATACAGTGTCATCTGTGAGTGACAAAAGACAGGAGTGAGAAAAGGAAAGATTTAGCATGAGAAGTTCTCATTAATTCCACAGTTACAGGAATGGAAGAAGAGATTCAGAAACAAAGCCAATGGAAAAACAAAACACATAAATAAAATATTTTCTAAAACTAAAAATGATCCTGCTCCCACAAGGCTGCTTGCACCTGCTTTCTTCTCTACCCACATACCCACTGCCTTCTTGCTGAGGCTGACTATTCTCAATGCTTCCAATCTTCCTCCTCCCCAATCTAGCTTCCAAAGAGCTGTCAAAATACTCTTCCTAAGGTGCAGGCCTGACCATACTGCCCCTTGGATGCTCAGTCTGGCACATAAAGCTGTCCCCACTCTGCCCCACCCCAGACCTCTCCAGCCTTATTACCTTACTCTCTTTCATCCCAAGTAGTGCTGGCTATTTCCTGGACTCCCCTCCCTCTCCTGCCCCTGCCTGCCCATTGATACAAGCCATGCCCTCTGACTGGCATGTGCTCCTTCCTCCTCATCTCTGACTCTCCCTTTAAGGTTCAGTTCAGTCGTATCCTCCAGTAAACCTTCCCTGGTCCCTCCAATGGTCATCCATTTCTCCTCCCTCAGATTACTTCAGATTTTCCTATGATTATACATGGTGGCATCCAGCAGGAGAAAAGCTCCCGTACCTAGTGGAGTGCCCTACACAGGGTAGAGAACTGAACAACCACTTAGGAGCAGACACTTAATATTACTTTTTGTAGGGTGGGATGGAATTCACTACCTATGAGGCACACAGTCAGCCTTTCGAGTGCACATGCCCTAACTTGATGTCCCCAGAGGAGAGGGGCATCAAATGGCAGAAATACAGACATTTCTTGACATAGACTTCTCTGGGCCCTCTCCCTGTTCTAGGTACCTCCCCCCTCCTCCTTCCACCAAATACAGCAGTTGTCAGTGGGCTTGTACATTGAGTTGTCCATGTGATCTCCACACAGGCCTCCTCAAGGAGCCTGCTGGGTCAGACACTTCTGAAGGCCCCCTGGGGATACCTACTCTTGCTCACCAAAAAGGATGCCTATGAGGTGGGTGCAGACTGTCTCGTTCTGAGCCAGGAGCTGTGTGACTGACGTGGTGTGCTTCATGAGGGCATCATGGAAGCAGGACAATATATGCTTCTTGCGCACCAACTTGAGGATAAAAAAGAAAACAGTGTTCCATGGCCAAGTAATTGAGGGCCACATTTGAAATGGCTCTTCTCATCTCTTCCCCGCTTTACACTCACATCATAAGATGGCATGGAGTGGACAGCCTTGTGACCAATACTTAATGCAGGGGCAGGCCTTTGCATATGGGAGCCAGGACAGTGGGTCTGGGACTGGGAAGTCCAAAGGCAGAAATTTCCTCCTGATGCACTGTACAGAGTTGTAGAGGAGGAGGAGAGGCCAAGTGACTTATCCGTCATCACACATATGGTGTGTGTCAGTGGCAGTGTTTGAGCCCAGGGCTTCCCAACTCCAAGGTCAGCCTTCTGTCTGCTTCATTCCACTGCCTCTCATTTCTGTGAATACTTGCCTTACAAACATTAGGTGCTTAATAAATGTCCGTGTGGTTGGATCAGATCCAGCACTTAGCATAGCTATTTAACAGATGCTTGTTGTTGACTTAAGGTCTATTTCGTGGGGATATTGGGGTTACATACAAGAAACCTTCTAATTAAACTCAAGAGATCAGGGCCACCATCTTAAAAGGCTCCCCATTTTATACCAGGCATACTCCATACAAGTAGTGTGACAAGGAGATGGTAGAGGAGGTGGGCAGAGAAGTAACTGGGTCTAGAATCACCAGCTCTGCCATGACCACCCACATGAACCTGGGGAAGTCATAGTACCCCACTGCATTCATCTGCTCCTCTCCTGACTGGACTGGGGCAGATTGGGATCTCTGCCCCTTCTGTGTGGCCTAGACCCCTCTGGCAGTCAGCTTGGTGAAGCCTAAGGACCCCTGCTCAGACTCATGTTTTTAAATTCTTAAAATGTATAAGGTTACAGAAGAAATCAACCATTAGTGAATATAAAGATGTAACTTTTTTTCCATCCACATTAACAGAAATCTACCCATGGACCCCAAGTTAAGAATTCATTCCCATGCTCAACAACACACAGCTAAAAGACAACTCTACAAGCCTCAGGATGGAAGGAGATATCTAAACTCAGAGAAAGATATAGAAAGACTATAGTTTAAATGGAGACTGAAGCAAAACATGCTATCGTTCTTTTTCATGTCTG